>CP129447.1:13827500-14570000 GCA_030445155.1 Quercus variabilis
CACAAAGTGAATTATTGAGTGTAAAAATTGAAAAGTTCAAATCTAATTAGATTCTAAATTGGATTCAATTGGAGTCCAATTTTCTACCACGTGTTTATTTAAGTTTTAAATTTTATGGTTAGTGAATTATCAAAAACTGAAGAGTCTAAAACCAATTAAAAAATCATATATATATATATATATAAGAATAGGTAGAGCTGAGAGAAAATCCAATTACATTTCAAATTGGAATTAATTAGAGTCTAATTTTACGCCATGTGTCCCATCTAATCTAAGTTTTTTAATTTTTGTGCTAAGTGAGTTAATTCAATGTAAAAATTGGATTTCAATTAGAGTTAATTTTGTTTCATGTGTCCCATCTAATCTAAGTTTTTAAATTTTTGTATCAAATGAGTTAATATAGTGTAAAAAACGAGGAGTCCAATACAAGTAAATCATATAAAATATAAATTTTGAATGATTTCATATTTATGAGCCTTTTTTTTTTTTTTTTTTTTGTATAACTAAAAACAATTCAAATTTATAAGTCACATATCTATATATATAATAATAGGTGAAACAGAGAGAGTGTGAAATTGAATTCCAAATTAGAACTCTAATTGTGTGCCACGTATACTTCCTAATTAGAGTTCTAGAATCTAAAATTGAAGTTGAATTTTGCATCATGTGGCTAAATGTATGTGGGCTCATTCTCATTAAAACCATTTCTATGTATTAGGTCAAGTGAGTTACTATGCTAATTAAGTTTTTTCTTGATTTTGTAGTCAAACGTGAAAACCAAAGAGATTAATATCGGTGATAAGAACTTGCTTTGGGTACAATGCATAATTTCCAAAAAGATAAATGTATGTGGACTCATTCTCATTAAAACCACTTCTATGTATCGGGTCAAGTGAGTTACTGTGCTAATTAAGTTTTTTTTTTTTTTTTTTTTTTTAATTTTTTTATTTTGCAGTCAAATATGAAAACCAAAGAGATTAATATCGGTGATAAGAACTTTGTTTGGGTACATTGCGTAATTTTCAAAAAGATAGCAAAACTAGAGTTTGCATATTTGTTATAAATTGCTTATAAAATTTGTATCTTTACATTTGCACTAAGTTTTGGATTAAAGTGCTTTCTTCTTGGTTCTGACATTGAGTTTTGTTTACTATTCACTTACAAAATTTGCATCTTTACATTTGTTATAAATTGCTAATATGTGGTTAGTTGCACATTATGCCTAAAATTTACTATCCTTATATTTGGCTTTTTGTTCAAGTTTGGAACCTATAACAATGAAGAAAGCACTGTTATGGACCGATGGATGATACTTTTTGCAAGCTGCAAAGGAACTTAGTGATCAATGGAATCTCACGCGAATTGGAGAGGATCCGACTGTAGATGTCTGGATGGCAAATGTGAGTCACTATATTTTTAAAATTTTCAATGAAGGTAAAGGTTATGAACAATGTAAATTTTCCGGAGAGAGATTTATTATTTTATATTTATGCAAGTTTGGTCGCCTTCTTGGAGTGGATCACTTCACCCTGTCTTTTTACTGGAATTTTTTATTCAGATTGTTACAATTTAATTCGAAATTTTATTTGAATTTTCCTATTGTTGTTACTATCATATATTATCATTCAAATTGTTCAATTAGAATCTGAAATTGGAGTCCAATTTTACTATACACGTATACGATCTAATTATTTTTAATTTTGCTATTATGTGTAGAAGCCAATGAAATGAAATTAATAACACATTAAACATTCATGCTTTGGGAATCAGTAGTACCAATCTAAATCCATTGGACCTGCTTCGTGATAATACAACTATAAAGGATGTATAAAAACACGCACAAACCCATTTCTCTATAAAAAGAGATTGGAGAGAATTTCTTTTATCAACCATGAAATTTCAGAGGTTTTTTCTTCACACAAATGCCCATCATGTTACAAAATGACTTATCGTAAAACTACAAAATAAGTACAACTCTGAGGGCTTTTTTTTTTTTTTTTTTAATTTTTTTAATTTTTAATTTTTTAAGCTACGAAAATTTCAATCACTAATAGAGATTGAAGATTCAAAAGTGTGAATGAATCTTTTGGATAAACATTGTCACCAAGGTTCATCTTTCTGTGTAAAATATATATACTGCTAATTTTTGTTAATGAAATTTTCTGGTTAATAATATGAATTTAGACTTAACTGAGTATTTTAAACATGAATAAACTCATTATTAATAATATATCCATTCCTGTGCGGTAGCACGAGGTTACATACTAGTATATATTAATAGCTAAAGTTAAGAGAAAATCCAATTAAATTCTAAACTGTAATCTAATTTTGCGTCACGTGTCTCATCTAATTTTTAAATTTGTGTGTCAAGTGAATTATTAGGTGCAAAAATTAAAAAGTCTAAATTCAATTAGATTCTAAATTGAATTTTAATTGAAGTTCAATTTTGCGCACGTGTTCCATCTAATTTTTTAATTTTTGTGGTAAGTAAATTATTGAATGCAAAAATAGAAGAGTCTAGATCTAATTAGATTCTAAATTATATATATATATATATATATATATATATGTAATTGTGATTGTTTTTAAATGTTTCTGTGCATATGCACGGAGTTAAATACTAGTATATATAAAATAAAAAATCATTACATATTTTAAAAAGATATACTTTAAAAAAATAGCTAAAGCTTAGAGAAAATCCAATTAGATTTTAATTGGATTCTCAATTTTACGCCCCATATCCCATTTAATTTTTAATTTTGCACCAAGTAAATTATTGAGTGTAAAAATCGAAGAGTTCAAATTCAATTAAGATTATAAATTTGATTTCAATTGGAGTCCAATTTTCTACCACGTGTTCATCTAAGTTTTAAATTTTTGTGGCAAGTAATTTATTGTGTGCAAAATTGAAAAGTTTAAAACCAATTAAATTCTAAATCATATATATATATATATATAAAAGAAACCATTACATATTTTAGAAATGTATAGTTTTAAAAAAGTGTAAGTTAATTCCATGTATAATTTGAGCATCTTCTAAAAAAAATAGTATAATTAGAACCGTATAATTGTGATTATTTTTAATTGTAACCGTGTATATGCATGAGGCTACATGCTAGTTAGCAAATAATTTTAAGAGAATCAAGACATTAAACTGAGACGGTCCCTCGTATTCTATAAAAGGACCTTTTTGAATTCTTGTTAGCAAATAATTAGTGTAAAAGAGGAATATTCGAACAAAGATGGTTCCTCATATTCTATACGACAACCTAGTCGTGAATCAATGAATGTCGTTGTATTTGCAATTAGACATTTTAGACAATGCAAAATTTGTTACCACATTAAAGGTCATTATCATTTGGTAAATCAAAGCAATGAATGTTATTTTTATTTATTTATTTAATAATCTAATAGTTATTACACTAAAAAAGAAGGGATTTGAACTCTAGTTACAGGACCCTTGAGTCCTTGACAATGAAGGTAGGGATTAGGAATATCAAATAAAATGTTTTTACAAATGACTTAAAGAATCTTGTTTTTATTCAAAGTGAGATTAGTGGTGAATATTTTTGTAGGTGAAAAATACCATATCAACAAACCCTTCTAGTAATGAATTTGGCAAATTAGTAATTAGAGGGGATTACTGTAGTTAGAGTCGAGATTTTTTGCACTAATTAAGTCTAAAAATTTTAAAGCCATACTTTAACACTCAATTACCATTACAAGTTCTACTTTGGCAATTTGCTTACTTTTTTAAGATCATATTAGAGAGCAGCTTAATTTTTAGGAAATGGTATGTTTTATAATACAACCACGTTATGATTTTTAGTTTTGAACAATTCCATCTATGTTGATTTAGGAAATGGTATGTTTTATTACTTAAATCACCCTATCTACCAAAATCCCATCTAGGGCAGGTTTCTCTACACACAACACAAAATGTTGAGGAACATCATATATAAGGTATTATTTATGAAAATCTCAATGCACCAATAATATAAAGAATGAGTCAAATTCTATCTTTATCTACAATTTCCAGTGCCTTAATCTTGAAAGATAATGTATTGACATTAAAGACAATAGTAACTAGTTTTTCTACAAGTCCTCTTGACAAAAGTTTTTGTGAGTGTAACGAAACCCCCACTCAATTTTCATCCTCCCTCTAAGCCTTATATCCATACGTCCAATGACAAGCTCTTTTCTCTTTAGGAGATTCTTCCCTGTCCTTGTCGATGACTTTGAGTGAGCTGAAATTTGTTAAGTATAGGAGATGGAAAATTGAGTCATGGGACTTAATATTGGTAACCAATTTCCAAATTATTAATAGCATATAATTACATGACAAGCAGATATTTCAATGGAAAATTGGCCCTCTCATTTAAAGAGAGGACCTAATCAAAACAATTTGGTACTAATTTGCAGAATAGTTTTAGTTCCAATAGTACAAAATCATAGAAACTCAGAGAATGTAGAACTTGCTACGATACTAAGGCGCTATAATGTTTGTGAGAGATAGAACGTCCAATTTTTTTACCACTATCCCCTGCTAAATTGTATTATCTATAGCAATTTCTGTCATAGGATAACTCATTCTATTATTATATATTCATGTGTAGCTATTGAAGAAGTCGCACTGCCTATCACAAGATTTAACCAATTTCAGAGTTTGGAGACATGCAAAACTTATTTGGCCACAGTATGAAAGAAGCCAATTCTTCACAAGACCCTGACTTAGACCAATGACTAATTACTAATTAAATAAGCATACTTAGCTAAATGGATTGTTGATTTGTTTCACATAATTAATCAGCTAAAACGTCTACAACCGCAATCCAAAGATCATCACGAGTCGTGAAGATCTTTGGATCAAATGCTCCAAATAATGGACTTGTATCCCTCCCTTCATTGGGTATTGGACCATCTTCCTTTTCACATATTGAAAATAATGGTAGCAAAGATCCAGCTATTTCTTTTTCTTTAGAAGACTTCAAGGGTTCTCCATCTATACTGCTAAGCCTTTTAGGTCCAGGCCCATATGGGCTCTGTTAGTGTTTGTTTGGCCCATGTTCTCAAGCCTTTTTAGAGAGAGCACAGCAGAAAAACATAGAGAGGGTAAAATACACAAAAGAGAGAGAGACACAAGGATTTGGATGTGAGTTTTACCTTTCTCCTACCATGGCCATCCAAACCTATTGGAGCAAGTGTCTCAAAGGTGTTTGGGGTTTCTTTCAACTAGTTGTTTGGAAGATTTCATTGTGGTGGATTTAGGTTTGGAAAGTTCCTAAAGAGTTAACCTTGTATTTGTCCACGTTTGTTGTGTAGACTTACGTCGTACTATAGAGTTTTTGAAAAGACCATTGGAACTTTTTGTTTATAGTGGATTATTTAGGGCTTGACCTGCGGATGTAGGGTTTGCGCCGAACTGAGTAATTCTTAAGTTTGCATTGTGTAGGCCTTCTAAGTGTTTGATCATTTGTCTTCTAGATTCCATATTGCATATCTTGCTAGCATAGGCTCTGTATTTGTTGTGTCTAACCTCCATTGCCTTTTTGTTTGTAAATTCACACTTAGTTGACAATATTGGGAGAGACTTTGGTCTCACCAAGAAGTGGGTAGTTTTTCCCAAGAGTTATGGTGAACATGTCCAAGTGCAAATAAATTTCCCCTATCAGCTGATCATGTCATGGACTACTTTAACTATACATTTTTCTCAAATGGAGTCAAAAGTAAAAGAGTTTTCCACTTCCCCACGCAATTCCATACGTTTATTCTCAACTTCAAGACCTAGTGACAGATTTTAGAACATCTTCTAGAAGTGCCTTACCAAAATCAGGAGGCACTGCCACCTCACACATTCCAGTCGTTTCATACTACTCCAAGACACAATGATGTTTATTGCAATAAACATCATAATGAGTGGAAGCCTCGAATTCCAAAGCAGATTGCCATATCCAATGAGCTTATTGGAAATATCATAGATATCAAAATAGGTGATCTTTAAGATGCATCACAACTTGGGTCTGCCCATTGGTAAAATTCTCGCATCATTAGTGATTTCACATAATTAAGACAACCAGAGACATTTAAGCCCATCCCAAAAGCATTTGGCACAGAAAGGAGAGGAAAAGATAACCTGGAAATCAAATGGCATGCAAGTCAACTCATCCATATGCTAACTAATATGATCAGATTCCCTTGGTGAAAAAGTGTTCGGTACAGGATGACAGAACATCTTTGATAAATGCATATAGCCCAACCCGTACAAGTTACAATCAATTTGACAAGAAGAAAAGCTTAGTTCTTTATAAAAAAAAAAATAAATAAAAAGAAGAAGAAGAAGAAGAAGAATTGAAGTGTTCAAAGATTGCACAATAATGAATCTCAGCCAGGAGACAACCACATGCATCACAATGGGACTCACCTCATACATGTCTAGTGAGGAACACAAAACTAGTGGTTCTTAGGTGCGCAAATGTTGCCGACCCAGCCACACCATACTACCAATTGCCTAGTGAGTGACTATGTTAGCATTTCTCATGAAAAAAAAAAATAACCATAGTCTAAGTATCTTACAAACCAAGATTCATTTGGGAATCACAGTTTTATTTTTTATTGGATATCTCCCAAAAACAAAATCCTCAATGATTCAAAAGTAGGGATGAATTTACCAAAAACTAGAGAATAAAGGGAATATGCGATTCATGGGGCTGTAAACTTCCATCAAGAACAGCACAAAAACTTCTACAAACAATACTTTTCTTAATCTAACTTGCAAAAGTCACAGCAAATACCAGCCAATTGGTTGCAACTTTTGAAAGGAGGGCAGTGGTTAATATTCATCACTCTTAAAAATCTACAAAAGAGAGAGAGTTATTTTTGAAAGTACACCAAATCATGCACAGTAACCATATCTACAACATAAACCTTAAGTGTACAACTATGCATTTTAAGTAAAGAATCTCTGTATAGTACAGAAGATGAAAATGCCATGATAGAACTTTAAAAAAAAAAAATGCCATGAAAGAGCAATGGCAGAGGAAAAATGCTCCACAAAGTGAGCAAGCATTGCTAGAGCCTAGAGGAGTTTATGAAAAAAAAAAAAAAAAACCACAAAAGGATTCCAAAAAACAACTGAGCATCAGTCAAAGGTTCAAGAAATGCACCAAAAGAAGATTGGCAGCACAGGAGACAACTGTCGATAATAGCTATGTCTTTGTCAAGGTGTTCAATAAACATACTCTTAGACTATTATATGAATATAAGAGAACTCTAAGAGAGATAGTATAATGTTTGGATACAGATGTAATTTCACAAAAATCTCTTCAGATGAATGGTAACCACAAAAATTTTGGACAAGGCTGCAACCATGTACGTGTTGTCGCTTTGAACCAGCATTACCTTTAAGCTGTAAGAGTTCAAACCAAAGCAACAATATATGATACCTGCAGGATCAGCAAAGCAAGGGACAAATTCCAGAAACACCAAATTACAAACAACGGAGAGGTTAGAACAAGACCTGTTGCAACCAAGCATACCTTCAAAGCTTTCTAAAGAGCAAGAGATACAGCATGTGTATGCATCACCTATGCAAATTAACAAGAAAAAGGATAAACTAAGAAATTTGAAATAGGAATCATATCTAAAGCATAGACAGAACAGAAAAATAGACAACAAAAAGCACAGCACATTTTAACATCAGGACAGACAAACTTAATTTCACATCCAAAATGAAATTAAGAGATAAATAAAAAATATAGCACAAATTCACTATTTCAACTAGAAAAAAAAAACTTGATCCTTACTAACTAGGACCAGATACATAAATCCAATTTTTATTCTGTTGGCTTAATTCAAAAAATGTTATCTACCTTCCTCATGTGGTTGAAGCGATATATCTCAACAAGGCACATATAAATAGGGTAAAACCTGCAAAAAATATGGATAATTTAGTCAAGAATAACAATATCTGTTATTCCAAACATTTTTTTCTTGATAATGTAGGGAACCTTTCTAAAGAAGAACCCTTTGGACTCGCCTTTAGCACAATGTTGATTCACCACCAGAAAATGGAAAAGAAGATAATTTTTTAGAAATAAATTTTTCCAATGTGCAATTGAAAAGAGAGAAAAAAATGAAAGGTGGATTTGGAATATCCTTTAAGTCCCACCAAATTTCACTTCAAAGTAGGTGGGACTTAAATTTTGATATTGAATAAGAAAAAGCGTGTCCTAATTTACCCTTCATTTTCTCAACGTAACCTAAAGGAGAAATATATAACTTCATAAACTTTGATATGCCTATTTAAACTACTGCATTCAAGGAAAATTGACGAATCCAAGCTTCTGATAACATTCAATAAGAAGCCAAAAAAACAGGAATGATCTTACCCCATGGACGTGCAAGCAAGTCTTCTGACCAGCCAGCGTAGAACCATATATTCTTATAACAGGAACCTCATTCACTTTGCCAGCTTCAAGAATTCAAAAAACCACTTAACACATAATGTACATTTCTATGAATACCATTTTCCTAGCTCTATGTTTGGTTCCCTGGAAAAATAAATAACTACATTTTAACTTGAACATTTTTTCACCACAGCAAAGTGTGCAAGAGTCTTCACGGATTCTCAAAGACTTTTTTTTTAGTAATAAAAATAATTAAGTAAAATTATATTATAACTACAATCTGTGCAGTAATAAATATTTTAATATTACCCGTCTGTTTCTAACTATTTAACCATATTGTAAGTATCTTACAAACTAAGAATCATTTTGGAACCACAGTTTTCAATTTTATTAGACACCCCCCAAAAACAAAATAAATCAATGATTCAAACATAGGGAAGCATTTACCAGAAACTGGAGAATAAATGAAATATGCGATTCATAGGGCTGTAAACTTCCATCAAGAACTGTACAACCCTGAAAAGCAAGTATTACTATTTTAAAAAGCAGGCATTCTAACACATCTGCAAAAAGAAAATAAAACAATGAATCTAATTAAAATTCACCTTTAATCAAAATTTAGAGGCCATAAAAAAAATGCTCAATCAAACATAGGTGGCATTGTCCGTGCAATGTCTACAAATAGTAAAATAAGTGATGCATTTGTATGCTGAACACTAAACAGATATATCGTCAGAGATCACCTAACTAAAAAACATGGATGCCTGGGTGACAAAAACTTCTACAAACAATACTTCTCTTAATCTAACTTGCAAAAGTCACAGCAAATTCCAACCAATTGGTCCCAACATTTGAAAGGAGGGCAATGATTAATATACATCACTCTTAAAATTCTAGGAGAGAGAGAGAGAGAAATTATTTTTGAATGTACTCCAAATCATGCACATTAACCATAAAGGATCGCATCCTATATGCTTGATGAAAAATCATCTACAACACAAACCTTAAATGTACAATTATACATTATCACTCTATTCGTTTCGGTGATAATGTGTCTAGAAAATGAGTCATTTTCCAAAAAGTATTTTCTATAAAAAAAAAAACTTTATTTTCCCATGTTTGGTAGCAACCTTAAATGAGCTGAAAAAAAATCTCCTAATTTCTTTTATTTAGCTTGCTGTGAGATATAGTTGTTTTCCAAAAAAATTTAGTTGAAAACAATTTCTAAAAATAAGTCATACTTTTTTATTGACCAAAGATAGTTTTCCTTTTATTCATTTTTTCTGATGCTACCAAACACTGGAAAACAAGGAAAAATATCTTTACACAAAATTTTCCATCGAAACAAACAGAGCTTATAAGTAAAGGAATCTCAGTAAAGTACATAAGAAGAAAATACCACGATAGAACTTATCAAAAAAAGAAATTGACAAGAAATAGCCATGGCAAAGGAAAAAAGCTCCACTAAGTGAACAAGCATAGATAAAGTAGTTTAAAAAAAACAAACCATACAAACCACAAAAGGATTCCAAAAAACAATTGAGCATTAGTCAAAGGTTCAAGAAGTGTACCAAAAGAAGTTTGGTAGCACAGGAGATGTCATGCGGATAATAGCTATATCTTTGTCAAGGAGTTCAATAAACATACTCTTAGACTATTATATGAATATAAGAGAACTCTAAGAAAGATAGTATAATGTTTGGATACAAATGTATTTTCACAAAAAGCTCTTCAGATGAATGGTAACCATAAAATTTCCTTGCTCGTACAAGGCTGCAACCATGTACATGCTGTCGCTTTGAACCAACATTACCTTTAAGCTGTAAGAGTTCAAACCAAAGCAAAAAAATATGATGCCTGCAGGATCAGCAATGCAAAGGACAAATTGCAGAAACACCAATTAACAAACACCACAGAGGTTAAAACATAACTTGTTGCAACCAAGCATACCTTCAAAGCTCTCTCAAGAGCAAGAGATACAGCATGTGTGTATGCATCACCTATGCATATTAACAAGAAAAAGGATAAACTCAGAAATTTAAAATAGGAATCATATCTAAAGCATATATAGAGCAGAAAACCAGACAGCAAAAATCCCAGTACATCTTAACATCAGGACAGAAAAACTTATTTTCACATTAGGATGGAAGAAGATATCACATCCAAAATGAAATTAAGAGATAAATAAAAAAATATAGCACAAATTCACAATATCAACTAAAAAAAAATTGACCCTGACTAACTAGGAGCGGCTACATAAATCCAATTTTTATTCCACTGGCTTAATTCAAAAAATATTATCTACCTTCCTCATGTGGTTGAAGTGATATATCCGCAAGGCACATATAAATAGGGTAAAACCTGCAAAAAATATGGATAATTTAGTCAAGAATAACAATGTACTAATAAAGAAAGAAAGGAAGAGTAAATTTCAAACACTTTTCATATGCTTAAAGTACTCTATACATGAATTATTGCTCTACATAGCATGCAATATCTGTTATTTCAAACATTTTTTTTCTTGATAACATAGGGAACCTTTCTAAAGAAGAACCCTTTGGACTCACCTTTAGCACAATGTTGATTCACCACCAGAAAATGGAAAAGAAGATAATTTTTTAGAAATATATTTTTCCAGTGTGCAATTGAAAAGAGAGAAAAAAATGAAAGGTGGATTTGGAATATCCTTTAAGTCCCACCAAATTTCACTTCAAAGTACGCAGGACTTAAATTTTGATATTGAAGAAGAAAACGCGTGTCCTAATTTTCCCTCCATTTTCTCAATGTAACCAAAAGGAGAAATATATAACTTCATAAACTTTGATATGCCTGCTTATACTACTGCGTTCAAGGAAAATTGACGAATCCAAGCTTTTGATAACATTCAATAAGAAGCCAGAAAAACAGGAATGATCTTACCCCATGGATGTGCAAGCAAGTCTTCTGACCAGCCGGCGTAGAACCATATATTCTTATAACAGGAACCTCATTCACTTTGCCACCTTCAAGAATTCAAAAAACCACTTAACACATAATGTACATTTCTATGAATACCATTTTTTTTTTCCATAAAATTTCTAATAGTAAGTATTAAGTATAAATTCTTCCTAAAAACAAAAAAGTAAAAATACAATTACACCCCTAGATCCCATCAAACACGTTTTGCATTTGTAACAGTTAACAATGAACAGAGGAACTAAAATGATAGTTTTGTAAAAGTTGACAAAATTCAACTTGGTAATTGTAATTTTGCCCAAAAAAAAAAACAATGTAAAAATTCATAATATATATTTCGAAAATTGTGAAATGAGTTTCACTTTCTTTTCAATTGAGAAGTCTATTTCTAAAATCAAACATTTAAAAAAATTTAAGAAAAACAAGAAAAAAAAAAAGAAGAATTAAACGGCGTCGTTTGAGAGTGAAAGTAGAGAGTACCTTGGAAGGAACTGTAAGAGATATCAAGGCCATGGATCGGCAGAGCCATGTAGTGATCGATGGAGACGATCCGAACGCTGAAGGCGTTTGAATCCGATTGCGAATCTGCCATTGATTGTCTTCGAATTTACGGGAATGCCATGAAATTTTGCTTCTGGTAATGGAATAGGAAGAATGAGGGCAAAATTTGCCAAATGGTATATTTTTTCAAAAAAATTAGGTGCGTGGCATGAGTTCAAAGTTAATTAATTAGCAAGACTGATTTTGAAAATTGATTTTGGCAAAATCGACTTTGGGCTGGGAAATAAACGCTATAGTGACATTTTTTTTAGTGGCGTTTGTAAAAACGCCACTATAGGTATGTTTTCTATAAACGCTGCTATAGGCACTAAAAAAACGCCACTATAACATTCGTTTTCCAGCCCAAAGTCAATTTTGCCAAAGTCGATTTTCAAAAACAATCTAACTTACTAAATAACTTTAAATGCATGCCACGTGCCTAATTTTTTTGGAAAAATATATTATTTGGCAAATTTTGCCATGAGGGAAGGTTTTGAATTTGGGGGTTTCCAGGGAAATTGAAAATTTATATAGCAAGTAACTTTGAATGCTTCTGTGGCACACTATTGCGGTTGTAATCCCAGAGAATGTCAATATAGCAATTTGCTCCCCTCTTCTTTTGTTAAATTCTGGATAGTCCAGTTATCAAAAAAAAAGAAAAATTCTGGATAGTCCATTGTTATTCTGTTAGAATACTTTGTTTAATAATAAATTACACTAACATCTTATGAGATTTTGAGAAATGTCAAAAGAATCCCCTTCTATATTTGAAAATGACAGTTTAACCTTGTGTGATTATTATTCTTATTTGATTTCTTCAAAAAAAAAAAAATTAATTTCTTACTATATAATCAATTTGGTTAGTAAGCTTTTTTTTTTTTTTTTTTTTTTTTTTTTTTATAAGATTATTTTAGAGGAGGATTTAATATGAAAAATACTATTTGTAGATTATTCTAGAAATTGTTATAAAGCCAAGGGTGGAGCGAGAAATTTTTGTTTTGGAGGCCAAGTTGTGGCATATATATATATATATATATATAAAGACAGTCTATCACACACACATATATATACTACCTCCATTACTTGTGCTCCGCACGTGCAATGATGCATTTTTTTTAAAGATGCTACGTCCACAATATTTTCACAACAAATTATAGGCGGTTAGTTGTTATTAGTTCAAATTTGAACCTAACACAAAGATTACTTTTTTGTCCCAACAATAACAACCAGTAACAACCTGCAACTTAGGATTTGTTGTAAAAATATTGTGAAAATGTTGTAGACATATCATTTTTTTTTAAAGTAAAATACTGGGTTTAGTGTGTGCTAATTTTTAGAAAAAATTATATGAAACATGCATGAGATATACTCAAAGTGAAATACTATGTCTACAACAATTTTACTACATTTTCACAACAAATCTTATGTAGTAGGTTGTTATTTGCTGTTACTAGTGAGTAAGAAAATAATTTCAATGTTGGATTTAAATTTAAAACCAATAACAACCTGCCAACTAGGATTTGTTGTGAAAATGTTATGAACGTAGCAATTCTCATATTCAAATAGAGAGTGTGCTAATTTTTAGGAAAAAAGTTTATTCGGTATTTTTTTTTTAATTTTGTTGAATTACAATTTTAATCCTTTTTTTAAAGAATAAGGATTATCTAATTAAATTAGAGGTATTTTTGACATTTTTTAAAGTCATAACTAACTTTCTGAATCCTCTTAATATATAGAGATATGCACACGCTTTTTTATTATATACACACACTTTTTTATTTGATAAGTTATATATATACACACATCCAACCAAAAAAAAGCTTAGCATTTTCAATCAAAATTATGTTTGGTGGCGATCTTTCATAAAATAAAATTCATTTTTACCATTTTCATAATAAAATTCTTAAAAAGTTTCATTTTCAATACAAATTATCAAATTTTATACTAAAGTAAGTAAAAAAATCTTTTAATTGAACTAATGAAATTTTTTAAAAATTTCAAAAATATGAATGATTCAAAACTTGGAGGAATAAATTAAGCTCTGAACATATTTGAAACTATTTTGCTCTAACCCATTATGTGGCGACTATAAAGACATTTCATATGTAGTTTTAGTAACAATATTTTTTTCAATGAATCAATAACTCGTTAATCGTCATATAATAGGTTGAAAAAGATAGATTCAAACATGTTTGGTACAAAAATTTATCATATTTTTAATAGATATAAGAACACATTTTACAATAAAAGATAGAATTGAGAAAAATAAGTTATATCTCTATAACTATTAGACTAATTTTTTTTTTTAAGAGCATCATTGGACTAATTCAAATATTTGGAAGGACTAACTCTTATGTTTGTAGACTAAATTTTGAAAACATTAAAATAATTATATGTGTGTGTGTGTGTGTGTGTGTAGGGACTGGGTTTGAGCACTTCGGATATTGGATGAGTGGACTCAAGCCCAACTAGCCCAATACAATGAATTTGTAGAGAGCGGGTTCAAGAACTAGGCCCTAGTAAGGATTACAACAACTAAGCATGGTTGCATATGGATTGAATAACATGAACGTGGATTAAAATGTGCCATGGTGCTCTTCGGCCCTCTTCTTAGGAGCTTGAAGTTCTTATTATTTCTTCAGTGATTGGTTACAAAGGTTTCAGGGATGATACAGGTTGCTACAGTGTTCTATGCTTCTAACTTTTCGGTCCTTTTCTCTGGGAGGTTTCTTACATTATATACCCTCTTTCAGTTGATCTTGGTCTTCTATTTGTTGATCATACAAGTCACTACTTGAATGCCTGTCCCATCAGCTGCCTTCTCACACTTTCTGTGGGTTGCAACAACCAAGGCAGCACTGTTCAGGGGTCTTTTCCTCATTAATGCGGTCAGAACGTTAGTTATAGGTATTTAATATGGAGGTGACAGTTCCTCTCGGAATTGCTCCTTCATCATGTTTCTATAGCTGACACGCCGTACTTGTTCTTTCTCTTGGGATACTTTGGGAGACTGGCCTTGATGGTGTGTTGCTTCTCCTCCCAAGGTCTCGGTTGGCCGAGGATAGGATCGTCCTCGGCGATGTTCTTGGGCAATTTGGACTTTCTCATTTCTTCCCCGGACATTTCCTTCTCCTCGGCGTGGGCCTTGGGTTTGGTACAAATTGGGTCGGGGTTGCCTAATTCTTTGGCCCCACAATATATATATATATATATATATATATTTAAAAAAATTTCAAAATCATGGCCCCCCACCCTATTATATAGCTCCACCCCTATATAAAGCTAATAATTAAGGGGCGAAGAAAATTTTAATATTGATCTCGCTTGTAATTTCGAGACATATAGTCTCGTTCTCCTTGAGTAAACAATGCTTGAAAAACAACCTATCTCATGTGCACTTCTCTAAACCAAGGGAGTCAATACCATACCAGTTTGGCTAATGGTACAATATATTTCAGATACCAGTCAATACCAGTGTACCATTTCGAGTTTACCGCTATTTTTTATATTTATAAATAAATAAATAAATAAATATATATATATATATGTGTGTGTGTGTGTGTGTGTGTGTGTGTATTATAATAAATATAAAAGTTTATAATAAAACATTTCCTCAATTTAGAACTAATTATTCATAGTTTTAGACTTTAGTATCAATTAAAAAAAAAAAACACAATATAAAAAATAGAAAGCTTAAAATTTACCATTGCATGCTAAGAAAACAAATAATACTAATAAGTTAATGCAAATAAGTTACCATTCTACCCTAACAAAAATTCAAAAATTACAAAACTTAAAAAAAAAAAAAAAATTTTTTCTATACCGACTGGTATTGCCCAAAATTGGCCGGTATGGCCAATTTATGGTTGGTACGGCCGGTATTTAAACCGATACGAAATGTTGATATTTCGATACCGGTACGGTACATATCTGCTGGTACGGCCGGTACCGATACGGTATTGACTACCTTACTCTAAACCCTAAACTATAGAGTAGTCTGCTTTTGCATCTTTGACCTAATCACCTAACTTTCAAATCTCCTTTCCTTAATGTTTCTTATGATACCCTCATTTCTTGCCTCCATGCTAACACCTTCCTCATTTTGACTATTGTCCACGTTATCATTTTTTATCCATCACTTAATAGTAAGGACCATTTTGACACAATGTCAAAGGTTAGGATCCAAATTCGTAATTTACCCTAATTCTTATTAATTTTGTGAGTTATGTTTACTAATCACGGTTTGACATTCAATCCATTCTTCTCCACTTCGGTCCATGTTGGTCCATTTTGATCCATTTGGTCCACTTTGGTCTATTCAATCCAATTTAGCCTAATTTAGTCCATTTCGGTCTACTTCAGTCAAATTTAGTCAATTTCAGTTCACTTTGGTCCATTTTGGTTCATTTCAATCAACTTTAGTCTATTTCAGCCGGCTTTGGTCCATTTGGTGTACTTAAGAATACTATTTTTAGATTTATTCTAGAAGTTATTGTAATTTACTCATCTTCTTGGAATTGAATAACAAAGATAAGGTTAGGAAGACAAGACCTAACGGGATAAAAATAGAGGTAATTGGTGCTTCACCAAATGGTTTGAAATGTGTCACTTGTTGTCCATGGAGATTCAAACTAAAGGCTTAGCATGTACAATATGCTAAGATTCTAACAACGTTCATCGCTCAAGATTGTTCCTTGTAGCTTATTTCCTTATTTGTAGAAGTGATTTAGTGATTTGTATCATACTATGGTGACGGACTTGAATGATATATTAATAATAGTGTGCATGCTTATGTTATTTATTGTACACTTACATATATATAATTGAATATTTGTATAACAATCACTATAATTATTTCATTACACTCAATAAGGCTTGTATTATTACACAAATAGATATAATTATTACAATCACTGTAAATAAATCTAGAATAAGTGCCTCTAATTGTCCTCATCATCACCTGCATAAGTGCACTCCAAATTTCTCACAAACCAATTTGTCCTTCTTGAGGTAGCGAAATACCCATAAACTAGTCCAATTATCAATCCACAAGCATATCCTATCACAACCACTTTCCAATCAAATCCCTCTACAATTAATAATTCTTGCCTTGTTTCATAAGTTGGTGGCTCAATATTTACACATTTCTTTGACAACAAAGAGTCACATAATTTTCCCTCAAAAGTGGAAACTGAAGCCTTTTCTGCCAAAAAACCAAGAGAACTACCTTGAATATCCCAACCAATTATTATATCTGGGTCAGATGAACAGACAATCTTCATAAAGTGACTCAACAAGTACTTCTCTTCAAAGAAAACCAACATCTTGCAGCCAGATATTCCATCTAGAGTCCTGTAAATAAATGAAGATTATGAAAAGCAATTAGAAATAGTGAACTTCCAAGAGCCAGCAACATTCATAGTCAGGTTCACAACACAACGTTTGAACAGGTTATTCCAATTTTATATTACAAAATGATATCAATATAAGGGATTAAAAAATGTGTAAGAATAGCCCGCCCACCTAAATGAAACTCAAAAACCAAATGCGACCAACTAGTAAAAATCACAAGCGTACACACACAGTACAATGCATGTTATATAAGCAACATTTAAGCTGGGTGATACATAAGAAAGTAGCATTGCCCACTTTTCCCCTTCTTTTACAAATAGATAATAATTTTAGTAAGCCAAGGAAAAGGAATTGAAAGGAGAGGAAGAAAATAGATCTTCATCAAAAGAACAAGAGGGAAGATACAAAACTGAAGCAACCCCCTAGCCTTCAAATTAAAGAGAAGCAACAAACAAAACACACTTTGTTGTGGTGTTAGAAGTTATCTTCTTATCTCTTTCCAACATTTATTAAAAAAAAAAAACTTCTTCTTTCACCAATATTTAGGGAAAAATTTTATTTTCCTCAAGGGCAAGGGCATGGGGATGGGCATTACTCTTAAGTGCCTTTAGTGGCCATGTGACATTCACATGGTCACCCCCCATTCTCAATTTCACCTGCTAGTAACAAAATAAAAGTGACATTCACATATGAGTAGATTTTTCCACTTCCAGGCTAGACCCATCATTGCGCCCACGTTACAAAATATTTTAGAACATCAAGTCACACTCAACACAAAACTAGCAGTGGAAAGAAAAATTACATGAAATCTAAATCTGATTATCAGCAACCATACCTCTTAAAAGCTTCAGTTTTACTACGCAAAAGCACATAACTTCAGGAATGGAATCCAAATCATTTTGAATAGCGAGAGCTATGACATTGATAGCATCAAATTGAGGATCAGGTCTGAGATCTCCTCTAGATTCTGCTTGAATTATAAAATTGTAAGAGAGAATTTATTGACAGATCATTTGATCCAAAAGTAATGACAAGCATAAATAAAGTTCAAATTCTAATTATCTAGTTCTAGAAAGCAATAAAAGTGGGAAGAAATGGTTTTTAATTATACGAATAATCACTAATCTCCTCCTACAATATAACTCTCAGTATACCAAGACATACCACAATGGATTCATAATCCAATGCATTCCCCAAGGAAAGAGAGAGACCTTGATTGATTTTATAAGCAGGTATTGAAAATTTTCTTATCCCAGTGATACACATAAGTTAACCAATTATTAAAATAAATAAATAAAAACAACTCATTCTTAAATTTTTGACAATACATAATTTGATAAGAAACTACTAGTTGAAAATTAGAGGTAGTGAATTCATCACCAAACAACTTCAGAAGGAAAAGAAAATTTACTGTCATATTCCTAGAAAAGACCAAGAAGCCAAAGATTTTCTCTCTAACTCTCCCTGATCTTGAAATACTATCAAGTTGACTTGACAGTATTGACATTGGCAAAGGTAAGATGGTGCTATACCTCTACAAACTAAACTGATTCTGGATAAACTCAAATATTTATCGTCATAACAACTGAATTTCCAAGTGCTAAGTATGAGAAAGTATGAACTCCTTACTTAAAAAGAACAACCTTCAAATGCAAAGTATATCAAAATCATATTGTAAATATTTATGGGTACAGAAATTTGGAAGAGTATTATGAATAATCATGGAAAACATTATGTATACAAACCCATAGGAATGTTCTCCAAAAAACATAAAGCAAAAAACAAAAATAGCCATGGGAATTTAGGTTTGAGATAACATATCTTTTGAAAATAATTTTAAAAAGTACATCTAAATTTGCAAAAATATCAAACAGAAAAAAAAAGTAGTCTGATACCTTTATACTTAACCATGTTAATTGTTGTCCACCAACAATGCTTGTAGGGTCCTGCAACCCACCTTGACTAAGTGGAGTAGGCTTTGATTTCCCGTGAGGTCCTGAAATCTGAGACATGTCTTGTGAGGAATCAGTGCATGATATTTATTTTTGCAATACCTCCTCCACCCTGGATTATTGCAGTCACCCCATCACCAAATGCACTCCTTTCTGCATTAAGGTTTCTGGGGTTTTCATGATACAAATGCTCCAAAATAGGCTTTACATGAGATCCAGAACCAGATTCAGGCATATCATTGTTGGAATCATCAAGGAAAAGGCTTTGTGTCTTCTCACAATGATCAAGCAAAGAACTTTGTGAACTAACCACTTCTAGTTGAACCAACAAAGTGTCATAGAATAGATAAGAAGTTTCTCATTTGCAAATGCAAATGTTATTCTTCCCACAAAATAACATGGGTAGCTTGCAAACATTCACCCTAAAGTTATATTATCTTCCTAAAGTTTAGAACTGAGCAAGCAAACCCCTAATCTCACTGAAACTTCGGAAAGCGCCTTACCATTTATAATTATCATTGAATTAACGGCAAATTAATGAACCTGAGCAGGAGAAAATGCTGAAGAGTGAAGAGAGCTTTGGTTGTATCTTTTTTTTTTTTTTTTGGCCCCGGGGGGTGGGGAGTGGTACAATAATTTGCTCCTACTTTGATGAAAATTAGAACAACAACTGGATATTTGGAATTTTGAGTGATGTTAGGAGGTTGGTTGCTCAGTTTACAGGGGACATATGAAACTCATAGATAGTTTAGAAATCATATAAATCACATAATTAATACATCCTTTCAAAAGTTATGGCTTCACTGATGCTAAATAGTTCCCACGAGAAGCACCTGAAAATCCAAAACCAAAAGGTACACATTGGAAATTTTGAAGAATAAATAATAAGAAGCGAATGCATTTAATTAAAGTCTTTAGCAGATAGATTAAAAAAAAATGCTAGTTCTAGGTAACCTTTGTCATAATAGGATAGTCATCTGTTACACGATTTGTAGGAGGTGATAATACTGGTGTTAAGAGGTACAAGTAAGTGCCATCATTTTGACAGTGAGTAAGAATGCTCAAGACAAAATGATCGAAATCAGAGCCACTAATTCTAGCGTGACAGTCCATGACTTTTGCTTCTCGACAGTCCCCCTCAAAGAAAGGGAGAATATCATCCATAACTGTCCCTAATAAGAAAAAGAAAAAAGTTGGTCAGACATTTTATAAAACATGCACTACAAGATGAGATCAATCACCACCAACGCTTCCACCCCCCCCCCCCCCCCCCCAAAAAAAAACATAACAAGTAGAAAATGAGCTTTTTCTTCTTCTTTTTTTCCTTTCTACCAAAGGATCAGTAAGAAAAGAATTTTGAGAAATTGTATGCAATCCAGAATTAGAAGGTGCAACCTGATGATCTATCAAAATTAAAGATGGTAAGTGTAACTGAAGCAATTTCAGATGCCCCATCTGTCTAGTCTGCAATGGGGGGTTCCATGCAAATGGTCATGCCAATTAGTTCTGTACATTTTTCCTGAGTGCTGACAACTAGGGATTCTGGGCTGCCAAGCCCAGATAAAACAAAATCCCCTACTTGTTTTTCACGAACTCAATTCTGATTTTGCAGATCCATTGAGTCAGTTATGAAATTTGTGCCCACAAGATTCTCAGGCCATCAAAGTCAATCAAGTTAGCAATTGAATCAAGAAAGTCTTGATGCTCCTTTTGAGCCTTGCTCTCATAATCCATATTAGCCTTCCCCAGCACCTTATCAATGGCAGGAAACAAAGGATTCATATTTTCTATCTTCAGCAGCCTGAGATGTGGCTAGCCATCGTAGAAGATTGAGGGCTTCCTTATCTGCAGCCTGAATACAACACATGGATTATAAGAACACATGACAGATGTCTAGTAAATTTTGTACACCATTTCACCCACCAAACAAACACAATTGTGCTACAATTACATGTGTTCTAAATATCTCAGTCTGAGAGAGAGAGAGAGAGAGAGAGAGAGAGAGAAGGGAAGGGGGGGGGGGGGGTGTTAAGAAAACACTTAGAAGAAACTAAAAGGCATTCAAGATAGTATTGCAGCTTCCATGTCTGACACCATAAAATAGCGAAGGACCCATCATATCAAATGATCAAAAGAAAACTTATGCTTAAAAGTGAAAAGGCCCAACATCCAAGTGGATAAACATGCAACCTCATGATAAATTACCTTTGGATCTAATGTTTTAGTAATTGCTGATGACCGCATTTACTCAACCTCAAGACAATGGTTCAATACTTGTATTTCTCCCTTCAGTGAGTATTGGACCATTTTCTTCACACATTGAAACTTGTGGTGACAAAGATTCAATTATTTTCTTTTCTTTAGCATTCTTCAAACGTTCTCTCCATCTATATTGTTAGCAGTAACACGTCCAAGTCCAGCCAAATTTCCCTCATCAATTGATGATGTCATTGACTGCATTAACTTTACATTTTTTTTTTCTCAAATGGACTTTGAGTCAAAGAGTTTTTTGCTTCACCACAAAATTCAATAAGTTTGTTCTCAAATTCAAAACTTAGTGAGAGAGTTTTAAGAACATCCTGTGGAGGTGGTTTGCCAGGGTCAGGAGGCACTGTCACCTTATGTGTTCGAGTCCTTTCATATTCCTAGAACACCAAGGAGAAATTCATCAAATGAATAACCAACAAGATGAAATGTCAACAGACTCATAAAAAGCAGTGAATGGATGTGACCAAAACAGACCTCCCATATTGGCACAATTGACTAAACTATTTTCACTTTTGAATGGGTTTGTGAGAGGGATGAATAATTTTTAAACTGCTTGTTAAGAATCTCTGCAAAACACAAAGGAACAATTGTCACATTGAGCTGTAAAAATCTTAAAAATTTATGTCATATAACTGCAAAGTCAAACAAACCATCTACGGAACATCCCCTCAAGTTCACAGACACTTTGATGTTTATTGCAATAAACACCCTGATGTGAGGAGACCTCAAATTCACTAGGAAATTGCTATATCAAATCAGCTAGAATTGTCTACAATATCCAAATTGGTGAACTTAAAGATGCATTACAATTTGGGTCTACCAAATGGTAAATTTACACATTATTGATGATTATCACATAATTATAAGTATCAAAGAAATATTTACGACCATCCCAAAAGCATTTGGCACAGAAAAGAGAGAAAAGATAACCTGGAAGTCAGTAGGCATGCAAATCAACTTATCCATATAGTGTTTATGGGTGGACCAATATGATCGGATTTACTTAGTATGAAAGTGTCTAGTACTGGATGAAGTCAATTTCCGGCCAACTCTACTCTATTCCCCCTCCCTCCACTTCCATCTAAACTGGCCATAACAGTAAGCATAAGTAAAAATTCATCTTAAAAACAAAATTGTAAAAATACAGTTAAATTTAATTTTGTAATATAAGTCCATTAACGTTCTCAATTTAGTCCTATTATCCATTGTTGCTTGAAAAATGCCGATAACTCTTAAAATGACACCACTTCATGTATCTAGCATTAGACAATGATTTAAAACAACATCATTTTAGAAACGTTAACAGTGGTTTTCAATTCACAATGGATAGCAGAACTAAAATGACAGTTTTATAAAAGTTGACAAACTAAAATAATTTCAACTTGGGAATTGAATTTTTGGCCAAAAAATGTATATTAATAATAAATATTTAGCACCTACAATGAAATCAAGATCAATATATCATATTCTAAGAAGCCAAAATTGTGACATGAGTTTCACTTCTTTTTCAATTGAGTTATTTCTAATCTCAAACACTTTTTAAACAGTACAAAAAGAAAAGAAAAAAGAAAGGAATTATACGGCGTCGTTTGAGGGGGTTAGTACAGTACCTTGGAAGGCGCTATAAGAGATATCAAGGCCATGGATCGACGGGGCCATGTAGTGGTCGATGGTGACAATCCGTATTATTGCACACATAGATACAACTATTACAATCACTATAAATCTAGAGTAACTGCCTCTACATGTCTTCATCTTCACCTATGTAAGTGCACTCCAAAATTTCTCACAAACCAAATTGTCCTTCTTGAGATGGCGAAATACCCAATAACTAGTCCAATTATCAATCCACAAGCATATCCTATCACAACCGCTTTCCAATCAAATCCTTCTACTATTGATGATTCTTGCCTTGTTTCATAACTTGGTGTCTCATTATTATTTCCACATTTCGTTGGCAACGGAGAGCCACACAACTCCAAGTTTCCCTCAAAGGAGGAAATTTCGAAGGTCCAAAATTGTCCACCTTGTGGAATTGGACCAGTAAGTTGATTTTGAGACAAGTTTAAATATTCAAGAAATGTAAGACCTATTAGTTGTTGAGGAATTTCACCTGAGAGCTTGTTTTGTGAAAGATCCAAAGATTCAAGCGCAGTTAGGTTCCCTAATGATGAAGGGATATGGCCCATGAAGCTATTGCTCGATAGATTGAGTACAATTAGTTCTTTAAGGTTTCCCACACTATTCGGAATTTCTCCATAAAACCTATTATTGGAGAGATCAATAGCTGTGAAGATGGTCAAGATCTTTACCAATAATATTTCTACCCCCTTATTCACCACTGTCATTGAGTCTTCATAATAATTGGATTGACTTCCCATGTATTCTGGTTGTGAGTCATCTATGGCAGGAACTGTTCGCATTGTAGTCCAAGTTTTGAAGTATTCTGATGGTAGCGTACCAGAGAAATTGTTGTGAGAGAGGTCGATGACATGCAAATTGGAAAAGCCAAACATGGTATTAGGAGTCCATATAGGACCATGGAATCCATTTGCTCGCAAAACAAGAATTCTTAACTCTGGCAAAGACTGCAACCAGAAGGGGAATGCATCATTAATGTTGTTATTTCCAAGATTTAAGACCTCTAGCATTTGACATTGTACTAATGATCGTGGAATCTTCCCCTGTATTTGGTTGTGACTGAAGTCGAGTGTTATCAAACTGCATCCTTTCATGAATGATTTAGGCAAGTTTCCTTGAAAGCAATTGTTTCTCATATTCAACACTAAAAGAGAATTGCTAAAGTGACCTAAACATTGTGGAATTTGACCAATCAGTTGGTTGTTAGAAATATCAAGGACTTTGAGGGATTTCACCTTACAAATCATTTGAGGGATTTTCCTCGTTAGATTATTATTTGAGGCAAAAAAAAATCTTGTAGACAATGGGGGAATTGGGAGTGACCCTTGTAACATGTTGGAACGTAAATCTAAATAGTCAATAAATTTCCAAGGAAGAACTTTTAGCGGTTGTTCAAAACCGTTGAGAAGGTTAAAAGAAAGATTCAAGCGTTGCAGTGTCCCTTGTCCAACATTCCAAAACCATTTGGGTATTTTACCTTCAATGTGGTTGTTGGAAAGGTCTAAATATTGCAATCTATTTTGGGCTTTTAGGAAATCAGGGAATTCACGCAAATTGCAAGAAGACAACAACAAATATGAAAATTTGTGGAGGGATGAATTGATATTTCCTTTTGAAACCAACAAATTGTTACCTGAAAGATCGAGCAATTGAAGCTCTTTAACCTGGAAGAATATGTTTAACTCCATCTTGTCCTTTAAGTTGATCGAAGAAAGATATAGCCATTGTAGCTTAGTGAAATTGGCAATTGACCTTGGAACCGGTCCATCCAATTTGTTTCCACTCAATCTCAGGAAATTTAATTGTGATGAAGAGATATTTTGGAATTGGAGAGGGCCAGTAAGATGATTTTGATCTAGATATAGTTCAGACAGTGAAGGCATTGTATACAAAACCAAGGGGATAACCCCTGTGAGTGAGTTTTGAGACAAGTCAAGGGAAGACAAATTAGTAAGTCTACTTATTTCCGATGGGATTGACCCTTTCAATTGATTCCCTGATATATCTATCCAAGTGAGTTTGGTAATATTTGTTAGTGAAACTGGGAACCTGCCTTCAAAATTGTTATATGAAAGGAGTAATTCTTCTAGTTGTGTAAGATTTCCCAGTGAAGATGGTACTTTCCCAGAGAAAAGGCTATTGCTAAGATCTAGAGAAGTGAGTTTTGCAAGATTTTCTAATGTGGATGGAAGCTGGCCATGAAAATTGCTCCCATGGAGAGAAAGAGAAGTAAGTTGTGATAGGTTCCCAATAGAAGGAGGAATTTCCCCTGAAAATTTAGTTGAACTAATTTTCAAATAATTCAAGGAGTTGAGATTGCCGATTGAATCAGGCAATTTCCCAGAAAAAATTGTTGACTCAAGATATAAAGCATTCAAGGACTCAAGCTTTCCGATTGAATTGGGCAATTCCCCAGAAAAATTTGCACAAGAAAGATCCAAATACCTCAAGGATCTAAGGTTGCCGATTGAATTGGGCAATTCCCCAGAAAAATTTGCCCAAGAAAGATCCAAATGGCTCAAGGATTTAAGCTTGCCGATTGAATTGGGCAATTCCCCAGAAAAATTTGCACCAGAAAGATCCAAATGGCTCAAGGATTTAAGGTTGCCGATTGAATTGGGCAATTCACCAGAAAAATTTGCCCCAGAAAGATCCAAATAGCTCAAGGATTTAAGGTTGCCGATTGAATTGGGCAATTCTCCAGAAAAATTTGCACTAGAAAGATCCAAATGGCTCAAGGATTTAAGGTTGCCGATTGATTTGGGCAATTTCCCAAGAAAATTTGTTCCAGAAAGATCCAAATGACTCAAGGATTTAAGGTTGCCGATTGAATTGGGTAATTCCCTGGAAAAATAGGTTTGAGAAAGATCCAAAAAGTTCAAGGACGTAAGGTTCCCGATTGCATCGAGCAATTCCCCAGAAAAATTCGTGTAGGAAAGACGCAATTGCTTTAGGGAACTACCAGATCGAAAATTGGGAAGAAAACCAGTGAGATTGTTGTTACCTGACACATCAATGGCTTGTATCTTGGGCAGTAGGAAAATATCTGAGGGAAATTCGCCAAGCAAAATGCACTCAGACAGAGAAAGAGAAGTCAAGGAAGACAAATTTGCGAGGGATTGAGGTAGTGACCATGGAAGGTCCAGGTAGTCTAGATGAAGTTCTCTCAAATATGTCACGTTCTGGACAAATGCTTCCAGATCATTTCTTTTGAGATTCAAAAATTTATAATCATAATTAGCAGCAACAAAGTAATAAAAGTAATTGAAAGAGAGATCAAGTGAAACCAAATTGGAGAGCCACGAAATTTCCGACGGGATTCGGCCATGTAAGAAGGAATTAGAGAGATTAAGATGGGTCAACCTCACAAGCTGCCCAAACTCAGATGGGATTGTGGTGGAGGAAGAGAAGTTGTTGAGAGCAAGGTTGAGTTTTCGAAGATGACGCAACCTGAAGAGGCTGCTGTTAGAGTTGAGAGGCCCACAAAGCCAGCTGTTGCTGAGGTCTAAGCCAATGACATGGCCGTTGCGTGCATCGCATGTGACCCCATTCCAGCTGGAACAACAATCACTCTCTGCCTTCCAAGACTTCATCTTTGGATATGAACCATTATAGAAATCATTGTAATCAAACAGATCATATCCATCAATATGCAATCTCTTTTCAACAAATTCTTGCCTTAGTTGCAGCAAAGCAGAGCTTTGGTCTGGGAGGCAACGTTGTTGAGAGGAAGTATTAGAAGTGGTTTGAGAATGTGAAATGGAGAACAAACAAAAGGCAATGAATAAGGGCAGGCATTGATTCATTTTCCACATGTTTTCAGCAGAGGAAGTAAATGAAAAATTGGGTGGCTTAAGTGTTATGAGCAGATAAAGAACTAATGACACGTGAGGATATTTATACACACACAACAATTTGAAAGGACTAAAGGTTATTGGATATTTATATTATTTTTTGTGGTCTAAATTGAATTGCATTTTAAGGGCTTTAAATATATTGATTTGAAAGGTCTGAAATAATTGAATCTATGAGTCATCGATATTGACTGGAATTGCTTTCCATACACGATTGTGATAACATATTAAAAAGTTCTTTATATTTAGAAGGCTTTAGATTAAAAAGTTCCTTTATATAATCATAAAAATATGAAGAGGACAATCCTTTCTATAAACAGAAAAACGAATTCACACTGACATTTAATATTTAGTTGATTTTTTGTAACCAAATTCCTTACTTTGTGTTACATTCTAGTCACTAAATTATAATTTTAAACTAATAAATTTTGATTTTTAAAAATTCTGCTATCTATATAGCCTTTTCATCTTGATTTTTGCTTGTTAGCTTCTTGCAATCCGACTATGATTTTAAATTATAATGCAACAAACAAACCAACAAAAATTTCTTTCAATGGCTAGACTTTGTAATTTGGTTATAGTTCTCTTACTCAAATAAAATTATATCTTTTATCTCCAAAAAAAAAAAAAAAAAAAAAACTTTCAATGGCATTCCAAATCAATACCCATGATTTCATGTGCAACCACACCATACTAAGGTTATGAGGTGTGAGACATGGGATAAATATCTAAGAGTGTAAAATAAGAAAATATAGAACACGTTATGAATCATGATAACTAGATTCTATTGACTTGACTAGCTTTTCTTCTACGTTTAAAATACAATACAATATTGTCTCCTGACAAACAAGACAAAAATGTCTCCTGACAAACAAATATTATAAATTTATAAAGGATAACGTTAACAAGGGCTTTTAAGGGAAATTGCTAATAGATTATGCTTAAGACAATTGTTAATATTTCCTCAAAAAAGATAATTTTTAATAAACTATATAAAAAAAGTTTTGAAAATTTTTTTATTAAAAATATAAAAAGTTGTCAACAAAATTAATTGGGCAAATTACAATTTGCCTACCTATGATTTAGTTGAAATTTAAGTTACCTACCTATGGTTTGAAATTTGACATTTTACCGGTTTGAAATCCCATGATACAAATTTAATTTGCTCACTTTTTCAAGATCATATTAGAGCATAATCCTTTCATATTTTAAGGTATTTTAAGGATTTCAAATTAATCTGCATGTTATTATAAGATGCATTACAAAAGCATGTAATAACGAAATATTTTAGAAAAGGCAAACAATTAACAAAAGAAATTAATAGAAGGACAAAGTTTAGCTATAAAATTTGTTATAGTCTAAGGTTACAAACTTACTCAATATCATTAACATTACTACATATTTTGAAAATCTTACCATTTGATTGCATGCTCTCTACACTCTTTATGCACATGCTAAATTTTGTGCCAATCAAATATTATTTACTATAAGATTTAAAAGATTATATTTTTATGCATAATTTTAAACTACAAAAACTTGCAATTTAAACAATTTATTGATAATATAGTTATTGATATTTAATTTTCTAGAAATTTTTCAAGCATGAAGGATATAAAAAGAAAAACGTAATCCAATGGTGGATTTGTCAAAATTCACCTCTAATAAAAGAATATTGAGTAAGGTTGTAGTTTTAGGTTACAACAAATTTTGTAACTAAATTTTGTCCTTAATAGAATAGGAAGTTTCTTATTATTAGTCTTTTTCTAATCCCATCAGTAATTTCATTTCAAAGGAATAAATAGTGATGTAAGAAGATAATATTAACATGAGAGTTAACCTCCTCTTCCCCTCTCCTTTAGGACCAAAACTTACTTATCTAAAAATATTGGAATCCATATTAAAGTATGTGTAATAAGTAGATAATATTGGAAGTAATATGAACAACACTACACAAAAATAATGCAGTTTTTTGGTCATCATCTCTAGGTAAAATCAGTCAAATGTTATCTCTATCTAAATTTTTCAATGCCTTAATTTTGGCACAATATATTGACCATAAAGTCCATAGTGCATGACTAACTTTTCCAAAAAAGTAACAAAAGTTTTGAGGATGTAATGTGACCTCACTTAATTTTCTTGAAAACTTCTTCCCATATCAATTGAATTTGCTAACAAAAATATTAACAAATAATAAAATAATAGAAGAGATTTTACTAATAGATACCACATTTATTAATAAACCATTTTAAAAAAAAATTTATGAAAAAAATAAAAAATAACTGGCACTTTTTATCGTTGTTTCAATTTTTTTTTATATATATTTTAAAATGATTGATTAATGAATGCTAACTTGTTAAAAGGATCATAATATGAGTTACTACGTATGTCACATTATGAAAGATAGATTGACTAACTTTTGTTCTATCTCTCAAGGACAATAACATGTCCTTATAGTCACTTTCAATCAATTGATTAAAATGTGCAGTGTCGCTTTTGTAGTCAAAGTCTCCTAGACAAAAGCGAAGAGGATGTAATTTTCTAACCCCAATTTTGGTTTCTTTGACTGGTCGTCCACTAATTGTAAAACATACAACACACTCTATGCATTAGGTATGAGGATACTGTGGTATAGGTTCAAATCCCTTAATACCTTTAAAAATAAAAATAAAAATAAAAAATACCATGCTATAACCGTAATATTGAGAGATTAAACGATAATAAAAGATAAAAAAAAGGACTTCAAGATTTATAGTTTCGAAAAATGTATTGCTGTTTATGGACATTTATGCTTGGAGGAATGGAGGTGCTCTAGGCTTCTTATAGACATTTATTTTTTTTTGGAACTAAAGTGAATCTATTCAGTCTAGAAAACAAAATAAGTTGTAGTTGAGTTCAATTAATTTTTACCCACTACACTATCTTACAATCACATACTAACACAACATTCTTTTTTAAACTAGAAAATGCCGTATGGTGTTTTATAATAAGTTTTGATAGAATTAAATTCTAAAGGGTCCGGTTAATGTGTGCCCTACACACATTAAACCGTCTATTTTTAGAAACATTTTTTCGGGAATTGAAAAAACTATCAATACTTTTTTAATTTTCGAGAAAATATTTTTAAAAATGATTAATTATTGTGTGCCCTTAGAGCACACATTAGCAAAATCCATTCTGTAAATACTTTCTCAAAAAAAAAAAAAAAACCTATTCTATAAGTAAGTTTTTACTCTGGCTTGTGCAATTCAATTGTCATCAATGGTTCTTATACAAGATTTAATCATTTATATCTTATTATTTAGCTTGCTTTCATTTTCTATCAATTTTTCATGATGTAAGGTCACTTAAGGTTATCTATCTATTATCAATATAATAAAAGTTTAAAAATCATGGTCATCATAAGTCGGTATCTCACCTAATTGTTTTTCATTATTACTTTTTATTTTTATAAATATAATATAATTTAAATTTATAGTGTCCGCTTTAGGATAATTGTTTTTTGGCCAAAATGGGCAAATGCTCTTTTTGCACAAATTATACAGCGTTTTGCCCACTTTTCCAAACTAATTAGGGAAATACCCCTCTTTTGAAACTTAATTTTTGGACAATCGAGTTACGGGGTGATCAAACTTAAAAAAAAAAAAAAAAATTGCATAGAACTCGAGTTCATGGAGCTCAAATTCTATAAAAAAACGCCACTATAGGGCTCCCTATGGAGTGATTAGACTTAAAAAAAAAAACTTACATGTTTTAAAATGCCATTATAGGGCTTTCTATGGAGCGATCAGACTTAAGAAAAAAACTTGTATGTTTTAAAACGCCACTATAGGACTTTAAAACACCACTATAGGGCTTTAAAAAATTGCATGGAACTCGAGTTCATGGAGCTCGAGTTCCAGTAAATTTTTTATTTTTTATTTTTTTTATTTTCACTTTGTAATAACTTGATTGTCCAAAAATCAAGTTTTAAATTGAAACTCAATTTTTAGAAAATTGAGTTTCAAAAGAGGGGTATTTCCCTAATTAGTTTGGAAAATGGGTCAAAACACTGTATAATTTGTGCAAAAAGGGCATTTGCCCATTTTTCCCATTGTTTTCTATAATCAACTCAAGACGCTAATTAGTTTTGATGTAAGTGGAATTTGAACTACAAATCTATTATTAACCTGACAGAAATTTCACCCATTGAGTTCATTAGATCCCACACTCTTAACTAATTCTAAGGTATACTTCTTTTTATAATAGTTTTAGAATTGAATTTTGATTAACCGTTCTTGATATATATATATATATATATATATATTTCTATAAATTCATGATTAAAATCGTGCCATGCACGATGAAATTTTTTTTCCAATGCAATGAACTAGAATTCAATTCATAAAGATGGAGAGAACGTAAAAAACGCTGCACAAAAGTAGTCATTTTGATTACCAGTACGAGAAGATAATAGTAGAACAATGAACTAACGTGGATAACATTGCCAAAAAGTAATTCTAAACAAAGTTTGATAGTCAATTATGGCCAAATTGATTACTACCTTGCATTTTCCTTTTCCATTTTCTATCTGCAACTATTTCAATGCATACATTCATTGTGGCAGACCATGACCGAACTACACTGAAATGTGAAAACCATTTATTCTACTTTAATTTACACGTGAATCTTGTAGTCAAAAAGCTGCTTCTTTTTTTCTCTAATTCGAAAAATTGTAAACCTTCAATCTTTGGAAAAGATAGAGATTGAAGCAAAGCAACACTATTTCACAATTGATCAAGGAAAGAAAGTGAAAGAAAAAGAGAGAGAAACTGTTTAAAGGAAAATTCTGAGAAAAGAAACAGAGATCTTTAGAGAGAGATTGTAAAAACTGAATATTATTCTATAGTTCCACGCACTCACACCGATTCACTAATACATTAATAACACCATAATTAAAACCCTGTAACAAACTTTTTAGTCTCCTATAACAGAATTTTCCGCTGTATCTGTAACAGACTTTTTGGGAACCAAAGGCTACATATATAGTTTGGGACGACACCGTTTGGTGTTCTTTGCTTGATGATCACTAAACAAAACATCGGCGTTTAGTTTGGTGTCAGCGCGTGTGCCACAATGAACTTTAGTGTTGGCACGTTAGTGCTGATCTGAAGGAGATAAGGACAATAATGTGTCTTGATAGTCAATTTCAATCAATGTGTTAATAAGTTGTGTCGAAGGATTAGCTTTTCTATTCAAAGTCTCCTTGACAAAGTTAAGTGGATTTATTTCTATTTTCTAACCTTAATTTTGTTTTCTTTGACAACTTGTCTACTAATCAATCCTCATCCCCCATCTGGCCTCATTCAACACACCTTCAATGACATAGTGTTGGGAGTTTCTTTTTACTTATCTTAATTAATCTCATTATTTCATTTAAAAATAATATATAATATTTTTTTTAAGAAGAAAAAAAAAATATATAGTAAAGTGTGTGAAATAAGTAGATAATATTGGAAGTAATATGAAGAACACTACACAAAAATAATGCAGTTTTTTGGTCATCATCTATAACACCATAATTAAAACCCTATAACAAACTTTAGTCTCCTATAACAGAATTTTCGGCATGCTCCCTCCGTTGTATCTATAACAGAATTTTTGGGAACAAAAGGCTATATAGTTTGGGACGACATCGTTTGGTGTTCTTTGCTTGATAATCACCAAACAAACGTCAGCGTTTAGTTTAGTGTCAGCGCGTGTGCCACTCTGAACTTTAGTGTTGGCACGTTGGTGCTGATCTGAAGGTTTATCTCTATTTGGACTCGTTTATACAATGTTGTTGGCTTCATCTACTTTAACATTTCCAACTTGGATTGAAACATTTTATTTATTTATTTTAGATATGCACTTCATATCTAATGTGAAAATATGTATATATATATATATATATATATATTACGGTTTGAGGAATTTGTATGAGAAATATGAGAGAAGGGTTTGTGTTATTTATAGGCTTGAAAGGATTATGTAATGTGGCATTGTTTAAGAAGCTTCACATGTACAAATATTGAATGTTTCCAGATTTTTGCCTAATAAAACGAATTTAGTGCCTGCAGGTAAGCCCTAGGTGATTATTTTTTATTGGCACGTGTATTTTATAACTAAAATTGTGAGTTGAACCCACAATTCTTATTTATCGTTGGAGTGGGTTATGTTTCAAATACTTAGCCTTTAGTTTTGTGTCTCACATTGGTTAGAGATGAATCAAATTATCTATACTACTATTTAAGAGGCTTTTCCTGTTTGAAATCCTCAATTTAGATGTCTAAAATGCCCTCAAATTCATCTCTTTGTAAAACTTAAATAATAGGGTTCGACATGTAACATTACTAATTTAAAAACTCCTAAATTTTAGCTAAACTTAAAAATAAAAAATAGTTTTTTTTTTTTTTTTTTTTTTTTTTTTTTTTTTTTTTTTGTCGCACCTCCACATTTCTCTCTCACGTTAGTAGTCAAGTACAAATACAACTTCTTTTTTTTTTTAAAATAAAATAAAATAAAAACACTCGTAGGACCTCAAATTTTTTTATAGATTCTTTCTCTAAGGAGCATTACCACTGCTTGAGTTTCAATTCATCAGACTTTCATACATTGCTTCTACAATTGGCGCCAAAGGATGGGCAAAGGCCAATGTTATTCCTCATGGTGATAATGAATGGGAAAAAAGAATGGGTGTTCTAGTTTGTTTCTGAGAGATGGACGTGGATTGATTGAGGGGTGTATAAATTTTTATTCTGAGAGATGGACATGGATTGATCGAGGAATCGCAATTCAATGGCAATCACCAGTCTCATTCTTTGTTCCTAGAGAGCTCTAGGACTCTCTCTTATCCCATTAGTAGGGGCGGCGCTAAGTACAAATGAAGGTGGTCATACGACCACCTTGAAATATATATTTTTTAATATGCCTTAAAAAATTTTGAGTTTTAAATTAATATGGGTCTTTTGACCGTCATGAAAAAAAACTTGACCACCCTAAAAAAAAAATCTTGAACACCCTTAATAACAATTAAGCTCATTAAAAATAAAATTCAACCTCTCCAAAATTTTGGTTATTGAATGTTGAACATAAAAATTGCAAGAAATGCAATGCTTCTATAATATTTTCGTAACAAATCCTAAATTGCAGGTTGTTACTACTAAAAAAAAATATCAATGGCAAGTTCAAATTAGAACCAGTAAAAACTTACTACCTAGGCTTTGTTGTGAAAGTATTGTAAAAATATTGTGGATATAACACTTCTCAAAAATTGCCTAAACAAACAAATTAACCTAAAATCTCAAATCAAATGTTTAATTGTGATTTTTTAAATTGTGTTTTCAAATGACATATTTTAAAATTGCTATATATATATATATAAATGCACACTTTTTAAATAGCTAGTCTGTTAGTGCTTGCTTTAGTCTTTAGTCGAATTTGTTGGATTTCTGTGATATATATTTTCAAAAAGATAATGCATTTTGTTTATATTAGTACTTATTTAGGTAATATATTAGTAATTGAATGAGAGGTCAATAACTTAATAATTGCTTGGTTGTGTACATTGAAAAAGATGTAGCTAATAACATTGATAGTGTAACTATCATATCACACAATGATTTCAAAATATGAAAACTTGTGAAATGAAATTTTAAAACTTTATGTATTTGTGTATGTTTTTATTTTGTGATATAAATATATTCAAGTTTTATTATTATTAATTTTTTTAATGACCACCCTGAAAAAAATTTCTGGAACCGCCACCACCCATTGGCAAAGTGATGGGTTTATTTATTTATTTCTTTGATTCAATTAATAATTTATGTGTCAAAATGGGTTTATTTGGTGTGTGGGGATTTTTTTAATTGTTGTGCATAAGATGAAACACAATATACCAAAGTTGTTCACGTATGATGTAACATCTTATGAATTTTTTTAGTTGTTGTGCACAAGATGTAACATGTAAGTATTTTGTAACGTGTAACCTATGTAACATGTAAGTTCACGTATCTAGTGGATTTTGAAGGCACTATTTTACCGTCAACTTGTTATAGGAAACAAATTCAATTAGAGCTCATTGGTCCTCTCAAAAAAGAAAAGAAAAGAAAAAATCATTGGCAAAGAGTTTGGCCCTTACGAAATAAATATCTCTTGTTATAAAGTTTATTATTTTGTTACATTGGTCCAATATTTTTTTTTTGGGGTGGGGGGGGTGGGCGGGCTTACTTAAGTAGGGGAGGAGATGCAATTCAAATTTTCCTCCATGGAGAACTAAGCAATGACAATAAACTCCAAAGTTCTTGACTAAGCCAGGTTTATATTATTGAACACTTCATTACATTTATTAAAAAAACTATAAATCCTAAACAATTGCTTACACTAGTCTACTTGCATTCATTATGGAATATGTAGATTCGCTCCAAAACTTCTTGCAAACCAAATTTAGCCTCCTTGAGATGATGACATGTCCAATAACCAATCCAACTAGTAGTCCACTAGCATATCCCATCATACCAAAACATCAATCGTCCAGATCTCTTATTCAACCATTAGATATTTTACCAATTGAGTTAACAACCACTAGGAAATTGGAGCTATAAGTTGGTTTTGGAAGAGATTTAAATATGTAAGAAATGTGAGGGACAAAATTGGCCTATGCCCTTTTCGGGAAAAATAAGTAGTATTTTCCCCCTTTCCCAAACAAATTAGGGAAATGCCCTTATTTTGAAACTCAATTTTCTAAAAATCGAGTTTAAAAAAAAAAAAAATTGGAGCACTATAGTGGCGTTTTAAGGAACCTATAGTGACGTTTTAAGGACCTATAGTGACGTTTTAGAACTCGAGTTATAGGCAATTTTTTTTTTAAATTTTTTTTACCTATAACTCAAGTTCATGGAGCTCGAGTTCCAAAACGCCACTATAGGCTCTTTAAAACGCTACTATAAGACTTAACTTGATTTTGAGAAAACCGAGTTTCAAAAGTGGGGCATTTCCCTAATTAGTTTGGAAAAGGGAGCAAAATGCTACTTATTTTGCCCTAAAAGAGCATAGGCCAATTTTGTCCGAAATGTGAGACTTTTTAGTTGAAGAGGGATTTCGGAAATTATTTTGATAAAGATCCAACTATTGGAGTTTAATTAAAATAGGAAAATATAAATTGAAATTTTTAAAAAATATATTAACAAATAATAATAGAAGTTAATATAAATCAAGTTATGAAAGCTAGTTTGTGTTGACTAGCTTTTCTTTTACGTCTCAAGGAGATGAGGCCAATAATGTGTCCTGATAGTCAATTTCAATCAATTGGTTAAAAGGTTGTGTCAACAGACTAGCTTTTCTAATCAAAGTCTCTTTGACAATTAAAGTTAAAAGGATTTGTTTCTATTTTCTAACCCTAATTTTGTTTTCTTTGACAAGTTGTCTACCAATCAATCCTCATTTCCCACCTGGCCTCATTCAACAGACCTTCAATGGCATATTGTTGGGAATTTCTTTTTACTTATCTTAATTAATCTCATCATTTCATTTAAAAATAACACATAATATTTTTTTTAGAATAAAAAAATAATATATAGTAAAGTGTGTGTAATAAGTAGATAATATTGGAAGTAACATGCACAACACTATACAAAAATAATGCAGTTTTTTGGTCATCATCTATAGGTAAAATCAGTTAAATGCTTTCTCTATTTAAAATTTTCAGTGCCTTAATTTTGGCAGACAATATATTGACCATAATGACTAACTTTTACAACAAAGTCTTCTTGACAAAAGTTTTAGAGATGTAATGTGACACCTATTAATCTTCAGGGAAATTTATTCCCATTTCAATTGAACTTGCTAGCAAAAATGTTAACAAATATAAAATAATAGAAGGGATTTTACTAACAGATGTCCTTAGAACACCTATTAATAAACAATTTTAGAAATGTTTAATGAAAAAAAAAAAAAACTGATATTTTTACCATTGTTTCAATTTCCCATAAATTTTTTTCTAAAATGGTTTATTAATGAACGCTCTAAGAGAACCTGTTAGCGAGATCATAATATAAGTTACCGTATATCATGTTATGAAAGCTAGGTTGACTAGCTTTTCTTCTACCTTTCAAGGACAATAATATGTCCTTATGGTCACTTTCAATCAATTGATTAAAATGTTGTGTCGATTAGCTTTTATAGTCAAAGTCTCCTAGACAAAAGTGAAGAGGATGTAATTTTCTAACCCTAATTTTGGTTTCTTTGAAAAGTTGTCCACTAATTGTAAAACATATAACACACTACGCATTACATATGAAGATACTAGGATATAGGTTCAAATCCTTTAGTATATATCTAAAAAAAAAAAAAAAAACCATGCTATAACCGTAATATTGAGAGATTTAACAATAATAAAAGATAAAAAAGGACTTCAAGATTTATAGTTCGAAAAATGCATGCCACCGTTCATCATAATTAACTTCAATGACATGATGTTGGGAGGTTCTTATATGTATTGCGCTCCCTATGGTTGAATCTCGGCTTGAGTCTTATCTTTTAGGAGCTACTAAGACTATTTGAATTGGATTGGGGCTTAAATCCTGTCTCATGTTTAATTAGGATGAGTTTTAGATCATTGCTGTGCGCTTTGTTGGTTTTAGCAGCTCTAGCTATTGGCTATGTGCCTACTGCAGCAGAGGGCTGTGTGAACTGTGAAGTCTGTTTCATATAGGCTTCTAACTGATGTCTGTTTGTATTTTGTTGTACTGTTTGTTAGCTTGATATTGTTAGATTAAATAAATAAATTCACTATCTCCTATTAGCTTAACCTTTCGGGAGAATCAATAATTAGAAAAAAAATAAAAATAAAAATGTAAGCACAACTCATTGACCTAACTTGATAAAGTCAAGTTGAAAAAGTCAAAAAACCTTCTATTCAACACACACTGACCATGCACACCCCTACCCTCAAATTTTGTGAGTTAAAAATAATTGATGTGTTTTATTTGCAGCATAGTCATATTTCCGTTACTAATTGTGATTGTTAACTTACTAGCATTACAAAGATCTATTTTAGCAATTTGGTACCCGTAATGCATAGCCATTATTTTGAACAGACTAATTGTAAAACATATAATACAATATGCATTACGTATAAAGGTACTGTGCTACGTACGTTCAAATCCTACAATACTCCATGCACCACAATGAATACGTAGGTATAATCACGTTATCTACAGTATCCCCAAGTCAGGCTCGTTTTGCTAATAAAAACAAATATTCAACAAAATCACGCACACACAAATAAACGTGTATATATATAAACAAATTTACGTTAATCTCACTCCAACGAACAAAGAGCCAATAAAAATACAGAATAAGAAGCAGATAGTGGGTGCCAATTTGAAAGGACAAAGGTAATTGGATGTTTATCTTATTTTTTATTTTTATTTATTGTGGTTTGCGAATAAATGGATTTCAATTCAGGGGCTGTTAATATATTATTTGGAATTGGAAGGAGTGATATAATTTAATCGTAGGAGCTATCAGTAGTATTGACTTGAATTTCTTTCCATACACAGTTGTGAAGGTGTTCATCTGTTTCTTATTATATGGTGTTAATTTATTGAATCGAAAGGTTTTTTTTTTTTTTTTTTTTCCTACATATCGATTATTTTCAGATGTGTTTGTTCTCTATGTCTAAGGAGATTGATTAAATTGAAGGTCTCAAATCTAGCTTTTGTTCTCCATGTCTGTCTATGTCTATGGAGCTTGATTAAATTGTACAGCTGACTTGAAAATGTGTTGATTGATTCTAAATTCTATATTGCCTTCTAGGTGAGCAAAAAACCACTCATTATTCATTTCTTAATGAGAATTAGTAAGAAATTTCTTACTATAGCCGCGTTTTTAAACCGTGGCTATAGGTGCTTTTTTTTTTGTAGTGAAATCCATGTCAACACCACAACTCATCTTGGTTTTCCTACTAATTTTTTTTTAAAAAAAAAGAAAAGAACTCTACATCATATTAATATATAAGGACTAATTATCAAAGAGAGTGTAAAATAAGAAAATATAAATCATGTTACGATAGCTAGGTGGTGTTGAATTGACTAGCTTTTTTTGTACGTCTCACTAACAAACACTTATAATAAATTGATGAAAATGTCATGTTTAGTAGATTTTATACTAAAATCTGCTTGACAAAAGTTAAGAGGAAGTATTTCTAACTCTAGTTTCTTTTTTTTGACAAGTTGTTCACCCGTCAATTCATATCCTTCAATGATGTTATATATGTAACAAATGGCGTCCTTCCGAAGTAATGAGAGATTCTTTTACTATCTTGAAGTAATGGCCAGCAAGGACAATTTTGTTGTATGCATTGAATTACCGAAAAAAAAAAGCTCCTAGTGTAATGACATTTTTTTATAGCATTTTATATCTATGGTTTGAATTCTACCTCTCCTCTCCCACACTATTTACCTTAAAAAATAATAAATAAATAAAATGGATGTAATATGAAAAAAAGTAAAAAACAAGTAAAACAATATACACCCATTGTTTTTTGCCAACAAGTTTACTAGAAAATACTAAAAGTAAGCAGTAAGTATTATAATTTGAAAATTTTTTTGTTACTACTATTTTATTGTTCAAAAGCTATCACTATCTAGAATTTTCAGTGCCTTAATAATCTTAGCAGACAATATATATTGACTAGCCTTTTGTAAAGCCTTCTTAACAATAGTTCTGAGGATGATTTAACTTTGCATCATTTTCATGGTAAGATCCTCCCCAATCAATCTTCTTCCTAGCTCTCTATTGTTCTTATCCATACTTCCCATGACAAGCTTCTTTTCCTTTTTCTTTATTAGGGAATCTTTTGCTATCTTGGCATTTGGAGGGAGAGGCACTAATGAATTTGTCACCTTGAAGTGTAGGAGATGTAAAATTGACTTAGGCCTTTTTTATTTGATAAACTCCCGTACCAATTTTCAAATTCTTGTTAGCATATAATTGCAAGAGAATTAGGACATTAGATATGGTCCCACGGATTCTATAAGAGGACCTTTCCAAATTCTTGTTAGAAAATAATTAGTGCAAGAGAGGACTATTCAAACGAAGATGGTTCCTCATATTGTATAGGTTGACCTAGTCGTGAATCATTGAACGTCATCGTATTTGCAATTGGACATTTGGGACAACGTGAAATTTGTTACCACATTAAAGGTCACTATCATTTTGCAAATCAAAGTAATGAATGTAAACTTCTTTATTTTATTTTATTTAATAATTTGATTGTAATAAGAACCAAAGAGGAGAGATTTGAACTCTGGTTACAGGAGGACCTTGACAATTAAGGTAGGCATTAGGAATTTGACAAATGTTATGATTAGTTATTTATTTATATTTATTTATGCATTCTATCGTTATTTTCTTACTGATCTTTAAACTATTAATAAATTTTTTAGACTATTTTGCAATATAGTCATTTTGATTACCGGTATGAGAAGATAATAGTAGAACAATGAATCAACGTGTATAACATTGCCAAAAACTAAAAGTAATTCTAAACAAAGTTTGATAGTCAATTATGCCCAAGTCGATTACTACCTTGCATTTTCCTTTTCCACTTTCTATCTTTAAGTATTTCAATGCATTCATTCATTGTGGCAGACCATGACCGAACTGCACTAAAATGTGAAAACCATTTATTTTATTTTAATTTACACGTGAATCTTGTAGTCAAAAATCTTTTTTTTTCCTCTAAATCAAAAAATTGTAAACCTTTGATCTTTGGAAAAGATAGAGATTGAAGCAAAACAACACTATTTCACAATTGATCAATGAATGAAAGTGAAAGAGAAACAGAGAAACTGTAAAGGAAAATTCTGAGAAAAGAAACAGAGAGCTTTAGAGAGAGATTTGTAAAAACTGTATATTATTTTCACTAATACATTAATAACACCATAATTAAAAGAGAAGAAACCCTGTAACAAACTTCAGTCTCCTATAACAGAATTTTCCGCATGCTCCGCTGTATCTGTAACAGACTTTTTGGGAACCAAAGACTATATAGTTTGGGACGACACCGTTTTGTGTTCTTTTGCTTGATAATCACTAAACAAAACGTCGGCGTTTAGTTTAGTGTCAGCGCGTGTGCCACACTGAACTTTAGTGTTGGCACGTTAGTGCAGATTCGAAGGGGATAAAGACAATAATGTGTCCTGATAGTCAATTTCAATCAAATGTAATAAGTTGTGTCGAAGGATTAGCTTTTCTATTCAAAGTCTCCTTGGCCTCATTTAACACGACATAGTCTTGGGAGTTTCTTTTTGCTCATCTTAATTAATCTCATCATTTCATTTAAAAATAATATATAATATTTTTTTTAAGAAGAAAAAAAATATATATAGTAAAATGTGTGAAATAAGTAGATAATATTAGAAGTAATATGAACAACATTACACAAAAATAATGCAGTTTTTTGGTCATCATCTATAGCTAAAATTAGTCAAATGCTATCTCTATCTAAAATTTCAGTGCCTTAGTTTTGGACCTTTTGGCAGACAATATATTGACTATAAAGATCATAATGCATGACTAACTTTTCTAACAAAGTCTTCTTGACAAAAGTTTTGAGGATGTAATGTGAATTTGCTTAATTTTCTTGGAAACTTCTTCTCATATCAATTGAACTTACTAACAAAAATATTAACTTATAATAAAATAATAGAAGGGCGTTTTGAAATCAATGCCCTAAGGATATCTATTAATAAACCATTTAGGAATTTTTGTATAAAAATTTTTTTTTTGATTTTTTTTTTTTACAGTTATTTTAGTTTTCCATAAATTTTTTTTCTAAAATAGTTAATTAATGAATGATCTAAGAAAACCTGTTAAATGGATTATAATATAAGTTACCGTATATCATGTTTCTTCTACCTCTCAAAGACAATAATATGTCCTTATGGTCACTTTCAACCAATTGATTAAAATGTTGTGTCGACTAGCTTTTACAGTCAAGGTCTCCTAGACAAAAATGAAGAATCAATTGATTAAAATATTGTGTCAACTAGCTTTTATATATAGTCAAAGTCTCCTAGACAAAAATGAAGAGGATGTAATTTTCTAACCCTAATTTTGGTTTCTTTGACTGGTTGTCCACTAATTGTAAAACATATAACACACTCTATGCATTAGGTATGAAGATACTGTGGTATAGGTTCAAGTCCCATTAACCAATTTTTAATTTTCAATCAATGGACTAATAACTCCAGGAAAAAAAAAATCATTTTTCTCGTTGGCCAATCCACTTTCGACTTCGTACTGAAAATTCCAAAAGGGGCAGGGCAGGATCCACTAGCTAGGACAATAAGTATAAATCAATGGTGAGAGTCTGTGAAGCATAATTGGCAATGGCTTGTCATTTAATGTTTTTATAGCAATTGACCCCTAGACCGTCTGTCACGGCAACATAATTATCAGTGGGAGAACAAAATTATATTAATACATTTTTATGAATAATAAATTGGTACTTTTTTTTTTTTTTTGAGAAAGAATAAGTTGGTACTTGGTATCACCATATTTCCACTGTTAAAAGCTGGCATCATCATATTTCTGCCGATCTACATATAAAATTACCCCAAATTTTAAAGGTGTATATTGAAATTTTGTAAATAAAGATTTAAGTGGAAGCCCAACAGTGATGGCATATTTTTGTGGTGTTCTATGTCTTTGTTTTTTTTTTTTTTTTGGGGTGAGAATCCTATATCTGTGATTTAAATAAATATTAAATGGATGATAGTTAATGTTTCTTCAAATTTTAACAATGAGGTATATACTTTTCTTTTCTTTTTTGAGATTGAAACTGTATACTTTATTAAGAAAAAATAGTCATATCAGCTAAAATTACAATATTAAAATATGAAAAACATTATCCATTCACACAGAAGAACTTGTGAGTTTGTGATCACATGTTTATCATAACAAGCAAGATTGTGATCTACATAATTACTTTATCATCATACATATGAAAAGCTGATGTTTTTGAAGGTTTTCGTAAGGATTTTTGCATCTCCAATTAGGTGGTTGAATGATGCAAAAGAATTTTCTTTATTTCGTAATGAGTTGATGATCACCTTTGAATCTCCCTCAAGAAATACTGACATAAGACCAATCTCTTGAGCAAAAATCATAGTTCTTACAGGAGGAATTATCTAATTGGATTTTCATTTTTTTGATCATGATTTTGTGGTGATTATATTATCTGTTAGGGCTAAATACTATTATTGAGTACCAACAGATTCTACTATAAATTCTAAGTGTTTAAACTAAATAAATCATAAAAATTCTTACCCGCCAAAGAAGCCAAAGATAATAGATATATCAAAAGTAAATTTGTAATGTGAATAACACATATCAAATGTAACACGCTTTGGAAGTTACCATATTCAGACAAATTTTCTCTTCAAATTAGATTTTTAAATTTCCTTTATATTTTTTTTATTAGATGTGAATTTAAAAAAAAAAAAAATTCAAGAAGATCAATGATCAAATGTTTAAATTTTAAGTTTTTGTAATCTTAAATATTTATGCATAAAAAAATCGTTTAAAGATCAAATAGTAATTAACATCTGATTTGAATGAAATTCAACTTACATATTAAGAACATAAATAATGATTAGATTTTCAAAATATATAACTATGTTAATTTTTTAGCAGGAGTTTGAAGGAATAGAAGAGATGCGTCCGTGACATTTTCATGACAACTTTATAACAAATCATATGTGGTAAGTTGTTATAAGTTCTAGTTTAAACCTAATACTGAAATTACTTTTTTACCACCGACACCAACTCATAACAACTTATCACTTATGATTTTGTTGTTAAAATGTTGTGAATATGTTTAGAGAAAAACTTTATCCTTATCGAGTTTTTAGAAGTGATTTCACAATGTAATTTTTAAAATTCTATTTATCCGTTATGAAATAATTGTTCATAATGAGTTAAATTATATATATATATATATATATATATATATAAAATTTAACATTGCTTAGAATTACACCACCTAATAAATTGTTATAGAATTCATATTTTGAAAATTCTACTGTTGGATTACATGTTCTATATGACAATGTAATTTTTAAAATTCTATTTATCTGTTATGAAATAATTGTTCACAATGAGTTAAATTATATATATATAACATTACTTAGAGTTACACTACCTAATAAATTTTTATAGAATTCATATTTTGAAAATTCTACAGTTGGATTACAAGTTTTATATGCTCTTAACATTCTTGCTAATTTTCATGTCAATTGAATGTTATTTACCATTCGATCCATAAACTCATATTTTATTCATTATTTTAAACTACAAAAACTTGAATTTAAATAATTGATTGATGACATGAATATTAATATTTGATTATCTTGAAATTTTGCAAGTATGAAGAATATATGAAAATAATGTAATCTAATGGTGGATTTGTCAAATTTTGCATTTAATAAAAAAAATTGAGCAGTGTAAAATTGCTTAGAATTACACCAAGTGTAACTTGAACTCAACCTTATATATATATATATATTTTTTTTTTTTTTTTTTCATTTCAAAAATGTATATATACACTCATTTATTTATGCCTTGATAACGTAATAAAATATAACATATTCAAAAATTGATAAATAAAACTATTTACTTAGAATTTTAGATGACCAAGCTCCATTGACTTGCTTTTCTAAAATGTCTAGTAAACAAAAGTTTTAAAATAGTCTACTTTAATCAATACCAATTAATACGGCGATAATGGTTACAATTTATTAGTGTTTAGATCCAACTCAACAGAAAATTATTGTATACTCCCGAAGTGCTATAAATGAGCAGTCCCTCCTCTCACATGAATGATAAGTTCTACTAATTAAATTCATGGTGAGACCTACCATTCATAGTGGGATCTATCATTCATGTGAGAGAGGGGATTACGCATTTATGATACTCCGAAAGTACCTTATAATTTTCCCAAATCAACTACCAACAAGTCCCATTAACCAAGTTTAATCAATGGACTAATAGCTCCAGGGAAAAAAAATAAACGTTTTTCTCGTTGGCCAATCCACTTTCAACTTTGTGCTGAAAATTCCAATAAGAATAAATCAATTATGAGGGTATGTGATGCGCAATTGCTTGTTATTTAATAAGAATCTAAAATTCCAATAAGAATATTTATATACCATGGATTAATTGACCCGCTAGACCATCTATCATGGCAACATAATTAATTATTAGTAGGAGAACAAAATCATATTCACACATTTTTATTAATAATAAGTTTGGCACCACCTTATCTCCACTATTAATAAGTTGGCACCACCATATCTCCACTCACCTATGTATAAATTAATATTTTTTCATGAATAATAAGTTGACGATTAGATTGTAATTTGCACTCTTAATGTTTGGGTTAATTTTGATTTTACTCATTTAAGTCATTCCATCAATACGCCATGATGCAGTGCTTGTTAAGTGCCAATTAAGCCCAAAATGATGTTTGTTCATTCAAAATTCAAAACTACACTCTTTCTTTGTTAAAGTCGCATCATATATTATTTTGTTTAAATTGCAATTTACACTATTAAAGCTTGAGATAATTTTAATTTTGTTCCCTAAATTTTTAAAATGCGGATCCATAAAACTACATGGTTTTGAGTTAAGGTGGTGCTTAGTAGACACCTCATCATGATGCATGGATGGGAGGATCTAAATTATCAAATTTTAAAGGAAAAATTAAAATTACCATAAATTTTAAGGGTTTATTTTGAATTTTACACTCTTAAAACTTGGGGTAATTTCAACTAGATTTCCAAATAAAGATTTAAGTAATAGGCTAATAACTCAAAAATAATAGCATCTTTTTGTGGTGTTCCATGTCTATGATTTAAATAAATATTAAATTAATGATTGTCAATGTTTCTTTAAATAGTATCTATGAAGTATATACTAATAATTCACTCATTTCAAAATGTATTGGATAACATTTTAATCATAATAATAGAGTTATTCCAACAACTCTAGACTAGAAGATTTTAATCCTTATAACAACCTCCTTTCATATAATGGTATTCTTATGTATGCTTACTGTGGGGGTCAAAAAACAAACACTGTAGTTGAGTACAATGACTAAGTAACCGATTTGCACAATTTATTTATAAGAATTACAAGGTAGAATTTCCCCAATGGGAGATCTAAACAACTGTTAAGAAGAAAGGAAGGATGACAAGATTATCCTTTGATATATAAATTGCTCTCCCGAGATACAAAGAGTTGCATAGAAAGCTAAAAATATATTATCTCTCTTCAACTGAAGCAATATTTTCTCTCTTGTTCTTTCCTTGAATTTTCTCTTAATATCTCTCTACCTCTTCTTTGTTGCACTCGCCTCCCCTTTTATAGACATTTTTCCTTTCCCTATCTCCCCAACTAGCTTGCTTCTAGCTGGATTTTCACGATACTTGTCACATTACTCCTTTGTTCTGTCCCCTTTCATCATGAAATAGAACTTTTGGGGTTGTCTGCACTATTCAAGCTAATTTATATGCATTCAATGTGGAAAATATTAGGTAAAGAACCTTTCATTAATGTGGAAGTGACTGTCTTTATGATTCTTATCTTTTCAAGGTGTTTCCCAAGGCAAATATGATGGTGGTGGCATCTCAGATCAAAAAAGGGAATCGGTTGCCTGTGGTCCCCTACATATCCACAGAAGGACAAACCATGCTTGTTACCTCGGGTAAGAGTTTTGGTAATGGTGGCTAACTTGGATCTCCAGAGGACTTGTTATGGGGAATTGTCCTTTATTCCTTAAGCATTCTTGCTCCTACTCACATTTTTGGCCCTGGCCCATCTCCTAAAGTATGACCTTTTGGGCCCCCCACCCCCAAAACACTTACTTATGTGAAAGGATTGTGTAGAATAATTTCTCCCACAAACCCACTACTAGTATTCATTCCTCCTCCATCTAGACCCAAAGGAAGTGATATCTAATTCAATTGTTCCATCTCTCTTTGATTAAGTGAGATTCATAGGTGCATATCTAACATCTGCAACGTTAAGAGAGAAATGTTGGATGTAATGAATTCATATAATAATTCCTAATTTATAGCAGTTCTTTTTTCTTTTTCTTTTTTTAAATTATAAATTCTCTTATAAATAAGATAGCCTATATGTAATTTTTTGTTTAAATTTCTAAGAACCTTTCTCATGTTGAACAAGAACATAAGTGATTCCAACTCATAAGTGTCTTATATTCAAGAATAATCAACTACTTTTCTTGTTAAACTTGGCTAACATCTAATGAATTTTAATTTTAAAAGGTTTCGTAAAACATATAATGCAATATGCATTACGTATAAAGATAATGTGCTACGTTCAAATCCTACAATACTCCATGCACCACAATGAATACGTAGGTATAATCATGTTATCTACAATATCCCCAAGTCAGGCTCGTTTTGCTAATAAAAACAAATATTCAGGAAAACCACGCACATAAAAGTAAACGTGTAAATATATAAGCAAATTTACGTTAATCACATTCCAACGAACAAAGAGCCCAATAAAAATACAGAATAAAAAGCAGATAGTGGGTGCATTGACAAAGCCACACCTGCACTGACAAAGCCAACTCTTCTGTTCTTATCTTTAGCAGCACCATTGTCAACCACAGGAGCTAACTGCCTTTCGAGAGCAGCCATTTCATCTTCAGCAACCCCAGCCTGTTTCAATTTGTCTCTTGCATCATCAAGGTTCAATCTCTGATCCTTTTGCATCAGATACTCCGGCAAGATAAATTGTGTCTACAAAAACGATCAAAGTGAGAATTAAAAATGATGAGTGTTTTTGTGTGTAAATTGAACATGTCTCTTGCCTTCCATCCTCTCTCTCCCCTTTCAACTTCCTCTTTAAACTAATAAGAATGTTTCAGTGAAAAGAAAAGAGGACCCTGGATGAATTAATTAAACCAAAGAAATGATGAGCTAAATCAGAAGATCTATCCATTTCCTAACACAATGCAGTAACTACCCCATCGAAAAGCTACTCCTATGTCTACTGACATTAGTTATAGATTGTTGCTAGGAATTTCATCCAATTTGTGTCTAGAGAAAAATTCATTTTGTGATATTGTTTGTGAATAGAAATATTAGTAAAACTAAAACTACTTGAAGCCACTACTAGTGCAGGTAAAATGGGGTGGGGTGAAGGGAATTAACAATAATTGAATTACCTGGCTATAGCTTGCAGAAACACTTCTTTTAATTCGAAGCATTTCTCTGAAAGTGTCTTCATTTCCATGTTGCACCTCAAACTCATGCCACTTATTCCAGAAATCCACATCAGATCGTGGATCTGCAAATTGAGACGCAAATACATATATTGCGCGAGCATGATCAATTTCTCCTAGACTCTTCTCAAGCTCAGCATACTTCAAGCACATGGTCTTCACATCTTTGTCTGGAAGACCAGATTCTATTGCTTGCTTGTATATTTCCCTAGTTTTTGGGACACCAAATATCTCTGCTGCTCGAGCAATATAAATTTCATACATGCTCAATTTCTCATTGTTTGGAACAGCCTAAGTTGCTTGATCATAGACCTTCATAGCTCGCTTGGCCAGACCATAATCCTCCTCCAGTTTTGCATATTGAAGATACAAAGGCTTTACTGCATCAGCAGGTGCCTGATATTCAAAAGAAAAGAACATGATGAAGGTCAGAATCAAACAATGTTAATAACATTAATTGTGATAGACCACATTTTAGAACCATTCAAACTAATATAAACTAAATTCACTACTCAGTAGACAAGAGGCATAACATCAGTGATCCAGGAGGAATAATCCAAAAATGGCAAGAAGAAAGAATATATAATCCATATTTAAACAACTCCTCAAAACAGGTATTGTTATACATAAATCCAAGGTAAGATATTTTTTCACAACATCTAGTATTTTAATCTTTTTCTTGACTCTGAAAAAGAAAAAGCATTAAAAGTGCACATGTAAATTATTGTTATAGATCCAAACCCCCTATGAGCTAGATTAACTCCCCTAACTCAAAACTAATATTGCATTTATTAAAAGCAAATCCTTCTAATAAATGGATGTTTACATTACTTAAAAGAATCCCTATAAGCATTTCAAAATAACTTAAAGCCAATAAGATGTAACCATTTTGATGATCATAACTAACCCCTCTGCTCCCACATTTTTGCTCTTGATCCAACTTTATTCCTCCAGCCCATCATCATTATTTAGCAAATTGGTAATTGAATACAGACATGATCATAAACTCAGTTCAACACCCCACCATATATATTTACAAGAATAAACTAATCTGAACTCATAATTGGTGCATACCGTTTCAACAGCATGCTGAAACAGCTTTCTTGCCCGTTCTAGTTTTGCCTTTCCATACCTCTTTACAAACTTTGAGAGGTATGTGACCCATATGTCTTTGACATGTGGATACTTAAAAATCTTCACACCTCTTTCACATACCTTGAATGCATCTTCAAAGTATTTATGTTCCTGCACACATTAACAGCAAAATTTTGCTAATCGATGAAAACCACTACAAGTAAAAACTAAAGGAACATAACAGCGGAACTATTGGTGGAAAGCCCATACCTCCAACAGAAATGCATAATTGAGAATAATTTGAGGCGTGGCGATTCTTAGATCCAATATCCGCTCATACACTATCCTTGTGGACTCCAAGGTACCCAGGCTCTCTTCTAAGTCGACATAGAAGGTCCAGAGTTTCAAGGATCTGTACAGCTTAATCTGCACTGGTTCATTCCCATCAGCAGCCACTGCAAATAAAAACAAACAAGCTCAAATATTAGTTAGGTTCCACAATACCCTGCGACTACAATTGTTTTCTTTTCTCTTGAAGTGCGAACTTTAAGGCTCCGCTTGGGAGTTCATAAGGGAATGGAATGGAATGGAATGAGATAATCATAAGGGAATAAAAAGGAATGGAATGGAATGGAATGTATTTAAGTAAGGGAAAGGAATGAAAAAGAATGGAATGGAATGGAATTAAGTAACCTTGTTTGGATGTTTTAAAATAAAGGAATGGAAATGAATGAAAATGAATGAAATGTAAGTAATCCTGTTTGGGAGCAACATGGAGGGAATAGAATGGAATAAAATATAGAATGGAATCATTTTATGACAATATTACTATTAAACCCCTGTTTTAAAATAAAGGGTTGAATATATAGGGGTATTTTAGGAGTTTTAGTAAAAAAATCATTAAATCTAATTTCATTCCCTCTCATTCCTCCCAATTTTGGGGGGAATGAAAATTTGAGATTTTAAGGGAATAGAAAGGAATTGGTGTTCCCTCCTACCCATTCCGTTCCCTCCTATCCATTCCGTTCCCTCCCACTTAAACTCCCAAACAAGGGAATGAACTTTCCATTCCCTCCTCCCAAGCGGAGCCTAAAAGTGTTTGTAATAAAAGCATGGTTGTTAAAATTGAGATTGTAAAATCTAAAATCCTTTTTCTCGGTAGGTAGATAGTGGGGAAGAGAGGATTTGAACTTCGAATCACAGATATGGGGCACAACAAAGAATGCTATTATGATTGGGCTATCACTTGGAACCCTTACAAGCTAAAATCATTTATAAGATTCAAACCATCACAAAAATGGTATGTTTATAGGATCGTAAAATCAGGAGAATCAAGAGTCATCAAGATTTTATGGACTAAAAACATGGGCCCAAAATAACCACACCAATGTTAAATTGGTCCAAAAACTTAACTCTAAATGCCCAATAAACTTAAATAGACCCAAAGCAATAATATATAAGCCCAAAAACAATTGCCTGCTCTATCAATAACTACAAAACATGAAATATACAGTAACAAAAGGAACGAAACATTAAATGAGGAAGGGTTAGAATCACCTCCTCGTTTGACCTCCACTGACGGCTCTGCTGTGGCTCGCCTCATCAACTCTAATGCTCCTTTGAAATTTTGATGCCTCAATTCCATCTCTGCCCACTCACACCAAACACTAGCCAGATGATCCACAGCCTTGTAGTTGACTTGAACTGCTTTATCGAATATAACTCTGGCATTGACAAGATCACTGTGCTTCTCATAAAGCCTAGAAAAGTTAACCCACAATGTATGAGGTTTCCCCACAGCTTTTATAGGATCAATTGTCCTCACTGCCTCAGTGTAAGTCAAAATCTGCTTCTTGGGATCACCCTCAAACAACTTCACCCTTCGATGCCACTGTTCCACATTATGAGGATTCTGTCGTTACAACACACTATTAGCCAACTCCGGTCTCCTATTTATAAGATAATCCAATCGAGCAATCGTCAAATCCACATCCTTATCATCGTGTAACCAAAACCCATTAAGAATCTTCTTCTCAAGCTTAGACATCGCTAAATTCACATCTAACCGAACATCTTCATCCTCATCTTCATCATCCATTCTCTTCTCCTCAACACCGTTTTCTTTTCCACCCTCTCGCTCCTCGTCACTCGAACTCATACTCTCTATCTAAAATGTTAACATACTCTCTTCAAACTGCGTATACGAGTCAAAAATTACACTAAAATCTCTAAAAGTAACCACACTCATAATCCCCTCCTCAAACACATCCCTCGGTAATTTCTATCCAATAAAAATAAAAGCATATCGTCCTAACCGCGTCTTAGAAATTGTAACTATCATTTTTCAATGGGGTGTGTTTATTTTTAAATTTTTTTTTAAAAGATATGATATTATTCCAACACATAAATTTATTTCCATGATAATTATTATTTATCACTTTATCATTAAACTAAGCTGCCAATTGGTTTTTTGGTGCAGCTGTAGTTTAAATCTCATATCTCTTATTTGTTCACACCAAACCTTACAACTAATTAGAACCCAAATTGTATAATTAGATGTAGGAACTACAATATTAGTTATTTTAGCTAAAATTCTAATTTGAATAATCCGATGTGAATGCTCCTATCAAAACCCATGGAGTATAGGCCAAGCCCTAATCATCCACCCTCCTCCATCTAAGATTATGGGTCTGTTTGGGCTAGTTGTAAACATATAAAACAATTTATCTCATGCATTTTATTACATCATTGTTTTCAAACTAATCAATCACGTGGATCAAACCCTATTTTTCAAGATACATATCTCAATCATTACAAACTTAATGTTTTGATCATTATGATTTCTCCACTTAGGCTTACCATATTGTTTTGATCATTATGAGCATGTGTTTTACAATTAAGCATTTGTTTACCTAATAGTTCGAATTATGTTTCTACCCTTTAATGTTTAAAAATATCATTTTACCCTTAATTGGTGAATTGACTCCTTGTTGCAAATGAGGTGTATATAGGCTTAGGCTAGCTTTTGTTAGAAGAACTTATGTGGGAGGATTGAGATCTGGTGCAAGACCTATGGTATTGCACCTGATGCAATTATTTTTAATGGTTGAGATTGAAAATTGCTTTTTGAAACTTTCAATCTCAACCATTGATTAAAAAACAGTTAAGAAAAACTTTATGAGAAGTAAAAAGAAAAAGTTGAAAAAGTAAAAAAAAAAAAAAAATTGTGAGACAAATGGGGGTAAATTGCACCTGATGCAGTACCCTAGGTATTGCACTGAATCCTAATCCTATATGGGAAACCTTGCTATCCTAGGATTAAGGAAGTAGCATGTCTAGCTAATGGTTGGAATTTATAAGAATATGGCATTCACCCAAAATGGTCCTCAATACTTTTCCTAAAATATCATTAATTAATGAAAAATATAAGAATTAAAGTAAATCACTCAATATAAAAGCAATCTTGATGGTTTATGTTTAATTAATAAATATTTAATTGAATCCTTTCCCCCAGATCTCTAGGAACTTTGTGTATGGGAAGATGTCAATTAAGCTATAAGGCCTTTGATTGCATATATTCTCCTAAATGTTATAAAAAGAACTAGCAAACTAGAAAGTCCAAACAAAATTTTATCAAATGATGGTATTGCTTTCAAAATTACAATATATGTCTAAAAATGAGCATTTTTTAACATGATGGATACAATCTAGCATCACAAGCCCATTTAAATAGATTATCTACTCAAACAAGATTAAAGTCAATAAAATTTTATATAAAATTTAACTCCCAAACTAGCATCACATGACATTTGTTTTTTGTTGGAATTCCTCAATCCAAATAGCTTTAAGACTTAAATACAAATATATAATTAGGTATACAACATCCTTGAATTACACAACTTTGGGGAGGGAGTGGGGGTGGGGAGTGAATTGAAAAAAAAAAAAAAACAAATAGCAAACCTTGCTCTTGCACTAAACTTGAGATTCCTTCAATTGAATCTGAAATTATAACAAATAAAAATGTGAAACATAACTTGATGAATAATGTGGATTATGATGGATGTAAAAGAAAATGCATCTCTAAAAAATGCGTTGGCTACTTAGAGATATATTTCTCATCATTTTTATCCAGAAAGAGGTTAAAAACTACTTACCCAATAAGATATTGAAGACAACTCTTTGGACTCTATATTTCCATGTATAATTGGAATCTTAGTGCTTTTTAATATTTTGATGCCAATTAAACAAACATTTTGCAACATGAAAATCAAAATTATACTTTTTTAAGCAATGTTGATATTCAAGCTTTACTATCTCCTGAAAGCTCAAAAATTTTCAACACAAGAGCTGTTTAGACCCCTAAATTAAAGTTACGGCTAGATTGTTTTTACTCTAACTTATTTAAGTGCGGAAACAAGAGTAAATGAAACGCAAACAACCGATACTACTCTAGTGCATAAACATGAACAACAAACAATAAAGGTAAAGCACAAGAGTAAGGGAAGAGAAAATGCAAACACAAGATAACACGCCGATGTGTTATCGAAGAGGAAACCGAAGAACTCGATGAAAAACCTCTTCACCGCCTTCCAAGCGGTAATCGATCTACTAGACAATCAGTTGGGATACAAGGATTAGCAAGAGACCCTCCAAGCCTAATCTACCCAATGTACCTAAGCCCTCCAAGCTCCTACTCCAACAAGGCTTCTTAGAACTGTGTCTTGTCTAACTTTTCGGATCCCGCAATACACCCGATTGCATCCACCAAGCCTCACCGACTTCTTTTGGCAAATCCCCAAAACTTTCCAAGCTATAAAACACTCTCTACACTCTGAATAGGTGTGAGTTGTGTTTGGGTACAAATCTCATCTCAAAGTATAACAATGGGAGAGGGAAGGAGAAGATGCTACAATGATTTCTCACTAAGAATGAGTAGCTCTCTCTCTAAAAGATGGGTGTGTGTGTTGTAGAAAACCTATCTAGGATTTTTCTCTCTGAATGGCATCTTCTACATTTGTGGGTAATAAGAGTATATATAGTATGAGTGAAAGGTAAGAAAGTCATACATTAAAATCCTCTAGGCAAAATGTTTCACGACTACCTCGCGGGAAAGCCTTACTCGCGAGACACTTACGAAAATGACAATCTGGTATGACTCTTCAGCTTCCAGTCATGTGCTCCTCACATGCCCTTTTCGCGGGAACTTTTCTCATGAACTTCTCGCGAGTTAGTCGCGAAATGCACTGACCTTTAATAAAGCTTAAGTCTTCACCAACTTAATACTAAACTCAATACAATAAAATCCCACAAAATACAATGAACAAAATTAAAGCAATTACAACACTTTTTGTCATAGAATAAAGCCAACATAAAACATAGTTGTAAATCACAACTTTACAATCTCCCAATTTGGCTATTCCGTGACAAAACACCCTATAACAGACTTTGGACTTAATGGCAAAACTCACTCACACCTAAATTTAGAAGTTGTGATGAACTTGGAACATGTATACCTGTAACTTAAAACACTTGCACAAAACACATTATACCCTTAAGGTAAATCAAGTGATAAAAGGACAAGTATAATGTAACAAGTAAATTGCGATCAAGTAAACATGATGTGAAACATGTGAGCAATTTGATCATACACCAAAACAGTCATATGGAAATGACTACAATGATCATATAGTAAAGCAAATGATCATCTGAACATGCAACCAATAAAGCATAATAGCATAAAAATAAAAGCATGTCCAACATAAAAGCACGATGTATTGAGAGCAATAAAGCATATCAAAGCACCATAAAGCAACGAGAAAACAGGCATAAAGTAAATTAAGGTTTTCTCAAAAAAGATGTCTTCTCCCCCTTGGTATATGCATCTCTCCTATGGCTTTTACCCCCTACGAATGTGCACGAGGTAGAATTTCTCCACCTAAGAATGTGCACAAGAGCCATATAGAAATGACGATACACGATATACACTCTAGTATACTCTTCCCTTTTTTGTCACGAATAGACAAATCAAACAAGAGGAAGGAGGGAAAGAAAAGAATATATGAATAGGGGTAAAAGATAATGCATGAGGGGTGTAAGATGAATGAGAAAATGAAACTCAAACATAGGACAAAAACATTTTCAAAGAATGCTACAAAGTAAAAAGAACATGACATGCTAAGGACGACGAAACATGATATTGACCTAGGCATGACATAGACACAAGAGCATGTTATATGTTCTAAAAGATCTAAAAAGACTTAACTAGCATGAGTGAATGTAAGAACATGTCAAGTGTTAGAGTGTGTGCAGCAAAGGTGCATTTAGTATGCATGTGAGATGCATGACCAATGCATAAATAAGCACTTATGGGGCAAAGTGTATAAAACACACCACCAATGATCAAAACATGATAAACATGAATAATTATGGTAATCTCCAAAATTTGGTACTCATCGAAGTCCAAAACAACGAGAAAATGTCATTTGGGCATTTTATCAAACACTTAGAGTGCACAAATTACACATGTATGATAAACAATGCAAGAACATATGAAAATTTTGCCTAAATGCAAGTTATTTTTGCCACAAGGGGCCAACATTTCAAGCAAATTATCATTTAAAACAAAACCCAATCAAAAAAATTGACAAAAAATAAGTTTTCTAACTCACATTTGAGAAAATCCCAATTATGAACATAAAACCCCCAAAAACATAATCTAAGGATCTAAATCAATGAAAAGAGTTAAAGATTACCTTAGAGATGTTAATGGAATGAAAAACACTTGAATTTATTTGGGTTTTGATCTAGAAACATTAAAACAGGGGTTTGGAAGAAGATGAGAGGCGTTTAAAACAAATTTCCTACTAAATGCCCTTTAAAGCTAGAAAATGTGTTGAAAATACAAGAGTTGTTTAGACTCCCAAATTAAAATTACGAAAACAAGAGTAAATGAAACGCAAACAACCGATATTACTCTAGTGCATAAATATGAACAACAAACAATATAGGTAAAGCACAAGAGTAAGGAAAGAGAAAATGCAAACACAAGATAACACGTCGATGTGTTATCGAAGAGGAAACCGAAGAATTCAGCGAAAAAGCTCTCTGCCAACCTCCAAGCAGTAATCGATCCACTAGACAATCAGTTGGGATACAAGGGTTAGCAAGAGACCCTCCAAGACTAATCTACCCAATGTACCTAAGCCCTCCAAGCTCCTACTCCAACAAGACTTCTCAAAATGTGTCTTGTCTAGCTTTCCGGATCCCACAATACGCTCGATTGCATCCACCAAGCCTTATCGGCTTCTTTTGGCAAATTCCCAAATCTTCCTAAGCTCCAAAATACTCTCTACACTCTGAATAGGTGTGGGTTGTGTTTGGGTACAAATCTCCTCTCAATGTATGACAATGGGAAAGGAAAGGAGAAGAGACTACAATGATTTCTCACTAAGAATGAGTAGCTCTCTCTTTAAAAGATGGATGTGTATGTTGTAGAAAACCTATCTAGGGTTTTTCTCTTTGAATGACCTCTTCTACATTTGTGGGTAATGAGAATATATATAGTATGAATGAAAGGTAAGAAAGTCACACATTAAAATCCTCTAGGCAGAATGTTTCGTGACTACCTCGTGGGAATGCCTTACCCGTGAGACACTCGCGAAAACGACAACCTGGCACGACTCTTCAGCTTCCAGTCATGTGCTCCTCACATGCCCTTTTTGCGGGAACCCTTCTCGTGAACTTCTCGCGAGCTAGTCGCGAAATGCACTAATCTTCAATAAAGCTTGAGTCTACACTAACTTAATACTAAATCCAATACAATAAAATCCCACAAAATACAAGGAATAAAATTAAAGCAATTACAACACTTTTTGTCATGAAATAAAGTCAACATAAAACATAGTTATAAATCACAACTTTACATCTCCAATATTGGGTCATCTTTATTCTTCTCCCCCATGCAAGCTCTTTACAACTTGTTAAAATACAAATTGTAAAGAGCACGTCATGCCCTCCTTTTAGTTTTTCTTCACAAATTGCAAAATTTTCTTCAAGGCAATTATAAATTGTTCCATGATCGCTATCAAGTTCTGTGAAAGGAAGCAAGAATGGAAGTGAAGAGTGATGGAAAAAGGTAGAGGAAAGTTAATTGCCTTGCACTTCAAAAAGAATATAGATAATTACATCCATTATCACCAATAAAATCCCACAAAATACAAGGAATAAAATTAAAGCAATTACAACACTTTTTGTCATGAAATAAAGCCAACATAAAACATAGTTATAAATCACAACTTTACATCTCCAATATTGGGTCATCTTTATTCTTCTCCCCCATGCAAGCTCTTTACAACTTGTTAAAATACAAATTGTAAAGAGCACGTCATGCCCTCCTTTTAGTTTTTCTTCACAAATTGCAAAATTTTCTTCAAGGCAATTATAAATTGTTCCATGATCGCTATCAAGTTCTGTGAAAGGAAGCAAGAATGGAAGTGAAGAGTGATGGAAAAAGGTAGAGGAAAGTTAATTGCCTTGCACTTCAAAAAGAATATAGATAATTACATCCATTATCACCACCAAAAATTTTCTCATATTTTTCCTAGTCATCAAATTTTCCCCTATAGAAATTTTCTATTTTAAATTTATGTTTAGAATTATAACCATTTCTCAAACTCTAATGCCTTATATTAGTTATATACAATTGAATTATTAGACACATTTAGAATAATGGTAATTTAATATATAACATGACTCATTATTGAAATATTTTTGTACAAATAAATGTTATTATGTTAAGTGACTTACTAAGCATTCTTAAGCTAAGTGACTTCCAGCTCAAATAATGCCGATTGGCTATAGTCATAAACTTCATAATAGTTATTATGTTAACACACGGTTTTTGACAAAAGTCAAGTAGGCTCATAAGAGTACAATTAGTTTCAAATGAACATGTGAGATGAAAAGGTAAAACGGTCATAATATATTAGATAAAACGCACCTTTTAGAGGAAAATATTGGCTTGAGAAGTGTGATAAGCAGGTGATACTTGAGTTTTTAAATTGCAATTCATCCTACTACTCATTAATGAAAAGACAACATATATGGTTAGAGTAATATGCATAATTTTCTACCCAAAACTTGCAATTGTAGGAAAGGGGGGAAAAAAAACTTATTGGAAAAAATGGATTGCTACAATTTATGATAAGACAATTAACTTTAGGCCACTAGAATAAATAAACTTGGTTAAGTTAAAATATGTGACTTTGAATGAAAGTAAAGGCATTGATTTAATATTTATATAAGACAAAATGCAATATAGTACAATATTTTCCTAAACAAGGTCAACTCAAGTCTCAACTTGTAAGGCTGTCCAAAAATACTTGAAGTTCCATTTTTTATATTATGATAATTAAAATTGATCACTCCAAACAAAAATACTTGAAGTTCCACTTGTGAGAGATTGTGAAATTGGGTGAACTTTGAGTTTGGTTTAGTCAAGATCCATGTGAATGGGTGAGATTGTGTTAAATATATCTTAAAATGCATAGTTCAACTATAGTCATTTGTCCCCTTATATCAAGAGTTTTACATAGAGTAGCCACTTATTCTATTTTATTTGAAAAAAAAATGATAAAAGAAATGCCTCATTCCATTAATTGAAATGAATAATTACTGTGGGGGGTAAAAACCCAAAACTACTTAGTGGGCCTGGGGCACCATGTTGAGGAGTATTGTATTTCCGAAGAGCAATAATTGGATGGGAGAGCCCATCTGAAGGCAGGAAGCCCAGAAATGAAGGAGGGTTGTAGTCCGAAGAGGTTACCTTCCTTCCGAAGAGGTTATTAATGGTCCGAAGAGGTCTTCTCCCTCGGATACAAATATCCTTGATCAATCAAATGTGTGGATGGTCCGAATGATTTTCCTAGCAAGCCTAGTGATTATGATAAACCCTAGGTATGTCTGGAGATGATAAGAATGAAGAAATATCTAAAGGAAAAGCTGCCACTACCGTATTTAATGCACTGCAACAACTTTTCTTGCCGCATTTATGCGGAGAAGACTCCTGAACAGTGTAACTTCAACTACTGCCACTCACAAAGAACTAAAGTAGACACATGACGTGACATGCACTTAAGTAGATACACAGATAAAGAACAGGTGGACGATGAAGATGATGGGAAAGAGTGCTATATAAAGAAGAAAGGTCCTTGATAATGGGGATCGAAAAAAAGACAAGAGAGAGGAAAGAAAAGTTTTACTGTAGCTCTAAATGTTATAACTACTGTTCATTCAATAAAACATCTCTTCGGATATTCATTCATGGAATTTTTCAAGCATTATTTCATGTTATCACAACCTTAAGTACCTTAGTCAACCATTGTTTAATTCATAACTAGCCCAGCTCTTTCGCCCACTCTCTACAAATTCATTGTCCTGGGTTCATTGGGCCTTTAACCCATACCTTTTGGGCTTGGATTACAAAAACTGACCCTACAATTGGTGCCGTCTGTGGGAACAACTTGTGCAGGGGCGAAGACAATAGTAGGTGATGGCTGGACACGGTCAACAAGAAGCGGAGTCTTGGGCATCTCAGCACGTGGACCCTTTTCTTAACCTAGAGCGAAGACAACATCGTGAGGGTAGCGTACACACCATGCCCCCTGGTCAGAACCAATCACATGGCGGGAGTCGCATGTCCAATGTAGAGAAGAACCGAGATTTGCAGCAAGAGGTTTAAAAGCTAAAAAGGGAGTTGCGCCATGCAAAGAGGAAACATGCTTCCTTGTATTCTGATGAGGACCCTGATGACGAGCCGGACGTCACTTATCAACATAAATCCAGGACACCAGCCAGCGAGTCCTATACCTATGAAGAGGAATCTCATTGCAAGAGGCAACGCAGAAGCCCATCACGTGGAGACGTGGGAAACGACGTCATAAGCAGGGCTCTAAATTAGATTTCTAGGTCACCCTTCACGCGTAGGATTGAAGAGGCGAGACTTCCTCGACGCTTTAACCAACCAACATTCACCATCTACAACTGTAAAACAGACCCCATGGAACACGTGAGTCATTTCAACCAAAGGATGGCTGTCTACTCCAGGGATGAAGCTTTGATGTGTAAGGCTTTCCCTTCCAGTCTTGGGCCAGTTGCCATGAGGTGGTTCAATGGACTGAACCCAAATTCCATCAGCTCTTTCAAAGAGCTCACCCAAGCTTTTGGTTCACATTTTGTCACCTGCCGAAGAGTGGCCCGACCTTTGTCTTTTTTGCTATCTTTGAGCATGCAGGAAGGAGAAACCCTGAAGGTGTATTCGGATAGATATTGGGAGATGTTTAATGACATGGAGGGCAATTTTGATGCAATGGCCCTAAAAATGTTTAAGCTCGGTCTCCCTACTGATCATGGTTTAAGGACATCCTTGTCTGGTAAACCCGTTACTAGCATGCGTCAACTAATGGACCGCATTGAGAAGTATAAGAGAGTTGAAGAAGACTAACAACAAGGAAAAGGCAAGGAAAAGGTTATCCCCCAGGAGAGGAGGGATTTCAGGTCGGATCGATACACCAACAACAAACCTAGGAGAGATTTTCTTGTGCAGTCAGGAACAGCCAATCCCCAGATTGTCAACACCGTATTCAGAGATCCAGTCCATCAAGTTCTAGAAAAGGTCAGGAACGAGCCGTTCTTCAAGTGGCCGAATAAGATGGTAGGGAATCCTGATAGACGTAATCGCAATCTCTACTGCCAATACCACTAGGATCATGGACACACGACTGAGGATTGTAGGAGTTTGTGGGATCATTTAGACCAATTAGTCGGCGAAGAGAAATTGCGACATCTCTTACATCATACCAGTGGCCGAAGAGGGCCGACGAGTGCAGAGTCTCGGAGGGATGATCCTTTAAAACCCCCTCTAGGAACTATCAATGTTATCTTTGCAGCCCCAGGGAGAATAGGATCCTGGCCATCCAAGGTCATGTCGGTAGATCGGTTACATGTAGAGGAATCTGGCCAGGGTCCGAAGAGGTGTAAACTGGATGATCAACTAGTTTTAGGCTTCTCGGACGCAGACAAGGTGGGCACTGTCCAACCCCATGATGATACGTTGGTCGTCACCCTTAGAATTGGGGGGTATGATGTGAAACGGGTGATGGTTGACCAAGGTAGTGTTGCAGAAATAATGTACCCTGATCTTTACAGGGGGCTGAACCTCAAACTTAGTGACTTAACACCATATAGTTCTCCGCTGATTAATTTCGAAGGAAGAGTTGTTACCTCGAAGGGCCAAATACGACTACCTATGCAGACTGGCTCAGAGGTGGTGGAGGTGGATTTCATAGTTATGGACGTTTTTTCACCCTATACGGCAATTGTAGCCAGACCTTGGCTTCATGCGCTGGGGGTGATTTCTTCCACCTTACATCAGAAAATCAAATACCCATTAGAAGGCCAAGTTTGCGAAATCCATGGGGATCAATCCGTGGCTAGACAATGTTTGATGGCTGCCATTCAACATGAGCCAGAAGCCGAGTCATCAACCAAAGCCGAAAGGGGCTTATAGCAACCAAAGCATCGGTTATTGCCCACTGAAGATCCGGACAAGGGCGCAGGGTGCGAGAATTTGACAAAAGTAATCATTGGGGATAATCTCGAAAATTCTTTCAAGTCGGATCCCAGTTACCTTTGCGGGAAAAAGAGGAGTTAGTGCGACTTCTTAAGGAAAACCTCGACGTATTCGCCTGGAACGCTTATGAAGCCCCCGGGGTGGATCCAGAATTTATATGCCACCATTTGAAAGTAAACCCCATGGTCACCCTTAAGAAGCAGCCTCCTCGGCGTCCATTTAAGGAACACGCTGAAGCAGTCAGAGAAGAAGTAGCAAAGCTTAAACAAGCTGGAGCTATTAAAGAGGTTTTCTACCTAGAGTGGTTGGCAAATACTGTGGTGGTGAAGAAGAAGAGCGAGCGGGAAATGACGAGTATGTGTGGACTTCACTGATTTAAATAAGGCATGCCCTAAAGATCCATTTTCTATCCCAAAAATTGATCAGCTAGTAGATGCCACTGTCGGTCACCCTCGAATGAGTTTCTTGGACGCATTCCAAGGCTATCATCAGATACCCTTAACCTTGGATGACCAGGAGAAGACTGCTTTTGTAACTCCTATTGGTAACTACCATTATAAGGTGATGCCATTCGGCTTGAAAAATGCGAGTTTTACTTACCAAAGGATGATGCCAAGGATGTTTGAACCGCAATTGGGCAGAAGTATCGAGATTTACATAGACGACATGGTGGTGAAGAGCAAAGTGGTGGCCAAGCATGTGAAGGACCTAGAAAGTACCTTTGAAGTTCTCAGGAAATACAAGCTACGCTTGAACGCTTCTAAGTGTTCGTTTGGTGTGGGATCAGGCAAGTTTCTAGGATATATGGTGACTCACAGAGGAATTGAGGTCAACCCTAATCAAATAAAGGCCATCAATGAGTTGCAAGCTCCTCGGAATCCTAAGGAGGTTCAGAAACTGACGGGGATGATAGCAGCCCTGAATCGATTTATCTCTCGATCAGCCGGTAGGTGTTGGCCTTTCTTTTCCTTGATTAAAAAGTGGAAAGGATTTGAGTGGACAGAAGAGTGTGCTGTGGCCTTCCAGCAATTAAAAGATTATCTAGCTCGACCACTAATCATGTCCAGCCCTGAGCCCGACGAGGTTTTGTTTGCGTACATCGCTGTAGCTCCCCACGCTGTAAGCTTGGTACTGATCTGAGCAGATGGCGGTGTGCAGAGACCCATTTATTGTGTAAGCAAGTCGTTGTATGAAGCCGAGATCCGTTATTTGCCATTGGAAAAGGCTATTCTAGCAGTGGTGCTCGATACACGAAAGCTCCCACATTATTTCTAAGCCCATACAGTCCTCGTTCTCACCCAGCTTCCGCTCAGGGCTATACTCCAAAGTGCAGACTACACTGGAAGAATTGCAAAATGGGGAATGATCCTAGGGGCTTTTGATATCAAGTACATGCCACGCACCTCGATCAAGGGCCAGGTGCTTGCCGATTTGGTAGCCGAGTTCACGGAGCCCCAATTAGAAGAGGTAAAGCCAACATCAGACATGGATGAAAAATCGGTTGGTATGATTTCTCAACAAAGCCCTTCCTATTGGGAGTCGTACGTGGATGGTGCTGCAAACCAGAAAGGCTCTGGAGTGGGGCTAGTGCTGATATCCCCCGAGGGAATCATTATTGAAAAAGCCTTCAGGCTGGGCTTTTCGGCAACAAATAATGAGGCAGAATACGAAGCCCTATTGATGAGGATGAGTATGGTCCAAAAGATGGGGGGAAAGGCAGTAAAGTTATTCTCGGATTCAAGGTTGATTGTGGGTCAAGTACAGGGGGAGTTTGAGGAAAAGGATGAAAGAATGCAGGGATACTTGAGCCGAGTTAAACATCTGCAGTTAGGGTTCGAATCTTTCAGCTTGTTGCATATTCCTAGGAGTGGTAACACACACGCTGACTCCTTGGCCACTCTAGCCACCTCTTTGGCACAAGATTTGCCGAGAGTTATCCTTATCGAGGACTTGCATAAGCCTATTGAAGCAAGAAAAGAAGTAATTCAAGTACATCAAGTCAGGGCTGGACTTAGTTGGATGGACCCTTTAGTTAAATTTCTAAAGGAAGATATCTTGCCTGAAGAGAAGGGAGAAGCCGACAAAATTCGGAGGAAAGAAACCAAGTTCTGGTTATCTGAAGATCAGAAACTATACAAACGTTCCTATTCAGGACCGTACTTGTTGTGCATGCATCCTGAAACGGCTGAGCTGTTACTAGAGGAACTGCATGAAGGAATTTGTGGAAGCCACATTGGAGGTAGATCCTTGGCTCACCGAGCCATCACTCAAGGTTATTGGTGGCCAAACATGCAAAAAGAAGCCTTGGATTATGTTAAAAAATGTGATTAGTGTCAGCGATTTGCCCTACACATTCATCAGCCAGGGGGGACTCTCAACCCGCTATCCAGCCTATGGCCTTTCGCCCAATGGGGCTTGGATATCGTGAGACCATTCCCTAAGGCTGCAGGAAACAAGAAATATCTGCTGGTTGGCACTGACTACTTCACCAAATGGGTCGAAGTAGAACCTCTTGCCAACATCCGAGACGTAGATGTGCAAAGGTTTGTGTGGAAGAGTATAGTTACTCGATTTGGAGTCCCATATATTCTCATTTCGGACAATGGCTTGCAGTTTGATAGTAAAGCATTTAGGAGTTATTGTAGCGATCTAGGGATCATGAATAGATACTCCACCCCAGCTTTTCCCCAAGGTAATGGCCAAGCAAAAGCTGTCAAAAAGGTCATTGTGAATGGCTTAAAAAAGAGACTAGATGATGCGAAGGACAAATGGGTAGAAGAATTGCCACATGTGCTTTGGGCTTACAGAACTACTCCACGTAGGTCTACTAGAGAGACCCCCTTCTCAATGACCTACGGGGCTGAAGCTATCATACCTTTGGAAACTGGATTCCCGACGTTGAGAACTAGCTCGTTTAGTCTGACAAGTAACAATGAGCAGCTAGAGAAGAGTTTGGACCTAATTGATGAAAGGAGGGAAAATGCAATGGTCCGATTGACACATTACCAACAAAAGCTTAGACAAGGCTACGACGCCAACGTAAGGCTCAGACCTCTGGAACCTGGTAATCTGGTATTAAGAAAGGTGGTTAGCATTGCAAAGAACCCAGCTTGGGGAAAATTAGGGCCTAATTGGGAAGGGCCATATCGTATTACTTCGGGAGCTGGCATTGGGGCGTATTTTCTTGAAGACCTAGATAGTCATGTGATACCATGCCCATGGAATGTAAATAACCTCAAAAGGAATTATTATTAATTAAAATTTTCTTTTAATCAGCGTATCAATCTGTTACGATTTCTTTAAGTGTTTAAACTTAAATCCATTCATGCCTGTAGTCCTCGGACCAGATGATATGGATTAGTTAGCACTCTGTTACGATTTCTTTAAGTGTTTAAATTTAAATCCATTCATGCCTGTAGTCCTCGTACCAGATGATATGGGTTAGTTAGCACTCTGTTACGATTTCTTTAAGTATTTAAACTTAAATCCATTTATGCCTGTAGTCCTCGGATCAGATGATATGGGTTAGTTAGCACTTTACTACGATTTCTTTTAGTGTTTAAACTTAAATCCATTCATGCCTGTAGTCCTCGGACGAGATGATATGGGTTAGTTAGCACTCTGTTACGATTTCTTTAAGTGTTTAAACTTAAATCCATTCATGCTTGTAGTCCTCAGACTAGATGATTTGGGTTAGTTAACACTCCATTACAGTTCTTTAAGTGTTTAAACTTAAGTCCATTCATGCCTGTAGTCCTCAGACCAGATAACTTGGGTTAGTTAACACTCCATTACAGCTCTTTAAATGTTAAGTCTAAATCTAATGCAATTGTTATTATTGAAATATCACTTTTTGATGAGCCATGATTGAAATTCCTGAATGTGTTTAAATTAACCCTAGCTAATGTTACCTCTTATTCTTTTGTGCACATTTGAAAGAGCTCTTGAAGCTTTTTGTTATAACACTTGTAGTTTTAGTTGTTTAGTAATAGTTCTTATACATTCTGTTCCCTTTTTAATACCAGTCTTAGTCATGTGCATGGATAACATGATGTTAGGATCACGATCATCCACATTCCCACAATATTAAAGTACAGGACTTTATAACAAAAGTAAATGGTATCACACACAACAAAGGAAATAAAAGTAAAAGAGAAACTGCTTCATTGATTAAAAGGAGTAACTTACAATCTCTTACAAAAAAAGAAAAACATAAAAAAAAAAAAAAGAAGCCCCATATGTCTATTTGCTTGCTGGAGGGACCACAGGGTCAGCAGCCTGGCCTGTCCGAGCAGCTGCTTCAGGGGCTTGGTCCTTGGGCTCAGCAGGAGTCTTCCCTTTATCCAACCCTTGGCCTTTGTGTTTGGCTAGTTTAGCTGGTTTACCCTTGTCACCTGGCTGACCAGCTTCTTTGGGTGCATCAAGGGTGGATGGAGGAGCTTGACTGACCAAGTTTGGCTCCGAAGCCACTGGAAGCTGTGGAGCAGGAGGAGGATCAGTCCCTGGGAGCTCTCGGATGTCAGGATCGTAGTATACACTCCCAGGAAGCCTTAGCTCTGAGTCGGCAGGGACCCCAGCGGCATCCAGTGCCTTCTTCCAGGTTATGTCACAGTAATCTCGACTAACCGAGGCAAACTGATCTGTGAGCTGAGCCCTCGCCTCGTCCACTCCCAGCTGATATGCTGCCTTTCTCTCAGCTTCAATTGACTCTTTGGCTAATTGAGCTTTATGCTCGGCTGCTCAGGCGTTCTCTTTGGCTTTTTGGAGCTCAGCTCTGAGACCCTTCACTAGCTCCCTTTCGGTCGCCAGGTTGATCTCTGACATATTCAGCTGTTTGCGTTGCTCCTCGACCTGAGTCTCGGCGTTTTTTAGGTCGGCTTTGAGGCCGTTCCTCTGGTTGGTCAAGTCTTTAAGTTGCTCTGACATGTGAGCATAGTCCTCCTTCAGCTGACCCAGAGATTTCTCCGCCTCGGATTGAGACTGGGCTGCTGCTTGGGCCTCGAGGTAGGACTTCTTGTTCCATTCCTCGGCCACGTAGATTTGCTAAGTAATCTGCATGACAACATTTTCAACATGGGGTGAAGAAAGGAAGCAAAGCAAATTAAAAATAAAACCTGAATTAAGAGAGTGAGTTCATTTACCATGGCCATATCTGTTTTAAGGGATAAGAAGAGCTCTTGCTGGTTAAAGCACCTGAAGGACTCTATATCATGTGGGAGGAAGAGCGGCTTCTGCAGGGCCTCAGCAACATACCCTACCCTTTCCCCATCATAATTTTTGAAGGAGGTGTCCCAAGGGATTGGAGTGCCATCTAGCTCCAACCGTGGGGACCAAGTGCGAGGCCCTCCTCGGCAGACATCAACCACGATGACCTCGACTCGGCTTTCGGTGGAGGAGGCCCTCTTGCTTCGGTGGTCTCTTGCCACCTTTTGTTGTTTATTTGTTTTTGGTGGTACAACCACCTCCATCTCTTCAGGCTCGTGGAGCCTCTTCTTCTGCAGGTTTGGCACGGGCTTCAAGCCGAGGTCAGGAACTTGGGGAGGCACTGGAGGCAGGGTCACTACTAGTTTAGAAGTCCCAACGCCTTTCTGCTTGGCCTTTTGGCCCCTATTCCTCATTAGACTTTTCAAGTCCATGTCCTCGTCCGAGGAATCATCAGGATTAGCAACGATCAGAATAGGGTGAATGCTTGAATGCCTGTCGATCTCTTCCTCGGTGTCCGAGACCTCTATTATTTGATTTCCCCCTGAAGCTTCCCCCTTGAAGTGGAACTTGTCTATTTGCTCCTCTAGTGAGGAGGTGGAGGAACCAACCTTTTCACCCTCAACCTCTGGTCCGAGGGGAACTTGCTGGAGTGGCTGGACGAGAGGGGGTATACCCTGGGGGTTTGGGTGTGGTACGGGTGGAAGCTCGTACGGTGCCAAAAAACCCTTCCACGCGACGTCAATCTGGTTGAGGCAACGATCTCCCTGAGTTATTGCGTTGCCGACCGGTTGGAAGTCTTTTGGCTTCGCTGTGTACCCTAGGATGAGGGGAGCAGATCGGAGTTGTTCGTCCTCGCTAACAAAGATCTCCGACCGTAATAAAAAGTTAAGCGCGACAACGTTGGTGAGGCTGAGTCGAGGAGAAATGCGGTTTTTATCTGTTACAAGTCACAGCAGAGCTTTGTTAGAAACTCGAAAATACCAACTCAAGAAGAATCAAAAACTGTTAAAAAACAAAGATCCTAAGCCTATGGTCAGTGTGCCTAAGTCTAATGTGTCCCACCTGGCTCTTCTGGCTTGGTCGAACAGTGAGGGCCGTCATACCACGCGCCCGAGATGATCACGTAGTCGTTCTTCATCCCTTTATTGGATTTGGGGAGGTAGGAAATGAGCCTAACAATGTCGGATTGGGATTTTAAATAATATCCCGCCCCTTGTTGGCTGTGGAACTCGTACATGTGCACCACGTCGAGTCAAGTGAGTCCCAATCCTAGGTGACGGTTAAGGTCCTCAATTGCTCCTAAGATCCTAAACATGTTAGGTGCACACTGCCAAGTAGTAATCCTATGGTTTCGAAGGTAGCTAGTGATGATAGGGTCTATAGGAATTGTCATCCCCCCTTCTAGGAAGACGACGACAGGGATCACGACTTCTCCTGTTTTCCGATCAGTTAGTATTTTCTCTGGAGGGCAATACCTCACACCCACGTTTGGAGGTATGCGGTATGTAACCCTAAACTTCTCCAACTGGGCAGGACTGTCTACCAAATATTGGAGTTTACCCATCTCTTAAACGGAAAAATGGAAATACAATGTAGCAATGAGGAAGTGGTCGCTCAAAGGGAAAAAAGGATAGCCGAAGAGAAAACTGAGGGCTTGAGATGATGAAAACTTACAGGAACTAAACTAGAGACCGATCTCTGAACTCGCAGAAGGATTCTTGAAAATTCTGAGAAGGATTGAAATCAGCGATTGGAAGAGCTCGAAGCGTTTGTGTGCTTGTTCTTGTTGGATGGTTTGAGAGTTGCAAAGTAAGAAAGAAATGTCTACCTCTGAGATTTTATACGAGGTCAAACGAAGGGGTAGAAGTTATTTCGCCCAAATCCCGAGAATGAACCCCGTCCGTTAGATCAATAGCCCACCATTGGATGCAAAGGACAAGACGCCACCTGGAGTAATTAATATAGAGTTTTGGGAATACGGAAAACAACGGCTGCAATGATGGAACGTGCGCATCTATTCCTACACACGTGCCAGTTCGAATTTTTGTCTGTTTTCAAGCTTTTACTCTGTGACAAGTCAAAATCTCATTTTTTTTCTCTTCGGAGGTGAGGGAAAAATTAAGATTTTAAGGGGCTATTGTGGGGGGTAAAAACTCAAAACTACTTAGTGGGCCTAGGGCACCATGTTGAGGAGTATTGTATTTCCAAAGAGTAATAATTGGATGGGAGAGCCCATCTGAAGGCAGGAAGCCCAGAAATGAAGGAGGGTTGTAGTCCGAAGAGGTTACCTTCCTTCTGAAGAGGTTATTAGTGGTCTGAAGAGGTCTTCTCCCTCGGATACAAATATCCTTGATCAATCAAACGTGTGGACGGTCCAAATAATTTTCCTAGCAAGCCCAGTGATTATGATAAGCCCTAGTTATGTTTGGAGATGATAAGAATGAAGAAATATCTAAAGGAAAAGCTGCCACCACCGTGTTTAATGCACTGCAACAACTTTTCGTGCCGCATTTATATGGAGAAGACCTCTGAACAGTGTAATCTCAGCTACCGTCACTCACAAAGAACTAAAGTAGACACATGAGGTAACATGCACTTAAGTAGATACACAGATAAAGAACAGGTGGACGATGGAGATAATGAGGAAGGGTGCTATATAAAGAAGAAGGGTCCCTGATAATGGGGATCGGAAAAAGACAAGAGAGAGGAAAGAAAAGCTTTACTGTAGCTCTGAATGTTATAATTATTGTTTATTCAATAAAACATCTCTTCGAACATTCATTCAAGGAATTGTTCAAGTATTATTTCATGTTATCACAACCTTAAGTACCTTAGCCAACCATTGTTTAATTCATAACCAGCCCAGCTCTTTCGCCCACTCTCTACAAATTCATTGTCCTGAGTTCATTGAGCCTTTAACCCATACCTTTTGGGCTTGGGCTACAAAAACTGACCTTACAATTACAATTGATAAAAAATAAAAAGAAAATTGCAAAGCTTTAATTCCTAGATACTATTTAAAATTTACATGGATTTGACTTCCTAAAAAATTAAAATTATACAGATAAGACCCAATCTAAGAACCATCATTAGAAGTTAAGTTACAAAAAGAGAAAGGTGTTAGACACCCACCCACTCCAACCGATAAGTTTGTCTTTTAGATTACAGTGGTCATGATCATGTCATGCAATCATTGTCCAAACATTTTAAAAACAAAAACAAATGTTTAAATACGATAAAATGTATTGAATGGTTAGAGTGGGAAAAAAAAAAATTTATTTATTATTTGAACATTTTATAAACACTAATTTTAATCTATCATCTCATCTCATATCATCGAATACAAACATGTTGTCATCATTAATGAACAAAGACTTAGATATAGTGTAGGGAAATTTTTTAAAAATTGCTTCAAGGTTCAAAATTCAGATCAACAAGACATGGACAACAACTCCTTAGCTCATACTAGAGGAACTCAAGGGTGAGAAGATAAGAATGCAAGATGGAACTAATGACTATTATTCATTGTGTTAATAAATGGCAGAATTTTTTATTGGGACGGAAATTTCATATTTGAATAGATTATCGCAATTTGATGTATCTCATAGGGTAGCGGATCTCTATATTGGATCAATGGCCGGAGATAGTGAAGTTTGATGGGCTTTGATTACAAAGACTCAATAAAGATCGAGACGAAAAAATAAGGTGGCGATGCACTTTTGAGGTTACACGAGAATTGGGCTGCAATTTATAAGTTGAGATCAACACGACTAGAAGAGATTCACAATGAAGCCCAAAATGAAAACAATCCAAGTGGTAGAAGTGCACTTTGAAAATAAAATCAAATTTGAGGAATGGAAATGAAAATGTTCAAACTTTTAAGTGAACCAAAATGAAAACAATCCTCCTTATAATAACCTGTGTGGATAACTCTTGTTTGTTAAAAAAAATCAAAACAATCCAAGTGGTAGATTCACAATGAAGCCCAAAATGAAAACAATCCAAGTGGTAGAAGTGTAATTTGAAAATAAAATCAAATTTGAGGAATAGAAATGAAAATGTTCAAACCTTTAAGCGAACCAAAAATCTTCCTGTAATAACGTGGTGTGTAGATACTTTTGTTAGTTAAAAAAAAAAAAATGAAAACAATCCAAGTAGTAGAAATGTAATCTCACCAAAAATTTATTACCTATACTTTAGACTATTTTGATTGATGTGAATGTAACATGGAGTTAGTTGAACCACATTAAATATTGTTATCTCATGTAAATGTTTTATTTTATTGTTCTTGTGGATGCACTTCTGTTATCCCCAAATCACAATAATTGATGTTAGAATTTCAGTACAACATTATTATATATTCTTAATACACTATTACATATGATCAAGTGGACCTTTAGACACTTGTCACTTTTTTTTTTTTTATTGCCACATAATCCTATATGAAGCCAAACTTTTCCCATATTTTTAAGAGACTAGTACATGTGCTATTTATTTTATTTTATTTTTCTTGTGGATGCACTTCTGTTAACCCAAAATCACAATAATTGACATTAGAATTTCCATCCCTGCACAATATTATTATATAATCTTAATACACTTACATATGTGCTTTTTTTTTTTTTTTTTTTTCCATACCAATGGATTTGGATGTGACCACGCAGGGCCATGAAACTCAATGTGCTAGCAGTACAATTTAGAAAAATTGAAAAAAGGTCATGTCTTGCAGACTTAGGAGGTGTTTAGTACATGATTTCAGACAACAATTTTCAGCTTTTAAATAACATTAAACGTATTTCCATACACTTTTTCACCTACAAGTATTTCCAAAAAAACCCTTTTAAACTTGAAAACTGCTATTTAAACACATATATCAAATGGGCTCTAGAAATATTAGGATAAAATGGTGTCATTCCCATCAAGTTGTTCACCCATCAACTCTCATCCCCCTCATCTAGCCTCCTTCATATCCTTCAATGATGTTATATCTCTAACAAATGGCATCCTTCCCAAGCAAGGGGAGATTCTTTTACTATCTTGAAGTAATGGCCAGCAAGGACAATTTGTTTTACATATTGAATTACCAAAAAAAGAAAAAAAAAGTTCCATAGTGTAATGACATTTTCTTATGGCATATTATAGCTATGGTTTGAATTCCATCTCTCATCTCTCACACTATTTACCTTAAAATAAATAAATAAATAAATAACATGGATGTAATATGAAAAAGAAAAAAGGAAAAAAGTAAACCAATATACACCCTTTGGTTTTTGCGAACATGTTTACTAGAAAATACTAAAAGTAAGTATTAAGTATTATAATTTATAATTTTTTTGTTACTACTATTTTGTTATTCAAAAGCTGTCCTTATCTAGAATTTAATAGTACCTTAATAATCTTGGCAGACAATATATTGACTAGCTTTTTGTAAAGCCCAACTTGACAAAAGTTTCGAACAATTCCACCTCTGATGGTTTTCCAAGGCAACATGTTGATTTAGGAAATGGTATATTTTATATCCTAGTAAACTACTCCGTACACCATATTATTACTTAAATCACTTTATCTATCAAAAATCCCATCTAGGGCAGGTTTCTCCACACACACGCAACACAAAATGTTGAGAAACATCATATATATATATATATATATATACACAAGCTATTATTATTATTTTTTTATAAGTATATATAAGCTATTATTTATGAAAATCTCAGTCCAACAATAATAGAAAGAATGAGTCAAATTCTATCTCTATCTACAATTTTCAGTGCCTTAATCTTGACAGATAATGTTTGTTAAAGACCATATTAACTAACTTTTCTGCAAGTCCACTTGACAAAATTTTTTGTGGATGTAATGAAACCCCTGCTCAATTTTCATCCTCCCTCTTGGACTTATATCCATACCATCCAATGACAAGCTCTTTTCTCTTTAGGAGATTCTTCCCTATCCTCATCGGTGACCCAAAATGAGCTGAAATTTGTTAAGTATAGGAGATTGAAAATTGAGTAATGGGTACTTATATTGGTAATCAATATCCAAATTATTGATAGCATATAATTTCATGAGAAGCTGAGTTTTCTAGGGAAATTGGCCCTCTCATTTAAAGAGAGGACCTAATCAAAACAATTTGGTACTAATTTGCAAAATAGTTTTAGTTCCAATAAAAAATCATAGAAACTCAGAAAATGTAGAACTTGTTACGATATTAAGGTGCTTTAATGCTTGTGAAAGATAAAACGTCCATTTTTTTTTGCCACTAACTATAGCTAAATTGTAGTAAAAAGTTGTAATACCTATAGCAATTTTTGTCATAAGATAACTCATTCTGTTATTATACATTCATATGAAGATTGAAAAAATCATGTTGTCTATCACAAGATTTAACCAATTTCAAAGTTTGGAGAGATGCAAAATTTATTTGGCCACAATATGAAAGAAGCCAATTCTTCACAAGACCCTGACTTAGATGAATGACTAATTAAATAAGCATACTTAGCAAAATGGATTGTTGATTTGTTTCACATTATTTATCGGCTAAAAACTCCACAACTTTAAGATGCATCACAGCTTGGGTCTAGCTAGTGGTATAATTCACGCATCATTAGTGATTTCACATAATTAAGACCGTCAGTGAAACATTTAAGCCCATCCCAAAAGTATTTGGCACAGAAAGGAGAGGAAAAGATAACCTGAAAATCAGTTGGCATGCAAGTCAACTCATCCATATGCTGACTAATATGATCAGATTTCCTTGGTGAGAAAGTGTCTGGTATTGGATGACAAAACTTCATCTTTGATAAATGCATATGACCCATCCCGTACAAGTTATAATCAATTTGACAAAAAGAAAAGCTTAGATCTTATAAAATGTAAATCAATAAAAAAAATGAATTGAAGGTTGCATTTGCCATTAACTTAAAAAGCTAGCTTTTTTTACTATTCAGCTTAATTTTTGCTATTCATGGGCCCCATTGCACTTTTTGGTACTATTTATGGACCTCATGGTACTATTTCAGTTACCTTTTAACTTTCTTTATAGTACTTTTAACAAAAAGTTTTCACTTTCAGCTAAATAAGTTGTTTCCAAACGGACTTGAAGTGTTCAAATATTGCACAATAATGAATCTCAATCGGGAGTCAGCCACAAGCATCACAATGGAACTCACCTCATACATGTCTAGTGAGGAACACAAAACCAAGATTCAATTGGGAACCACAGTTTTATTTTTTATTGGACATCTCCCAAAAATAAAAAATTCTCAATGATTCAATCACAGGGATGCATTTAACCGAAACTGGAGAATAAAGGGAATATGCAATTCATGGAGCTGTAAACTTCTATCAAGAACAGCATAAAACCTTCTACAACCAATACTTTTCTTAATCTAACTTGCAAAGGTCACAGCAAATACCAACCAATTGGTTGCAACTTTTGAAAGAAGGGCAGTGACTAATATACATCACTCTTAAAAGTCTACAACACAAACCTTAAGTGTACAACTATGCATTTTAAGTAAAGAATCTCTGAATCGTACAGAAGATGAAAATGCCATGAAAGAGCAGTGGCAAAGGAAAAAAGCTCCGCTAAGTGAGCAAGAATCAATAAAGGGGTTGATGAAAAAGAAAAAAAGAAAAAAGAGAACCACAAAAGGATTCCAAAAAACAACTGAGCATCAGTCAAAGGTTCAGGAAGTGTACCAAAAGAAGATTGGCAACATGGGAGACAGCATGTGGATAATAGCTATATCTTTGTCACGCTGTTCAATAAACATACTCTTAACTATTATATGAATATAAGAGAACTCTAAGAGAGATAGTATAATGTTTGGATACAGATCTATTTTCACAAAAAGCTCTTCAGATGAATGGTAACCATAAAATTTCCTTTCTCGGACAAGGCTGCAACCACATACATGCTGTTGCTTTGAACCACCATTACCTTTAAGCTGTAAGAGTTCAGACCAAAGCAAAAACATACGATCGATACCTACAGGATCAGCAATGAATTCCAGAAAGACCAATTACAAACAACACTGAGGTTCGAACAAAACCTGTTGCAACCAAGCAAACCTTCAAAGCTTTCTCCAGAGCAAGAGATACAGCATGTGTGTATGCATCCCCTATGCAAATTAACAAGAAAAAGGATAAACTCAGAAATTTAAAATAGGAATCATATCTAAAGCATAGATAGAGCAGAAAACCAGACAACAAAAAGCACAGCATATTTTAACATTAGAACAGACAAACTTAATTTCACATTAGGATGGAAGAAGATATCACATGCAAAATGAAATTAAGAGATAAATAAGAAATATAGCACAAATTCACAATATCAACTAAAAAAGAAAAAACACTTGATCCTGACTAACTAGGACCAGCTACATAAATCCAATTTTTATTCCATTGGCTAAATTCAAAAAATATTATCTACCATCCTAGTGTGTTTGAAGCAATATATCTGCCCCCAAGGCACATATAAATAGGGTAAAACCTCCTAAAAAATATGGGTAATTTAGTCAAGAATAATGATGTAGTAATAAAGAAAGAATGGAAGAGTAAATTTCAAACACTTTTCATATGCTTAACGTACTAGTATTTGCCATACATGAATTATTGCTTTACATTGTATGCCATCTCTGTTATTTCAAACTTTCTTTCTTGATAACGTAGGGACCCTTTCTAAAGAAGAACCCTTTGGACTCACCTCTAGCACAATGCTGATTCACCACCAGAAAATGGAAAAGAAGATAATTTTTTAGAAATAAATATTTCTAGTGTGCAATTGAAAAGAGAGAAAAATGAAAGATGGATTTGGAATATCCTCTATAAGTCCCACCAAATTTCACTTCAAAGTAGGTGGGACTTAAACTTTTAGATTAAAGAAGAAAACGCATGTGCTAATTTTCCCTCCATTTTCTCAACATAACCAAAAGGAGAAAAATATAACTTCATAAACTTTGATATGCCTACTTCAACTACTATATTTAAAGGAACACTGATGAATCCAAGCTTTTGATATCATTCAATAAGACACCAGAAAAACAGGAATGATCTTGCCCCTTGGACGTGCAAGCAAGTCTTCTGACCAGCCGGTGTAGAAACATATATTCTTATAACAGGAACCTCACTCACATTCCCACCTTCAAGAATTCAAGAATCCACTTAGAGAAGCAAATTAACACATATTGTACATTTCTATGAATACCATTTTCCTAGCTCTATGTTTGGTTCCTTGGAAAAATGAATAACTACATTTTAACTTAAACAATTCTTCACCACAGCAAAGTGTGCAAGAGTCTTCAGGGTTTCTTAAATACTTTTTTTAATTAAAAAAAATTAAAGAAAATTCTATTACCTTGTTATTATAAGCATTAGGAATTATTAAATTCTTCCCTACAATCTGTGCAGTTATAAATAGTTTAATATTACCCTCACCCAGTCCACACCATCTTTACTTTTTTCTCATAATCCTAAGTTCATATACTTTTTCTTTTTAAAATCTTTTTACTTCGACAATTTGAGAGTTTTATACTAGAGAACCCAATTTTAATTTAACCCTAGACTAACCTAGAATTAGTAAGCTTGCTCTGCAGGTAAGCTTGGGGACAACAAGTTTAAACCTTTTTTTCCATAACATCTCTTACAATAAGTATAAGTATAAAATTCATCTTAAAAACAAAAGGGTAAAAATACAATTACACCACTAAAATTATAAAAATGAGCATTTGTAAAAAACGCTACAAGGAGTTGTTATGGGTTCAAAATGAGCATTTGTAAAAAAACGCTATGAAGAGTTGCTAATGCAAAACAACGTCTTGAGTTTTGAAAACACGATGTTAACTCTTAAAATGACACTGTTTTGCATTTGTAACATTAGAAGTCGTTAACAGTTAACAATGATAAAATTTCAACTTGGTGATTGTATTTTTGCCCCAAAAAAAATGAATATTCATAATATATATATATATATATATATATTTAGCAACTATGATGAAATAAAAATCAATATATCAGATTCTAAGAACCCAAAATTGTGAAATGAGTTTCACTTTCTTTTCAATTGAGAATTCTATTCCTAATATCAAACAATAAAAAAAAATTACAAAAAAGAAGAAGAAGAATTAAACGGCATCGTTTGAGAGTGAAAGTAGAGTACCTTGGAAGGTACTATAAGAGATACGAAGGCCATGGATCGGCAGAGCCATGTAGTGGTCGATGGTGACGATCCTTACGCTGAAGGCGTTTACAGGAATGCCATGAGAACTTGCTTCTGGGAATGGAATAGAAGCCTAGAAGGAGGAAGGAAGGTTTTGAATTTGGGGGCTATTGAGGGAAAATGAAAATTTGTTTCTATTCATTTGGTGCAAGTTAGAGAGACAGGCAGTTATGATATTAACTTGAAAGCTTCTCTGGCACACTATTGCAGAGTTGTAATCCCAGAGAATGTGAATATAACAATTTTGTCCCCACTTCTTTTGTTAAATTCTCCATAGTCCACTGTTGGAATTTATTTTTAATAATAAATTACACTAACATCTAATGAGGTTTTAGGAAATGTTAAAAACCCCCTTCTATATTTGAAAATGACACTTTAACCTCCTCTGATTATTATTCATTTATTCTTTTATATATATATATATATATATATGGGATTATTATTCTTATTTTATATCATAAAAAAAAAAAAAATTCTTATCATGTTGTCCATGGAGAGAATTGCTATTTACCCAAATGGTCTGAACTGTGTCACATGTTGTCCATGGAGGTTCAAACTTAAAACTTAACATACGCAAAGATTCTAACAATGGTCACGACTCTAGATTATCCCTTGTGGTTTACTTCCTTATTTGTAGATCTGATTTAGTGATTTGTATTATACTATGGTGATGGAAATCAATGCAATATTAATAATAGAGTGCATGCATTATTTATTGTACACTTAAATATAATTGTATCAATCACTATAATTATTTCATTAAACTCAATAAAACTTGTATTATTACACACATAGATAAAATTATTACAATCACTATAAATCTAGAGCAAATGCCTCTACTTGTCTTCATCTTCATAGATAAAATTTTCTGTCTCAGCACTTGCAAAGCAAAGTGGTACTAATTTCTTTATTGTTATCCATCACATGCATTAATAGAGTCCTAGAAAATAAATTGGGCACTTAAGGGTTCAGTACCTTAGTCTAACACTAATCAAGTAAAAGGGGCATATCATCCTTTTACTTTTCCTTCAAATTGCTTGTGGAAAAAATGAACTCTTCCTTCCCTTAACCCTCACCCCTAGTGTAAGCGGGATTCAATCTCAAGTCTAATGTGTGATGACTGATGACAGGAAACCTTATCAACTGAACCAGCGGAAACTCACTTTGATTTATATGATTTAAGTTGTTTAAACTCCTAAGACTTAAAAGCTAGGATTGTCTCTTTCCCTACATTCACTGCTACAAGAAACAGCATGGTTACTTTTAGCAACAGCAAGCATGGAATGGATCAAATCAGCCTAAAGGACACTTATTAGCATCATGATCATTTCCCTTAAAGGTGATCACAGTATAAAGCCAATCGATATGATTCACAAAACCAACAGTAATCAACCAATCAATAAATAAAATTCCATAAATCAAAAACCCACAAAAGCATTTCCACAGAACACTCAAAACGCAATTTTCAAAATCAAAGAAAACCTGAACTCCATACCAAATCCATTTCTGCACAATTCAACAATCCCATAGACTAAACCAATACTATTCATAATCCAAATGCTCACTTAGTCAATAATAACCTTATCATTCTAATAATTTCTTCAAAATTATCTCATAATCATCATCATTAACATCCACATTTCCCACATCACACACACACAATCATCATTTTCAAACCAGACACCAAAAAAATTCAAAATTTCATATTCCAAATAAAAACATTTGAACCCACAAACCTCAAAATATCGAACCGGTCCTTCCCGAAATTGATGCACGCCGTGTGCACTGCCTTGAAATCCTTAAAATCAATCCCCAAATCCTCATCTTCAACTGTAACCGTCTCCGAAGCATCGAGGCCCAGCTCATTAACCATTCTGTCCTCATCCTTCCTCCTATGATCAAAGTAATTCTGCCCCACCAACCTCTCCATGAACTCAATCCACTCAGGCCATGGATGCGTGGATTTGGGGGTTTCTGGATTGGCGCCAAGCGCGGATGCGTTGGAGGGTTTGGTCCTTTTGGGAGAGGAGGGACTGCTGCTGTTTTTCGATGGTGTCGATTTGGTCGAAGACGAAGCTGAGGCCGGCGGAGAGAGAGGAGGGTTTTGGAGGAGGATGAGGAGGAGGGTCTGAAGTAGAAGAAGAAGAAGAAGAAGAAGAAGAAAAGGGTTTAAGGAGAGAGAAAGGGAGAGGGGGTTTGGGGTTTTGGGAGGAGAGAGAAAGGCGTCTTAGGAGAAGCAGAGAATATGGGGTTTGTGCCATTTGTGAGAGAGAGAGAGAGAGAAGAAATGGGGTTTAAGGGGTAAAGAGTGTTAAAACCCTCTGCATGAGTGAGAAAGAGGGAAGTGATGAGCAATGAGAAAAAACCTAACACCCTGTGGCTGTGGAGGGAAATGATATTCTGTATAACAGGTGTATGAGATATCTCACCTTTATAGCCCAAAATAATAATAATAGTAACAATAGTAAATCCTACCATTTTTTTTTTCACAATAAAGCTTCAAACAATTTATGATGTCTGTTTCTGATAATTGTGCTTATTATTATCAGACTAAAACACCAATCGATTTTTTATATAGGTAAAGATTGAATCTCAAATCTCTTATTCAACCACCTATATTTATTAGTTGAATTAATTAAAACTCATAAAACCTTATCATTTTGTTCGGTTGGAAATGAGGAAAAAGAAAGAAAATGCTTTTCTTGTATGTGTTTGGAAATAGGGAGGGAAAGAGAAAATAAAAAAGAAGAATTACTTTGTTTGGTTTGCAAGGAAGAGATATGAAAAGAAAAACATTTGTTTTTTTTATTTAACTTTTTATACCCTTATGAAGTAAAATAGGAATACAAACTAATGGGAAAATTTTTAATTTTGAACCACTTATAAGTCAAACTTTGTTGCTGCAATTTTTTTTTTTTTTTTTAATTGTGTTTCCCTCAATTTTTGCCCAAATTAGGCGGAAATGGAAAACCAAAGTGTGGGTCTAAGTGATTCAATTTCTTCCTCATTTCTCTTCTTTCTTGCTAGCAAAACAAAGGAAATGTTACTCTTTCCTTCATTTCTCTTCTCTTCCCTCCTATTCCCTCTTTTCCAAACAAAGTGTAAAAGCTTCTAAGGGGATGATTGGGGTGACAATCTTCTAGAGATTTTAGAGTAACTCTGTCATAAAATGTTTAAAATCATATCCATCTATTTTGAAAAAAAAAATGGTTGAATTTTGCCCGGTTAATTATTGAAAGAAATATTAAAGTGGTGACAGTTATTTTTTTTTTTGAATTTTGATGGTAAGGCAAATACTAATCCACTCATTTCAATGTGTAATGAATAAGATTTTAATTGCCATACTAGAGTTACTATAAGAATTTTAGAGAATAATAGATTCTTTCCAAACCCTTCAAAAAAGGTGATATCTCATACAATTGTCATATCTCATTTAGATTAAGTGAGATTCATTGGTGTGTATCACACATGTTGATGTTGAGAGGAACGTTGAATTTAATAAATTCATAATTTTCATTCCTTATACCAGTTCTATTTTTTAAGTTATAAATTCTTATATATAAAAGCCTAGATGTAATTTTTTTTTTTTTTTTTTTTGTATATTTTCTAAGAGCCTTTTACTTGTTGACCAAGATGATAAATGATTCCAATTTCCAACTCATAAATGTCTTATATTTAAGAATAATCAACTGAGTTTTCTTGTTAAGCTTAACTAATAATTTAGTGAATTTAAAATTTGAAGGTTTTGGTTCGTTTCGAACAAGAATAATCACTTTAATTTTGGGTCTCAAATTTTATTAAGGCTAGGCTGGCTTGCGCTAAGAGAGAGAGAGAGAGAGAGAGAGAGAGAGAGAGAGAGAGAGCTACATAAATAAAGCTTAAACCGTCTCCAGGGCCATACTAGACGAGCTAAATGATAGGACCTCATGGCATACTTGTTTTTCTACACACACTTTCTTTCTAATGATTGTTGAGTTCACTCTAAAATACTTTATTATTTAGCCCAGAAAAACCATGAATACAAACCACTACATAAATCCCATTAAAACTACAAAAACAAATCATTTTCCTAAACTTATTTTTTATAAAACTATCTCATTTTTCTATGTTTGGTAGTAATTTTAAATGAGTTAAAAAATAATCTCCTAAATTTTCTTATTTAGTTATACTTTTTTTGTTTATCAAAGATAGTTTTCTTTTCACTTGTATTTGTCTTTTATTTTAAATTTTTTTTATAGCTACCAAATACTGAAAAACGTAGAAAATTGTTCTCACATTTTCCAATGAAACAAACGAAGCATAAAATACATTGGGCATCAGACTTCTTTGTTGCTATATATAAGTACAAACAAACAGCACATTAGAGTCTTGTGGGTTACTAGCATTGACCACTTTTTTGTATGAGCAAGGCACGGTATTAACATCACAGCAAAACAGAGGATTACATTGGGCATCAGACTTCTTTGTTGTTATATACAACATATGATTAATCACCTAAAAAACACAAAATACAACTTACAACACAGGACTAAGTAAAGAAGAAGGTATGTACAAGTACAACAGTAACCTCATTCAAAGAATGGAGATATGTGCGGAGTGGAAAATATTGAACAAGGAAAATCCTTCCTTTCAATTCCCACTGTCGAAGAACATGTTGGAATGACTAGTGCTCAAAACCACTCAACCATACATTTCGGGTAGAAACCTTCATTGGCAGCAACGGAAGAAAGACTTCGTAGTTCTTTCTGAACTTTCCGCCTCTCATAAAACACTGAGCACGCTAGTGAAGTGCACTTGACTCCACTTTCCACAACCCAGTCACCGCCTCCACAATGTCGACAAATAGCAGCAAGGTGTTGCATCTCTCTCTCCAATTTTGAAGTTCTTCCAATCACAGCTGCTGCAGCAGAAGCTCCTTTTTGCAAACATTGATTGCAAATATGGGCTGATGCCTGGACCAACTCACCACAAAGTATACAATGTTTTGAGAGATGGTAATAATCAATTCTGGTTCGTTGTGCATTTGAAGCAGAGAAGGGGCGTTTAGCAAAGGCTTCCCTGACTGGACGGGGCATCTCTATAAACCACCGGTTCAAGTCAGCTCCACAAGTCCAAATACCCGCTGCAAAGCAGGGATTATTTGTTTGTTGATGTAATATAAATCATTTAATCTAAAGGGGGAATCCATTGCCAAAAGTTCCAATGGATCCACAACCATATCAATCAGGCGGGCCCCTGGCTCCCCATGGATTACAATGTAAGGTATTCGCTCTGCATAGCGTGGTTCTTCCCTTGGATCAGCTCTCATTGCTTTAGTTGTCACAATTGCTGCTGGTGGGAGAGATGAAGAGCTCCTTGTACAGTAGGTACCTAATCAAACCTCCTTTGCAAAAACAAAATCCTGAAGAGAAACCCTGCCAGATAGAATCCGGATCCATTGGTGCTGCAAATATGCTTTAAGTTCAGAAGTGTTCTGATGTTCAAAAAAGAGTCTCAACGAATTTTCCAGTGTCTTGGAAACAGCTCCACATGTATCCCTGCGTACTGTCTCAATGCCTTTAGCATCAAATACAGGTTCAGACCGTTCTGGGCTCTCGTAACTGTAACCAACATAGCGTTTCTTAGTAAGGAGGAAACATGGATGATATACTTTCTCCATTTTCAAAGTGACTGGGTTTGGATTCATAGCAGTGATTGCAGAGGCAATCTCATTCCCAATTTGAAAAGACTCTTTGACCGTGTGTCCTTTGAGGAGGACAAACAAGCTGTCAGTATCACCATAAATAACTTTAGCTTTCCACTTATAATTTACATTCACAAATGAAATTGCCTTTTCAAGAGTACTACGGCCACATTGAACAATACTGTCTGCAAGCTCTGCACAAGGCATGCGACCACTAAATCCAGCAGCTGTATAGCCATATGTTACATTTGCTATCAGCTTCAAAGCAAGCTGTCTTGCATTAAAAATCTGGTGAAGACTTTTCTGCGAGGGGGACAATCTTTTCATAGCTTGTTTCACCATTATTCTAGTTGATAATATTTCCTCTAATAAACGGGGCATTATGCCTTTACGGACCTTTGAAGATACATACATAACACCATTTGGAGTATGTAATATCTCATTTTTCACTCTCTTTAGAACAGAAGGATCTGGTGAAAATGAACTAACCCCAAGTGTATTTGCCTTTGAAGGAGCAACTTTTCCAAGGCATGTAGAAAAGCAAAGATTGTATGCAATTATCATCGGAGGATACAGAGACTGAAAATCAAGAACAACAACCGGATCTGCATAAAAACCAGACTCTGGTTCCATCACAAGTGGTAGGCATTCCATTGCGGGTTGAGAAGCAACCTGTTGACTTCCGGGGGATATAGCAAGATAATTTTGTGTATGTGCCAACATAGAGTATATAGTTATTTGTTAGATCAAAAGGATCATAATTTGGCCACTATGCAACTACAATCATTATAATCGCAAAAAAATTGATAATTCCCTCAAATAGTCTACTTCAATTCATCTAAACATCTTCAAAAATAAATAAATAAATAAATAAAAATCATCTAAAACTGTGCAAACTCAACACAAAAGTTCTCACAAAAATAAGAATCTGGCCTTCTGGAAACATATGTTTGTTATTATGAGAATATAACAAAGTGTAGAAATATAACAAAACTACCATAAGAGTTATTTTATGACATTCAGCCAAGCTTATCTTTCTGGGGGGAAATAAAGCTTATCTTATTGCAGAAATACAGCTACTATAGAAAATATAAATCCACATTAAGTGCCTCTAGGCCCTCTAAGAGTCTACTCAAATTATCTTTGCCTTCGCAGGTTCACTCTAAAAGTTCTCACAAACCAATTTGGCCTCTTTGATATGGTGACATGCCCGGTAACCAGTCCAATTACAAACCCACAAGCATATCCTATCACCACCACTTTCCAATTGAACCACTCTCCAAAAGATGACTCCTTGCTTGGTTCAAAAGTTGGAATTTCACAATGTCCACATTTCTTTGATAGCGGAGAGCCACACAATCCCAAGTTTCCCTCAAAAGAGGAATTTTCAAACGTCCAAAATTGTCCACCTTGTGGAATTGGACCATTAAGTTGATTTTGAGACAAGTTTAAATATTCAAGAAATGTGAGACTTATTAGCTGTTGAGGAATTTCACCTAAGAGCTCGTTTTGAGAAAGATCCAAAGATTCAAGTGCGGTTAGGTTCCCTAATGATGACGGGACACGGTCCATGAAGCTATTGCTTGATAAATTGAGTACAATTAGTCCCTTTAGGTTTCCCACACTATTTGGAATTTCTTCATCAAACCTATTATTGGAGAGATCAATAGCTGTGAAGATGGTCAAGATCTTTACCAAAAATATTTCTAACCCCTTATTCACCACTGTCATTGAGTCTTCATAATAATTTGATTGACTTCCCATGTATTCTGGTTGTGCTTTATCTTTGGCAGGAACCATTTGCATTGCATTCCAAGTTCTAAAGTATTCTGAAGGTAGCCTACCAGAGAAATTGTTGTAAGAGAGGTCGATGACATGCAACTTGGAAAAGCCAAACCTGGTATGAGGATTCCAAATAGGGCCATGGAATTGATTTGCATGCAAGACAAGAATCCGTAATTCTGGCAAAGACTGTAACCAAAAGGGGAATGCATCATTCATGTTGTTATTTCCAAGATTTAGGACCTCCAGCATTTGACATTGCACTAAGGATCGTGGAATCTTCCCCTGTATTTGGTTGTGACTGAAGTCCAATGTCATCAGCGTACATCCTTCTATGAATGTTTTAGGCATGCTTCCTTGAAAGCAATTGTTCCTCATATTCAATACTGAAAGAGAGTTGCTTAAGTGACCTAAACAGTGTGGAATGTGACCATTCAACCGATTGTTAGATATATCAAGGACATGGAGGGAACTCACGTTGCAAATCATTTGAGGGATTTTTCCGGTTAGATTATTGTTTGAGGCAAAAAAATATCTTGTAGACAATGGGGGAATTGGGAGTGACCCTTGCAACATGTTGGAACGTAAATCTAAAATGTAAATAGATTTCCAAGGAAGAACTTTTAGCGGTCGTTCAAAACCGCTGAGAAGGTTAAAAGAAAGATTCAGGGATCGTAGCGTCCCTTTTCCAACATTACAAAACCATTTAGGTATTTTACCTTCAATTTTGTTGTTGGAAAGGTCTAATGTACTCAATTCATTTTGGGCTTTTAGGAAATCAGGGAATTCACGCAAATTGCAAGAAGACAAATACAAATCTGAAAATTTATGGTGGGTTGAATTGCTATTTTCTTTTGGAACCAACAAATTGTTACCTGAAAGATCAAGATATTGAAGCTCTTTAAACTGGAAGAATATGTTTAACTCCATCTTGTCCTTTAGGTTGATCGAAGAAAGAAATAGCCCATGTAGTTTAGTGAAATTGGAAATTGACCTTGGAACCGGTCCATCCAATTTGTTTCCACTCAATGCCAGGGAATTTAACTGTGATGAAGAGATATTTTTGAATTGGAGAGGGCCAGTAAGCTGATTTTGATCTAGATATAGTACAGACAATGAAGGCATTGTATACAAAACAGAGGGGATAGCCCCTGTGAGTGAGTTTTGAGACAAGTCCAGGGAAGACAAATGAGTAAGTCTACTTATTTCCGATGGGATTGACCCTTTCAATTGGTTTCCTGATATGTCTATACTAATGAGTTTAGTAATATTTGTTAGTGAAATTGGGAACCAGCATTCAAAATTGTTATATGAAAGGAGTAATTTTTCTAGTTGTGTAAGATTTCCCAGTGAAGATGGTACTTTCCCAGAGAAAAGGCTATAGTGAAGATCTAGAGAAGTGAGTTTTGCAAGATTTCCTAATGTGGATGGAAGCTGACCATGAAAATTGCTCTCAGAGAGAGAAAGAGAAGTAAGCTGTGATAGGTTCCCTATAGAAGAGGGAATTTCCCCAAGAAAATTTGCTCCAGAAAGATCCAAATAATTCAAGGAATTGAGATTGCCGATTGAATTGGGAAATTCCCCAGAAAAATTTGCCCCAGAAAGATCCAAATGACTCAAGGATTTAAGATTGCCGATTGAATTAGGCAATTCCCCAGAAAAATTTGCCCCAGAAAGATCCAAATGACTCAAGGATTTAAGATTGCCGATTGAATTAGGCAATTCCCCAGAAAAATTTGCCCCAGAAAGATCCAAATGACTCAAGGATTTAAGGTTGCCAATTGATTTGGGCAATCCCCCAAGAAAATTTGTTTCAGAAAGATCCAAATGTTTCAAGGATTTAAGGTTGCCAATTGATTTGGGCAATTCCCCAGCAAAATTTGCCCAAGAAAGATCTAAATAACTCAAGGATTCAAGGTTGCCGATTGAATTCGGCAATACCCCAAGAAAAATTGACCTAGAAAGATCCAAATGGCTCAAGGATTCAAGGTTGCCGATTGAATTGGGTAATTCCCTGGAAAAATAGGTTTGAGAAAGATCCAAAAAGTTCAAGGACTTAAGGTTACCGATTGCATCGAGCAATTCCCCAGAAAAATTCGTGGAGGAAAGACGCAATTGCTTTAGGGAACTACTAGATCGAAAATTGGGAAGAAAACCAGTGAGATTGTTGTTACCTGACACATCAATGGCTTGTATCTTGGGCAGCAGGAAAATGTCTGAGGGAAATTCGCCAAGCAAAATGCAGTCAGACAGAGAAAGAGATGTCAAGGAAGACAAATTTGCAAGGGATTGAGGCAGTGACGATGAGATGTTCACATAGTCTAGATGAAGTTCTCTCAAATATGTCATGTTCTGGACAAGTGCTTCAAGATCAATTCTTCTGAGCTTCAAAAATTTATAACGATAATAATCAGCAGCAATAAAGTATTGAAAATAATTGAAAGAGAGATCAAGTGAAACCAAATTGGAGAGCCATGAAATTTCCGACGGGATTCGGCCATGTAAGAAGGAACGAGAGAGATTAAGATGGGTCAACCTCACAAGCTGCCCAAACTCAGATGGGATTGTGGTGGAGGAAGAGAAGTTGTTGAGGGCAAGGTTGAGTTTCTGAAGATGACGCAACCTGAAGAGGGTGCTGTTAGAGTTGAGAGGCCCACAAAGCCAGCTTTTGCTGAGGTCTAAGCCAATGACGTGGCCGTTGCGTGCATCGCATGTGACCCCATCCCAGCTGGAACAACAATCACTATCTACCTTCCAAGACTTCATCTTTGGATATGAACCATTATAGTAATCGTAGTAATCAGAATACATTCTCTTTTCAACAAATTCTTTCCTCAGTTGCAGCAAAGCAGAGCTCTAGTCAGGGAGGCAACGATGTTGAGAGGAAATATTAGAAGTGGTTTGAGAATGTGAAATGAAGAACAAACAAGAGGCAATAAGGAATAAGGGCAGGTATTGATTCATTTTCCACATGTTTACAGCAGAGAAGTAAATGGAAAATTGGGTGGCTTAAGTGTTATGAGCAGATAAAGAACTGATGACCTGTGAGGATATTTATACACACACAACAATTTGAAAGGACTAAAGGTAATTGGATATTTATATTATTTTTTGTGGTTTAAATCGAATTGGATTTTCAGGGCTTTAAATATATTGGTTTGAAAGGTCTGAAATAATTGAATCTATGAGTCATCAGTATTGACTGGAATTGCTTTCCATACACGATTGTGATAACATATTAAAAAGTTCTTTATATTTAGAAGGCTTTAGATTAAAAAGTTCCTTTATGTAACCATAAAAATATGAAGACGACAGATTATCAAAAATAAATAAATATGAAGACGACAATCCTTTTTATAAACAGAAAAAACAAATTCCCTCTAACATTTAATATTTAGTTGATTTTTTGTAACTAAATTCCTTCCTTTGTGTTACATTCCAGTCACTAAATTATAATTTTAAACTAATAAATTTTGATTTTTAAAAATTCTACTATCTATATAGCCTTTTGATCTTAATTTTTGCTTGTTAGCTTCTTGCAATCTGACTATGATTTTAAATTATAATGCTACATAAACAAACAATCAAACAAAAATGTCTTTCAATGGCCAGACTTTGTAATTTGGTTATAGTTCTCTTACTGAAATAAAATTATATCTTTTATCTCAAAAAAAAAAAAAAAAAAATTTCTTTCAATGGCCAGACTTTGTAATTTGGTTATAGTTCTCTTACTCAAATAAAATTATATCTTTTATCTCAAAAAAAAAAAAAAAAAAAAAAATCTTTCAATGGCATTCCAAATCAATACCCATGATTTCATGTGCAACCACATCTCAGAGTGGTTATTCTATCAAATAAGAAAAATTAAAGGAACTGTAAAATATCAAATAAGAAAAATTAAAGGAACTGTAAAATATCAAAGAGTTTGTAAAATAAGAAAGTATAGAACACGTCATGAATCATGATAGCTAGATTCTATTGACTTGACTAGCTTTTCTTCTACGTTTAAAATACAATAATGTCTCCTAACAAACAAGACAAAAGTGTCTCCTGGCAAACAAATATTATAAATTTATAAAGGATAACGTTAGCAAGGGTTTTTTAGGAAAATTGTTAATAGATTGTGATTAGGCTAATTGTTAATAAACTAAATGAAAAAAGTTTTGACAAAATTTTTATTAAAAATATAAAAAGTTGTCAATAAAATTAATTGGGCAAATTACAACTTACCTACCAATGATTTAGTTGAAATTTAAATTGCCTATCTATGATTTGAAATTTGACACTATACTCGTCTGAGGTTTGATCAAAATTTAAGTTGTCTACCTGTGGTTTAAAATCCCATGATATAAGTGTTCTGTTGAATTTTTTTTTTTAATTATTATTATTATTATTTTATCTTAGTTGATCTAGCATTTTTATGTATTTTGTGTTTTTGAAAGAGAGAGACATAAAAGTGGAGCAAAATTACATGTTTAGCCTTATTTTTAATAGAGATGGGTTATGGAAATCTAATTAAGATAACCTCGTGTGGATAAAGAGTAAAATTTCATGTGTAATTACATCATTTGTTGTGTCTATATATGTTGATTTGAACCTCATCTTTCACTTCTCTCACCATATACCTAAAAATAATAATAATAATTAAAAATAATGTACTCTGAAAAATAAAAAGAACCAAGAACATTGTAGTTTAGCTACAATCTTCTGTCCTTCTCTCCTCAAAAGAAAAGAAGAATAAGAAGGGAGGATTATTTGTAACAGATTTTGAGTGATAAACATTAACAAATGTTACTAATATTAATAAGTATTCTCGGTGTAATGGACCTAAGCATTACAAATGCCAAAAATATTTTCTCAAAAGGCTTAAGAATTGTTGTTTTTATTTAAAGGTAATTTTAGCGGTGGCATTTTTTGATTGTTGAGGTGACAAAATATCCTATCAAAAAGAGCAAGACTTAGGTATTGTTCCTTAGGTTTTTCTCTTAAGATTCTGTCATGTGGATTTTTTCTTATGGGATGAAATGGTATTTTTTAGTTAAGTAGTCACATGGCTGAATCCTAAGAGGGAAACTTAAAGAACAATACCTAAGATACTCAGCACCTAAGGTACTGTACGTAAGTTTTGTCCTATCAAAAAACTCTTTCCTCGTAACTCTACAAATTTAGTAATTGAAGGGGTTTGCAATAGTTACATATTAGAGTCAGGATTTTTTTTTTTGCATTAAAATTTTGAAAGCCGTACTTCTTCAATTATTTGTTTCAAATATGATTTTTATTTTGTTAAGTGTTTTATACTTTTATAGCTCATTTAGTACTTCTATTTAAGTTTTAATTTTGGAGGGAAACTTAAAGAATAATACCTAAGATACTCAGCACCTAAGGTACTGTACATAAGTTTTGTTCTATCAAAAAACTCTTTCCTCGTAACTCTACAAATTTAGTAATTGAAGGGGTTTGCAATAGTTACATATTAGAGTCAGGATTTTTTTTTTTTTTTTTTTTTGCATTAAAATTTTGAAAGCCATACTTCTTCAATTATCTGTTTCAAATATGATTTTTATTTTGTCAAGTGTTTTATACTTTTATAGCTCATTTAGCACTTTTATATAAGTTTTAATTTTGTAGTTTGCTCACTTTGTCATGATTTTTTCCCAATAAGAAGTCTTAAAATTTAAAAGCCATACTTTCAAACACAATTATCTGTAGAAAATAGTTTTTTTTATTAGTTGCCAAGAGTTTTATAACTCAATTGACACTTCTTTGCATTACAAGACTCTTTGCAAGTTTTTCTTTGAATTACAGGTTGCTCACTTTTTCAAGATCATATTAGAGCATAATCCTTTCATATTTGGTTCTAAGGTATTTTAAGGATTTCAAATTAATCTGCATGTTATTATAAGATACATTACAAAAGCATGTAATAAAGAAATAGTTTAGAAAAGGCAAACAATTAACAAAAGAAATTAATAAAAGGACAAAGTTTAGCTATAAAATTAGTTATAGTCTAAGGCTACAACCTTACTCAATATCATTAACATTACTACATATTTTGAAAATCTAACTGTTAGATTGCATGTTCTTTATACTCTTAATACACATGTTAAATTTTGTGCCAATTAGATATTATTTACTATAAGATCTAGAAGATTATATTTTTATACATAATTTTAAATTACAAAAACTTACAATTTAAATAATTTATTGATGATATAGTTATTGATTTTTAATTTTCTAGAAATTTTGCAAGCGTTGAGGATATAAGAAGAAAACGTAATCCAATGGTGGATTTGTCAAAATTAACCTCTAATAAAAGATATTGAGTTAGGTTGTAACCTTAGGCTACAACAAATTTCGTAACTAAACTTTGTCATTAATAGAATAGGAAGTTTCTTATTATTAGTCTTTTTCTAATCCCATCAGTAATTCCATTTAAAGGAATAAATAGTGAGTGTAAGAAGATAATATTAACATGAGAATTAATCTCCTCTACCCCTCTCCCTTAGGACCAAAACTTACTTATCTAAAAATATTGGAATCCATAGTAAAGTGTGTGTAATAAGTAGATAATATTGGAAGTAATATGAACAACACTACACAAAAATAATGTAGTTTTTTGGTCATCATCTATAGGTAAAATCAGTCAAATGCTATCACTATCTAAAATTTTCAATGCCTTAATTTTGGCAGACAATATATTGACCATAAAGACCATAGTGCATGGCTAACTTTTCCAACAAAGTGACAAAAGTTTTGAGGATGTAATGTGACCTCGCTTAATTTTCTTGGAAACTTTTTCCTATATCAATTGAAGTTGCTAACAAAAATATTAGCAAATAATAAAATAATAGAAGAGATTTTACTAATAGATATTCTTAGGACATTTATTAATAAACCATTTTAGAATTTTTTTTATAAAAAAATAAAAAATAACTGGCATTTTTTATCGTTATTTCAATTTCTCATAAACTTTTTTAATATAATTAATTAATAAATACTCTAAAAGCACCCGTTAACAGGATCATAATATAAGTTACTACCTATATCACGTGATGAAAGCTAGGTTGACTAGCTTTTCTTCTGCCTCTCAAGGACAATAACATGTCCTTATGGTCACTTTCAATCCACTGATTAAAATATGCTGTGTAGCTTTTGTAGTCAAAGTCTCCTAGACAAAAGTGAAGAGGATGTAATTTTCTAACCCTAATTTTGGTTTCTTTGACTGGTCGTACTATAAAATTAATACAAGGAAGTACCGTGGAATAGGTTTCTTTGACTGGTCGTCCTAATTTTCTAACTCTACGTAATTTTGCATAGGGTGTGTAACACACTCTATGAATTAGGTATGAAGATACTGTGGTATAGGTTTGAATCCTTTTAGTATCTTTAAAAAAAAAAAAAAAAAAAAAAAAACCCATGCTATAACCGTAATATTGAGAGATTAAACGATAATAAAAGATAAAAAAGGACTTGAAGATTTATAGTTTCAAAAAATGCATGCCACCATTCATCATAATTAACTTCAATGACATGATGTTGGGAGATTCTTATATATATTGCTGTTTATGGACATTTATGTTGGGAGGTGATCTAGGCTCCTTATGGACATTTATCTTTTTGGAACTACAGTGAGTCTATTCAGTCTAGAAAACAAAATAAGTTACAAAATAAGTTGTAGTTGAGTTCAATTAATTTTTACTCACTACACTATCATACAATCACATACTAACACAACATTCTTTTTTAAACTAGAAAATGCCGTGTGGTGTTTTATAATAAGTTTTGATAGAATTAAATTCTAAAAAATAATAACCGGTTATGAATTATATATCTATAATTCTCTTACTCTTATCTAATTCATATTAAATATTTAATATATATATATATATATATTAACTATTCTATAAATACTTTCTCAAAAAAGAAAAAAACTATTCTATAAATAAGTTTTTACTCAGGCTTATGCGATTCAATATATTGTTATAAGTGGTAGTTTTTATACAAGATTTAATCATTTATATCTTATTATTTAGCTTGCTTTCATTTTCTATCAATTTTTCATGATGGAAGGTCACTTAAGGTTATCTATCTATTATCAATATAATAAAAGTTTAAAAATCATGGTTATCATAAGTAGATATCTCACCAAATTGTTTTTCATTATTACTTTTTATTTTTATAAATATAATAGTATTTAAATTTATAGTGTCCGCTTTATGATAATTGTTTTCTATTATCAACTCAAGACACTAATTAGTTTTGATGTAAGTGGAATTTGAACTACAAATCTATTATTTGCTTGACAAGAAATTTTACCCGTTGAGTTAATTAGATCCTACACACTCTTAACTAATTCTAAGGTATACTTCTTTTTATAATAGTTTTACAATTGAATTTTGATTAACAGTTCTTGATACACAATTTTTGTTCAATTTATGAAAAATTTGGAGATATTATGTTTTAATTAAAAATATATATATATATATATATATATATATATATTCTATAAATTCATGATTAAAATCGTGCCATGCACGCTGAAATTTTTTTTCCAATGCAGTGAACTAGAATTCAATTCATAAAGATTGTGAGAGAACGTGAATAACGCTGCACAAAAGTAGTCATTTTGATTAACAGTAAGAGAAGGTAATAGTAGAACAACGAACTATCGTGGATAACACTGCCAAAAAGTAATTCTAAACAAAGTTTGATAGTCAATTATAGCCAAATTGATTACTACCTACCAATGCCATTTTCCTTTTCCACTTTCTAATCTATCTGCAACTATTTCAATGCATTCATTCATTGTGGACCATGACCGAACTATACCGAAAAGTGAAAAACATTTATTCTATTTTAATTTACACGTGAATCTTGTGGTCAAAAGAGAGAGAAAATCTAAAGGAAAATTCTGAGAAAAGAAACAGAGAGCTTTAGAGAGAGATTTGTAAAAACTGAATATTATTCTACAGTTCCACACACTCACACCGATTCACTAATACATCAATAACACCATAATTAAAACTCTGTAACAAACTTTAGTCTCCTATAAGAGAATTTTCCGCATGCTCCGCTGTATCTGTAACAGACTTTTTGGGAACCAAAGGCTTATATAGTTTGGGACGACACCGTTTGGTGTTCTTTGCTTGACAATCACTAAACAAAATGTCAGCGTTTAGTTTAGTGTCAGCACGTGCCACTCTGAACTTTAATGTTGGTACGTTGGTGCTGATCTGAAGGCTTATCTCTGTTTGGACTCGTTAATACGACATCGTTGGCTTCATCTACTTTAACATTTCCAACTTAGACTGAAACATTTTATTCATTTATTTTAGATATGCACTTCAATATCTAAAATAAGTATATATTACGGTTTGAGGAATTTGTACGAGAAATATATGAGAAGGGTTTGTGGTATTTATGATCGAAAAAGATTATTTAACATAGTATACCAAAGTTGTTCACGTATGGTGTAACATCTTATGGATTTTTTTTTTTTTTTTTTAAATTATTGTGCATAAGATGTAACATGTAAGTTCCCAAAATAAAAAGAGCTCATTGGCAAAGAGTTTGGACCTATCGAAATAAATATCTCTTGTTATAAAGTTTATTATTTTGTTACATTGATCCAATATTTTTGGAGGGGGCTTACTTAAGTGGGGGGAGGGAGATGCAACTCAAATTTTCCTCTATGGAGAACTAAGCAATGACAATTAACTACAGAGTTCTTGACTAAGCCAAGTTTATCTTATTGAACACACTTCAATGCATTTATCAAAAAAACTATAAATCTAAAACAACTGCTTACACTAGTGTACTTGCATTCATCATCCAATATGCAGATTCGCTCCAAAAGTTCTTGCAAACCAATCTAGCCTCCTTGAGATGATGACATGTCCAATAAACAATCCAACTAGTAGTCCACTAGCATATCTCATCATTACCACTTTCCAATTGAATCCTTCTCCAAAAGATGATTCTTGGCTTGGCCAAAAAGTTGGTGCCTCAATATTTTCACATTTCTTGGACAATGGAAACCCACAAAATCTCAAGTTTCCCTTAAATGGGGAATTTTGAAATGTCCCAAATTGTCCACCTTGGGGAATCGGACATTTTTTTAGAGAGTTCCAAATTATGACATTCGCTTTTGATAAAAGCACTTTATCATCATACTAAGACATCAATCGCCCATATCTCTTATTCAATTATTAAAAACTTTACCAGTTTAGCTAATTAGAATCCACTAAGAAATTGGAGCTATAAGTTGGTTTTGGAAGAGATTTAAATATGTAAGAAATGTGAGACTTGTTAGTTGCTGAGGGATTTCCCTTAGAAACTTATTTTGAAAAAGATCCAACCGCGAGAGCTCAATTAAAATAGGAAAATATATATTGAAATTGTTAAAAATATATTAGCAAATAATAATAGAAGTTAATATAAATCAGGTTATGAAAGCTAGGTTGTGTTGACTAGCTTTTCTTTTACGTCTCAAGGAGACAAGGAAAATAATGTGTCCTAATATAGTCAATTTCAATCAATTGGTTAAGAGGTTGTGTCGACAGACTAGCTTATCTAATCAAAATCTCTTTGACAATTAAGGTTTAGAGGATTTGTTTCTATTTTCTAACCCTAATTTTGTTTTCTTTGACAAATTGTCTACCAATCAATCCTCATTTCCCATCTGGCCTCATTCAAAGATCTTCAATGACCTATTGTTGGGAGTTTCTTTTTACTTATCTTAATTAATCTCATCATTTCATTTAAAAATAATATATAATATTTTTTTGAGAAGAAAAAAATTAATATATAGTAAAGTGTGTGTAATAAGTAGATAATATTGGAAGTAACATGAACAACACTATACAAAAATAATGCAGTTTTTTGGCCATTATCTATAGGTAAAATCAGTCAATTGCTATCTCTATCTAAAATTTTCAATGCCTTAATTTTGGCAGACAATGTATTGACCATAATGACTAACTTTTCCAACAAAGTCTTCTAGACAAAAGTTTTAGGGATGTAATGCGACCCCTATTAATCTTCTGAGAAACTTCTTCCCATTTCAATTAAACTTGCTAGCAAAAATATTAACAAATATATAATAATAGAAGGGATTTTATTAACAAATGTCCTTAGAACATCTATTAATAAACCATTTTAGAAAAAATTTTATGAAAAAATAAAAAAATAATTGATAATTTTACCGTTGTTTCAATTTTCTATATTTTTTTTTCTAAAATGATTAATTAATAAATGCTCTAAGAAAATCTGTTAGCGGAATCATAACATAAGCTACCGTATATCATGTTATGAAAGCTAGGTTGACTATCATGTTATGTCCTTAATTATGGTCACTTTCAATCAATTGATTAAAATGTTGTGTTGACTAGCTTTTATAGTTAAAGTCTCCTAGACAAAAGTGAAGAGGATGTAATTTTCTAACCCTAATTTTGGTTTCTTTGACAAGTTGTCCATTGATTGTAAAACATATAACACACTATGCATGACTTATGAAGATACTGTGGTATAGGTTCAAATCCTTTAGTATCCTAAAAAAAAAAAATGCTATAATCGTGATATTGAGAAATTAAACGATAATAAAAGAAAAAAAAAGAACTTCAAGATTTATAGTTTAGAAAAATGCATGCCACCGTTCATCATACCTTCAATGACATGGTGTTAGGAGGTTCTTATATATACTGTCCTAATATATATATATATATATGTGTGTGTATGTGTGTGTATGTATATGTGTGTGTGTATGTATATATATGTATGTATGTATGTATTGCTGTTTATGGAAATTTATGCTGGGAGGTTCTCTAGGCTCCCCATGGTGCTCTAAGCACAACTCATCGACCTAACTTGATAAAGTCGAGTTGAAAAAACCTTCTATTCAACCCAAACTGACCATGCACACCCCTACCTCAAATTTTGTGAGTTAAAAATAATTGATGTGTTTTATTTGCAGCATAGTCATATTTCCATCGGGATGTTAGAAACATTATTACAAATTTTTTTTCTAATTGAGATTGTTAACTTATTAGCATTACAAAGATCTATTTTAGCAATTTGGTACCCGTGATAATGCATAGTCATTATGTCTCATATGTGATTCTTGACACCATAAAAATTGCAATGTCAATTAATTTTTCTCCATACCTATCTGCCCCACACTCGCCTATTTTATATTTAGACAATTAAAAATATTTTTTATAGGTTTTTTTATAACGCACATATATGTGCTTTTAATTTTCAAACTTTAAATTTATGATATTTTTGATGTTGTATTGCTGAATTTATATTTTTATGTTTTAAGATTTAAATTGTTTATATTTTTTTAACTGGTATATTGTTATTTTTGAATTATTTTTGTGCTTCTTAATAATTGAATTGTTGTATAATTGTTATGCTTTGAGAGAGTTTTGTAATGTTAGAACTTGTTTATTTTAATTAATGTTTTATGAGTTTTGATTTAACGTATTCAAAATCAACTATTCATCCTTCTCAAAAAAAAAAAAAAAAAAAATCAACTATTCATAAATTATATATATAAAAAACTTGAGTGGGGCAGGATAGGTATTCGTGGGTATCTGCTAGAATGGGGCGAAGAAAAAAAAAAAAAAAACCCACCTTAAACCGAAAGTGGGAAATATGAAACCCACCCCATACCCTCACTATTGCCATTCCTACATCTTATGTTGAATTTTCTACCAAATAGGTAAAGAAATTGATTTTGAGGAACCCTTACATCATACCGTGTGATGCACAAACTAATTATAAAAAGGAGTAAAAAACATTATAAATTAAAACTGCTCACAAAAGTATTACCAAATAATAATAGAAGTTACCATAGATCATGTTATGACAGCAAGTATATGATAACTAGCCAGTTTTAGTTAGATTAATTGGTAAAAAAAAAAAAAAGTGATCGAATAAGAGTTTGGAGGTTCAAATTCTACTTACAGCAAAGACAAATTGACATCATAGTTTGAAATCTATTGTTTATATATATATATATATATTATTTAAAAAAAAAAAAAAAAAAAAAAAAACTAGCGTTTCGTCTACGTCCTGAGAGTCAATTTCAATAAATTGATTAAAATGTTGTGTTGACAAATTTTTTCTACTAAGTCTAGTAATGAAAAAAGTTAAGAGGATGAATTTCTAACCCTTATGTCTTTTCTTTGACAAGTTGTCCACCTAATAAGAAAGACATTTCAACAAACAAAAAAACACACGCAAGAAGAATTAGTAGAGTTGGAAGGACAATTAATGGCCCGGGGAAGAGTACTTGTTACCCAGAAAGCACGGGAGAGGGAGACTGAAAATTGGGACATGCATGCGCAATTGAATTGCTAAACTGACATAGTTATGAGAGTAGCTGAAATGCTCCCTCAGATTCTGTGAGGTAAAAAATATAAATAAAAAATCTCACGCCTGTGAGATAAATTGTGATTTCCTCTATCCGTTACATTATTATTGAATTAACATGTTAATTGTTAGAGTTATTTGAAACTAATTAGAACTGTTGTTTCTATAAAAAGAAAAATATATAAAAAAAATCTACGTAGAAGTTCTTTTTTTAATCTTTTACTTAAAAAAAAGAGAGAGAAAACAAAATGGTAGGAGTTCTTTCGGTGGACTATTTAAATCAACAGGATTATTATGCATCTATGATAAAGAAAGCATAGAGAAAGAAGCACAAGGTTGGAGGGTGTTCCAAACTTTCTCAATCACATATTCACTCCATTTATTATGTCCTATTTTTTTAGTTTGAATAATAACCTTAGAAGACAATAATTAGTAATATAATTAGGTATCACTCCATCTATTTCCTCCTATGTTCTTTGTTTGAATAATCTTAAAAGCCAATAATTATTTATAATTTAGATCAGTGAAATACTTAGACTATTTCCAACCTTAATTTTAAACTAAAATTATTTATCTTAATTATCTTTCAACTAATTGAAGCATTTGAACAAAGTGAAGATTTTTTTTTTTTTTTGGGAACAAGTGAAGATATCTAATATCAGCTAACTATCTTGTGCATTGCATGGATTAGAGATTGGTGATAACTATTAGTGTTGACTTGACTAGCTTTTCTTCTACATTTGAAAGATAGTATTGTTTCATGTCGACTCGCTTTTATACAGGAACGGAATCAGGATTTGAACAGGGGGGGCCAATGCTTTAAACATTTTTTTTTTTTTTATGAAAATAAAAACTAACATTTATTTCATATTTAACAAAATACTACATATAAAATAAGTGTTTCTTAAACATTTGATATTATAAACATTTCAACAAAGTATAACATACAAAATAAGTGTTTCTTAAACATTTCAACATATTTGTCGGTTATTGATGCTATACTTTCAGTCCATATTTATTTATTTTTTTCTTGTGGGTCAATATCTAAACATTTTAAAGGAGATCCAAAAATATATATATTTAAGGGAAATCTTAATTTTTTGGATTACATATGTATACCAGTTTTTTTTTTTTTTTTTTTAAATATTTGGGAGGCCCCCACGCGCCGCCCGCGGCGGCGGGGGGGGGGGGGGGGGGGGGGGGGGAGGTCCATCCCTGCTTTTATACTAATCTGCATGTTATTATAAGATGTATTACAAAAGCTAATAATAAAGAAATATTTTAGAAAAAGTAAACAACCAATTTTTTTTTTTCAACAGAATCAGAAGTTTCTTCTTATTAATCTCTTTCTAATCCCATCATTAATTTCATTTTACCAATTTTTTTTTTTCAGAAAATGATGGAATCCCATGGCTCCCGAAAAAGACACGTATGTGGTTTGTTTTTCTACCAAGTATGGAAAATAATAATAATAATAATAATAACAATAAATTTGAGGAACTCTTACATCTTGGTAAGATTATGCCGTGTATTGCATGAGCTAATTATAAAAAAGAGATTATAAAATAGAAAAATATAAATTGAAATTTTTAACAAAAATATTATCAAATAATAATAGAGTTACCGTCAAACAGGTTATGCAAGCTAGGTTGTGTTGAGTAGCTTTTCTTTTACGTCTCAAGGAGACAGGCTTTTCTAATCAAGGTCTCCTTGACAAAAGTTATGAGGATTTCTTTCTATTTTCTAACAGTAATTTTGTTTTTTTTGACTAATTGTCCACCAATCAATCCTTGTCCCCTATCTGGCATCATTCAACACACCTTCAATGAAATAGTGTTGGGAGTTTCTTTTTACTTATCTTAATTAATCTCATCATTTCATTTAAAAATAATATACAGTATTTTTTTTAGAAGAAAAAAATAATATATAGTAAAGTGTGTGTAATAATTAGATAATATTGGAAGTTGCATGAACAACACTACATAAAAATAATGCAATTTTTTTTGGTCATCATCTATAGGTAAAATCAGTCAAATGCCATCTCTATCTAAAAATTTCAGTTCCTTAATTTTGGTAGACAATATATTGATCACAATGACTAACTTTCCCAAAAAAGTCTTTTTGATAAAAGTTTTGAGGATGTAATGAGACCTTGATTAATATTCTAGGAAATTTCTTCCCATATCAATTGAACTTGCTAACAAAAAAATTGACAAATAATAAAATAACAGAAGGGATTTTACTAACAGATACCCTTAGGACATCTATTAATAAATCATTTTAGAAATTTTTTTAATGAAAAAAATAAACAACTGATTTTTTGACCGTTGTTTCGATTTCCCTTAAAACTTTTTTTAATATAGTTGATTAATGAATGTTCTAAGAGAACTGCTAATAGATCCTAATATAAGTTACCATATGTCACGTTATGAAAGCTAGGTTGACTAGCTTTTCTTCTAACTCTCATGGACAATAATATGTCCTTATGGTCACTTTCAATATTCAATTGATTAAAATGTTGTGCCGACTAGCTTTTATAGTCAAAGTCTCCTAGACAAAAGTGAAGAGGATGTAATTTTCTAACCCTAATTTTGGTTTCTTTGACAAGTTGTCCACTAATTGTAAAACATATAACACACTATACATTACGTATGAAGATACTGTGGTATAGGTTCAAATCCTTTAGTATGTATCTTTAAAAAAAAAAAAAAATACCATGATAAAACCTTAATATTGAGAGATTAAACGATAATAAAAGATTAAAAAGGACCTCAAGATTAAAAAGATTAGAAACATTATTACAAATTTTTTTTCTAATTGAGATTGTTAACTTATTAACATTACAAAGATCTATTTTAGCCATTTGGTACCCGTAATGCATAGTCATTATATCTCATATGTGATTCTTGACACCATAAAAATTGCAATGTCCATTATTTAACAGACTAATTGTAAAACGTATAATACAATATGCATTACGTATGAAGATACTGTGTTAATTTCAAATCCTACAATACCTAAAAAAGATAATAATAATAATAACAACGATATTGAGAGATTAAACCATAATAAAATATGAGTAGTAATAGTTACGCATAATGTAAACTCTACCCAACATAAGTTGAACTCATGTTTTTAAAATTCAATTTTAGTTAAATTGTAAAATAGTGTCTGTGTTCAGCTATGTGCAACTAATTGTATATAACAATAAATTAATTAACCAAAAGAAATAATAGGTACGCCTAAACATTTAGTTTCAAACATTTCACCTCCATTGATTTAGAAATGGTATTTTTATATCCCAATAAATTCCGCAATGCAAAAAAACAAAAAAAGATATTGCTCATAATCAGCTTTCGGGGCTCAGACCATCTCCTCGGTCCCTGGCTGTGTTTTCCTCCCTCCTGGATGGATATAGCTTGGGCCTGTGACACCTGTCAAGCCTTTTTTTATTTTTTTTATTTTTTTTTAAGGAAAGCCGTCAAGCCTCTTGTAGTCCTTCTATTTGCAATATAAAATTATTCAGCCAAAAAAAAAAAAAAAAAACTCCATGCACTACAATTGATACGTAAGTATAATCACGTTATCTACCGTATCCCCAACTCAGGCTCGTTTTGCTAATAAAAACAAATATTCACGAAAATCACGCACATAAAACATGTGTGTGTGTGTGTATATATATAAAGCTAATTTACGTTTATCTCACTCCAAAAAAAAAAAAAAAAAAAGAATAAAAAGTTTCTTCTAATTCTTTATCTTAACCTATCTCATCCTTCATCTGGAAGTAACATGAACAACACTACACAAAAATAATATAGCTTTTGGTCATCAGTCATAGATAAAATATGTCAAATGCTATCTCTATCTAAAATTTTCAGTGCCTTAATTAATCTTGATAGACAATACATTGACTTTAAAGACTATAATGACTAGCTTTCCCTACAAAAGTAGCTTTGACAAAAGTTTTGAGGATACAAGGTGACCCGCATAATCTTCTTGATAAGTTCATTCTTATTCTCATTTTTCTTTATTAGGACAATCTTAATTAATTGGCGGGGTTTGGAGGAACCAATGAACTGTCTGGATTTAGTCATCTTGAAGTGTAGCAGACGGAAATTTGAATTATGGGCATTGAAATTACTAAACTCACTTACCAAAATTTCCAAGTTCTTGTTAATTAATTATCAAATAAGTACAAGAGAAACATTCAACTGGAGATGATGCTCCCTCATATTCTATGAGAGGACCCAGCCACGATTTTTTTTTTTTTTGATGGGAGACCAAGCCATGAATTAATGTCGTATTTGCAATATAGTTTCAAGTTCTAATGGTGCAATTATATTATACCCGAGACAATGCAAAATTTGTTACCATGATGAGGGCATAACTTATTGTAAGGTGGTGGGCCTGGATCGGAATATTGGGTTGCTTCCTGCCTTACTAGGCCCAAGTTGTTTTTGGGTGAAGGGGTCAGGACCGGCCCAATTGGAGCACATCTTGGCCCGGCTTGTGCACAAATCACACCACGTCTGCCAAAGTCTGCTTATAAACTCACCGCAAGCAGAGTCATTATTAAGAGGTTATGGCAGACAGACATAATATAGATAACAGAAAGAAAGTACAACCACTATTTCTGCCATAATAAGTAAAGTAAATGACTTAAAAGGCCCCACGTTCAAAAAAATAAAACTTAAACAGAGGGGTAGAACAGGGTTAGTAGAATCAAAGGAATGGATTTGCCACACCAAGTATTACCACGGGGCTCTACTAGGGAAGGGAAAATTGCTCCCTCAACACAAGTAATTTCAGAGGGGAAAATTAGTTGCTTTGAGAGGACAACCCTAAATGGTGTGTGCCCGAGTATCAACCATTTGTCTCTAATAGAGGGCAAAGCTATTGAGGGAGAGAGGAGGTTAACCCATTTGGGTGCATGCCAGCCATAAAACACTCTATTTTTTCTTTCTTCTTCCTTCTCTGTTCTTTCATTTTCTTCTTTTCTCTCTATTTTCTTTCTTTTCTTTTTCTTTCCCCTCTTTTCTTAATCTTCCTTCCCCCTCCCCCCCTTCTCTTTGTACACAGCCACAGGTCCCTTATATAGAGCCCGTCGTGACCGATTTTACTGTTCTAGCCCCTTAATGGCCATTGTTTGATATGAGAGCCTTTTGCCGACCACTTACCAAGTCAATGGTTCTGACTACCACCATTGACTTGTGGCTTTCAGACAACAAAGGTTCATTTTCTACTTGTTCAGTGTGTACCCTCTTCCTCTCGGTCTCTCATGGCATGCACCCAGTGGTTCTTACCCACCCTTATCTCTTTTGGGTGGCATGTCATCCCAGCAGGACTGTGCCCACTGAAAGAGCCTGGGCAAGAAACATAAGAATGGGTTTCCACTCCTATCCCCACCACCAGACCGTGCCCTCACCCATGACCTCACCTTTTCCCATAGTGGCTAGGTATAGGTTGGTGATGCCTGGGTCGTACTTTACCTTCTTAATGTTTCACACATTTGCCGAGATCTGAGAATGTGTGCGCATATCCTGCTGTGCACTTTTTGGCCTTTTCTGGTGTAGATTGCATCTCCAGCAGGCCAATGTTTATGACTTGTCCCTTTCTTTGGAGGGTTGGGCCTTGTTAGATCATTGGGCCTTCCTTTAGTTTGGGTGTTTGCTTCGTGGCTTGGTATCTCCTGCCATACTAGATTGTTATTCCTGCTGCTTATCTCAAACCTGCCGGGTCTTTTTGGGCCTACTGTGTGTTTTTCTTCTCAGTAACCTAGTATACTTACTGGGCCTCTTCTTTCACTTCTTACAGGCTCCAATGTTCCTTTTTTCTTGTGGGCATCCTTGACCCTTTTTTTTAGTTCTGTTTCACCCATGGGCTTTTGCTAACTCATTTTGGGCTTCTTCGGCCCAATTACTCTATACTTCATCCTTTGGGCTCATAGGTTCTCCATTAGCCTTTTACTCTCTTTGTTTTCATTGCATTGGGCCTGTTGTGGCCCATTCTTACTTTTCTTCATACTTCCCATGGGTTTGTTTCTTTTCTCTTTCCGGGCTTATTCAAGCCTGTTTGCTTCTTTTGGACCCATCTCATGGACCTGTGAGCCATTCATTCCTGCCATGACTTCTGTTTGCTATTTCTTTTGGTTTGCCCATGTTGTTGGGCCTTTTGTCTTGCTGAGCTTTGTCAAAAAATGAGCCTCAACACTTATCACTTGATAAATTGAAGTAACAAACGATGTCAGGAATGTAAAACAAAATGTTTTATCAAAAGGATTAAAAATTTTTGTTTGAAGTAATATTAAAGGTGAGATTTTTTGGTGACAAATATTCTATCAACAAAACGTTGTAGTAATGAATCTATAAATGTAGTAATTAAAGGGAATTCCTAAGGTTACAGTCAAATTATTATTATTTTTTTTAGGGTATTAATAAGCCTACAACTCGCCTGAATTGGACACGATTGAAATTTAAGTGAAGAAAAATGTTAAAATTTAGACCCCCAGAATAAACAATATGTTTAACCTAATTTATTAGTCAAGTTGTTACTTAAGTTAATTATTTAGATCTAGGTTAAACACGTATCAATCATATTATTAACAACAAAAAAGTAAAGAATACAAGCGATATGATGACCTAAGGAAAACCAATGAAACTGTCCAGTTTCAAGGTAAAAAAACCTAAGGAGGATTTGACCTAAATAATCTACAAGACAACAATTCATTAATAGAATGGAAGTTTTTACAATAAACTTAACCCTAAATCTACTGCTACATTTTGTTGTATTTACATGACCACACGCAGCTTTGAATCTACGGACTCTTCTATTATGAATCTATTGCATACAAACACTCCAGTTTGTGACTTTAAGAGCTCCACTCAAGATTTAGATAATTAACTATAGTTGATTTGATTCAGCAATTTTAAATCTACCGGTTCAAATTGTGTGTAGAAAGAATTCTAATAGTGACTTTTAATGGAGAAGGCACAACACATTTTAGATCTCAAAAGAGAAGCTCCAAAGTTTGTACAAAATGTGTCTTAAGGTTTCCTTTAAATACTTGGTGAAATAAGTCTGAAATCCTAATCACTTAATGGGCTTAATGAGTTGTTGGGACTTAATTAAATTCTACAGATCCGTGTCTCGATTGGTAGAGCATTCTTCTCGATCAGTCAAATCTAGCATGCTTTGAATTCCTGAACCTACAGCTTCCTTGTTCTTGTATTTTGAATTGTAGCACTTTGAGCATTGTCTAATCATACCTATAAACTTAAAATTCTATATTTAGACAGGTTTGTACTCACAGTCTGCCAATTGTTTTAAACTTTTAGAACCAAATAAAAGAATTTGTGTTATTCTCTTATCCAATTAAGCTTTTTTTTGTGACACTCATCATGACCTCAGAATTCTACAAAATAAAAACGAGAATGCCGAGAGTACCCAATCCCCTTGGTGAGAGAATCCCTTGTAGCCCTTCATATCTTGACCCTCTCCAATTGCCATACCCATTTAGAGGAAACCCAAGCCAAACACTCTTGATTCCCTTGTAATTGTTGCTGGAAATCACAAAAGTTTTACTAAATCTTCAAGTAGCATTGTAGAAAGAGATTGATTTTGCAGTTGGCATCTCAACTTGCAGAATCGAAAGCTATTGAAGAGTAAAGGCTAGTGCAACTAGTTTTTAGCAAGAGCAAGGAGCTCAGATACAAGGACATCTACATATGACTAGGAGGGTTTTGTATTGCAACTATGTTCATCAGTGGATTGACCTCAAAGAGTTTTGTCCGCTGTGGATTTTTCTCTTTGTAACCCCATCATGTGTCTGGGTGTGTGAGTTGGGAATTGCTGTGATTTTGATTTATACTTGCTATTAATAATTGGCCAATCAATTAATCTGGACTTAATTTGATCATTTTATTAAAATTGGTAGATGGGGAGTTTAAACCATTAATTTTCATACAGTTTGCTCACTTTGTAGAGGTCATGGTAGAGAGCACCTAAATCTTCCATACCATTAAAGTTTGACTAGGTTGAATGATAAAAGCATTGAAAATTTAAAAACACAACTGATAGAAAATACATTCTTCTTACTTCCTAGATGTGATTACAAATATGATTTTTTTTTTGAAAATTTTATGGTTTGAAATTATTCTACATAATATATGAAGATGCATTATAAGAGCTCATAATACACCAATCATTTAGATTTTTAGTTTTGAAATTATGCCTCCAATTGTTTTGGAGGTGACATGGTGATTTTGGAAATTTTTATACACTAGAAAACTTTGTTGAACATTAAAGTAACAGATAAGGAATGTTCACCAACTCCATCTGTTGAGGAAGGCCAAACCGATAAGGAAAATGCACCAACCAAATCAAAAAAGTCACACCCATGTAGTCTGCAAAATGAGATACAAAAGGATGGTAACGAATATAAAAATGAATGCAGACTGAATAAGTCTATAGGGCCTCTGTTCCCCAAATCTTTCCCCAATCTCATAATTTCATCTCAAAAAGAATGAATTGTCAAAGTGTAAGAAGATAATATTGGAAGTACAATGAACAATACTACTTAAAAATAGATACTGTTTTTGGAAATCAATCATAGGCAAAATGCGCCAAAATTTCAAATGAAATCTCTATATAACTACAATTTTCAGTCCTTAATCTTGGCATACAATATATTATGCAGTAAAAGTTGGAGTAACTTTGGTATTTTCCTCCCTTCAGTGGATCTAATGCTCCAAATAATGGCATACTTGTATCCCTCCCTTCTGTGGGTATTTGACCACCTTGCTTTTTACATATTGAAAAATGTGGTAACAAAGATCCAATTGTTTCTTTTTCTTTAGAATACTTCAAAGGTTCTCCATCTATTCTGTTGAGCCTTTTAGCCCCAGGCCCATATGGGCTTTGTTAGTGTTTCTTCGGCCCATGTTCTTAAGCCTTTTTAGAGGCCTAGGGGCTGACATTCCAGCACATAAGAGAGCACAGCAGAAAAACATAGCGAGGGCAATACCAAATGCCAGCTCCACAGAAGAGAGAAAGACACAAAGGTTTCGTTGTGGGATTTAACTTTCTCCTTCCATGGCCATTGAAACCTATTGAAGCCAGTGTCTCAAAGGTGTTTGGGGTTTCTTTCAACAAGTTGTTTGGAAGATTTCATTGTGGTGGAGTTGGGTTTGTAAAGCTCCTAAAGGGTAACCTTGTATTTCTCCAAGTTTGTTGTGTAGACTCAAGTCGTGCTATTAAAGTTTTGAGTAAAAGACCATTGGAGCTTGTTGTTTATAGTGGATTACTCAGAGCTTGATCTGCGGATGTAGGCTTAGCACCAAACCGTGTAATTCTTGAGTGTGCATTGTGTAGGCCTTCTAAGTGTTTGATAATTGTCTTTTAGATTCCATATATCTTGCTAGCTTAGGCTCAGTATTTGTTGTGTCTAACCTCCATTACCTTTGTGTTGGTAAATTCACACTTAGTTGACAATATTGGGAGACTATGGTCTCACCAAGAAGTGGGTAGTTTTTCCCAACAGTTAGGGTGAACATGTCCAAGTCCAAATACATTTCCCCTATCTTTTGATCATGTCATGGACTGCTTTAACTTTACATTTTTCTCAAATGGAGTCAAGAGTTAAATCTGCTTCCCCACACAATTCCATATCTTTATTCTAAAATTCAAGACCTAGTGAGAGATTTTAGAACATCTTTGGGAAATTCCATGCCAAGATCAGGAGGCCTTGCCACCTCACACATTCCAGTCGTTTCATACTCCTAAACACTATGATGTTTATTGCAATAAACATCATAATGTGAGGAAACCCCAAATTCAAAGGCAGATTGCCATATCCAATGACTCTATTGGAAATATTGAAGATAACAAAATTGGTGAACTCTAAGATGCATCACAACTTGGGTCTGCCTGCTGGTAAAATTCATGCATTATTAGTGAGTTCACATAATTAAGACCACCAGAGAAACATTTAAGCCCATCCAAAAAGCATTTGGCATAGAAAGGATAGGAAAAAATAACCTGGAAATCAGTTGGCTTGCAAGTCATCATCCATATGATGACTAATATGATCAGATTTCCTTGGTGAGAAAGTGTCAGGTACTGGATGGCAGAACTGCATCTTTGATACTCGCATATGGCCCATCCCATACAAGTTACAATCAATCTGACAAAAAGAAAAGCTTAGATCTTAAAAAATTATAAATCAATTAAAAAAATGAATTGAAGTGTTCAAACATTGCACAATAATGAATCCCAATCGGGAGTCAAGTCACATGCATCACAATGGGACTCACCTCATACATGTCTAGTGTGGAACACAAAACTAGTGGTTCTCAGGTGTGCAAATGTTGCCAACCCAGCCACACCATACCACCAATTGCCTAGTGGGCGACTATGTTAGCATTTCTCATTATAAAATAACCATATTATAAGTATCTTACAAACCAAGATTCATTTGGGAACCACAGATTTATTTTTTATTGGACATCGCCCAAAAACAAAATCCTCAATGATTCAAATGTAGGGATTGCATTTACCAGAAACTGGAGAATAAAGGGAATATGCGATTCATGGGGCTGTAAACTTCTATCAAGAGCAGCACAAAAACTTCTACAAACAATTCTTTTCTTAATCTAACTTGCAAAAGTCACAGCAAATACAAACCAATAGGCTGCAACTTTTGAAATGACGGCAGTGGTTAATATACATCACTCTTGAAATTCTACAAGAGAGAGAGAGAGGGAGAGAGAGGGAGAGAGAGAATTATTTTTGAAAGTACACCAAATCATGCACAGTAACCAACTAACCATATCTACAAAATAAACCTTAAGTGTACAACTATGCATTTTAAGCAAAGAATCTCTGTATAGTACAAAAGATGAAAACGCCATGATGGAACTTGGACTCATCTCTAGCATAATGTTGATTCACCACAGGAAAATGGAAAAGACAATAATTTTTTAGACATATTTTTTTTCTAGTGTGCAATTGAAAAGAGAGAGAAAAATGAAAGATGGATTTGAAATTTCCTTTAAGTCCCACCAAATTTCACTCCAAAGTAGGTGGGACTTAAATTTTGATACTGAAGGAGAAAATGCGTGTCCTAATTTTCCCTCCATTTTCTCTTTTTTTTTTTTTTTGGATAACCAGTCAGAAACCTCCATTTTCTCAACGTAACCAAAAGGAGAAAAATATAATTTCATAAACTTTGATATGCCTATTTAAACTACTGCGTTCAAGGAAAATTGACGAATCCAAGCTTTTGATAACATTCAATAAGAAGCCAGAAAAACAGGAATGATCTTACCCCATGGATGTGCAAGCAAGTCTTCTGACCAGCCGGCGTAGAACCATATATTCTTATAACAGGAACCTCATTCACTTTGCCACCTTCAAGAATTCAAAAAACCACTTAACACATAATGTACATTTCTATGAATACCGTTTTCCTAGCTCTATGTTTGGTTCCCTGGAAAAATGAATAAGTACATTTTAACTTGAACATTTTTTCACCACAGCCAAGTGTGCGAGAGTCTTCACGGATTCTCAAAGACTTTTTTTAAAATAATAATAATAATAATTAAGTAAAATTCTATTATACCTACCATCAGTGCAGTTATAAATATTTTAATATTACCCGTCTGTTTCTAACTATTTAACAAGGACTTTTTAGGTAAATCAAAATTTGAAACAACTAAATCATACTCTCTTTATAATAGTAAGTGTTAAAGTTGTCAAGTGAGTGGAAGAAAGAAAAAGGAAAAAGCGGAAGCAAGAATTTAACGTAGTTTGGCCTCGCCGTTGACAAATACATCTTGTTTATTCAACTTAACAAAATGACGAACCCAATGTAAAGCTTATATACTAGAGAACCCAAATTTAGGTTAACCCTACACTAAGAATTTTTATGCTTGCTCTACTAGTAAATGCAGGGACAATAAATTAACTTGAAAAAGCGGAAGCAAGAATTTAACGTAGTTTGGCCTCGCCGTTGACAAATACATCTTGTTTATTCAACTTAACAAAATGACGAACCCAATGTAAAGCTTATATACTAGAGAACCCAATTTTAGGTTAACCCTACACTAAGAATTTTTATGCTTGCTCTACTAGTAAATGCAGGGACAATAAATTAAGTAACTTGAAAGCTTCTCTAGCACACTATTGCGGTTGTAATCCCAGAGAATGTCAATATAGCAATTTGCTCCCCACTTCTTTTGTTAAATTCTGGATAGTCCACTGTTAGAATTTTTTTTGTTTAATAATAAATTACACTAACATTTTATGAGATTTAAAGAAATGTCAAAAGAACCCCTTAGAACCCCTTCTATATTTGAAAATGACACTTTAACCATATGTGATTATTATTCTTATTTGATTTCTTCAAAAAATAATTATAATTTCTTATCATATAATCAATCTGGTTAGTAAGCATTTTTTTTTAGATGATTCTAGAGGAGAATTTAATATGAAAAATACTATTTTTAGATTATTCTACAAGTTGTTTTAAAGCTAATAATTAAGGGGCAAACAAAATTTTAATATTGATCTCACTTGTAATTTCGATACATATGGTCTTGTTCTCCTTGAGTAAACAGTGCCTGAAAAACAACCTATCTCCCATGCACTTCTCTATACCCTAAACTATAGAGTAGTCTCCTTTTGCATCTTTGACCTAATCACCTAATTCCTGAATCTCCTCTCCTTGATGTTTCTTATGAAGTCCTCATTTCTTGCCTTTATGCTAAGGCTTTTCTTATTCTGGCTATTAGTCACATCAGCATTTTTCATCTATCACTTATTAGTAGGGACCATTTTGACACAATACTAAATGTTAGAGTCCAAATTCATAATTTACCCTAATTATTATTAATTTTGTGAGTTATGTTTACTAATCACGGTTTGACATTTGGTCTATTCTTCTCCACTTTGGTCCATTTTGGTATAATTTAGTCCATTTTGATCCATTTGGTCTATTCAGTCCAATTTGGCTTAATGTAGTCCTTTCCATCCAATTCGGTCAATTTCAATTCACTTTGGTCCATTTTGGTTCATTTCGATCAACTTTAGTCCATTTCAGCTAACTTTGGACAATTTTGGTGTACTTAAATAAGAATACTATTTTAAGATTATTCTAAAAGTTATTGTAATTTGCCCATCTTTTTGGAATTGAATAACAAGGGTAAGGTTGGGAGGGCAAGACCAAATGGGATAAAAATAGAGGGAATTGGCATTTTACCAAATGGTTTGAAATGTGTCACATGTTGTCCATGGAGTTTCAAATTGAAGGCTTAGCATATTCAAAGATTCCAACAATGGTCACCACTCTAGATTGTTCCTTGTAGCTTATTTCCTTATTTGTAGAAGTGATTTAGTGATTTGTATTATACTATGGTGACAGACTTGAATGCTATATAATAGTGTGCATGCTTATGTTATTTATTGTACACTTATATATAATTGTATCAATCACTACAATTATTTCATTATACTCAATAAGGCTTGTATTATTACACAAATAGATGCAATTATTACAATCACTATAAACAAATCTAGAGTAAGTGCCTCTACTTATCCTCATCATCACCTATATAAGTGCACTCAAAACTTCTCACAAGCCAATTTGTCCTTCTTGACGTGGCGAAATACCCAATAACGAGTCCAATTATCAATCCGCAAGCATATCCTATCACAACCACTTTCCAATCAAATCCTTCTACTATTGATGATTCTTGCCTTGTTTCATAAGTTGGTAGATCAATGTTTCCACATTTCTTTGACAATGGAGAGCCACATAATCCCAAGTTTCCCTCAAAAGTGGAAATTGAAACCGTTTCTGCCCAAAAAACCAAGAGAACCACCTTGAAAAGACAATCTTCATAAAGTGACTGAAAAAGTACTCCTCAAAGAAAATCAACATCGTGCTGCCAGATATTCCATATAGAAATCCTGTGAATAAATGAAGATTATGAAAAGCAATTAGAAATGGTGATCTTCCATAACAGAGAAAATAATGAAGGCATCAAACAATGTTTATGGCATAGGCCTCAAAGTTGTCCAAACCAACTTTAAGATTCCAGGAGGCAGCAACATACATAATCAGGTTCACAACACAACGTTTGAACAGGCTATTCCAATTTTATATTACAAAATGTTATGAATATAAGGGATTAAAAAATATGTAAGAATAGCCCGCCCACCTAAATGTAACTCAAAAACCAAAAGCGACCAACTAGTAAAAATCACAAGCGTACACACACACAGTACCATGAATGTTATATAAGCAACATTCAAGCAGGGTGATACATAAGAAAGTAGCATTGCCCACTTTTCCCCTTCTTTCACAAATAGATAATAATTTTAGTAAGCCAAAGAAAAGGAATTGAAAAGAGAGGAAGAAAATTGATCTTCATCAAAAGAATAAGAGGGAAGATACCAAACTGAAGCAACCCCAACCCCTAGCCTTCAAATTAAAGAGAAGCAACAAACAAAACACACTTTGTTGAGGAGTTAGAAGTTAACTTCTTATCGCTTTCCAACATTTATAAAAATTAAAAAAAAAAAAAAAAAAATCTTCTTTCCCGATATTTCTGTCCATTGCAATAAACGTGAAGATGATTGTCTGAAATGCACCAACACCCATCCAACTTTCACCAATATTTAGGGAAAACTTTTATTTTCATTAAGGGTAAGGGCATGGGTATGGGCATTACCCTTAAGTGCCATTAGTGGCCATGTGACATTCACATGGTCACCCCCCATTCTCAATTTCTCGTGATAGTAACAAAATAAAAGTGACATTCACATATGAGTAGATTTTTCCACTTCCAGCCCAGACCCATCAGCAATTGCGCTCACATTACAAAAAGTTTTAAAACATCAAGTCACACTCAACACAAAACTAGCAGTGGAAAGAAAAATTACATGAAATCTAAATCTGATTATTAGCAACCATACCTCTTAAAAGCTTCAGTTTTACTACGCAAAAGCACATAAACTTCAGGAATGGAATCCTTATCATTCTGAATAGCAAGAGGCCGAGTGCTATGACATTGATAGCATCAAATCGAGGATTAGGTCTGAGATCTCCTCTAGAATCTGCTTGAATTATAAAATTGTAAGACAGAATTTATTGATAGATCATTTGATCCAAAAGTAATGACAAGCATAAATAAAGTTCGAATTCTAATTATCTAGTTCTAGAAAGCAACAAAAGTTGGAAGAAATGATTTTTAATCATATGAATAATCACTAATCTCCTCCTACAATATGAGTCTCAGTATACCAAGACATACCACAATGGATTCATAATCCAATACATTCCCCAAGGAAAGGGAGAGACCATGATTAATTCTATAAGCAGGTATTGAAAATTTTCTTATCCCAGTGATGCACATAAGTTATACCAATTATAAAAAATAAAAACAACTAATTCCTAAAAATTTGACAATACATAATTTGATAAGAAACTACTAGTTTAAAATTAGAGGTAGTGAATTCATCACCAAACAACTTCAGAAGGAAAAAAAAAAAATTTACTGTCATATTCCTAGAAAAGATCAAGAAGCCAAAGATTTTCTCTCTAACTCTCCCTGATCTTGAAATACTATCAAGTTGACTTGACAATGTTGACATTGGCAAAGGTAAGATGGTGCTATACCAGTACAAACTAAACTGATTCCAGACAAACTCAAATATTTATCATCATAACGATTGAATTTCCAAGTGCTAAGTATGAGAAAGTACGAACTTCTTGCTTAAAAAGAACAACCTTCAAATGCAAAGTATATCAAAATCATATTGTAAATATTTATGGGTACAGAAATATTGAAGAGTATTTTGAATAATCATGGAAAACATTAAGTACACAAACCCATAGGAATGTTCTCCAAAAAACATAAAGCAAAAAACAAAAATAGCCATGGGAATTTAGGTTTGAGAATAACATATCTTTTGAAAATAATTTTAAAAAGTACATTTAGTTTTGCAAAAATATCAAACATAAAAAAAAGTAGTATGATACCTCTATACTTAACCATGTCAATTGCTGTCCACCACCAACGCTTGCAGGGTCCTGTAACCCACTTTGACTAAGTGGAGTAGGCTGTGATTTCCCGTGAGGTCCTGAAATCTGAGACATGTCTTGTGAGGAATCAGTGCATGATATTTATTTTGCAATACCTCCTCCACCCAAGATTATTGCTGTCACCCCATCACCAAATGCACTCTTTCTGCATTAAGATTTCTGGGGGTTTTCATGGTGCAAATGCTCCAAAATAGGCGTTACATGAGATCCAGAACCAGATTCAGGCATATCATTATTGGAATCATCAGGGAAAAATCTTTGTGTCTTCTCACAATGATCAAGCAAAGAACTTTGGGAACTAATCAAACTTCTAGCTGAACCAGCAAAGTGTCATAGAATAGATAAGAAGTTTCTCATTTGCAAATGCAAATGTTATTTTTCCCACAAAATAACATGGGTAGCTTGCAAACATTCACCCTAAAGTTACAATATCTTCCTAAAGTTTAGAACTGAGCAAGCAAACCCCTAATCTCATTGAAACTTCGGAAAGCGCCTTACCATTTATAATTATCATTGAATTAACAGCAAATTAATGAACCTGAGAAGGAGAAAAAGCTGAAGAGTGAAGAGAGCGTTGGTTGTATCTTTTCTTTTTCTTTTTTTCTTTTTTTGGCCCTGGGGGGTGGGGAGTGGTACAAAAATTTGATCCTACTTTGATGAAAATTAGAACAACAACTAGATATTTGGAATTTTGAGTGATGTTAGGAGGTTGGTTGCTCAGTTTACAAGGGACATATGAAACTCAGTAGATAGTTTAGAAATCATATAAATCACATAAATAATACTTCCTTTAAAAGTTATGGCTTCACTGATGCTGCATTGTTCCCATGAGAAGCCAACCAAAAGGTAACACACTGGAAATTTTGAAGAATAAAGAATAGGAAGTGAATACATTTAATTAAAGTCTTTAACAGATAAATTAAAAAAAAAAAATTACTAGTTCTAGGTAACCTTTGTCATCACAGGATAGTCATCTGTATACACTATCTGTAGAAGGAGGTGATAATATTGGTGTTAAGAGGTACAAGTAAGAGCCATCATTTTGACAGTGAGTAAGAATGCCCAAGACAAAATGATTGGAATCAAAGCCACCAATTCTAGCGTGAATGTCCATGACTTTCACTTCTTGACAGTCCCCATCAAAGAAAGGGAGAATATCATCCAAAATTCTCCCTAATAAGAAAAAGACAGAAGTTGGTCAGACATATTATAAAACATGCACTACAAGATGAGATCAATCACCACCAACCCTCCCACCCCCCACCCCCCCAAAAAAAAGGCATAAAAAGTATAAAATGAGCTTCTTCCTCTTCTTTTTTTTCTCTCTACCAAAGGATCAGTAAAAAAAGAATTTGGAGAAATTGCATGCAATCTAGAAATAAAAGGTGATACCTGATGATCTGTCAAAATTAAAGACGGTAAATGTAACTGAAGCAATTTCAGATGCCCCATATGTCTAGTCTGCAATGGGGGGTTCCTTGCAAAATGTCATGCCAATTATTTCTGTACATTTTTCATGAGTGTTGACAACTACGGATTCTGAGCTGCCAAGCTCAGATAAAACAAAATCCCCTACTTGTTTTCCACGAACACAATTCTGATTTTACAATCCATTGAGTCAATTAGGGAATTTATGCCCGCAAGATTCTCAGGCCCTCAAAGTCAATCAAGTCAACAATTGAATCAAGAAAGTCTTGACGCTTCTGAGACCTACTCTCATAATCCATATTAGCCTTCCCCAGCACCTTATCAATGGCAGGTAACAAAGGACTCATAATTTATATCTTCAGCAGCCTGAGATGTGACTAGCCACCGTAGAAGATTGAGGGCTTCCTTATCTGCACACTGAATACAACACATGGATTATAAGAACACATGACAAATGTCCAGTAAATTTTGTACACCATTTCACCCACCAAACAAACACAATTGTGGTACAATTACATTTGTTCTAAATATCTCAGTCTGAGAGAGAGAGAGAGAGAGAGAGAGAGCAAGAGAGGGGGGGGGGGGGGGGGGGGAGGGGGGGTGGTTTAAGAAAATACTTGGAAGAAACTAAAAGGCATTCAAGAAAGTATTGCAGCTTTCGTCTCCGACACCATAAAATAGAGAAGGACCCCTCATATCACTTGATCAAAAGAAAACTTATGCTTAAAAGTGAAAAGGCCTAACATCCAAGAGGACAAACATGCAACCTCATGATAATTGATAAATTACCTTTGGATCTAATGTTTCAGTAATTGCTGATGACCGCATTTACTCAACCTCAAGACAATGGTTCAATACTTGTATTTCTCCCTTCAGTGAGTATTGGACCATCTTCTTCACATGTTGAAACTTGTGGTGACAAAGATTCAATTATTTCTTTTCCTTTAGCATTCTTCAAAGGTTCTGCATCTATATTGCTAGGGGTAACATGTCCAAGTCCAAACAAATTTCCCTCATCATTGATAATGTCATTGACTGCTTTAACTTTACACTTTTTTCTCAAATGGAGTCAAGAGTAAAGAGTTTTCTGCTTCACCACAAAATTCAATAAGTTTGTTCTCCAATTCATGACTTAGTGAGAGAGTTTTAAGAACATCCTGTAGAGGTGGTTTGCTAGGATCAAAAGGCATTGTCACCTCATGCATTTGAGTCCTTTCATATTCCTAGAACACCAAGGAGAAATTCATCAAATTAATGAATAACCAACAAGATAAAATGTCAACAGACTCATAAAAAGTAGCAAATGGATGTGACCAAAACAGAACTCCCATATTGGCACAATTGATTGAACTATTTTCACTTTTGAATGGGTTTGTGAGAGAGAGGAATAATTTTTAAAAAGCTTGTTAAGAATCTCTGCAAAACCCAAAGGAACAATTGTCACATTGAGCTATAAAAATCTTAAAAATTTATGTCATATAACTGCAAAGTCAAACAAACCACCTAAGGAACATCCCCTCAAGTTCACACATCCCCTCAAGTTCACAGACACTTTGACATTTATTGCAATAAACATCCTAATGTGAGGAAACCTCAAATTCACTAGGAAATTGCCATATCAAATCAGCTAGAATTGTCAACAATATCCAAATTGGTGAACTTAAAGATGCATCAAAACTTGGGTGTGCCAAATGGTAAATTCACACATCATTGATGATTATCACATAATTATGAGCATCAAACATATATTTACGACCATCCCAAAAGCATTTGGCACAGAAAAGAGAGAAAATATAACCTGGAAATCAGTAGGCATGCAAATCAACTTATCCATATGGTGTTTATGTGCAGACCAATAGGATCAGATTTCCCTGGTGTGAAAGTGTCTAGTATTGGATGACGCCAATTTTTGGCCAATTCTATTCTACCCTCCCTCTCTCCACCTCCATCTAAATTGGCCATAACAGTATGCATAAGCAAAAAATTCTTCTCAAAAACAAAAATGTAAAAATACAGTTAAATTTAATTTTGTAATATAAGTCTGTTAACGTTCTCATTTTAGTCCTATTATCCATTGTTGCTTGAAAAATGCGATAACTCTTAAAATGACACCATTTCATGTATGTAGCATTAGACAATGATTTAAAACAATATCATTTTAGAAAAGTTAACAGTGGTTTTCAGTTCACAATAGACAGAAGAACTAAAATGACAGTTTTGTAAAAGTTGACAAACTAAAATAATTTCGACTTGGTAATTGTATTTTTGGCCAAAAAAATGTATATTAATAGTAAATATTTAGCACTTACAATGAAATCAAGATCAATATATCATATTCTAAGAAGCCAAAATTGTGAAATGAGTTTCACTTCCTTTTCAATTGAGAATTCTATTCCTAATGTCAAACATTTAAAAAAAAAGTACAAAAAGAAAAGAAAAAAAAAAGGAATTATATGGTATCGTTTGAGAGGGATAGTGGGATAGTGCAGTACCTTGGAAGGCGCTATAAGAGATATCAAGGCCATGGATTGGCGGGGCCAGGTAGTGGTCGATGGTGACGATCCGTATTATTACACACATAGATACAAATATTACAATCACTATAAATCTAGAGTAACTGCCTCTACTTGTCTTCATCTTCACCTATGTAAGTGCACTCCAAAATTTCTCACAAACCAAATTGTCCTTCTTGAGGTGGCAAAATACCCAATAACTAGTCCAATTATCAATCCACAAGCATATCCTATCACAACCGCTTTCCAATCAAATCCTTGTACTATTGATGATTCATGCCTTGTTTCATAACTTTGTGTCTCATTATTATTTCCACATTTATTTAGCAATGGAGAGCCACACAATCCAAAGTTTCCCTCAAAAGAGGAAATTTCAAATGTCGAAAATTGTCCGCCTTGTGGAATTGGACCAACAAGTTGATTGTGAGACAAGTTTAAATATTCAAGAAATGTAAGACCTATTAGTTGTTGAGGGATTTCACCTGAGAGCTTGTTTTGAGAAAGATCCAAAGATTCAAGCGCAGTTAGGTTCCCTAACGATGAAGGGAAATGGCCCATGAAGCTATTGCTCGATAAATTGAGTACAATTAGTCCCTTTAAGTTTCCCACACTATTCGGAATTTCTCCATAAAACCTATTATTGGAGAGATCAATAGCTGTGAAGATGGTCAAGATCTTTACCAAAAATATTTCTATCCCCTTATTCACCACTGTTATTGAGTCTGTATAATAATTAAGTTGACTTCCCATGTATTCAGGTTGTGAGTTATCTTTGGCAGGGACCATTAGCATTGCATTCCAAGTTTTAAAGTATTCTGATGGTAACCTACCAGAGAAATTGTTGTGAGAGAGGTCAATGACATGCAACTTGGAAAAGCCAAACCTGGTATGAGGAGTCGATATAGGACCATGGAATCCATTTGCTCGCAAGACAAGAATTCGTAACTCTGGCAAAGACTGCAACCAGAAGGGGAATGTATCATTAGTGTTGTTATTTCCAAGATTTAAGACCTCTAGCATTTGACATTGTACTAATGATTGTGGAATCTTCCCCTGTATTTGGTTGTGACTGAAGTCGAGTGTCATCAAACTGCATCCTTGAATGAATGAGTTAGGCAAGTTTCCTTGAAAGCAATTGTTCCTCATATTCAATACTGAAAGAGAACTGCCAAAGTGACCTAAACATTGTGGAATTTGACCAATCAACTGGTTGTTAGACATATCAAGAACGTGGAGGGAATTCACGTTACAAATCATTTGAGGGATATTCCTCGTTAGATTATTATTTGAGGCAAAAAAATATCTTGTAGACAATGGGGGAATTGGGAGTGACCCTTGCAACATGTTGGAACGTAGATCTAAATAGACAAGAGATTTCCAAGGAAGAACTTTTAGTGGCTGTTCAAAACTGCTAAGATGGTTAAAAGAAAGATTCAGGAATTGCAATGTCCCTTTTCCAACATTCCAAAACCATTCGGGTATTTTACCTTCAATTTTGTTGTTGGAAAGGTCTAATGCACTCAATTCATTTTGGGCTTTTAGGAAATCAGGGAATTCACGCAAATTGCAAGAAGACAAATACAAATCTGAAAATTTGTGGTGGGTTGAATTGATATTTTCTTTTGAAACCAACAAATTGTTACTTGAAAGATCGAGAGTATGAAGCTCTTTAACCTGGAAGAATATGTTTAACTCCATCTTGTCCTTTAGGTTGATCGAAGAAAGATATAGCTCTTGTAGCTTAGTGAAATTGGAAATTGACATTGGAATTGGTCCATCCAATTTGTTTCCACCCAATCCCAAGTAATTTAATTGTGATGAAGAGATATTTTGAAATTGGAGGGGGCCAGTAAGCTGATTTTGATCTAGATATAGTTCAGATAATGAAGGCATTGTATACAAAACCAAGGGTATAGCCCCTGTGAGTGAGTTTTGTGACAAGTCAAGGGAAGACAAGTTAGTAAGTCTACTTATTTCCGATGGGATTGACCCTTTCAATTGATTTCTTGATATATCTATTCTAGTGAGTTTGGTAATATTTGTCAATGAAACTGGGAACCTGCCTTCAAAATTGTTATTTGAAAGGAGTAATTCTTCTAGTTGTGTAAGATTTCCCAATAAAGATAGTACTTCCCCAGAGAATAGGGTATTGCGAAGATCTAAAGAAGTGAGTTTTGCAAGATTTCCTAATGTGGATGGAAGCTGGCCATGAAAATTGCTCCCAAAGAGAGAAAGAGAAGTAAGCTGTGATAAGTTCCCAATAGAAGGGGGAATTTCTCCTGAAAATTTACTAAAACCAATTTCCAAATAATTCAAGGAGTTGAGATTGCCGATTGAATCGGGCAGTTTCCCAGAAAAATTTGTTGAGCCAAGATATAAAGCATTCAAGGACTCAAGCTTTCCGATTGAATTGGGTAATTCCCCAAGAAAATTTGCCCCAGAAAGATCCAAATGACTCAAGGATTTAAGGTTGCCGATTGAATTGGACAATTCCCCAGAAAAATTTGCCCCAGAAAGATCCAAATGACTCAAGTATTTAAGGTTCCAGATTGAATTGGGCAATTCCCCAAAAAAATATGTGTAAGAAAGATCCAATAAGTTCAAGGACTTAAGGTTCCCGATTGCATTGGGCAATTCCCCAGAAAAATTTGCCCCAGAAAGATCCAAATGACTCAAGGATTTAAGGTTCCAGATTGAATTGGGCAATTCCCCAGAAAAATATGTGTAAGAAAGATCCAATAAGTTCAAGGACTTAAGGTTCCCGATTGCATTGGAAAATTCCCCAGAAAAATTCGTGTAGGAAAGACGCAATTGCTTTAGGGAACTACCAGATCGAAAATTGGGAAGAAAACCAGTGAGATTGTTGTTACCTGATACATCAATGGCTTGTATCTTGGGCAGTAGGAAAATATCTGAGGGAAATTCACCAAGCAAAATGCAGTCAGACAGAGAAAGAGAAGTCAAGGAAGACAAATTTGCCAGAGATTGAGGTAGTGACGATGAGATGTTCACATCGTCTAGATGAAGTTCTCTCAAATATGTCATGTTCTGGACAAGTGTTTCAAGATCATTTCTTCTGAGCTTCAAAAATTTTAAATAAAAATCAGCAACAGCAAAATAATTGAAAGAGAGATCAAGGGAAACCAAATTGGAGAGCCATGAAATTTCCGACGGGATTCGGCCATGTAAGAAGGAACGAGAGAGATTAAGATGGGTCAACCTCCCAAGCTGCCCAAACTCAGATGGGATTGTGGTGAAGGAAGAGAAGTTGTTGAGGGCAAGGTTTAGTTTTCGAAGATGACGCAACCTGAAGAGGCTGCTGTTAGAGTTGAGAGGCCCACAAAGCCAGCTGTTGCTGAGGTCTAAGCCAATGACGTGGCCGTTGCGTGCATCGCATGTGACCCCATCCCAGCTGGAACAACAATCACTATCTGCCTTCCAAGACTTCATCTTTGGATATGAACCATTATAGTAATCATTAATATTGTAATCAAACAGATCATATATATCAGAATGCAATCTCTTTTCAACAAATTCTTGCCTTAGTTGCAGCAAAGCAGAGCTTTGGTCTGGGAGGCAACGTTGTTGAGAGGAAGTATTAGAAGTGGTTTGAGAATGTGAAATGAAGAACAAACAAGAGGCAAGGAATAAGGGCAGGTATGGATTGATTTTCCCCATGCTGAACATCTTGACAGCAGAGGAAGTAAATGGAAAATTGGGTGGCTTAAGTGTTATGAGCAGATAAAGAACTAATGACATGTGAGGATATTTATACACACACAACAATTTGAAAGAACTAAAGGTAATTGGATATTAATATTATTTTTTGTGGTCTAAATGGAATTGGATTTCAAGGACTTTAAATATATTGATTTGAAAGGTCTGAAATAATTGAATCTATGAGTCCGCAGTATTGACTGGAATTGCTTTCCATAGACGATTGTGATAACATATTAAAAAGTTCTTTATATTTAGAAGGCTTTAGAATAAAAAGTTCCTTTATGTAACCAAAAAAATATGAAGACGACAATCCTTTTTATAAACAGAAAAACGAATTCCCTCTAACATTTAATATTTAGTTGATTTTTTGTAATTAAATTCCTTCCTTTGTGTTACATTCCAGTCACTAAATCATAATTTTAAACTAATAAATTTTGATTTTTAAAAATTCTACTATCTATATAGCCTTTTGATCTCAATTTTTGCTTGTTAGCTTCTTGCAATCCAACTATGATTTTAAATTATAATGCTACATAAACAAACAAACAAACAAACAAAAATTTCTTTCATGGCCAGACTTTTTAATTTGGTTATAGTTCTCTTACTCAAATAAAATTATATTTTTTATCTAAAAAATATTCTTTCAATGGCATTCCAAATCAATACCCATGATTTCATGTGCAACCACATCTTAGAATGGTTATTCTACCAAATAAGAAAAATTAAAGAAACTGTACATCATACTAAGATTATGACGTTTGATACACGGTATAAATATCAAAGAGTCTATAAAATAAGAAAATATAGAACTTGTCATAAATCATGATAGCTAGATTCTATTGACTTGATTAGCTTTTCTTCTACGTTTAAAATACAATATTGTCTCCTGACAAACAAGACAAAAATGTCTCCTGACAAACAAATATTGTAAATTTATAAAGGATAACGTTAATTAACAAGTGCTCTTTTTTGGGAAATTGCAAATAGATTGTGCTTAGACCAATTATTAATAAATTATATGAAAAAAGTTTTGAAAATTTATTTATTGAAAATATAAAAAGTTCTCAACAAAATTAATTGGGCAAATTACAATTTATTCACTTGTAATTTGATTGAAATTTAATTCCATCTAATTATGGTTTGAAATTTAACATTTTACTCATCTGATGTTTGATCGAAACTTAAGTGTCTATTTGTGATTTGAAATCTCATGATACAAGTATTTTATTGGATTCTTTTTGATTTTATTTGATTTTGTATTTTATGCTTTTTGTGTTTTTGAAAGAGAGAGACATAAAAGTAGAGCAAAATTACATGTTTAGCTCTATTTTTTTTTTTTACAGACATGGGTTATGGAAATCTAATTGAATTAACCTCACGTAGATAAAAGGTAAAATTTCATGTGTAATTACATCATTTGTTTGTGTCTATATATGTTGATTTGAACCTCATCTTTCACTTCTCTTACCATATACCTAAAAAATAATAATAATAATTAAAAATAATGTACTCTGAAAAATAAAAAGAACCAAGAACATTGTAGTTTAGTTGCAACCTTCTATCCTTCTCCCATCAAAAGAAAAGAAGAATAAGAAGTGAGGATTATTTGTAACAGGCTTTTGAGTGATAAACATTAACAAATGTTACTAATATTAATAAGTATTCTCGGTGTAATGGACCTAAGCATTACAAATGCCAAATAAATATTTTCTCAAAAGGCTTAAGAATTGTTGTTTTATTTAAAAGTAATTTAAGCGGCGGCATTTTTTGATTGTTGAGGTGACAAAATATCCTATCAAAAATCTCTTTCCTCGTAACTCTACAAATTTAGAAATTAAAGGGGTTTGCAATAGTTACATATTATAGTCAGGAATTTTTTTTTTTTTTTTTTTTTTGCATTAAAATTTTGAAAGCCATACTTCTTCAATTATCTGTTTCAAATATGATTTTTATTTTGTCAAGTATTTTATACTTTTATAGCTCATTTAGCACTTTTATGTAAGTCTTAATTTTGTAGTTCGCTCACTCTATCAGGATTTTTTTTTCCAATAAGAAGTCTTAAAATTTAACAGCCATACTTTTAAACTCAATTATTTGTTGAAAATAGGTTTTTTTATTGGTTGCCAAGAGTTTTATAACTCAATTGACACTTTTTTGCATTCCAAGACTCTTTGCATTACAGGTTGCTCACATTTTCAAGATCATATTAGAGCATAATCCTTTCATATCTGGTTCAAAGGTATTTTAAGGATTTCAAATTAATCTACTTGTTATTATAAGATGCATTACAAAAGCATGTAATAAAGAAATATTTTAGAGAAGGCAAACAATTAACAAAAGAAATTAACAAAATGATAAAGTTTAGCTACAAAATTGATTATAATCTAAAGCTACAACCTTACTCAATATCATTAACATTATTATATATTTTGAAAATCTAACCGTTAAATTGCATGTTCTTTACACTCTTAATGCACATGTCAAAATTTGTGTCAATCAAATATTATTTACTATAAGATTTAAAAGATTATATTTTTTTGCATAATTTTAAACTACAAAACTTACAATTTAAACAATTTATTGATGATAGAGTTATTGATCTTTAATTTTCTAGAAATTTTGCAAGCGTGGAGGATATAAGAAGAAAAATGTAATCCAATGGTGGATTTGTCAAAATTCACTTCTAATAAAAAGATATTGAATAAGGTTGTAAACTTAGGCTACAACAAATTTTGTAGCTAAACTTTGTCCTTAATAGAATAAGAAGTTTTTTATTATTAGTCTTTTTCTAATCCCATTAGTAATTTCATTTAACAGGAATAAATAGTGAGTGTAAGAAGATAATATTAACATGAGAATTAATCTACTCTTCCCCTCTCTCTTAGGATCAAAACTTACTTATCTAAAAATATTGGAATCCATATTAAAGTATGTGTAATAAGTAGATAATATTGGAAGTAATATGAACAACACTACACAAAAATAATGCAGTTTTTTGGTCATCATCTATAGGTAAAATCAGTCAAATGTTATCTCTGTCTAAAATTTTCAATGCCTTAATTTTGGCAGACAATATATTGACCCTAAAGACCATAGTGCATGACTAACTTTTCCAACAAAGTGACAATAGTTTTGAGGATGTAATGTGACCTCGCTTAATTTTCTTGGAAACTTCTTCCTATATCAATTGAATTTGCTAACAAAAATATTAACAAATAATAATAAAATAATAGAAGAGATTTTACCAATAGATGCTCTTAGGACATTTATTAATAAACCATTTTAGAAATTTTTTTTATGAAAAAATTAAAATAATAACTAGTATTTTTTTATTGTTGTTTCAATTTCTCATAAATTTTTTCTAAAATAATTGATTAATAAATGCTTTAAAAAAATCCATTAAAAAGATCATAATATATGTTACCATGTATATCACGTTATGAAAGCTAGGTTGACTTGCTTTTCTTCTACCTCTCAAGGACAATTACATGTCCTTATGGTCACTTTCAATCAATTGATTAAAATATGTTGTGTGGCTTTTATAGTCAAAGTCTCCTAGACAAAAGTGAAGAGGATGTAATTTTCTAACCCTAATTTTGGTTTCTTTGACCGGTCGTACTATAAAATTAATACAAGGAAGTACCGTGGAATAGGTTTCTTTGACTGGTCGTCCTAATTTTCTAACTCTACGTAATTTTGCATAGGGTGTGTAACACACTCTATGCATTTTTTTTTTTTTTTTGTCATCAAACGATATTTCATAAACTTAAGAGAAAATAAGTCTATTACACCTTATACGAGCTTTATCAGAAGCTAATATATTGTCCACCACAGACGGCGGATTCAAAAAGATAACAAAAGAAGCTAAGCTAGTAGCACCAAGCTTGGCCAACGCATCAGTACATTGGTTGGCCTCCCTGTAGATATGCGCTATCTGCTTGTTAGAAAACTCCCTCACCAGGTTCCTGCAATTAGTTAATAATGGCTCCAGTACCAAGTTGACAGTATTATTGTTCAAAAGCAAAACAACACTTAAGGCATCCAACTCAATAATGAGATTGTTGATCCCCATCTCCTTTGCTATTAAAAGACCATCTCTTAGGGCCCACAACTCAGCCATGCAGCTATTAGAGCACCCAAGAGGCCTTGCATAGCCTCTCAACTAGCGCCCATCATGGTCTCTAATAACACCACCACCACCTGCACTCCCAAGACTACTAATAGCAGACCCATCTGAATTAAGCTTTACCCATCCCAAAGGAGGCTTTTCCCAACCCACATCTATCACAGTTTTAGCTTTAGGCAACTTAGCATTCATCCCTACTGAGAAATATTCAACACTATCTTTAATGCTTTTCTTAAAACAAGACCGATCCACCTTACCAGTTCTAAATATAAAATTATTCCTATGCAGCCATAAATTCCACACTCCCATGGAAAACAAAAACTTCCATGGAATGCCCATCCAACTGGAATTAATATCTGTTTTGCAGTTGGCTTTAAGCCATTCACCAAACATTAGGTATGAAGATATTGTGGTATAGGTTCGAATCCTTTTAGTATCTTAAAAAAAAAAAAAAAAAAACCCATGCTATAACCGTAATATTGAGAGATTAAACGATAATAAAAGATAAAAAAGGACTTGAAGATTTATAGTTTCGAAAAATGCATGCTACCGTTCATCATAATTAACTTCAATGACATGATGTTGGGAGATTCTTGTATGTATTGCTGTTTATGGACATTTATGCTGGGAGGTGATCTAGGCTCCCTGTGGACATTTATCTTTTTGGAACTACAATGAGTCTATTCAGTCTAGAAAACAAAATAAGTTACAAAATAAGTTGTAGTTGAGTTCAATTATTTTTTACTCACTACACTATCATACAATCACATACTAACACAACATTCTTTTTTAAACTAGAAAATGCCGTATGGTGTTTTATAATAAGTTTTGATAGAATTAAATTCTAAAAAATAATAACTGGTTATGAATTATATATCTATATTCTCTTACTCTTATCTAATTCATATTAACTATTAAAAAAAAAAATATATATATATATATATATATATTAACTATTCTATAAATACTTTCTCAAAAAAGAAAAAAACTATTCTATAAATAAGTTTTTACTCAGGCTTATGCGATTCAATATATTGTTATAAGTGGTAGTTCTTATACAAGATTTAATCATTTATATCTTATTATTTAGCTTGCTTTCATTTTCTATCAATTTTTCATGATGGAAGGTCACTTAAGGTTATCTATCTATTATCAATATAATAAAAGTTTAAAAATCATGGTTATCATAAGTAGATATCTCACCTAATTGTTTTTCATTATTACTTTTTATTTTTATAAATATAATAGTATTTAAATTTATAGTGTCCGCTTTATGATAATTGTTTTCTATTATCAACTCAAGACACTAATTAGTTTTGATGTAAGTGGAATTTGAACCACAAATCTATTATTTGCTCGACAAGAAATTTTACCCGTTGAGTTAATTAGATCCCACACACTCTTAACTAATTCTAAGGTATACTTCTTTTTATAATAGTTTTACAATTGAATTTTGATTAATAGTTCTTGATACACAATTTTTGTTCAATTTATGAAAAATTTAGAGATATTATGTTTTAATTAAAATATATATATATATATATATATATATATATATTCTATAAATTCATGATTAAAATCGTGCCATGCACGCTGAAATTTTTTTTTAATGCAGTGAACTAGAAGTCTAGAATTCAATTCATAAAGATTGTGAGAGAACGTGAATAACGCTGCACAAAAGTAGTCATTTTGATTAACAGTAAGAGAAGGTAATAGTAGAACAACGAACTATCGTGGATAACACTGCCAAAAAGTAATTCTAAACAAAGTTTGATAGTCAATTATAGCCAAATTGATTACTACCTACCAATACCATTTTCCTTTTCCTCTTTCTAATCTATCTGCAACTATTTCAATGCATTCATTCATTGTGGACCATGACCGAATTATACCGAAAAGTGAAAAACATTTATTCTATTTTAATTCACACGTTAATCTTGTGGTCAAAAGAGAGAGAAACTGTAAAGGAAAATTTTGAGAAAAGAAACAGAGAGCTTTAGAGAGAGATTTGTAAAAACTGAATATTATTCTACAGTTCCACACACTCACACCGATTCACTAATACATCAATAACACCATAATTAAAACCCTGTAACAAACTTTAGTCTCCTATAACAGAATTTTCCGCATGCTCCGCTGTATCTCTAACAGACTTTTTGGGAACCAAAGGCTATATAGTTTGGGACGACACCGTTTGGTGTTCTTTGCTTGACAATCACTAAACAAAACGTTAGCGTTTAGTTTAGTGTCAGCACGTGTGCCACTTTGAGCTTTAGTGTTGGCACGTTGGTGCTGATCTGAAGGTTTATTTCTGTTTGGACTCGTTAATACGATGTCGTTGGCTTCATCTACTTTAACATTTCCAACTTGGATTGAAACATTTTATTTACTTATTTTAGATATGCACTTCATATCTAATGTGAAAATAAGTATATATATTACGGTATGAGGAATTTGTATGAGAAATATTAGAGAAGGGTTTGTGGTATTTATAGGATTGAAAAAGATTATGTAATGTGGCATTGTTTAAGAAGCTTCACCTGGACATATTGAACGTTTCCAGATTTTTGCCTTACAAAACGAATTTAGTGCCTGCAGGTAAGCCCTAGGTGATTATTTTTTATTGGCACATGTATTTTATAACTAAAATCATGAGTTGAACCCACAATTCTTACTTATCGTTGGAGTGGGTTATGTTTCAAACACTTAGCCTTTAGTTTTGTGTCTCACATTGGTTAAAGATGAATCTAGTTATCTATACCATTATTTAAGAGGCGTCTCCTGTTTGTGATCCTCAATTTAAGTGCCTAAAATACTCTCAAATCCATCTCTTTGTAAAACTTAAATAATAGGGTTCAACATGTAGCATTACTAATTTAAAAACTCCTAAATTTTAGCTAAATTTAAAAATTAAAAAAAATAGTTTTTTTTTTTTGGTTTGTGGCACCTCCACATTTCTCTCTCACGTTAATAGTCAAGTACAAATACAACTTTTTTTAAAAATAAAATAAAATAAAAACGCTCATAGGACCTCAATTTTTTTTGCAAATTCTTTGTTGAAGGAGCATTACCACTACTTGAGTTTCAGTTCATCAAACTTTCATACATTGCTTCTACCATTGGCACCAAAGGATGGGCAGAGGCCAATGTTATTCCTCACGGTGATGATGAATGGGCAAAATGAATGGGTGTACAAGTTTTGTTTTTGAGAGATGGACGTGGATTGATTGAGGGGTGCATAAATTTTGTTTCTAAGAGATGGACATGGATTGATTAAGGAATCGTAATTCAATGGCAATCACCAATCTCATTCTTTGTTCCTAGAGAGCTTTAGGTCTCTCTCTTATCCCATCGGCAAAGTGATGGGTTTTGATGATGCCGAAAATCTCACCAGTGAGTTGCACGATGCTTGTACGCTCGAAACAACACCTGCACAACAAAAAAGAGATGACCTAACAGAGAGCACCGGTGTGGTGCCGGCCAAATACCCTCCGAAGGTCAAGTTAGAACTTCTTTTAACTCTAGAGTGCTAGAGAGGGTGCAATTATGCGTACCTTGATTTGTGAGGGTATTTGGGTTTTTATAGTGGTCGAGGATTGACCTTTTTCCTTGGAGCAGAAGTCTTTTCCTTATAGGAATCCTCATAAGCGTAGATTGCGGGATCCTTTCCTTATAGGACTCTGATACTAGGCGTGGAATACAAGCAACTTCCCATTCGTGGTGGCCAAGTCTTAGCTTTCACAGAACCGTCGGCCTTGAAACCGTCAGCCTGCTTTCTCCCCTTCAGCCAAGTTGGCGTCAGCTTCTTGCTATACGAGTAGCCAAGGAGCTTCGAATTACCGTCGGTTAGACCTGGAGCCTTTAGCCCACCAGTTTACCTTTCTCCCGTCATCATGACTTCGTCAGCCCATAATATCCGTCGTGATTGACCCTTCAGCCAAAGCAGGAGCTGACGGGTTAAGCCCATGATACCTGCTATAATAATTCTTCCATATCAGGTTTATTTATTTATTTCTTTGATTCTATTAATAATTTATGTCTCAAGATGAGTTATTGGTGTGTGGGGATTTTTTTAATTGTTGTGCATAAGATGTAACATGTAAGTATTTTGTAACGTGTAACCTATGTAACATGTAAGTTCACGTATCTAATGAATTTTGAAGGCACAATTTTACTGTCAACTTGTTATAGGAGAAACAAATTCTTTTCAATTAGAGCTCATTGGTCTTCTCAAAAGAAGAAAAGAAAAGAAAAGAGCTCATTAGCAAAGAGTTTGGCCCTTACGAAATAAATATCTCTTGTTATAAAGTTTATTATTTTGTTACATTGATCCAATATTTTTTGTGTGTGTGTTGGGGGGGGGGGGGGGGGGCTTACTTAAGTAGGGGAGGGAGATGCAACTCAAATTTTCCTCTGTTTTAGCAGTGGATATATGTATCTCATTTGAATTGGATTGGGGCTTAAATCCTGTCTCATGTTTAATTAGGATGAGTTTAGTTCATTATTGTGCACTTTGTTGGTTTTAGCAGCTCTAGCTATTGGCTATGTGCCTACTGCTACAGAGGGCTTTGTGATGTCCATTTGATATAGGCATCTAACTGAAGTTTGTTTTTATTTCGTTGTACTGTTTGTTAGCTTGATATTGTCAGATCAAATGAACAAATTCACAATCTCCTAATAACTTAACCTTTTGGGAGAATCAGTAATTAGAAAAAAAAAAAAATATATATATATATATATATATAAGCACAACTCATCGACCTAACTTGATATAGTCAAGTTGAGTTGAAAAAAACCTTCTATTCAACCCAAACTGACCATGCACACTCGTACCCTCAAATTTTGTGAGTTAAAAATAATTGATGTGTTTTATTTGCAGGATAGTCATATAATTTAATCGTAGGAGCTATCAGTAGTATTGACTTGAATTTCTTTCCATACACAGTTATGAAGGTGTTCATCTGTTTCTTATTATATGGTGTCAATTTACTGAATTTAAAGGTTTTTTTTTTTAATATTTTTTTTCCTACATATCTATTATTCTCTGATGTGTTTGTTCTCCATGTCTAAGGAGCTTGATTAAATTGAAGGTCTCAAATATAGCTTTTGTTCTCCATGTCTGTCTATTTCTATGGAGCTTGATTAAATTGTACAGCTAACTTGAAAATGTATTGATTGATTCTAAATCCTATAATGCCTTCTAGGTGAGCAAAAAACCACTCATTGTTCATTTCTTAATGAGAATTAGTAAGAAAAAAAAATTCTCTCTCAAACTCTAATACGTGGCATTCTGATGTCCATGGTTCCATGTCAACACCACATCTCATCTTGGTTTTCCTACTAATTTAAAAAAAAAAAAAAAAAGAAAAAAAAAAAAAAAGAACTGTACATCATATTAAGGACTAATTATCAAAGAGTGTAAAATAAGAAAACATAAATCATGTTACGATAGCTAGGTGGTGTTGAATTGACTAACTTTTTTTGTACGTCTCACTAATAGACACTTATAATAAATAGCTAGGTGGTGTTGAATTGACTAACTTTTTTTGTACGTCTCACTAACAAACACTTATAATAAATTGATGAAAATGTCATGTTTACAAGATTTTATACTAAAATCTACTTGACAAGAGTTAAGAGGAAGTATTTCTAGCCCTAATTTCTTTTCTTTGACAAGTTGGTCACCCATCAATTCTCATCCCCCTCGTCTAGCCTCATTCATATCCTTCAATGATGTAATATCTCTAACAAATGGCGTCCTTCCCATGCAGTGGGAGATTCTTTTACTATCTTGAAGTAATGACCAACAAGGACAATTTGTTGTATGTATTGAATTACAACCAAAAAAAAAGTTCCAAGTGTAAGGAAATTTTTTTGTGGCATTTTATATCTATGGTTTGAATTCCACCTCTCCTCTCCCACAAGTAAACCAATATACACCCATTGTTTTTTGCCTATAAGTTTTCTAGAAAATACTAAAAGTAAGCATTAAAATATTATAATTTGAATTTTTTTTTTGTTACTACTATTATATTATTCAAAAGCTATCTCCATCTAGAATTTTTAGTGCCTTAATAATCTTGGCAGACAATATATTGACTAGCTTTTTGTAAAGCCCTCCTGACAACAGTTTTGAGGATGATGTAACTCTGCATCATTTTCATGGTAAGTTCCTGCCCAATCAATCTTCTTCCTCTCTCTTGTTCTTATCCATACTTCCCAAGACAAGCTTATTTTCCTTTTTCTTTATTAGGGAATCTTTTGCTATCTTGGCATTTGGAGGGAGAGGGACTAATGAATTTGTCACCTTGAAGTGTAGGAGACGGAAAATTGACTTAGGCCTTAATTATTTGATAAACTCCTGTACCAATTTTCAAATTCTTGTTAGCATATAATTGCAAGAGAATGAGAACATTAAACGGACATGGTCCCTCGTATTCTATTAGAGGGACTTTCCAAATTCTTGTTAGCAAATAATTAGTGCAAGAGAGGACTATTCAAACGAAGTCAGTTCCTCATATTGTATAGGTCGACCTAGCCGTGAATCACTGAATGTCGTTGTATTTGCAATTAGACATTCGAGACAATGCAAAATTTGTTATCACATTAAAGGTCATTATCATTTGGCAAATCGAAGTAATGAATGTAGACTTCTTTATTTTATTTTATTTAATAATTTGATAATTATAAGAATTAGAGAGGAGAGATTTGAACTTTGGTTACAGGACCTTGACAATGAAGGTAGGCATTAGGAATATCAAATAAAATGTTTTTATAAAAGACTTAAACAATCTCGTTTTGATTCAAAGTGAGATTAGTGGTGAATATTTTTGTAGGTGACAAATACCATATCAACAAGCCCTTCTAGTAATGAACTTGCAAATTTAGTAATTAAAGGAGACTGTTGTAGTTAGACTCAAGATTTTTTTTAACTAATGAAGCCTAAAAATTGTAAAGCCATGCTTTTACACTCAATTGTCATTTTGAGTAGCTCACTTTGTTAAGATCATATTAGAGAGCAGCTAAATTTTTAGGAAATGGTATGTTTTATAATACAACCATCTTTATGATTTTTAATTTCGAACAATTCTGCCTCTGATGGTTTTCCCAGGCAGAATGTTGATTTAGGAAATGGTTTTCTTTATATCCTAGTAAAGTATTCCATTCACCATAATTGTTACTTAAATCACCTTTATCTACTAAAATCCCATCTAGAGCAGGTTTCTCCACACAACACAACACAAAATGTTGAGGAATATCATATATAAGCTATTATTTACGAAAATCTCAATTCAGAAATAGTAGAAAGAATGAGTCAAATTCTATCTCTATCTAAAATTTTCAGTGTCTTAAAGACCATATTAACTAGCTAGCTTTTCTACGGGTCCTCTTGACAAAAGTCATCTTGACAAAAGTTTTTGTGAATGTAATGAAACCTCCACTCAATTTTCATCCTCCCTTTTAGCCTTATATGCATACATCCAATGACAAGTGATGATGCTACAAAATAATACTACCTCAAGTTGTCCATATGGCTCGTCTACAGAAAGAGGAAAAATAAGCAGACAAGTTGCCTCGTCCCTCCTTTGGGACGAGGCAAGGAAGGTCTCGTCCGTCACAAATGACGGACGAGGAAAGCCTAGCCATGCACAAATGACGGACGAGGAAAGCATGGCCATGCCATGGCTCGTCCACCCTTAATTAGGGACGGACGAGCCAAGCATCTTTGACTTAACCGAAAAGAATGGAAACCTCCATTGCTTGTAAAGAGGCATCGGTTCAGATGAAACGACGTCTAAGGAAGTTATGGAAGTTACCTCCGATTTTGGTGAACTCCTCGACAATAGGAACGGTTATCAAAGCCAATAACCGTTCCTTACACTATATAAGCGTGATCCTGCGTAAAGGTATGGGGATTCTGACATTCTTTCTTTCACTTAGAGAAGGGAGAAAACACTTAAATATTTTCCTCTCCATTCAAGCCTTCTAACTTCATCATCGGAGGGTTATAGGCCGGCCTCCACCGGTCTTCACTTTGATTGATTTTGGTTTTACAGGACCCGGTTCCCAAAATTGTCGAAGTCTGAAGATTTCCAACCCACTGATCTTCAAGAATTATCAGTTGGCGCCGTCTGTGGGAAAACATCTTTGTTGTCGCTCTTGAACTTGTTTAGTTCTGCGAGTTCTTTCTCACACGAAAGGGTTTGAAATGGTTCGGACTAGATCAAGGGCAACTAGCCCGGGTCCTCAACAGAGTAGGGATGCGTCGAGTAATCCCCATCGCAATCGACAATCTGCACCTAATATGCAGGCCTCGTCTGTTCAGCATATGCATTCGATGGCGGCTGCGATGGCGGAGTTAACTCGCCAAAATCAGGAGTTACGGAGAGAAGTTAATTTAAGAAGGCAGACACATTAAGAGCAGGATGAAGAAGGGCAAACTCAGGACCAAGAGGGCAGAGAGAACTTTCAACATGGGAGCCCATCAAGGGATACCACTTCACGAAGGGCGTCTGACTTGAAGAGAGAGATGGATCAGATGAAGAAGGCTATGGACGAAATGAAGGAGAATATGAGGAGGGCAAACCCAGTAGAAGATTTGGTTCATAGAACTGACTCTCCTTTTATGGCCTCTATCAATGGCCATCCCCTACCACCGAAGTTTAAAATGCCTTCTTTGGATTCTTACGATGGGAATCGGGATCCTTTTGATCACATTGCCACCTTCAAGACCACTATGCATCTGCAAGGTGTTCCAGATGAAATAATGTGCAGAGCCTTTCCTATCACCCTCAAGGGTCCAGCCAGAGTATGGTTCAGCAAGTTACCCCCGAATTTAGTAAGTTCTTTTGGAGAATTAAGCAAGTTATTTGTTAATAACTTTATTGGGGGTCAGCGTCATAGACGATCCACTTCCAGTTTGCTAACGATAGAACAGGGGGAGAATGAAAGCTTGCGTTCCTTCTTCACACGCTTCAATAGGGAAGCCCTGACCGTGGACGAGGTAGATGATAAACTACTGTTGGCAGCCTTTCATAACGGAGTTAATTCAGATTTGTTTATACATAAACTTTATGAGAAGGAACCTCAGTCTATGGCTAAACTCATCCATTCAGCCCAAAATTTCATGAATGCAGAAGATGCTATTATAGCTAAGAAGAGGAAGAGAGCTAAGAGGGTAGAATCAAATCCTTCTCGTCCGTCCGACCAGGGTCCTCGTCCAAAGAAGGGACGAACGGAGGATAAGAAAGATCGAGAAAAGAGGGCAGGTCCGTCAGCAAGGAGTCAACACTACACTCCTTTAAGCGTGCCACTTGAGCAAGTCCTCATGCAAATCAAAGACGAGCCTTCCTTAAAGTGGCTAGAGAAGATGAAGGGAGATCCCAATAAGCGCAATAGAAATAAGTATTGTCGCTTCCATAGAGATCATGGGCACAACACAGACGAGTGTTTTGATCTGAAGCAGTAGATTGAGAATCTCATTAGACAAGGGAAGTTGAAAAATTTCCTAGGACGAGATCACAGAGACGAGAAATTGAAGGCTAAAGTAGAAGAACCGTCATGGCCACCGCTTGGAGAAATAAGAATCATTCTGGGGGGAAGTTTTGCAGGACAGTCGTCTAAGTCAAAGAAAGCCTACCTGAAAGCAGTGCAGAGCGTTCAGCTCTCTGGACGATCGCCAAGTGCAGGGACCATGGACGAGCAAGCAATTACCTTCACAGACAAGGATGCAAAGAAAGTCCATCACCCTCATGATGATGCTATTGTCATCACTCTCCTTATTGCAGACTACAAGACTAGAAGGGTGTTGATTGATAATGGAAGTTCTGCTGATATCTTGTACTTTCCAGCCTTTCAGCAGATGAGACTGGGACGAGACTTGCTTCGTCCAACAAGCTCCCCCCTAGTTGGTTTTGGTGGAATGAAGGTGCAGCCTGTGGGTAGTATTTCATTACCAGTGACAGTGAGGGCGTATCCGCGACAAGTAACCATGGAAGTAAGTTTCCTCGTAGTTGATTGTCTGTCCTCTTACAATGCAATAATTGGGAGGCCAACCTTGAACAGATGGAAGGCAGTTACATCTACTTATCATTTGTCAGTCAAGTTCCCAACAGAACACGGGGTAGGCCAAGTACAGGGAGACCAATTAGCTGCAAGAGAGTGTTATCTGGCCATGCTGGCCGCGGACGAGCAGGTTTAAGCAATGACTATCGAAGAAAGGAGAGTGATGGCAGAACCTATTGAAGCATTGGAAAATATCCCTTTAGATGATGACGACCCTGAGAGGTGTACCAGGGTTGGAGCAGATTTGGAAGCAACGATCAAGAAAGATCTCATTTGTTTTTTGAAAAGGAATAAGGATGTATTTGCTTGGAGTCACGAAGATATGCCAGGCATAGATCCCAGTGTTATTACCCACCGTCTGAGTGTATGCCCCACCTCCAAGCTAGTGCGGCAGAAGAAAAGGGTGTTTGCCCCAGAGAGAGATAATGCCGTCAAGGAAGAAGTTCAGAAGCTGATTATGGCAAAGTTCATTCGAGAGGTATACTATCCTGAGTGGCTGGCCAATGTGGTAATGGTCAAAAAAGCGAATGGCAAGTGGAGGATGTGTGTTGATTTCACTGACCTGAATAAGGCTTGCCCAAAGGATAGTCATCCGCTACCACGCATTGATTAGTTGGTAGATTCTACTGCCGGCCATAAGTTGCTCAGTTTCCTCGATGCTTTCTCTGGTTACAATCAAATTAGGATGGATGAGGTGGACCAGGAAAAGACGTCCTTTATCACCAGTCAAGGACTTTACTGTTATAAAGTAATGCCATTCGGCCTAAAGAATGCTGGGGCGACATACCAACGCCTGGTCAACCACATGTTCCGTCCACAGGTCGGGAGGAATATGGAAGTATACATAGATGATATGTTGGTAAAAATTCAAGACGAGGAGGGACACTTGGTCGATTTGCAGGAAACATTTGACACGTTGAGGCAATATCATATGAAATTGAACCCTAGCAAGTGTGCTTTTGGGGTATCATCGGGGAAGTTCCTAGGGTTTATGGTTTCCTATAGAGGAATTGAAGCAAACCCTGACAAAATTCAAGCAATATTGGATATGAAGCCCCCTAGCAATGTGAAAGAAGTTCAGTCCCTCACCGGATGAGTTGCCGCCCTCAACAGGTTTGTCTCTAAAGCTACAGACAAATGTTTGCCATTTTTTAAGGTTCTCAAAAAAGCCTTTGAATGGACCGACGACTGTCAAAAAGCTTTTGAAGATTTGAAGAGGTATCTCAGCAAAGCCCCATTATTGAGCCCATCTGTGTCCGGAGAAGAGTTGTACTTATACTTGGCCGTCACCCCACATGCCATAAGTTCAGTACTGGTGAGGGAAGAAAGCAAGGTGCAAAGACTTGTGTATTACACTAGTAAAGCATTGAGGGGAGCAGAGGGACGGTACCCGCTAATGGAGAAATTAGCTTTTGCATTGGTAACGGCTTCTAGAAAGCTGAGGCATTATTTTCAAGCTCATGTTATTAACGTCATGACAGACCACCCACTAAAGAAGGCCATGAACAAGTTAGAGGCTGCAGGACGTTTGGTCCAATGGGCCATAGAACTCAGTGAATTTGACATCAAGTATCAACCGAGGCATGCCATAAAAGCTCAAGCCCTGGCAGATTTCATTGCAGAGTTTACTTCGAATTGTGATGAGGTGGTTGAAAAAGAAAGCGTTAAGTGGGTAGTTCATGTGGACGGTTCGTCTACACAATACGCAGGAGGAGTATGTGTAGTCTTGCAATCTCCGGAAGGGGACAAGTTAAAACACAGAGTTCGTTTGCAGTACCAGACAACAAACAACGAAGTCGAGTATGAAGCATTTCTCAGAGGGATGGAATTGGCCAAGTCCGTTGAAGCAGAGTCACTCCTCGTCCTGGGAGATTCTCAGCTAATCATGGGCCAAGTAAATGGCGAGTTTGAAGCCAAGGAAGAGCGCATGAGGAAATATTTAAACAAAGTGATGCGACTTGTTAAAAAGTTTGAAGAAGTTATCTTTATTCAAATCCCAAGGGAAGAGAATATGGAAGCTGATGCTTTGGCGAAAGAAGCCTCGTCCAGCGAAGCTGCAGACAAGTTTGATGAAATCCATTATATGCCGAGTGTAGATATCCCAGAAGTGCAACAAGTAGAAAATAGAATGAATTGGATGGTTCCAATTGTGTCATACTTGAAAGACGGGCAACTCCCAGATGAAAAATACGAAGCTAGAAAGCTGAGAGCGAGGGCAGCAAGATATGTTCTTATGGATGAGATTCTCTACCGAAGAGGTTTTTCCCAGCCTTATCTCAGATGTTTGGCCCCAGACGAGGCAAACTATATACTTAGAGAAATTCATGAGGGAGCATGTGGCAACCATTTAAGCGCCAGATCGCTCATCCATAAAGTTGTCCGTGCAGGATATTATTGGCCAAATATGCAAGCTGACGCTAAGGCATACGTCCAGGTCTGCGACCAATGTCAAAGATTCAGCAATGTCCCCAGGCAACCATCAGAGTATCTGACTCCAATGATGGCCCCGTGGCCTTTTGTACAATGGGGACTGGATATCCTAGGTCCATTTCCACTAGGTATAAGGCAGATGAAGTTCCTTGTGGTTGGTATTGATTATTTTACCAAGTGGGTGGAAGCAGAACCTTTGGCTAACATCACACAGCAGAATGTCAAGAACTTTATGTGGAAAAATATTGTATGCAGATTTGGAGTGCCTAGGGTACTAGTATTGGATAATGGAAGGCAATTTGACAATGCAATTTTCAGAGACTTTTGCATACACTTTGGAATTCAAAATCATTACTCTTCACCAGCCCACCCGCAAGCTAATGGCCAGGCAGAAGTTGTAAACCGATCCTTGTTGAAGATAATCAAGACTCGGCTTGAGGGGGCTAAGGGAGTATGGCTAGATGAGCTTCCAGGCGTTCTGTGGGCATATAGAACGACAGTGAGAACTCCTACAGGAGAGACTCCTTTTAGGCTAGCTTACGGAATTGAAGCAGTCATATCTGCAGAAGTGCACGTGGCCAATCATAGGGTGACGACCTACCAGGACGAAGGTAATGAGGAACAACTACGTCTGAACCTCGACTTGATAGACGAGGTAAGGGCGGATGCTGAGCAAAGGATGGCAAGGTATAAAAATCTCATGGCTAGGCGATATGATGCAATGGTGAAGCCAAGGCGATTCAACATAGGGGACCTCGTCCTAAAAAGGGTTTCCTTAGCAACAAAGAACCCAGCTCATGGAAAGTTGGGACCAAATTGGGAAGGCCCCTATAGAGTTATCAATTGCAAAAGACAAGGTTCCTATTACTTAGAAGCTCTTGATGGGAGGAAGTTGGAGCATCCATGGAATGTGGAACACTTGAGGAAGTATTACCAGTAGAATATCAGCCTGGACGAGCTCAGCAACTAAACTTTATTATTATATTATTTGGTGTGGCTTTGTTATGTTAAATTTATGGACGGTGTTGTAGTTTATGTTTAAATAAAGGCATTGGCCTAAGGTGCCTGCCTCGTCTTTGAACAATGCTTGTGATATGAATGGTATTTGTGGAATGTACATAATGTTGTGTAATTCACTGATTTCCATACTACATTCGTTTGAAGTTTATTTAAGGGATATAATGAAAAGCTTTCCTAAGGGAAAAAACATTAAGGCGTCCTCGTCCATATCAAAGGGCGAAGTAAAACCTAAAATCCCAAAGGGAAAAACACAAGGCATCCTCGTCCATATCAGAGGACGAAGCAAGGCCTTGCATCCCAAAGAGAAGCACAAGGCATCCTCGTCCATATCAGAGGACGAAGTAAAGCCTTACATTCCAAAGGGAAAAGCATTAGGGCATCCTCGTCCTTATTAAAGGACGAAGCAAAGCCTTGAATCCCAAGCAAACTCGTCCATAACATGGACGAGTTAAAACACTACATTTAAATACATGGGCAAAAATGCACAGACAAGTGTATGTTAAGCCATGGACGAAAGAAGCATCTGGCAATATTTTACTTAAGGCTTTTGTTAAAACAATCCAAGACATGGACGAGTACAATGAAAGCCTTAGGACTTCAGAGTATAAAAATTAGGCTTTTTGTCAAAACAATCCAAGATATGGACGAGTACAATGAAAGCCTTCAGTTTTTAAGAATAAAAATTAGCTAAGTCCAAAAACAAGGCAGGCTGGTTTTTATTAGTTTTAACAGGTCCTTAGACCAGTAATGTTGAATTGCTACCATGTCACATGAAGGAACTACATTTGAAATTCTAATGAAAATGGTAGACAAATATGTACACAAAATGGACGAAGTTGAGTAAGCAAAATAAATAAAACTCGTCCATACATATGCCACGAGAATAACATTAAGTTGGGTGTATATCTAACGAAAAAAAAAATCTTTGCACAATAAACTTGTTTAAAGTACAATAAACTTGTTTAAAGCCTCGTCCTAAAACCACGGACGAGGCAAATGTATTGAAATTACATAGGTGGTCACAGAGTGGACCAAATAGAAGTGCATAAAAAAAAAAAATCTAAGTAGAAGGAGAAGCATTGGGGGCGTCCTGAGGGGGCAAGGTTGTAGCGTCGTCTTCAACATTGACGTCATCGGAGCCAGTCTGGACGAGAGAACTAGTGGCAGCAGCGTTCAGGTTAAGGAGAATGGAACTGAAGTCAATGTCAGGGAACCTTTCCATAGCTTCACATCTAAAATCCTCAAACCCTGCTGCGTAATTAGTGTCCAAGACTTCAGTGTACTGCTTGGACGACTTGAACTCAGCCACTGCATCGTCCTTCGCGTTGGAAAGAAGGGCATCGTACTCATCATTTTTCTTCTGTAAGGCCTCAAGACGAGCATCCTTCTCTGCAGCACTAGCTCTCAGCTCCTCGGCCAATGTCTTCAACTCCTTCACCTCGTCCGTGGTCTTGGCAGCCACTTCAGCCCATTGCCTTGCCTCAGCCTTCAACTCCTGGATCCTCGTCTCTAGCAGGATCCTCGTCTTGTCCAACCCCGTTGCTTGCCTAGACGCTGCTATAAACTTTGACATCCCCTATGAAAAAGAAATAAGTTAAAAAAAAAAAAAAAAGAGAGACGAGGAAGTAAGGAGAATCACTGATCAAGACGAGATATTACCTTGAAAAGATCATGAACACCAGAATGTTCAAAATCTTTAAGGGACATGTCATAGCAAACATTTATGTCCTCGTCCGTCACAGCCTGCTTAAAGCGTTCCCAGGCTAAGTCCTCATTCTCAATGATATTGGAGGGGGCCATTCTGGGAGGCTGAGACGGGGTTGACACGGTCCTGGACTGAGTGGCCTGGGACGGAGTGGTCTCAGCTGGAGTGGATGAGTCCACATCAACTACATGCGTTGGCTGCTGAGACGAGGGAGCTTTGACCACTTGAGTCGAGCTGGGCTTGGCCTTCTTGCCTCGACGACTGGGGAGATTCCCCAAGTCTAAGTTCCTTGACAAGGTTTTCCTTTTCTCCCCAGTCATAGGACGAGTCTGGACATCGCCCTCAGGACGATCACCCTCAGTAGCTACGTCCTTTCCCTTGTTTCCCTTCATTGTTGCCATCCCTTTTTATAAAAACAAAAAGAGGGAAAGAAGATAAAAATACCTTTAAAAATAAGACAAAACAAAATGCAAGGACGATGAAGACTGGAAACTTACTTTTTCTAACCGTGACCTTGTGTGCAATAGCTTCGTCGAAAGGATTGGGACCTAAACCCCACTTGGCAAGGCGTCTGAGTGAGACCAAAGAGTGAAAGTCCCTATCCACGTGAAGACGAGCTCTGTGGACGCGGTCACGGAAAAACTTGCTTAAGGACGGACGTTCAACAGCTGAAAAAAAATACACTCCAGTTAATTGGCCGTCGATATTTTAAAAATAATAATAATAATAATAAAGACAAAAATGAAAAGAAAAAGGGGAACAACTTACCTTCAGGACGAAGGTTTCCTAGGTCCCCAGTATAACGGCCAAACGAGTCCTGGCCAACGTCTACAGGGTTTCCAGCCCAGAAGCTAGAGACGAAGAAATATTCCGTCTTCCACTTTCTGTCAGACGAGGCCAAGGACTTGATCAACCTACTATCTTTACCCCTGGCTGTAAATTGATGGAAGCCAGGGGATTGATGTATCTCTGAAGGTTTGTAGCAGAAAAGGAACTCGTCCACAGTAAAAGGACGGTCCCTTCCAAATACTTCACTCCACAAAACTTGCATTGAGACAATTAGTCTCCATGCATTTGGGTTAAATTGACATATACCTAAACCTAACCTAATTAACAATTCTCTGGTAAAGGCGTTTGAAGGGAATCTTAAACCCCCCAAGAGGTAAGCTTCATAGACGCCAATCCCAAAGTGAGGGTTGCAACACCATTCTCCACGGACGGGTACCCTAGGGTTAAACTCGTCTGGGATTTGGTACCACTCCCTAAGGTTTTTTAGTCTCTGCTCGTCCGTCTTGGAGGGGATATCTATTGCACAACTATATACAGTAATTTCTTCTTCGTTTAAGGGATTAGGACGAGGATCAGTAGACGAAGTACCAGCCTGAGACCCAGAGGCCTTCCTAAGTTGTTCTTGTAAAACTTCTATAGGAAGCCCAGGGACGCCAGAGACGTACTCCTCGTCCGTGGTGTTCCCCCTACTGCTATCACTATCGCTACTAGAATTATAACTACTCTCGTCATTATATTCGTCTATAGCCTTATCTATACTATCGCTAGACGAGGAAAGTACAATGTCTACCATCTTAACAGGAAAACTACGGACGAGAAAAAAGAAAAATACCTGGATCTAGGACGAAGGAAGGCTATAGACGCGTGAAGCTTCTAAATGAATGTCTAAGACGAGGAAGGACAAGGAAAGAAATTTCAGAAATGGAGAGGGTACCGGAGGTATTCCACTATTTATAGGGAGCAAGCACAGGCACCTGAAGCGACGTCACCCAGTCATTAAGGGACACGTGGCACGCTTCTCGGGCAGATCAATTGACGAGATTTTTCCACCAGCCAATTTTTGACATGTAACACATCTAACTGGTGCGAACACACCTTGTTTATCTTAGGACGACCCAATGAACAAGGGGGCAACTGATGATGCTACAAAATAATACTACCTCAAGTTGTCCATATGGCTCGTCTACAGAAAGAGGAAAAATAAGCAGACAAGTTGCCTCGTCCCTCCTTTGGGACGAGGCAAGGAAGGTCTCGTCCGTCACAAATGACGGACGAGGAAAGCCTGGCCATGCACAAATGACGGACGAGGAAAGCATGGCCATGCCATGGCTCGTCCACCCTTAATTAGGGACGGACGAGCCAAGCATCTTTGACTTAACCGAAAAGAATGGAAACCTCCATTGCTTGTAAAGAGGCATTGGTTCAGATGAAACGACGTCTAAGGAAGTTATGGAAGTTACCTCCGATTTTGGTGAACTCCTTGACAATAGGAACGGTTATCAAAGCCAATAATTGTTCCATACACTATATAAGCGTGATCCTGCGTAAAGGTATGGGGATTCTGACATTCTTTCTTTCACTTAGAGAAGGGAGAAAACACTTAGATATTTTCCTCTCCATTCAAGCCTTCTAACTTCATCATCGGAGGGTTATAGGCCGGCCTCCACCAGTCTTCACTCTGATTGGTTTTGGTTTTACAGGACCCGGTTCCCAAAATTGTCGAAGTCTGAAGATTTCCAACCCACTGATCTTCAAGAATTATCAACAAGCTCTTTCTCTTTAGGAGATTCCTCCCTGTCATAATTGGTGACCTTGAATGAGTTGAAATTTGTTAAGTATAGGAGATTCTTCCATGTCTATATTTTCTTGCAAGTGACCGCAATAATATAAAGAGTACAGTCCTTTGACAATAGTGTGAGGAGGAGAAAAACGAAAAGAAAAGATGCTAATGATGTGGTGCAAAAAGATTTTTGTAAAATTTATTGTAAAACTTCCATTATTATATATAGTACAAATAGATATGTATAAACATTGTTTTTTATTTTTGATTATTCATTGATTTTTTTTTGTTTAATTATAAACATATAAATTAAAGTAAATGAATACATAAAGGCAAAGTTAAATGTAAAGTTAAAAATGCTCAAAATAAATGTATAATAAAAAAAAAAAACTTGAAAATGTGTAAAGGTGCCCAAGATGAATGTGTAAAAAAGAAAAAAAAAAGATTATGTGACTAATAACATGGTAGACAAGGTGGCGCAATATGAATATAATAATAATATATGTTACGGTTCATCTTTTATATATATAGAAGTAGATTAGCGTATACTAGTTAAAAACTTGAAAATGTGTTGATTGATTCTAAATTCTATAATGCCCTCTAGGTGAGCAAAAAACCACTCATTATTCATTTATCTTAATGAGAATTAGTAAAAAAGAAAATTCTCTCTCAAACTCTAATACGTGGCATTCCAATGCCCATGGTTCCATGTCAAAACCACATCTCATCTTTGTTTTCCTACTAAATTAAAAAAAAAAAAAAAAAAAAAAAACCTCTACATCATATTCAGATTATGCCGTGTGATACAAGGACTGATTATCAAAGAGAGTGTAAAATAAGAAAATATAAATCATGTTATGATAGCTAGGTAGTGTTGAATTGACTAGCTTTTTTTGTACGTCTCACTAAAAAACAATTATAATAAATTAATGAAAATGTCATGCTTACTAGATTTTATACTAAAATCTTGTTGACAAAAGTTTAGAGAGTATTTCTATCCCTAATTTCTTTTCTTTGACAAGTTGTTCACCCATCAATTCTCATCACCCTCGTCTAGCCTCATTCATATCCTTCAATGATATTATGTCTCTAACAAATGGCGTCCTTCCCAAGCAATGGGAGATTCTTTTACTATCTTGAAGTAATGGCCAGCAAGGACAATTTTGTTGTATGTATTGAATTACCAAAAAAAAAAAAAAAAAAGTTCCTATAGTGTAGTGACATTTTTTTATGGCATTTTATATCTATGGTTTGAATTCCACCTTCCTCTCCTACACTATTTACCTTAAAAAATAATAAATAAATAAAACGGATGTAATATGAAAACAAGTAAAAAAACGTAAACCAATATACGCCCATTGTTTTTTGCCAACAAGTTTACTAGAAAATACGAAAAGTAACTAAGTAAGCAATAAGTGTTATAATTTGAAATTTTTTTTGTTACTACAATTTTATTATTCAAAAGCTATCTTAGAATTTTCAGTGCCTTAATAATCTTGGCAGAAAATATATATTGGCTAGCCTTTTGTAAAGCCTTCTTAACAAAAGTTTTGAAGATGATGTAACTCTGCATCATTTTCATGGTAAGATCCTCCCCAATCAATCTTCTTCCTCTCTCTTGTTCTTATCCATACTTCCCATGACAAGCTTCTTTTCCTTTTTCTTTATTAGGGAATCTTTTGCTATCTTGACATTTGGAGGGAGAGGGACTAATGAATTTGTCACCTTGAAGTGTAGGAGACGTAAAATTGACTTAGGCCTTTTTTATTTGATAAACTCCCGTACCAATTTCCAAATTCTTGTTAGCATATAATTGCAATAGAATTAGGACATTAGATATGGTCCCACGTATTCTATAAGTATAAGAGGACCTTTCCAAATTCTTGTTAGAAAATAATTAGTTCTAGAGAGGACTATTCAAACGAAGATGGTTCCTCATATTGTATAGGTTGACCTAGTCGTGAATCATTGAACGTCGTCGTATTTGCAATTGGACATTTGGGACAACGTGAAATTTGTTACCACATTAAAGGTCACTATTGTTTTGCAAATCAAAGTAATGAATGTAAACTTCTTTATTTTATTTTATTTAATAATTTGATTGTAATAAAAACCAAAGAGGAGAGATTTGAACTCTGATTACAGGAGGACCTTGACAATGAAGGTAGACATTAGGAATTTGACAAATGTTATGATTAGTTATTTATTTATATTTATTTATGCATTCCATCGTTATTTTCTTACTGATCTTTAAATTATTAATAAATTTTTTAGACTATTTTACAATATAGTCATTTGGTTACCAGTATGAGAAGACAATAGTAGAACAATGAATCAACGGGTATAACACTGCCAAAAACTAAAAGTAATTCTAAACAAAGTTTGATAGTCAATTATGTCCAAATCGATTACTACCTTGCATTTTCCTTTTCCACTTTCTATCTTCAAGAGTTTCAATGCATTCATTCATTGTGGCAGACCATGACCGAACTGCACTGAAATGTGAAAACCATTTATTCTATTTTAATTTACACGTGAATCTTGTAGTAAAAAATCTTCTTTTTTTCTTTTTTTTTTTTTCTAAATAAAAAAATTGTAAACCTTTGATCTTTGGAAAAGATAGAGATTGAAGCAAAACAACACTATTTCACAATTGATCAATGAAAGAAAGTGAAAGAGAAACTGTAAAGGAAAATTCTGAGAAAAGAAACAGAGAGCTTTAGAGAGAGATTTGTAAAAACTGTATATTATTTTCACTAATACATAAATAACACCATAATTAAAAGAGAAGAAACCCTGTAACAAACTTCAGTCTCCTATAACAGAATTTTCCGATGCTCCGCTGTATCTGTAACAGACTTTTTGGGAACCAAAGACTATATAGTTTGGGGCGACACCGTTTGGTGTTCTTTTGCTTGATAATCACTAAACAAAACGTCGGCGTTTAGTTTAGTGTCAGCGCGTGTGCCACACTGAACTTTAGTGTTGGCACGTTAGTGCAGATCTGAAGGAGATAAAGACAATAGTGTGTCCTGATAGTCAATTTCAATCAATGTAATAAGTTGTGTCGAAGGACTAGCTTTTCTATTCAAAGTCTCCTTGGCCTCATTCAACACGACATAGTCTTGGGAGTTTCTTTTTACTCATCTTAATTAATCTCATCATTTCATTTAAAAATAATATATAATATTTTTTTTAAGAAGAAAAAAAATATATATAGTAAAATGTGTGAAATAAGTAGATAATATTAGAAGTAATATGAACAACATTACACAAAAATAATGCAGTTTTTTGGTCATCATCTATAGCTAAAATTAGTCAAATGCTATCTCTATCTAAAATTTCAGTGCCTTAGTTTTGGACCTTTTGGCAGACAATATATTGACTATAAAGATCATAATGCATGACTAACTTTTCTAACAAAGTCTTTTTGACAAAAGTTTTGAGGATGTAATGTGAATTTGCTTAATTTTCCTGGAAACTTCTTCTCATATCAATTGAACTTACTAACAAAAATATTAACTTATAATAAAATAATAGAAGGGCGTTTTGAAACCAATGCCTTAAGGATATCTATTAATAAACCATTTAGGAATTTTTGTATTTTGATTTTTTTTTTTTTTTACAGTTATTTTAGTTTTCCATAAATTTTTTTTCTAAAATAGTTAATTAATGAATGATCTAAGAAAACCTGTTAAATGGATTATAATATAAGTTACCGTATATCACGTTTCTTCTACCTCTCAAAGACAATAATATGTCCTTATGGTCACTTTCAACCAATTGATTAAAATGTTGTGTCGACTAGCTTTTACAGTCAAGGTCTCCTAGACAAAAATGAAGAATCAATTGATTAAAATATTGTGTCAACTAGCTTTTATATATAGTCAAAGTCTCCTAGACAAAAATGAAGAGGATGTAATTTTCTAACCCTAATTTTGGTTTCTTTGACTGGTTGTCCACTAATTGTAAAACATATAACACACTCTATGCATTAGGTATGAAGATACTGTGGTATAGGTTCAAGTCCCATTAACCAATTTTTAATTTTCAATCAATGGACTAATAACTCCAGGAAAAAAAAAAATCATTTTTCTCGTTGGCCAATCCACTTTCGACTTCGTACTGAAAATTCCAAAAGGGGCAGGGCAGGATCCACTAGCTAGGACAATAAGTATAAATCAATGGTGAGAGTCTGTGAAGCATAATTGGCAATGGCTTGTCATTTAATGTTTTTATAGCAATTGACCCCTAGACCGTCTGTCACGGCAACATAATTATCAGTGGGAGAACAAAATTATATTAATACATTTTTATGAATAATAAGTTGGTACTTTTTTTTTTTTTTTGAGAAAGAATAAGTTGGTACTTGGTATCACCATATTTCCACTGTTAAAAGTTGGCATCATCATATTTCTGCCGATCTACATATAAAATTACCCCAAATTTTAAAGGTGTATATTGAAATTTTGTAAATAAAGATTTAAGTGGAAGCCCAACAGTAATGGCATATTTTTGTGGTGTTCTATGTCTTTGTTTTTTTTTTTTTGGGTGAGAATCCTATATCTGTGATTTAAATAAATATTAAATGGATGATAGTTAATGTTTCTTCAAATTTTAACAATGAGGTATATACTTTTCTTTTCTTTTTTGAGATTGAAACTGTATACTTTATTAAGAAAAAATAGTCATATCAGCTAAAATTACAATATTAAAATATGAAGAAACATTATCCATTCACACAGAAGAACCTGTGAGTTTGTGATCACATGTTTATCATAACAAGCAAGATTGTGATCTACATAATTACTTTATCATCATACATATGAAAAGCTGATGTTTTTGAAGGTTTTCGTAAGGATTTTTGCATCTCCAATTAGGTGGTTGAATGATGCAAAAGAATTTTCTTTATTTCGTAATGAGTTGATGATCACCTTTGAATCTCCCTCAAGAAATACTGACATAAGATCAATCTCTTGAGCAAAAATCATTGTTCTTACAGGAGGAATTATCTAATTGGATTTTCATTTTGTTGATCATGATTTTGTGGTGATTATATTATCTGTTAGGGCTAAATACTATTATTGAGTACCAACAGATTCTACTATAAATTCTAAGTGTTTAAACTAAATAAATCATAAAAATTCTTACCCGCCAAAGAAGCCAAAGATAATAGATATATCAAAAGTAAATTTGTAATGTGAATAACACATATCAAATGTAACACGCTTTGGAAGTTACTATATTCAGACAAATTTTCTCTTCAAATTAGATTTTTTAATTTCCTTTATATTTTTTTTATTAGATGTGAATTTAAAAAAAAAAAATCAAGAAGATCAATGATCAAATGTTTAAATATTAAGTTTTTGTAATCTTAAATATTTATGCATAAAAAAATCGTTTAAAGATCAAATAGTAATTAACATCTGATTTGAATGAAATTCAACTTACATATTAAGAACATAAATAATGGTTAGATTTTCAAAATATATAACTATGTTAATTTTTTAGCAGGAGTTTGAAGGAATAGAAGAGATGCGTCCATGACATTTTCATGACAATTTTATAACAAATCATATGTGGTAAGTTGTTATAAGTTCTAGTTTAAACCTACCACTAAAATTACTTTTTTACCACCGACACCAACTCATAACAACTTATCACTTATGATTTTGTTGTTAAAATGTTGTGAATATGTTTAGAGAAAAACTTTATCCTTATCAAGTTTTTAGAAGTGATTTCACAATGTAATTTTTAAAATTCTATTTATCCGTTATGAAATAATTGTTCATAATGAGTTAAATTATATATATATATATATAAAATTTAACATTGCTTAGAATTACACCACCTAATAAATTGTTATAGAATTCATATTTTGAAAATTCTACTATTGGATTACATGTTCTATATGACAATGTAATTTTTAAAATTCTATTTATCCGTTATGAAATAATTGTTCACAATGAGGTAAATTATATATATATATATATATATATATATATATATATAAAATATAACATTGCTTAGAGTTACACCACCTAATAAATTGTTATAGAATTCATATTTTGAAAATTCTACTGTTGGATTACAAGTTCTATATGCTCTTAACATTCTTGCTAATTTTCATGTCAATTGAATGTTATTTACCATTCGATTCATAAACTCATATTTTATTCATTATTTTAAACTACAAAAACTTGAATTTAAATAATTGATTGATCACATGACTATGAAAATAATGTAATCTAATGGTGAATTTGTCAAAATTTGCATTTAATAAAAAAATATTGAGCAGTGTAAAATTGCTTAGAATTACGCCAAGTGTATCTTGAACTCAACCTTATATATATATATATATATTTTTTTTTTTTTTTCATTTCAAAAATGTATATATATACTCATTTATTTATGCCTTGATAACGTAATAAAATATAACATATTCAAAAATTGATAAATAAAACTATTTACTTAGAATTTTAGATGACCAAGCTCCATTGACTTGCTTTTCTAAAATGTCTAGTAAACAAAAGTTTTAAAATAGTCTACTTTAATCAATACCAATTAATACGGCGATAATGGTTACAGTTTATTAGTGTTTAGATCCAACTCAACAGAAAATTATTGTACTCCCGAAGTGCTATAAATGAGCAGTACCTCCTCTCATATGAATGATAGGTCTCACTAATTAAATTCATGGTAAGACCTACCATTCATAGTGGGACCTATCATTCATGTGAGAGAGGGGATTACGCATTTATAATACTCTGAGAGTACCTAATAATTTTCCCAAATCAACTACCAACAAGTCCCATTAACCAAGTTTAATCAATGGACTAATAGCTCCAGGGAAAAAAAATAAACGTTTTTCTCGTTGGCCAATCCACTTTCAACTTTGTGCTGAAAATTCCAATAAGAATAAATCAATTATGAGGGTATGTGATGCGCAATTGCTTGTTATTTAACAAGAATCTAAAATTCCAATAAGAATATTTATATACCATGGATTAATTGACCCGCTAAACCATCTATCATGGCAACATAATTAATTATTAGTAGGAGAACAAAATCATATTCACACATTTTTATTAATAATAAGTTTGGCACCACCTTATCTCCACTATTAATAAGTTGGCACCACCATATTTCCACTCACCTATGTATAAATTAATATTTTTTCATGAATAATAAGTTGACGATTAGATTGTAATTTGCACTCTTAATGTTTGGGTTAATTTTGATTTTACTCATTTAAGTCATTCCATCAATATGCCATGATGCGGTGCTTGTTAAGTGCCAATTAAGCCCAAAATGATGTTTGTTCATTCAAAATTCAAAACTACACTCTTTCTCTGTTAAAGTCGCATCATTTATTTATTTTTGTTTAAATTGTAATTTACACTATTAAAGCTTGAGATAATTTTAATTTTATTCCCTAAATTTTTAAAATGCGGATCCATAAAACTACATGGTTTTGAGTTAAGGTGGTGCTTAGTAGACACCTCATCATGATGCATGGATGGGAGGATCTAAATTATCAAATTTTAAAGGAAAAAAAATTAAAATTACCATAAATTTTAAGGGTTTATTTTGAATTTTACACTCTTAAAACTTGGGGTAATTTCAACTAGATTTCCAAATAAAGATTTAAGTAATAGGCTAATAACTCAAAAATAATAGCATCTTTTTGTGGTGTTCCATGTCTATAATTTAAATAAATATTAAATTAATGATTGTCAATGTTTCTTTAAATAGTATCTATGAAGTATATACTAATAATTCACTCATTTCAAAATGTATTGGATAACATTTTAATCATAATAATAGAGTTATTCCAACAACTCTAGACTAGAAGATTTTAATCCTTATAACAACCTCCTTTCATATAATGGTATTCTTATGTATGCTTACTGTGGGGTCAAAAAACAAACACTGTAGTTGAGTACAATAACTAAGTAACCGATTTGCACAATTTATTTATAAGAATTACAAGGTAGAATTTCCCCAATGGGAGATCTAAACAACTGTTAAGAAGAAAGGAAGGATGACAAGATTATCCTTTGATATATAAACTGCTCTCCCGAGATACAAAAAGTTGCATAGAAAGCTAAAAATATATTATCTCTCTTCAGCTGGAGCAATATTTTCTCTCTTGTTCTTTCCTTGAATTTTCTCTTAACATCTCTGTACCTCTTCTTTGTTGCACTCGCCTCCCCTTTTATAGACATTTTTCCTTTCCCTATCTCCCCAGCTGGCTTGCTTCTAGCTGGATTTTCAGGATACTTGTCACATTACTCCTTTGTTCTGTCCCCTTTCATCATGAAATAGAACTCTTGGGGTTGTCTGCACTGTTCAAGCTAATCTATATGCATTCAATGTGTAAAATATTAGGTAAAGAACCTTTCATTAATGCGGAAGTGATTGTCTCTATGATTCTTATCTTTTCAAGGTGTTTTCCAAGGCAAATATGATGGTGGTGACATCTCAGATCAAAAAAGGGAATCAATTGCCTGTGGTCCCCTACGTATCCACAGAAGGACAAACCATGCTTGTTACCTCAGGTAAGAGTTTTGGTAATGGTGGCTAACTTGGATCTCCACAGGACTTGTTATGGAGAATTGTCCTACTCACATTTTTGGCCCTGGCCCATCTCCTAAAGTATGACCTTTTGGGCCTTTGGGCCTCACCAACCACAAAACCCACCACCACCACCCCCCCCCCCCCCCCCCCCAAACACTTATGTGAAAGGATTGTGTAGAATAATTTCTCCCACAAACCCACTACTAGTATTCATTCCTCCTCCATCTAGACCCAAAGGAAGTGATATCTCATTCAATTGTTCCATCTCTCTTTGATTAAGTGAGATTCATAGGTGCATATCTAACATCTGCAACGTTAAGAGAGAAATGTTGGATGTAATGAATTCATATAAAAATTCCTAATTTATACCAGTTCTTTTTTCTTTTTCTTTTTTTAAATTATAAATTCTCTTATAAATACGATAGCCTATATGTAATTTTTTGTTTAAATTTCTAAGAACCTTTCTCATGTTGAACAAGAACATAAGTGATTCCAACTCATAAATGTCTTATATTCAAGAATAATCAACTACTTTTCTTGTTAAACTTGGCTAACATCTAATGAATTTTAATTTTAAAAGGTTTCGTAAAACATATAATGCAATATGCATTACGTATAAAGATAATGTGCTACGTTCAAATCCTACAATACTCCATGCACCACAATGAATACGTAGGTATAATCATGCTATCTACAATATCCCCAAGTCAGGCTCGTTTTGCTAATAAAAACAAATATTCAGGAAAATCACGCACACAAAAGTAAACGTGTAAATATATAAGCAAATTTACGTTAATCACATTCCAACGAACAAAGAGCCCAATAAAAATACAGAATAAAAAGCGGATAGTGGGTGCACTGACAAAGCCAAACCTGCACTGACAAAGCCAACTCTTCTGTTCTTATCTTTAGCAGCACCATTGTCAACCACAGGAGCTAACTGCCTTTCGAGAGCAGCCATTTCATCTTCAGCTACCCCAGCCTGTTTCAATTTGTCTCTTGCATCATCAAGGTTCAATCTCTGATCCTTTTGCATCAGATACTCCGGCAAGATAAAGTGTGTCTACAAAAACGATCAAAGTGAGAATTAAAAATGATGAGTGTTTTTGTGTGTAAATTGAACATGTCTCTTGCCTTCCATCCTCTCTCTCCCCTTTCAACTTCCTCTTTAAACTAATAAGAATGTTTCAGTGAAGAGAAAAGAGGACTCTGGATGAATTAATTAAACCAAAGAAATGATGAGCTGAATCAGAAGATCTATCCATTTCCTAACACAATGCAGTAACTACCCCATCGAAAAGCTACTCCTATGTCTACTGACATTAGTTATAGATTGTTACTAGGAATTTCATCCAATTTATGACAAGTGGTAAGTGTGTGTCTAGAGAAAAATTCATTTTGTGATATTGTTTGTGAATAGAAATATTAGTAAAACTAACACTGTTTGAAGCCACTACTAGTGCAGGTAAAATGGGGTGGGGTGAAGGGAATAAACAATAATTGAATTACCTGGCTATAGCTTGCAGAAACACTTCTTTTAATTGGAAGCATTTCTCTGAAAGTGTCTTCATTTCCATGTTGCACCTCAAACTCATGCCACTTATTCCAGAAATCCACATCAGATCGTGGATCTGCAAATTGAGACGCAAATACATATATTGCACGAGCATGATCAATTTCTCCTAGACCCTTCTCAAGCTCAGCATACTTCAAGCACATGTTCTTCACATCTTTGTCTGGAAGACCGGATTCTATTTCTTGCTCATATATTTCCCTAGTTTTTGGGACACCAAATATCTCTGCTGCTCAAGCAATATAAATTTCATACATGCTCAATTTCTCATTTTTTGGAACAGCCTTAGTTGCTTGATCATAGACCTTCATAGCTCGCTTGGCCAGACCATAATCCTCCTCCAGTTTTGCATATTGAAGATACAAAGGCTTTACTGCATCAGCAGGTGCCTGATATTCAAAAGAAAAGAACATGATGAAGGTCAGAATCAAACAATGTTAATTAACATTAATTGTGATAGACCACATTTTAGAACCATTCAAACTAATATAAACTAAATTCACTACTCAGTATATAAGAGGCATAACATCAGTGATCCAGGAGGAATAATCCAAAAGTGGCAAGAAGAAAGAATATATAATCCATATTTAAACAACTCCTCAAAACTGGTATTGTTATACATAAATCCAAGGTAAGATATTTTTTCACAACATCTAGTATTTTAATCTTTTTCTTGACTCTGAAAAAGAAAAAGCATTAAAAATGCACCTGTAAATTTTTGTTATAGATCCAAACCCCTATGAGCTAGATTAACTCCCCTAACTCAAAACTAATATTACATTTATTAAAAGCAAATCCTTCTAATAAATGGATCTCATGCAGTTTACATTACTTAAAAGAATCCCTATAAGCATTTCAAAATAAGTTAAGCCAATAAGATGTAACTATTTTGATGATCATAACTAACCCCTCTGCTCCCACATTTTTGCTCTTGATCCAACTTTATTCCTCCAGCCCATCATCATTATTTAGCAAATTGGTAATTGAATACAGACATGATCATAAACTCAGTTCAACACCCCACCATAAATATTTACCATAATAAACCTAATCTGAACTCATAATAGGTGCATACCGTTTCAACAGCATGCTCAAACAGCTCTCTTGCCCATTCTAGTTTTGCCTTTCCATATCTCTTTACGAACTTTGAGAGGTATGTGACCCATATGTCTTTGACATGTGGATACTTAAAAATCTTCACACCTCTTTCATATACCTTCAATGCATCTTCAAAGTATTTATGTTCCTGCACACATTAACAGCAAAATTTTGTTAATCGATTGAAACCACTAAAAGTAAAAACTAAAAACTAAAGGAACATGACAGCAGAACTATTGGTGGAAAGCCCATACCTCCAACAGAAATGCACAATTGAGAATAATTTGAGGCGTGGCTATTCTTAGATCCAATATCCACTCATACACTATCCTTGTGGACTCCAAGGTACCCAGGCTCTCTTCTAAGTCGACATAGAAGGTCCAGAGTTTCAAGGATCTGTACAGCTTAATCTGCACTGGTTCATTCCCATCAGCAGCCACTGCAAATAAAAACAAACAAGCTCAAATATTAGTTAGGTTCCACAGTACCCTGCAACTACAATTGTTTTTTTTTTTTTTTTTTTTTTTTTTCTTTTCTCTTGAAGTGCGAACTTTAAAAGTGTTGGATGAAATCACCAGTATAGAATGTAAGCATGGTTGTTAAAATTGGGATCATAAAATCTAAAATCCTTTTTTCTTGATAGGTAGCTAGTGGGGAAGAAAGGGTTTGAACTTCGAACCACAGACGTGGGGCACAACAAAGAATGCCATTAAGATTGGGCTATCACTTGGAACCCCTACAAGCTAAAATCATTTATAAGATTCAAACCATCACAAAAATGGTATGTTTATAGGATCGTAAAATCAGGAGAATCAAGAGTCATCAAGATTTTATGGACTAAAAACATGGGCACAAAATAACCACACCAATGTTAAATTGGTCCAAAAACTTAACTCTAAATGCCCAATAAACTTAAATAGACCCAAAGCAATAATATATATAAGCCCAAAAACAATTGCCCTCTCTATCAATAACTACAAAACATGAAATATACAGTAACAAAAGGAACGAAACATTAAATGAGGAAGGGTTAGAATCACCTCTTCGTTTGACCTCCACTGACGGCTCTGCTGTGGCTCGCCTCATCAACTCTAATGCTCCTTTGAAATTTTGATGCCTCAATTCCATCTCTGCCCACTCACACCAAACACTAGCCAGATGATCCACAGCCTTGTAGTTGACTTGAACTGCTTTATCGAATATAACTCTGGCATTGACAAGATCACTGTGCTTCTCATAAAGCCTAGCAAAGTTAACCAACAATGTATGAGGTTTCCACACAGCTTTCATAGGATCAATTGTCCTCACTTCCTCAGTGTAAGTCAAAATCTGCATCTTGGGATCACCCTCAAACAACTTCACCCTTTGATGCCACTGTTCCACATTATGAGGATTCTGTCGTAACAACACACTATTAGCCAACTTCGGTCTCCTATTTATAAGATAATCCAATCGAGCAATCCTCAAATCCACATCCTTATCATCGTGTAACCAAAACCCATTAAGAATCTTCTTCTCAAACTTAGCCATCGATAAATTCACATCCTCATCCTCATCTTCATCCTCATCTTCATCATCCATTCTCTTCTCCTCAACACCGTTTTCTTTTCCATCCTCTCCCTCCTCATCCTCCACGTCACTCGAACTCATACTCTCTATCTTAAATGTTAACATACTCTCTTCAAACTGCGTATAATTTCTATCCAATAAAAGCATATTGTCATAACCGCATCTAAGAAATTGTAACTATCATTTTTCAATGGGGTGTATTTATTTTAAAATTTTTTTTAAAAAAGATATGATATTATTTCAACACATAAATTTATTTTCATGATAATTATTCTTTATCACTTTATCATTAAGCTAAGATGCCAATTGGTTCCTATCAAAAATAGAAAAAAAGAAAAAGAAAAAAAAGAAAAAAGATGCCAGTTGGTTTTTTAGTGCAGCCGAAGTTTAAATCTCATATCTGTAATTTGTCCACAACAAACCTTACAACTAATTGGAAACCAAATTGTATAATTAGATGTAGGAACTACAATATTAGTTATTTTTAGCTAAAATTCTAATTTGAAGAATCCGATGTGAATGCTCCTATCAAAACCCATGGAGTATAGGCCAAGCCCTAATCATCCTCCTTCCTAGACATGGCAAAACGGGTCAGAATTTTCTGACCCGACCCGAAAAATACCCGACCCGAACCCGATTTTTTTGACCCGAAGCAAAAACGGGTTGACCCGTGACCCGACCCGTGTTTTTTTGCGGGTCAACCCGACCCGACCCGCGACCCGACCCGAACCCGAACCATTTTTTTAAAACTTTTTTTTTTTTTTTTTTTTTTTTTTTGTAAAAAAAATAGTAAAACTAAGGCAATATTGGTTTAATTGTTTATTGTGAACTTTAAGGAAACAATTGATACATTTACATAACTATATGCAAATTAATTGAAAGATTAATGGCTGAACATTCTGTAATGAGTGAATATTTTTAGATATCAAATAGTAAAGTACATGCCAAGATAATCTGGTTACAGTAGAGTTAAAAATATAGATTTAAAATTGTAGACATGTAAGAAATATTCATAAGTGTGAAAATAGTGAAGCTAAAGTATCAAATTAGCATAAATTATGAATATTTAGACCTATTTTTTAATAATTTATGTCCAAAATAAACAGTTTTCAAAATAAATTATGATATATTCTAAAGCGTGTATTGCTTAACAATAATATGATATTCATAAAAGAGACCATGTATGAATAAGTAAGCAATCAAATTTTAAAGTATATCTCAAATTGAAATAGAGTGTCAACCACAACTGATAATAGATTATAAAATTAATTTTCAAGATTGTAAATTTTTTATATATTTTTATTCTTTATCAAATGAGTTATCCAATAAGTCATTTGTAATTTTGTTTTATATTTGGAATGTTGATATTGTGCAGAAATAAAACTTGTGTATTTGTTTTACTTATCTTTGTGTTATTTTGTTTTAGATAGTAATGTTAGGATTTGTATAATTTTAAAATTGTTGAATAAGTATTAATAAGTTTAATTGAGTTCATTCTTGATATAAGTGGTGAATTCAAAATAATGCATTTTACATTAAGTAATTTATTGCATAACTTTCCAAATGACATATACATGTTGTTTTCTATATAAAAATTAAATAATAAAAAAATTCATGTGAAAAATACGGGTCAACCCGACCCGACCCGACCCGACCCGACCCGACCCGACCCGCAACCCGATTGACCCGAACCCCATTTTGACCCGCTTAAAGTGACCCGTTTTTGACCCGTGACCCGTTTGACCCGTAACCCGATTGACCCGACCCGACCCGAACCCGACCCGACCCGCCCGTTTTGCCATGTCCTTCCTCCCTCTAAGATTATGGGTCTGTTTGGGCTAGTTGTAAACATATAAAACAATTTATCTCATGCATTTTATTAAATCATTGTTTTCAAACTAATCAATCACATGGATCAAACCCTATTTTTCAAAATACATATCTCAATCATTAAAAAATTAATGTGGCTTAATATTTTGATACAGTGTTATGATTTCTCCACTTAGGCTTACCATATTGTTTTGATCATTATGAGCATGTGTTTTACAATTAAGCATTTGTTCATCTAATAGTTTGAATTATGTTTCTACCCTTTAATGGTTAAAACTATCATTTTATCCTTAATTGGTGAACTGACTCCTTGTTGCAAATGAGGTGTATATAGGCTTAGGCTAGCTTTTGTCAAAAGAACTTATGGGGGAGGATTGAGATATTGCACCTGGTGTAATTATTTTTAATAATTGAGATTGAAAGTTGCTTTCTGAAACTTTCAATCTCCATTGATTAAAAAAAAGTTAAGAAAAACTTTATGAGAAGTAAAAAGTAAAAGTTGAAAAAGTAAAAAAATAAAATAAAATTGTGAGACAAATGAGGTAAATTGCACCTGGTGCAATACCCTAGGTATTGCACCGGATCCTAATCCTATGTGGGAAACCTTGCTATCCTAGGATTAAGTAAGTAGCATGTCTAGCTACTGGTCAAAATTTATAAGAATATGGCATTCACCCAAAATGGTCCTCAATACTTTTCCTAAAATATCATTAAATGTTAATGAAAAATATAAGAATTAAAATAAATCACTCAATATAAAAGCAATCTTGATGGTTTATGTTTAATCTAAGAAATATTTAAATGAATCATTTTCCCTAGATCTCTAAGAACTTTGTGTATGGGAAGATGTCAATTAAGCTATAAGGCATTTGACTGCATATATTCTCCTAAATGTAATAAAAAGAACTAGCAAACTAGAAAGTCCAAACAAAATATTATCAGACGATGGTATTACTTTCAAAATTACAATATTTTTCTAAAAATGAGCATTTTTTAACATTAAGGATACAATCTAGCGTCACAAGCCCATTTAAATAGATTATCTACTCAAACAAGATTCAAGTCAATACAGTTTTATATAAAATTTAAGGACAAAAATGCCTTATGCCCTTTTCGGGCAAATTATATAGCATTGTGCCCCGCTTCTCAAACTAATTAGGGAAATGCCCATGTTTTAAAACTCGATTTTTGATAAATCGAGTTAGGCTCTATAGTGGTGTTTTTAAGGAGCCTATAGTGACGTTTTAAGGACCTATAGTGACGTTTTTTAACTCAACATCAATGAAATCGAGTTATAGGCAATGAAATCAACCTATAGTGGCGTTTTTTACCTATAACTCGATTTATTGAAGTCGAGTTAAAAAACATCACTATAGGCTCCTAAAATGTCACTATAAGGCCTAAGAATTTTTTTTTTTTTAAACTCGATTTATCAAAAATCGAGTTTTAAAAAAGGGGCATTTCTCTATTTAGTTTGGAAAGGGGGGCATAATGCTATATAATTTTCTCGAAAAGGGAAAAAGCCTATTTGTCCTAAAATTTAACTCCCAAACTAGCATCACATGACATTTGTTTTTGTTGGAATGCCTCCATCCAAGTAGCTTTAAGACTTAAATACAAATATATAATTAGGTATACAACATCCTTGAATTACACAACTTTTGGGGGAGGGGGGGGGGGTGTGAATTGAAAAATACAAACAAATATTACCCAAAAAAAAAAAAAAAAGTTCCAAAGTGTAATGACATTTTTTTATGGCATATTATATTTATGGCTTGAATTCCATCTCTCCTCTCCCACACTATTTACCTTAAAATAAATAAATAAATAACACGGATGTAATTTGGAAAAAAAAAAAACAAGTAAACCAATATACACCCATTGTTTTTTGCGACCATGTTTACTAGAAAATACTAAAAGTAAGCATTAAGTATTATAATTATAATTTTTTTTTTTGTTACTACTATTTTATTATTCAAATGCTGTCTTTATCTAGAATTTAAGTACCTAAATAATCTTGGCAGACAATATATTGACTAGCTTTTTGTAAAGCCCACTTGACAAAAGTTTCGAACAATTCCACCTCTGATGGTTTTCCAAGGCAACATGTTGATTTAGGAAATGGTATATTTTATATCCTAGTAAACTACTCCGTACACCATATTATTACTTAAATCACCTTAATTATCTATCAAAAATCCCATCTAGGGCAAGTTTCTCCACACACACACACAACACAAAATGTTGAGAAACATCGTATATATAAGCTATTATTTTTTTTTTTATAAGTATATATAAGCTATTATTTATGAAAATCTCGGTCCAGCAATAATAGAAAGAATGAGTCAAATTCAATCTCTATCTACAATTTTTAGTGCCTTAATCTTGATTGATAATGTACATTAAAGACCATATTAACTAACTTTTCTGCAAGTCCACTTGACAAAATTTTTTGTGAATGTAATGAAACCCCTGCTTAATTTTCATCCTCCCTCTTGGACTTATATCCATACCATCCAATGACAAGCTCTTTTCTCTTTAGGAGATTCTTCCCTGTCCTCATTGGTGACCCTAAATGAGTTGAAATTTGTTAAGTATAAGAGATGGAAAATTGAGTTATGGGTACCTATATTGTAATCAATATCCAAATTATTGATAGCATATAATTTCATAAGAAGCAGAGTTTTCTTGGGAAATTGGCCCTCTCATTTAAAGAGAGGACCTAATCAAAACAATTTGGTACTAATTTGCAGAATAGTTTTAGTTCCAATACAAAATCATAGAAACTCAGAAAATGTAGAACTTGTTACGATATTAAGGTGCTTTAATGCTTGTGAGAGATAAAACGTCCATTTTTTTACCACTATCTATAGCTAAATTGTAGTAAAAAGTTGCAGTACCTATAGCAATTTTTGTCATAAGATAACTCATTCTGTTATCATACATTCATATGTAGATATTGAAAAAAATCATGTTGTCTACCACAAGATTTAACCAATTTCAAAGTTCGGAGAGATGCAAAATTTATTTGGCCACAATATGAAAGAAGCCAATTCTTCACAAGACCCTGACTTAGATGAATGACTAATTACTAATTAAATAAGCATACTTCGCAAAATGGATTGTTGATTTGTTTCACATGATTTATCGGCTAAAAACTCCACAACTGCACCAAAATGCTTGGGAGTGTAAATGCTCCCAGAGGAAAAACATGTGAACTCGTGATAAATCTTTGGATCTAGTGCTCCAAATAATGGTATACTTGTATCCCTCCCTTCAGTGGGGTATAGGACCATCTTCCTTTTCACATATTGAAAATTGTGGTAGCAAAGATCCAATTGTTTCTCTTTTCTTTAGAATACTTCAAAGGTTCTCCATCTATTCTGTTGAGCCTTTTAGGACCAGCCCCATATGGGTTCTGTTAGTGTTTATTTGGCCCATGTTCTTAAGACTTTTTAGAGAGAGCACAACAGCAAAACATAGAGATAGTAAAATACACAAAAGAGAGAAAGACACAAGGGTTTGGATGTGAATTTTACCTTTCTCCTACCATGGCCATCAAAACCTATTGAAGCGTCTTAAAGGTGTTTGGGGTTTCTTTCAACTAATTGTTTGGAAGATTTCATTGTGGTGGATTTGGGTTTGTAAAGCTCCTAAAGACGTAACCTTATATTTCTCCAAGTTTGTTGTGTAGACTCAAGTCGTGCTATAAAAGTTGAGTAAAAGACCATTGGAACTTGTTGTTTATAGTGGATTATTAGGAGCTTGACCTGCAGATGTATGCTTAGCGCAGAACTGCGTAATTCTTGAGTGCGCATTGTTTAGGCCTTCTAAGTGTTTGATAATTTGTCTTTTGGATTCCATTTTGCATATCTTGCTAGCTTAGGCTCAGTATTTGTTGTGTCTAACCTCCATTACCTTTGTGTTGGTAAATTCACACTTAGTTGACAATTTTGGGAGAGACTTTGGTCTCACCATGAAGTGGGTAGTTTTTCCCAACAGTTAGGGTGAATGTGTCCAGGTCCAAATAAATTTCCCCTATCAGCTGATCATGTCATGGACTACTTTAACTTTACATTTTTCTCAAATGGAGTCAAGAGTTAAAGAGTTTTTTGCTTCCCCACACAATTCCGTATCTATATTCTCAAATTCAAGACCTAGTGAGAGATTTCAGAACATCTTCTGGAAGTGCCTTGCCAAAATCAGGAGGCACTGCCACCTCACACATTCTAGTTTTTTCATACTCCTCCTAGACACTATGATGCTTATTGCAATAAATATCATAATGAGAGGAAGCCTGAATTCAAAAGCAGATTGTCATATCCAATGAGCCTCTTGGAAATTTCGAAGATATCAAAATTGGTGAACTTTAAGATGCATCACAACTTGGGCCTAGTGGTATATTCACGCCTCATTAGTGATTTCACATAATTAAGACCACCAGCGAAACATTTAAGCCCATCCCAAAAGCATTTGGCACAGAAAGGAGAGGAAAAGATAACCTGGAAATCAGTTGGCATGCAAGTCAACTCATCCATATGCTGACTAATATGATCAGATTTCCTTCGTGAGAAAGTGTCGATACTGGATGACAAAACTTCATCCTTGATAAATGCCATATGGCCCATCCCGTACAAGTTACAATCAATTTGACAAAAAGAAAAGCTTAGATCTTATAAAATGTAAATCAATAAAAAAATGAATTAAAGGTTGCATTTGTCATTAGCTTAAAAAGTCAGTTTTTTTTTACTATTCAGCTTATTTTTATTATTTATGGATCTATTATATTTTTGGTACTATTTATGGGTTTTACGGTACTATTTCAGCTAACTTTTAACTTTATCTATAATACTTTCAAATATTGCACAATAATGAATCTCAATTGGGAGTCAGCCACAAGCATCACAATGGAACTCACCTCATACATATCTAGCGAGGAACACAAAACCAAGATTCATTTGGGAACCACAGTTTTATTTTTTATTGGACATCTCCCCAAAAAAAAAATCCTCAATGATTCAATCATAGGTATGCATTTACCCAAAACTGGAGAATAAAGGGAATATGCAATTCATGGGGCTGTAAACTTCTATCAAGAACAGCACAAAACCTTCTACAAACAATACTTTTCTTAATCTAACTTGCAAAAGTCACAGCAAATACCAACCAATTGGTTGCAACTTTTGAAAGGAGGGCAGTGGTTAATATACATCACTCTTAAGTCTACAACACAAACCTTAAGTGTACAACCATGCATTTTAAGTAAAGAATCTCTGTATCACAGAAGATGAAAATGCCATGATAGAACTTACAAAAAAAAATGCCATGAAAGAGCAGTGGCAAAGGAAAAAAGCTCCACTAAGTGAGCAAGAATCAATAAAGGGGTTGATGAAAAAGAAAAAGGAAAAAAGAGAACCACAAAAGGATTCCAAAAAACAACTGAGCATCAGTCAAAGGTTCAGGAAGTGTACCAAAAGAAGACTGGCAGCATGGGAGACAACATGTGGATAATAGCTATATCTTGTCAAGGCGTTGAATAAACATACTCTTAACTATTATATGAATATAAGAGAACTCTAAGAGAGACAGTATAATGTTTGGATACAGATCTATTTTCACAAAAAGCTCTTCAGATGAATGGTAACCATAAAATTTCCTTGCTCAGACAAGGCTGCAACCACATACATGCTGTTGCTTTGAACCAGCATTACCTTTAAGCTGTAAGAGTTCAGACCAAAAAAACATACAATCGATACCTACAAGATCAGCAGTGAATTCCAGAAAGACCAATTACAAACAGCAGAGAGGTTAGAACAAAACCTGTCGCAACCAAGCACACCTTCAAAGCTTTCTCAAGAGCAAGAGATACAGCATGTGTGTATGCATCACCTATGCAAATTAACAATTTTTTTTTTTATAAGTAAGAAGAGAATATTATTGATAAAAGAATATCAAGAGAAACACAAAGGGTTCACGGTAGTGAACAAAGGAAAAGAAGAAACAAAAAGACAGATGCAGCCCCTAATCTATTCTAATAGATGAAAGAAAATCCAAACGGGTAGAACAATCCGAATAACCCAACATCAAGACCAATCAAAGAGGGTTCGCTGGCAATACTTTGATAATTGAACCACAATTTCCCCCTCATCCTCAAAAGACCGCCTATTCCGTTCAGTCCAAATAGTCCACATTAAACAACCTGGAACCAAATTCCAAATATCAGAGTTATGCTTCCCAAGCCAATGATACTAGCAAAATAATAAGTCCACAATAGAACCTGGTATGACCCATTCGATCCCAAACAACCGAATCATATACATCCACAAAGAATGAGCTATCGGATAGAAAAGTAACAGGTGATCCACAGATTCCGCATTGTTATAGCACAAACAACAATGGTTTGCCAAAGGACGACCATGAAACATAAGATTATCCAGAGTTAGAATCTAACCATGGGCTGCTGTTCACATAAAAAAAAGCCACCCTTTTAGGAACTTTAACTTTCCAAATTCCCTTCCAAGGGAAAGTGGAAGGAGCTGCATTATAAATCTTATGATAAAAGCACCGAGTATCAAACTTCCCATTGCCATTAAGATCCCAACAAAGTCTATCACACCCTCCACCCCTAGGAATTCGGGTTTGGATGAAATGAAGAAAGGAGTAAGAAGCCGCCAACTCCCAATCATTGAATTCCCTATGAAATCTTAAATTCCACACTCTGTCATTATCACCCACTGGAGGGCTTAACACCTCAGAAATACAAGCCTTCTTATTAGCTGAACACAAAAATAACTAAGGATAAAGAAATTTGAGAGGAACATCCCCAATCCACTTATCGTGCCAAAAAAGAATACGAGAACCATCCCCCACCACAAAAGAGAAATGCTTAGCGAAAGTTTCTCACCCTTCACTAATACTCTGCAAACCCACAACCATGAGCCTTACTACGAGCTCTAGTGCACCAACCTCCTTTTCCTTTCCCATATTTCATGGCAATGACCCTATGCCACAAATGCGAGGTTTCATGGCCATACCTCCAAAGCCATTTCCCTAATAAGGCCTGATTAAAAGGCGCCAACTTCCAAATTCCCAAACCGCCAAACTCTTGCGGTAAGCAAACCTTTTCCCAAGCCACCAACGGATATTTGAAACACTCAACTGTTGAACCCCACAAGAAGTTCCTTTGAATGCGTTCCAATCTAATCGCCACAGCTTTAGGGATAGTAAAAAGGGAAAGGTAATAAGTCGGAAGGCTTGAAAGGGTACTCTTCAGCAAGGTGAGTCTACCACCCTTTGACAAATAAAGCCGCTTCCAACCTAAAAGCTTCTTCTCCATCCTCTCAAGGATCAGATTCCAAATAGAGGGTGTTTTGTACAAAGTACCCAAAGGCATACCCAAGTAAATCATAGGCAAACTTCCCACCCTACACTAAAGGATATTAGCCAAAGACTGAATGTTACGCACCTCCCCAATAGGGACAATTTCACTTTTCCCCACATTCTCCTTCAAACCAGTAAAAGCTTGAAAACAAGTCAAAACCAGCCTAATAGAAAGAACCTGCTCTCTAGAGGCATCATAGAAAAGAATGGTATCATCAACAAATAAAAGGTGAGAAACACAGATACCGGTAGAATTAACGAGACCCACATGACATGAAAACCCTGAATGAAACCCCCTTCCTCAGTTTTCTTTAGGATGCGACTTAAAACCTCCATGATCAAAAGAAAGAGAAGGGGAGACAAAGAATCACCTTGTCTAAGACCTCTAGAGCTACCAAAGAAACTAGCAGGAGAACCATTAACCAGAACTGAGAAGCGAAATAAGTTTATCCAGCACTCGCCTCAATTTATTAGCTAAAACCTTAGACAACAGCTTATATACACTGCTTACAAGGCTGATAGGCCTAAAATCTTTGATATTTAAGGCATTATATTTTTTGGAAATCAGAGATAGGAAAGAAGCATTCAGAGACCATTCAAACTTTATGCTCCTATGGAAATGATCAAAGAATGCCATGACATCTATTTCCACTACACTTTAGCATTTTTGAAAAAAAGCCACAGTGAAACCATCTAGACCTAGGGCTTTATCACCCTCCATCTCATGTAGAACCTTTACCACTTCCTCCTTAGAAAAATCCCTCTAATTCAAGCCGCTCATCCTCCTCAATTCTAGCAAACTCTAATCCATCCATAGAAGGGCGCCAAGTATCTGACTCAATGTACAACCTCTAATAGAAATTGACCACCTTAGACCGCACCTCTTCCTCATCCTCATAGAGGACACCATCTACCTCTATACCCCGAATATGATTAGTTCTTCTATGAGAGTTTGCAACCCGATGAAAGAAGCAAGTATTATTGTCCCCCTCCTTCATAAATAAAATCCGGGACTTTTGTCTCCAAGAAATCTCTTCCAAAGAGGCAAGATTAGCAATCTCACCTTTAATCTGAATACGATGGGTTTGATCCTCCTGAGAGAGACTAGACAAGTCCTCCCTAGCATCCAAACCCAACAATTCAGATAAAATACATTTCTTCCTATAGGCCAGGTCCCCAAACTCCTCCTTATTCCACTTTTTCAAGTCCTCTTTAAGAGCTTTTAATTTACGAGCCAAATAAACCTAGGAGAACCCGAAAAGCAATACCCATTCCACCATTGCCAAACCCTCTCTACAAACCCCTCTTCTTTCAACCAAATATTCTCAAACTTAAAAGGCACTCCGACCTTTATTAACACTACTCGCCACCACCAAAAGAGGGCAATGATCAGAAACTACACGAGGGAGTACTCTTTGTGACATGTTTCCAAAGTGATCTACCCAATCCACCGATGCCAAGGTTCTATCAATTCTTGACATACAAACTGACCCCGAATCTCTAAACCAAGTAAACGAAGCCCCTTCAAGGGGTAAGTCCACAAGGTAATTAGCCTCAATGAAGTCTAAAAAAGCAAACATAGCTAGACTAAAAGCCTCACAACCAAATCTCTCACTCGGATATCGAATGGTATTGAAATCCCCAAAAACACACCAAGGCGTATTCCACCTAGAGTGCATTCTTAAAAGTTCTTCCCACAAAGCACCCCGCTGATTATCCTCATTAGGCCCATACACTCCTGAAATCATCTGCAACCCCCTTCAGTAACACATTAACAAAAAACAGACCAACAACACAATCAACTTTTAAATACTCTCTTATCCCAAACCAGTAACACCCCTCCTGTTGTATTAACTGCATCAAGAACAACCCAATCTAGGAATGGACTACCCCAAAGGCTTTGAACAACAAAAGAGTTTAAAGAAGACAACTTAGTTTCTTGAAAGCAAACTATATCACACTTCCACTCCTTGAGAAGATTTTGACATACTTCTCACTTTTGAGGATTATTTAACCCCTAACATTCCAAGATAGCAACCGTAAACTCATTTAAAACTGGTAATCGCCCTAGTACCTACTGAGAGGTCTCTATTCCTCCCCTTAGAAGCTGCCCCATCATAATTAATAGAAGAAAACAAACCTTTGAGTTCCTTGAGCCCTTTCTGCTTAGAGTTCACAATACCTTTAGAAAACCCATCACTAACAACATCAACATAGTCTTGTTCAAGAAGACGGAACAGAACCAGGCATTGATCTTTGTGCTTAACAATAGGAAAACCCACAATTCTACAGAAATTTTTCATTAGGCTACAAACCCATTTCGAATTTTTCACCGCTAACCTTCAAACCTCTCCCTCACCACCTTCTTAGATCACCTCCAACTCCTTATGATCATTGGGATCCCATTTAGATAGAGGTGAGCACTCCAAAGAGCCATCCTCGTCCTCTCCATGAAAGAGGTCACTAGAATTAACTTCACTTTGCTTCCACTGCATCAGAAGATGCTTATCCAAATGACTTGGCAACACTGGCTCAGCAATAGGATTGCTCCATATATCTCCCTTCTCACCAGAAACCACTGTGGAGTCATCTCTCTCTCCAAAGCAGAGACCCTTTTTCACTACCCAGACCTAACAAAGGAGAAAAAGAGTTTTGGGCAGCTCCCTGATGCCGAAGATCAGAAGAAACCACATACCCAGGTCCCCTCATCTTCGCTATCGTCCCTACCCTCAAAACACCAACTATTGAAGTCTGGGTCTCTTCCCTCAACCTCCGATTGATCATCTCCACACTGAAAAACCCAAAAAAGGGCCTCTCCGTCACAATCGCCAGTGCCGCTAATGTCACTGGCGACCCGAAAGCCTCTATCGCACTCTCCAGCGCCGCTGTTGATACCGGCGACTTGGTAGCAAACCTCCCTTCGCTGATCTCCCCGGCCATCACTTTGGCCGACAGTGAGACCACCGAGACGACATGCACAGGGTTGACAGTGAGGATAGAGTCACCGCAAACCAATTCTGGCATTGTTGCTAACACCGGTGGCTCGAAATCTCCACCCCTTCTTTCGCTCGAGCTCTTGCCGACTACCCACGATGCCTAGGCATCAGACTTCACTTGAAGTAAGTTGGGCTTAACCAAACTGCCCTTCATTTGAGGATACACTTGCACCTCAGGTTGGGCTACAACAAGCCCACCTGATTGTTTTGTGACTTCTGGCTCATCACTTAAAATCTTGGGCCAACTGAGCTCCTTATCACCCAGCCAAGTCACATAACGTCTCCCATTCTCAAGCTTACACACTCTCAAAGACAAAGTAGCAAGAGTCTACTTAAATTGAAAAGCCCGCATAGGTCTGCCAGTAAAAGCTGAAACATTGCCTTTTGTAACTGAAATATTTTCTATAGGTTTTCCCTGAATCACGTTCTGCCCCAAAATTGTTCCAATTTTTTCAAAATTTTTGATCTGTTGCTGACTACCATAAACAGATAAAATCTTCCCACTCCGGCCACCACCAGCAAGCTTACCACCTCCACCACCATTATTTAAAGAAACTTTGGCTAGAGATATCGGTTTAGCACCAGAGCAAAAATTCCTAAGCTCTTTCTAAAACAAAGACCAGCCAGCTCTATTAGAGCTTGCTGGTATCATTATACAACCTCCCCTAGACCTTCCAAAATATACTGCAATAACAACAAACAGACTAGCTTTGTTAGATCTCCCATAAAACTCTAACAACTTCCTATTTTCCCTAAATCTCTTACAAAGTAAAACATGGCTAGGCACCTAATCTCGTATATCTTCGAGACAAGTAAGTATCCACTCCAAGCCCCTACGTCCAACCCAAATCGAGCTCTTAACATTCTGACGTGTCTCATGTAATGCATACGAATCAGACCACCCCCCATCAAAAGAAAAGGAAAAAAGTTTAGCATCAATATGAAACGAAATCTTGCTGCCTCCAAGGACAGAGGATAGAGGTTTAGGTGGGATGATATGAGAAGTTTCAATGGAGGGAAAACTTGGTATGGATAAAGGAGTAGGTACAAGAGTAGGCTGTTTAGGCAAAACTTGGTTAGACTCCTGAGGTGCTAGGGAAGAGGAGGGCAAAGGCAGTGGTGGAGGAGGGGGATAAGGAAATGGGAAAAACCCAAATTGTGGAGGAAAGCAAAAGGGGGAGGGAGAAGGAAGATGTGAGGGTGGCAAAAAAGGAAAGAAAGAAAGTGATGGTTGAGGGAGGGGAAGAGGGAGAGGGAGAGGGTGGGGTGGAGGAAGGGGATGGAGAGGGTGAGGCTGAGGCTGAGGTGGGGGAGGGGGGTGGGGGGGAGCAAGACTTATGTCATTTGTGCTCCTTCATGTCATTTGTAATTATTTTCTTTAGCAAATTAACAAGAACAAGGATAAACTCAGAAATTTAAAATAGGAATCATATCTAAAGCATAGATAAAGCAGAAAACCAGACAAAAAAAAAAGCACAGCACATTTTAACATTAGGACAGACAAACTTAATTTCACATTAGGATGGAAGAGGATATCACATGTAAAACGAAATTAAGAGATAAAAATAAATAAAGCACAAATTCACAATATCAACTAAAAAAAAAAACCACTTGATCCTGACTAACTAGGACCAGCTACATAAATCCAATTTTTATTCCATTGGCTAAATTCAAAAAATGTTATCTACCATCCTAGTGTGGTTGAAGCAATATATCTGCCCCCAAGGCACATATAAATAGGGTAAAACCTCCAAAAAAATATGGGTAATTTAGTCAAGAATAATGATGTAGTAATAAAGAAAGAATGGAAGAGTAAATTTCAAACACTTTTCATATGCTTAACGTACTACTATTTGCTATACATGAATTATTGCTTTACATAGCATGCGATCTCTGTTATTTCCAACTTTTTTTTTCTTGATAATGTAGGGACCCTTTCTAAAGAAGAACCCTTTGGACTCACCTCTAGCACAATGATGATTCACCACCAGAAAATGGAAAAGAAGATAGTTTTTTAGAAATATATTTTTCTTGTGTGCAATTGAAAAGAGAGAAAAATGAAAGATGGATTTGGAATATATTCTAAGTCCCACCAAATTTCACTTCAAAGTAGGTGGGACTTAAATTTTGAGATTAAAGAAGAAAACGCGTGTCCAAAAGGAGAAAAATATAACTTCATAAACTTTGATATGCCTACTTCAACTACTGTATTCAAGGAACACTGACAAATCCAAGCTTTTGATATCATTCAATAAGATGCCAAAAAAACATGAATGATCTTGCCCCATGGATGTGCAAGCAAGTCTTCTGACCAGCCGGTGTAGAAACATATATTCTTATAACAGGAACCTCACTTTCCCACCTTCAAGAATTCAAGAATCCACTTAGAGAAGCAAATTAATGCATATTGTACATTTCTATGAATACCATTTTCCTAGCCCTATGTTTGGTTCCTTGGAAAAATGAATAACTACATTTTAACTTAAAAATTTTTTCACCACAGCAAAGCGTGCAAGAGTCTTCAGGGGTTCTTAAATACTTTTTTTTTTAATTAAAAAAATTAAATAAAATTCTATTACCTAGTTATTATAAGGATTAAGAATTATTAAATTCTTCCCTACAATCTGTGCAGTTATAAATAGTTTAAAAATACCCTTACCTAGTCCACACCATCTTTACTTTTTTCTCATAATCCTAAGTTCATAGACTTTTTCTTTTTTAAATCTTTTTACTTCAACAATTTTAGAGTCATATACTACAGAACCCAATTTTAATTTAACCCTAGACTAACCTAGAATTAGTATGCTTGCTCTGCAAGTAAGTGTGGGGACAACAAGTTTAGACCTTTTTTTTCCATAACATCTCTAACAATAAGTATAAGTATAAAATTCATCTTAAAAACAAAAAGGTAAAAATACAATTACACCACTAAAATTATAAAAATGCAATGAGGAGTTGCTACGGGTTCAAAATGAGTATTTGTAAAAAACGCTATGAAGAGTTGTTGATGCAAAACAACGTCTTGAGTTTTAAAACATGATGTTAACTCTTAAAATGACACTGTTTTGCATTTGTAACATTAGAAGACGTTAACAGTTAACAATGGCCAGAACAGAAGAACTAAAATGACAAAATTTCAACTTGGTGATTGTATTTTTCCCCAAAAAAAATGAATATTCATAATATACATATTTAGCAACTACGATGAAATCAAAATCAATATATCAAACAATTGTGAAATGAGTTTCACTTTCTTTTCAATTGAGAATTCTATTCCTAATATCAAACAATTTAAAAAATTACAAAAAAGAAGAAGAAGAATTAAACAGCATCGTTTGAGAGTGAAAGTAGAGTACCTTGGAAGGTACTATAAGAGATATGAAGGCCATGGATCAGCGGAGCCATGTAGTGGTCGATGGTGACAATCTTTACGCAGAAGGCGTTTATATCTGACTCCGAATCTGCCATTGATTCTCTTTGAATTTACAAGAATGCCATGAGAACTTGCTTCCGGGAATGGAATAGAAGCCTAGAAGGTGGAAAGAAGGTTCTGAATTTGGGGGCTATCGGGGGAAAATGAAAATTTGGTTCTATTTGTTTGGCACAAGTCAGAGAGACAGGCAGTTATAATATTAACTTGAAAGCTTCTCTGGCACACTATTGCAGAGTTGTAATCCAGGGAATGTGAATAGAACAATTTTGTCCCCACTCCTTTTGTTAAATTCTCTATAGGTCTCCTATTTAAAATTTTTTTTTTTGGTGCTGGATTCTTTTTTTTTTTTTTTTTTTTTTTTTTTTTGGGCGTTTTGGGCTATAGTGGCGTTTTGCAAATGCCACTATAGGTCCCTTTATAGTAGCATTTATAGGTCATACTCTTACAAATGCCTATAGTGGCGTTTGACAAACACCACTATAGGCTGTTGAAAACATTACTATAAACCCATTTTTTAAAACGCCATTATAGGATACTCCAAACGCAACTATAGATATGCCTATAGCAGCGTTTATAGAAAACGCCACTATAGGTTACCTATAGTGACCTTTTTTACAAACGCCACTAAAAAAAAGGCCACTATAAGTCCAGCTTTTTGTAGTGCTAGGAGACAGGGAAGCCATGGTGCTTCCCTAACCATTAGGCACAAATCAAGATCATCCCATTGTGGGTTTTTTTTTTTTTTTTTTTTTCTTAGAACTAAAAGTGGTTCATTGATTCATATTGAGAAATGCTATGTTCACAATATTTTCACAACAAATTTTAAATGGTAGGTTGTTATTGGATATTATGGATGGCCAAAAAAGTAATTTTAAGTTGTGCTTTCAAATTAAAACCAATTACCACATGTAATTTGTTGTAAAAATATTGTGGATGTAGCACTTCTCATTTGGAGGAGTGCTATGTGTACAACATTTTCACCAAAAAAAAAAAAAAACCTAGATGGTAAGTTATTATTGGTTATAATTCGAATCCACAAGTTAAACTACTTTCCCACCCATGAGGCCCTAATAACCAATAACAACCTACTACTTTAGATTTGTTGGGAAAATATTGTGGACATAACATTTCTCTTATTTTATTGTACAATTTGTTTTATTTTAATTCCATAGTTGGGAGGAGGGAATTAAACTCATGCCTCAACTGGAAACACTAAATGATATTAATCAAGTTACAACTTATAAGGCTTTTGACTATTTTATTGCACTTTAATACAATTATTACTGTCACTATAATTATTCCATTACACTTAACTAGGTTTCTCTTATTACACTATACAACTATTACAATCACTATAAATCTAAAGCAAGTACCTCTAAAAGTTTTCATCTTCACATACGTAAGTTCACTCCAAAAGTTCTCACATATCAGTTCGACCTTCTAGAGGTGATGACATGTCTAATAACCAGTTCGCAAGCATATCCTATCACTACTACTTTCCAACCAAATCCTTCTCCCAGTGATGATTCTTGCGTCATTTCAAAAGTTGTTGTCTCTTTAGTTCCACATTTCATTGACAACGGAAAGCCACACAATCCAAAGTTACCCTCAAAAGATGAACTTTGAAATGTCCAAAACTGTCCACCTTGTGGAATTGGAAAAATCAGTTGGTTTTGAGAGAGGTTTAAATATGCAAGAAATGTGAGAAGTTAGTTTCTGAGAGATTTCACCAAAGAGAATATTTTGAGAAAGATCCAACAATTCAAGCACCATTAGGTTCCCCAGTGATGATGGGATATGGCTTATAAAACTATTGCAATATAAATTGAGTACAATTAGTGCCTTGAGCTTCCCCACGCTATTTGGAATTTCCCTGTAAAACTTGTTGTTAGAGAGACCAATAGCTGTGAAGATGGTCAAAAATTTTACCAATTCCAAATCTGTTCGTTTATTCCTTATTGTCATTTAGTCTTTATAATAAAAAAATCGTAGACCCACGCAATGCATGTGAATAAATAATTATTTTGTAATTGTAATATAATTTGTTCTCTAAAATTTGTTGAAGAAAATTTGTTTTTCCTAAAAATTAAATAATTTCTATTCGGTCTAATTAGGCTTATTTCGGTCTCGTTCCGTCCAATTTGGTCCACTCACTCCAAATTGGTCACCTTCGTCCATTTTGGGCTAATAGAGCCTTAAATATATTCCTTTTATAGGTTGCTTTTTCAAGTTTAGCTCAAAAATTCATTTTTCAAGAGTGGAGTGAGGGGGGAGGAAAAAAGAGACTTTGAAAATTGTCATTTTACTGATTTATGTGATGCCCTAGGTTGATTTGATATTGATTGGATATGTGTTGAGTCCCACGTCAAACATATATAAAGGTGGTTTAAGCTTTATTAACAAATATAAGAAGCATCCATTACGACTAGAAAAGCCCTTTTAAGGTATAACTCACAGATGACAGGCCTTTGTTTTCAAATAAACTTCTATAAACAAGTTTTTAATTTGAGTTCATAAATTTATTTATTTTTTCTTCAAAATTAATGTGATTCTTTTGACAGTGAAGGGTTATTTTACGAAATTCCTTTAATTGATCGGTGCTTTCCTACTTTTAGTTTTAGTTTGTCTTCATTTTTTATTGATTTTTCATTAGATGAAAGATTATAAAAGATTTTTTTTTTTTGAGAAGAAGAAGGATTATCTATCTATCTATAAACTATATATAGTAGTTAGGTTTAAAAGTCCTGGTTATATATTACAAGATTCCTTTCTAGTGTTTCTTTTAGTCACAAGCAGTATTTCTCAACATATATATATATATATATATATATATATATATGTAGGGTCAAGATTTGTAGCCCAAGTCCTAAAGATATAGGATATAAGTCCAATAAGCCCAATACAATAAATTTGTAGAGAGTGGGTGAAAAAGCTGAGCTTTTGGTGGATTGGACAACGGCTAGTAAGGATTTTAGAGATGAATAAGCATGAAACACACGTAAAACTCGATGAAATGATTGTCCGAATAGATAGATTATGAATTAAACCAATAGTTCTGAAAGTTAATACAACTCTTAGTGTTACAGTAATTCTTTTTCTCTTTTTCCGATACCCTTCTTATGGGAGTTCTTTTACATTATATAGTTCCTTTCAGATCATCTTGATCGTACACTTATTAATTATCTAAGCCTTCACTCGAGTGCATGTCTCATCAAACATTTTCTTTGGCTCTCTGTGAATGGTGGTAGTTGCGACTGCACTGTTCAAGGGTCTTCTCCACATAAATGCAGCCAGAAAAGTTGTTACAATGTATTTAATACGGTGGTAGCAGCTTTTCTTTTAGATATTTCTATGTTCTTATCACTTGTGTACGTGCCTGAGGTTCATCCTGATCGTTGGAACTCCTTGGAAGGTCATCTAAATTGCCCAAATATATGCTTGTCCGATATTCATCGTATCCGAGAAGGAGCTCCTCCTCGGACCATATTCCTCCATTTTTTCCTTAGGTGATTCTCAACTTTGGGGCCTCTCCCAATCATTTACTCCTCCTCGGACATGTTCACATCCTCGGATAAGACCCAAGGCCTAATATACAAATTTGGGTTCTTATCCCCGCAATAGCCCTTCAAAATTCCAGTTTTTCCCTCACATCCGAGGAGAAGAAGTGGGATTTTGATTTACCTTAAAATTGAGGGTTAGAAATGTCAAAATATCTGAGTTTACACGTGTGGGATTATAGTTTTGTGCGCTTCATCATTGCTATTGACATTTCGAAATCCGTGAAACATCATTAATTGCTTCAGGTGGCGCTATGTCCTTGGTATCCAACGGTGAGGCATTGATCCAACAGATGATACTTTTCCTCAGGGTTTGGGTGGGATAACTCCCACCCATTATTTGCCTTCTATATAAAGTCTTGCAGGAAACCATTTTTTCCTTTACTTTACAAACTTTCAAACTCTCGAGTGAACTCAAGCATTCAAATTCACAAGACCTGTTAAATCATCGAACCTTTGTTTCTTTAGAGATCTTTGAGAGCTCTTCTAAAGATTTCAAGGATCAACACTCACCTTTTATTGTGTAAGTTTTGATTTCTTCGAACCCTTCTCTTTCTCGGCCAACCTCCTTGTCCTTAAAATTCTGACTTCCCTAGTTGTTATTTTAGAAATTTTATCTTTTTATTTGTCCAAAATGGGTAGATTTAAGTATCTAATGGATAGCCCTACCCAGATAGAGATTTTTAAGAGAAGATACCATATATCGAAGGAGGTTGCCTTGCGGTACTGTTCCCCAAAAGAAATATCAACCACGAGAAGTGGGAGAAGGGGGAATGACTCTCCTCATGGGTGAAATTACGATGGAATATCTCCGTAACCATAGGATTTGTCTTCACTAATGCGCACCTAACCTTTTTAGGATCCTAGGCAGTATCAATGCTTTGAACCAGTATTTAGGCTTAGGGCTCACTTGGCACGATGTGGTGCACATGTACAAGTGCCATAAACAAAAAGGGGCTGGATTTTACCTTAAATCTCGACCTGATATTGTCAGGCTCATCTCCTGCCTCCCTAAATCTAACAAGGGGATGAAAGACGACTACCTGATTGCTTCGAGAGCGTGGCATGACAGTTTTCATTGCCCCACCCAAGCAAGAGAGCCAGGTGGGATATCTTAGATTTAGGTCTCCTAACAATAGATTTAGGCTCTTTGTCATCGGCCTTATTTTGTTCTTTTTTTTTTTTTTTTTTTTTTTTTTTTTTGTAATGATGGATCTTAAATCTCTTACTTTGTTTTGCTTTTCTTTGATGTTAACAGATAAAAGATATGTAGCTCCTCTGCTCAGCCTGACTAACGTTGCAGCGCTCAACTATTTACTAAGATCTGAGATCTTTGTAAGTGAAGACAGGCAACTTCGGGTTGTCCATCTAATTTTGGATTTCAATCCTCTTTCGGACAAATTTCAAGAGGTCAGCAACGCTATAAGGGCAAATGACTAGTGGATAGATTGGATTGATGTATCGTGGCCCAATTTTTTTGCTCCGTACGATCTTTCCCCAGTAGCACACCCAGTCCCACAGGGTGTTCCTTTGGTTGTCCCACCAATTCAACAAACTCCCCTCGAAGTAGCGGTAGCTGGAGAAGGGTTTGCCTCTTCTAGTTCCTTGCTCGAAGAGGAAATCGATAAATTTCAATTCGGAGAAGAGGAAGCACATGAAGTACAAGCAATTTTAATATTGGAGGCCGAGGAAGAACTAGATAGACATTCAAGTGTTCACGCCCTTACTTCTATGGTCACTTATTTGGAAGACACTTCAGATGAAAAAGAGGAAGACATGGCTTTGAAAGCAGACAACAAGAGTCTAAGGGAGCTAATGAAGGGGAGGAATAAAGTATCCACCCCGAAAGAAGCTAATAAGTCCTAGCCCTCAGCGAATCTTCCTCCTCCTCCTCCTCAGCTTCCTGCTGACCTTGGGTTGAAGCCAGTCCCTAAGCTGAAGAAAAAGAGACCAAATGAAGTCCTTGAAGAAGGCGAGGTGGGCCCTTCGAAAGGAAACAAGTAACAAAAAGTAGTAAAAAACCAGCGAGGCAGAAGGTCCTCTTCTGTTGAGAGCTGAGAGGATGCTCTCGGGGCTGATGTGCGCTGACCACCTGCACATGGTCCCCCAAGCTGGAGATAGATGGTGCCCTTATCGTTTGGGATGCCTCGGTCTAAAACTTTCAAGGAGGCCAAGCAGGTTACATTGCTGAGGCCCTAGAGCAGCCACTTCTTCTGCCAAGAGATACGGACGCTTATAGGCACTTCAAGCAGCAAGAACTTTTCCTATCCCTTAAGAGGGATCTGGCTATGGTAAGTGATTTGATCCACTTCTCTAAGTAAGCATTTGATCGTTTTCACTCATTCCTCTTCTTTGTTTTATATTGAATTTTTCCATTTCTGTTATATAGATTACTCAGCAGGTTTACATGACTGAGGAATGGGTCAAGGATGCCCGTAATGAAGCTAAGGTGGAGGCCTATTCTCGGTCCGAGGTCAAGAAAATATTGGGTAATTTTAGGGAGGATCAGGCTAAGTTGTCCGAGCAGCTAAAAGAGGCGATTAAGGCTAGGGACAGTGCTGATGTAGGCCTCAAGACTACAAAGAGGCAGGCTGAAGATCAACGCCAGCAATTGCATATGACTGAAATTAACCTGGCTACAAAGAGGCAACTGGTGAAAGATCTTCGAGTTGAGCTTCAAAGGGTCAAGGAGGCAGCCCAACTGGCCAAGGAGGCAACCGAGGCTGAGAAGCAAGCATCATATAAGCTTAGGGTGGAAGAGACTCAAGTCAGGCTTACAGAAGAGCTCTCTGCAGTGTGTAGAGAATACTACGATGTGTCTTGGGGTAAAGCCCTTGATGCTGCTAAGGTCCCTATAGACTCTGACTTTAGGCGACCTGAGAGCATATATTACAATCCTGAAATTCTCGAACTCCTAGGTCTTGACTCCTCTCACCTCGAGTACGCTCTAGAGGCATCCGAACAATCATTGGTTGACCAAGCCCTTCCTGCTCTCCTTGAAGCTCCTAAGGAGTCTGACCAAGTTGGTGGCCAGGGGTAGGGATCTTCAGGACAAAGGTAAAGGTTAGGATAAGAAGCAAGCTCCTTCTAAATCCAAGGACCAAGCCCAAGATGTTGCTGCCTCTCAGCCAAGTCAGGCAGCTGACCCTTTTGCCCCCAAAACAAAGACTTAGCTACTAGGACCTTTATTTATTTTATCATTATTATTATTATTATTATTATTATTATTTGTAAGGGAATGTAAAGTACTCTTTTTCTGATCAATGAATGTATTCTTCTTTTATCTCCTATGTCTTCACTATATATACTATCAGGTTTATTGTTACTGCGGATAATATTGATTTGTTGTTGCTTTAACTTGAACAGAATCAATAATAACACCCTACTAATGAGGTAAATAACTTAACTAAGTACTAACAAAAACTGGTTCGTATAAGAATTAGTAATAAATTTGGTAAATAATGGAAGATAAAGGTGCCTTTTACATTCTTCAATACTTAAGCAAATAATTAAGTACTTTATCTTACTTGGGGGTGTTAATCTAAGGACTTGGTTAGAGCTTTAGGCATATTTTCGTACTTAGTGACTCTACCCGAATTGGGCTTTGTCTAACACTTACAAAGAACGCCACTGAGTGTTACTTTAACCCAAGTATGTGGTCCGAGAGACCTAACGTGATTTAGGATCCATTTAAACACTTATAAAATTGTAATGGAGTATTAACCAACTCATATCATCTGATCTGAGGACTTCAGGCATGATTGAGTTTAAATTTAAACACTTATAAAAATTGTAATGAAGTGTTAACCAACTCATATCATCTGGTCCGAGGACTTCAGGTATGATTGAGTTTAAGTTTAAACACTTATAAGAGTTATTATTGAGTGTTAACCAACTCACATCATTTGGTTCGAGGACTACAAGCATAATCAATTTTAAGTTTGAACACTTAGGAAAATTTGTCATTAAGTGTTAACCAACTCACATCATCTGGTCTGAGGACTACAAGCATGATCGAGTTTAAGTTTAAACACTTAGAAAAATTATCATTGAGTGCTAACCAACTCACATCATTTGGTCCGAGGACTACAGGCATGATCGAGTTTAAGTTTAAACACTTATATAAATTGCAATGAAGTGTCAGGAAATATACAACCTTTATGTAACAGATAAACATATTGATCGAGGAAAAACTAGTTAATAATAATATCTTTTAAGGTTGTTTACATTCCATGGGTATGGTATTACATGATCATCTAAATCTTCTAAAAAATATGCTCTGATGCCAGCCTTTGAGATGATACGATATGGTCCTTCCCAATTGGGTCCTAATTTTTCCCATGCTGGGTTCTTTGCAGCGCCCATAACTTTCCTTAACACTAGATCACCAATCGTTAATGGTCTTAACTTCATGTTGGCATCATAACCCTGTTTAAGCTTATGTTGATAAGATGCTAAATGGACCATTGCATTTTCCCTCCTTTCTTCAATCGGGTCCAAATTCTTCTTCAGCTACTCATTATTGCTACTCGAACTGAATGAACTAGTTCTCAACTTTGGGAAACCAATCTTTAAATGGATAACAGCCTCAGCCCCATAAGTCATTGAGAAAGGGGTTTCCCCAGTAGACCTACAAGGCGTAGTTCTATACGTCCAGAGAACATGTGGCAATTCTTCCACTCATTTGCTCTTCGCATCATCTAGCCTTTTCTTTAACCCATTTACTATGACCTTTTTAATAGTCTCCGCTTGTCCATTCCCTTGGGGATAAGTAGGGGTAGAATATCTATTCGTGATCCCCAATTCACAGTAATAACTTCTGAATGCTTTACTATCAAACTGAAGGCCATTGTCCGAGATAAGAGTATGAGGGATCCCAAATCGAATGACAATGCTTTTTCAGACAAATCTCTTTGCATCCACATCCCTGATGTTAGCTAGAGGTTCATCTTCAACCCATTTGGTAAAATAGTTTGTGTCGACCAGCAGGTATCTCTTGTTTCCTACTACTTTGGGGAATGGATCCACAATATCTAAGCCCCATTGAGCGAATGGCCATGGGCTGGATAGTGGATTAAGGATTCCCCCTGGTTGGTGTATGTTTGGTGCAAACTGTTGGCACTAATCGCTCTTTTTCACATATTTGTGGGCCTCCCTTTGTATGCTTGGCCACCAATAGCCTTGGGTGATGGCGTTATATGCCAAGGATCTACCTCCAGTATGGCTTCTGCAAATTCCTTCATATAGCTCCTCGAGGAGTGATTTAGTTGGCTCCGGATGTACACACAACAAATATGGCCCCAAAAAGGAACGTTTGTATAATTTCTGGTTCTCGGATAGTCAGAACCTAGTAGCCTTTCTCTATACTTTGTCAACTTCTGACTTTTCTTCAGGCATAGCATCTTCCTTCAAGTATTGAATTATAGGGTCCATCCAACTAGGCCCTGCTCTGATTTGATGAACTCGGACTGTTTCTCTTCTCATCTCTGTGGGTTTGTACAAATTCTTAACGAGGATAACTCGAGGTAGATTTTGTGCCGAGGAGGTCGTAAGCATGACTAGTGAATCAGCATGCGTGTTTCCGCTTCTGGTGATATGCAACAAGTTGAAAGATTCAAACTCTGATTGCAAGCATCTAACTTGACCCAAGTACCCTTGCATTCCCTCATCTTTCACCTCGAATTCTCCTTTTACTTGGCCGACGACTAACCTTGAGTTTGAGAACATCTCCACTGCCTTTCTGCCTATTTTTTAAACCATGGTCATTCCCATCAGTAGAGCTTCATATTCGGCCTCATTATTTGTAGCCGAGAAGTCCAGCCTCAATAACTTTTCAATGGTGATTTTCTCAGGGGATACCAGCACTAACCCCACTCCGGAGCCCTTATGATTCACTGCATTGTCAACGTACACCTCCCAAGATGAAGGGCCACGTTGAAAGATCATGCCAACCGATTTTTCATCCATGTTCTGTGTTGGTACCAATTCTTCTAATGGGGGTTCAGCAAACTTGGCACCAGATCTGTGAGGACTTGGCTCTTGATGGAGGTACGAGACATGTATTTGATGTCGAAAGCCCCTAGAACTGTACCCCATTTAGCTATCCTTTTTGTGTAATTAGCACTTCAGAGTATGGCTTTAAGCAGAAACTAAATGAGGACAACAATTGTATGTGCTTGGAAATAATGGGGCAATTTTCATGTACCATGCATTACTGCTAGGATGGCTTTCTCCAGTGGTAGATAACGAACCTCGGCCTCATGTAGCGACTTACTCACATAATAAATTGGTCGTTGATACCATGATCAACTCGTATCAATACCAAACTTACAACATAAGGGGCCACATTTATGTAGGCAAATAGGTCCTCATATGGTTCAGGACTGGACATGATTGGTGGCCGAGCTAGATAGTCTTTAAGCTGCTGGAAAGCTAAGGTACATTCTTCAGTCCACTCAAACCCCTTCCACTTGTTGATCAATAAGAAAAAAATGTCTGCATCTATCTGCTGATCGAGAGATAAATCGGTTTAAAGCGGCGGCCATTCAGGTTAATTTTTGGACTTCTTTGGGATTCCGAAGTGGTTGCAAACTATTAATAGCCTTTATCTAGTTGAGATTGACCTCAATCCTTCTGTGAGTTACCATATAACCTAAGAATTTGCCTGATCCCATGCCAAACGAGCACTTGGAAGCGTTTAGACGCAACTTATATTTTCTAAGAACTTCAAAAATGTTTCCAAGGTCTCTCACATGCTCATAAACTACCTTTCTTTTCACCACCATGTCATCTATGTAGACTTCAATATTCTTACCCAATTGTGGGTCAAACATTCTCATCATCATTCTTTGATAGGTGGATCCCGCATTTTTCAAACCAAATGGCATCACTTTGTAGTGGTAGTTCCCAATGGGAGTAATAAAAGCAGTCTTCTCCTGATCATCCAAGGCTAAAGGTATTTGGTGATAACCTTGAAACGCATCTAGGAAGCTCATCGGAGGATGGCCTACCGTTGCATCCACCAGCTGATCTATTTTAGGCATAGGGAATGGGTCTTTAGGGCAAGCCTTATTCAAGTCTGTGAAATCTACGCACACTCGCCACTTCCCACTCTCCTTTTTCACCACCACAGTATTTGCTAACCATTCAGGATAAAAAAAACTTCCTTAATAGCTCTAGCTTGCTTGAGCTTTGTTACTTCCTCTCGTACTGCATCAGTGTGCTCCTTGGATGGGCGCCGAAGAGGTTGTTTCATAGGGGTGACCAATGGGTTGACATTCAGATGATGACAAATAAAGCTTGGATCCACCCCTGGGGCCCCATAATCATTCCAGGAAAACACATCGACGTTTCTTTTTAGAAACTCCAATAGCTCTTCCTTCTCTTCAACAGGCAATTCAGACCCAATTTGGAAGAACTTCACAGGATCATCGTTAATAACTATCTTCATTAAATCTTCACATCTTGCTTCCTCGACTGATCCTTTATCAGGCAGCGTTAGAACCCTTAACTGCTATGAGTTTTCCTCAGCATGGGTCGAGGACTCAGTTTCGAGCTGATGTTGAATGGTAACCACCAAGCATTGTCTAGCCATAGATTGGCTCCCAATGATTTCTTCAATCTGGTCCCTTAATAGGAATTTCACCTTTTGATGTAGGGTAGAAGAGACAACCCCCAACGCATGAATCCAAGGCCTGCCCATTATGGTCGTATAAAGGGAATAAACATCCACTACTATGAAGTCTACCTCCACTGTTTCTGAACCAATTCGTATGGGTAATCTGATTTAACCTTTTGGAATGAAAAATTTTCCATCGAAGATTATCAGCAGGGAAATATAGAGTGTTAAATCCTTGAGCTTTAAGTTCAGCCCCTTGTACAAGTCTGGATACATGATCTCAGTGCCGCTCCCTTGATCCACCATTACTCTCTTCACATCATAGACCCCAATCCTCAAAGTAACCACCAGAGCATCATTGTAGGGTTGCATGGTTCCAATCTTATCATGATCCGAGAAGCCTATGACTGGCTGAATTTCTGTCTTAGCCCTCTTGGGCTCTGAATTGGAGTCCTCGGTAGGTAGCCGAGTCACTAACATGACTTTGGAGGGACAGGAGCCAGTTCTTCCTGGAGCCACAAAGATGACATTGATCGTCCCCAAGGGGGGCTTCGTAGAGTCATCCCTCTTGGGTCCTGAACTAGCTTGACCACTCTGGCTACTAAAATGGTGCAAGAGATTCTTCAATTTTCCCTCTTAGACGAGTTGGTCTAAATGGTCCCACAGATTTCTACAATCCTCCGTGGTATGTCCTTGATCATGGTAGTATTGACAGTAAAGGTTCTGATTGCGCCTTTCGAGGTTTTCTGCCATTTTGTTCAGCCATTTGAAGTATGATTCATGTTTAATCTTCTCCAGAACCTACTGCACTAGCTCTTGGAATACTGCATTAACTGCTTGAACATTGGTAGAGCCAGACTATCCTGAAAAATCTCTCCGTGGCCGGTTGTTGTATCGGTCCAACTTAAAATCCCTCCTCTCCTGAGAGATAACCTTATCATTCCCTTTTCCTTGCTGTTGATCTTCTTCTACCCTTTTATACTTATCAATCCGATCCATGAGCTGACGCATGTTAGTAACGGGCTTACCAGTCAAAGATTTCCTTAAACCATGCTAGAATGGAAGGCCAAGCTTAAAAGTGTTGATGACCACGTCGTCAAAATCACCTTCAATCTCGTTGAACATCTCTCAATATTTGTCTGAGTACGATTTAAGATTCTCCCCCTCTTGGATGTTCATGGATAAGAGGGAAGCCAACGGCCAAGGAACTCTCCTGCAAGTTATGAATTGAGAGCCAAATGATGGAGTGAGCTCATTGAAGGAATTTATGGATTTCGCCTTTAGGCCATCAAGCCATCTCATCGCGATAAGCCCAAGACTAGATAAAAAGACCTTGCATATCAAGGCCTCATCCTTAGAATGGACAGGCATTCTCTGGTTGAAATGGCTTACATGTTTGACAGGATCTGTTCGTCTATTGTAAATAGTGAATGTTGGCTGATGAAAATGACGAGGAAGTCTTGCTCCTTCAATCTTACGTGTGAAAGGTGACTTAGAGATTTGGTTTAAGGCTCTACTCATAGCATCGTTTCCCACACCCCTATGTGGCAGGCTTCTAAACCGCCGCTCATGATGGTGCTCTTCCTCGTAGGAGAATGATTCACTGGGTGGATTTCGAGACCTCCGTTTGTAGTTAATGTCCCTTTCATCACCAGAAGAGATGTCAGAGTTCGAAGAAGCTTGTCTCCTTTTCGCATGGCGTAACTTTCTCTTTAACTGATCGATCTCCAGTTGCATGATCCTGTTGTTCTCTGCATGGGAGATATGGCTTCCCCCTCGAGGTTGGCTCCTGTCCGTATGTGGAGGGTGGACCTTCCTTCACGATCACCTCTCTGCTTGAGGTTAAGAAAGGGGTCTCCATGTTGGGATTCTCTTGACTCTACTTGTTGTGGGTCTAGTTCTACCATAGTTGACCGTTACCTTCACTCTAACATAAGCTCTCTCCACAGATGGCGCCAATTGTAGGGTTAGGATTTGTAGCCCAAGTCCTAAAGATATAGGATATAGGCCCAATGAGCCCAATACAATAAATTTGTAAAGAATTGGTAAAAGAGCTGGGCTTTTGGTGGATTGGACAACGGCTAGTAAGGATTTCAAAGATGAATAAGCATGAAACACACGTAAAACTCGATGAAATGATTGTTTGAAGAGATAGATTATGAATTAAACCAATAGTTCTGAAAGTTAATACAACTCTTAGTGTTACAGTAATTTTTTTTTTCTCTTTTTCTGATACCCTTCTTATGGGAGTTCTTTTACATTATATAGTTCCTTTCAGATCATCTTGATCGTACACTTATTAATTATCTAAGCCTTCACTCAAGTGCATGTCTCATCAGACATCTTCTTTAGCTCTCTGTGAATGGTGGTAGCTGAGACTGCACTGTTCAGGGATTTTCTCCACATAAATATGACCCAATATACAAATTTGGGTTCTTATCCCCACAATATATATATATATATATATATATATATATATATATATTTATATAAATTCAATGAACTCATGATTAAACCTTCAACTATTTTTTTTTTTTTTTTTTGAGTAAACAAAAACAGTGCACAAAAGTAGTCATGAGTTTAATCATATCAGTGCTAGAATATAAGGGTAAGTTTTGTAACTGTTTTTATCCCTTATTTTCTATTTCTAAAAAAAAAATTCTATTTCTGAAACTAAAAAACTTGTGAAGAAAATTTCTATTTCTAAGACTAAATAAAAAGCAAAAACTGTTCTCAAAATTCAATTTGTGAAGAAAATTGAAAACAGGCAAAAGACTGTTTTTAATTTTCAAAAGCCAATAAAAACGCGCACTTGATTTAATGAATTCGTCACATATGATGAGCTAGCATCAGAGTTCAAGTCCTAGTAACAATATATTTCGGTATTTTCTTCTTCTTTTTTCTTCAAAAAACTATTTTTTTTTTTTTAATTTCTACTAACCAAAAATGTTTTTTGATTTCAAAATACAAGAAAATTGTTTTTTTTTTCTATTCTTAAAAACAAGTTTTTGAAAATAAAAAACAAAATTTGTTATTAAACATATCCTAACAGTAGAAAAATCAACACGGGTAACACTGCCTAATTGAGCGCTACTTACTACCCATTTTTCTTCTATTTTCTATCTACAAGTTTCAATACATTCATTGTGGCAGACAATGGAATGAACACTACTGAAAACCATTTATTTTATTTGAAATTACACGTCCATAGCTAGTGGTCAAAAAAACATAACCTCATCTTCTATCTCTTTTATACGAGCCTCACGAGGAATAGTATAATAGTACTTAATTAATACTCTTTCAATCCCAAACTAAAGTTGTAAAAATATAAGAGTAGTTCTAATACCACATAAGTTACCACAATTTTTGTCATATCTTACGTGTTAAGAGTAGGGACGGAACCGAGAATCAAATCTTGGGAGGAAAGTTTAATGTAAGCTCATCTACTTTACTTATATTCATTACGCTATAATGAAGTAATTAATAGTTTAATACCAATTTCACTAAAGTAAAACCATTATTTATTTATTTATTTTTAAGATGCTTTGTTATTTTCATATGCTACAAATATACTTTACTAGAAATTAATCCCTAACCAAAAAAAACCAAATAAATATGCCCCACGAACCAAAACAAAAAATGTAAATAAAGTTTAAAGTAAACAAATATTTCTTAAAGAAAAGGTTAACAAACAAAAAATAGTGAAAAAACATGTTATTTACAGTTAGAGCATCCACATCAGTAGATGCAAACTTATCATATATTTTGCACCAAAAAAACTATTTTTTCTATTTTACACACCAATTTTTACAAAACACCCACATCAGTCCATCTATTATACACTATATTTTATATAAATAATATTTTTATATTCTTTTTTTAATATTATTTTATCTACCGTTTCTTTTTCCTTATCTCTCTGCCGTTTCCTCTTTCTTTTCTTCCTCTTCTTTCTTCTTCTTTCTCTCAAGGTCAAAACCCAAAAGCACTAGAGCAAGCACTCCATCAACACCACAACCATCACAAGCACCACAACGCCTCTCCAATCCACCAATCTCCGTCAACCTAGAAGCACCATCACAAGCACTCCATCGACGCCAATCTCCATCAACCCACAAAATCGATCTCCATCAACACCATTCTCCGTCAACACCAATCTCCATCAAAACCGATCTCCATCAACATCGATCAAAATCGCCTCTCCAATCCATGATCCACGATCACCGATCCAATGATTTTGTTCCAGTGGTTGATTTTTTATTTTTGTAGTTGATTTCTGATTTTGTGTCTGTGGGAGTGTGTGTATTAGAGGAAGAAAGAACATGATGAGGGAAAGAATGCATTAGTTTTGCAAATGGAGAAGAGAGAGAAAAAAAAAGGAGCGATTTAGAAATTATTAAAATATTCAATGCAAGAGTTACAGTAACCGTGCATATTTGCACGGTTACTGTAGCTCTTGTGCATTTATGCACAATTTTACACCCACTGATGTAAAATCAATTACTTTTTCTATTTTGCAAGACTTTACACGTATTGATGGGGATGCTCTTAGTGGATTATAGCCATTACCCATTATCTTGGTTTTAGAATTTTTTTTTTTATACAACCTTTGCAAAACTTACAACATGCTATCTCAGTTATAAATCAAATCACAATTAAAAAAATTTCTTCTTTCTTATTTTTTGTTTGTGTTCTAATAAGTATTACTGTTTACTTAAAAAAAAAAAAAAAAAAAAAAAAACCTACTTGAAGTCTAGAAATCAAATCAAATCACAATTAAACCATCTGTTGTTGCATCCCTTACTCCCTTAGCTGTTGGATCTAAGAAGCTCACTGTTGTTGCATCCATACATTGTGATAGGTCACAATCTGAATGACCCCTAGTGATTAACCCTAATTAATTAATTTAGCCAAGTTATTAATTAATCAATTAATCATGCAATCTCGTGGAAGCACAAACAAATCACCAAAAACTAAATATGCAGTGGAAAATAAATAACACGGTGATTTGTTTACAAATGGAGAAAACCCTAACGACAAAAATCCCATCGGGTGATTTTTAGGTCACCATTCCCGAAACTCCACTATTATCAAATCAAGCGGTTACAAGTAAAGGAATCCCAAGTACCTTACCAACCTATAGTTGAACCCTTACCCCAATACCCAATTGGACTTAATCTGTAGTGACAGTTCCCACCTTTGATGCACGGCTCTCAAGTACGTGACTAACCAATGCGTGGATCCAAGTACGCGACTTCAGAAACACCAACTAAGGAAGAATGGTTGGCTGCAAAGTTCTTCAGTTCATCCTTTATGATGAATAGCAGGAAGATGCTTGGTTACAAAACCCTACGGTACAAATACACAGCAACTTCTTGATGGAAGATGAACTAGGTCAAGAACTTCATCTTTTGATCACAATTTGCTTGAAGAGAGATTGCTCAATGATAATGCAACTTGTGTCACACTTGATGGCTCTTAAAACAATTCTTTTATATGTTTAGGGTTAGAAGAAAAGAAGGCCCAAAAACATATTCACGGATTCCAAGAAAATCAGATTAGAAATCTGAAATTTTAAATCTCGACAGATAGCAGGTGTCGAGGTAGCTATCTAGAAGGTGTCGAGTTTTAAAAACTTTGCACTTCAGCTTGCTTTTTCTTGGACAGACTTGATGACTTCAACACTTGACCTTGAAACACTGTTTCTTGAAGTATTAAAAACACCTAGAACTACCCAATTACAAGTAGAGTACGTTTTGTCAAAGGATTAGCCAATTTACATAAATAAGTGACATATGTTCTTAATCAAGTTAAAACATATATGTCCTAACAATCTCCTCCTTTGCCAATCCGTGACAAAACCACAACAAACAAATGAGCATATGAGAGAAGTCATAATTCACTCAACTCATATTCACTTGTTGAATACAATAAAATCTATCCTAATACAAACTCTTGAAAAACTTTGCAAGAAGAGAGTTTATGGCAAGTAGACTTTGACAACCTGTATTTCTGAAACACTTTAAACAAAACTCATCAAGGCATCTTGTGTGAAACAGAAATAAATAGATTGCATACAAGTATAAAGAACATGTGTATAAAGATAGAAAAGAAACAACACATGAAGAGAGAGGTGAAAGAAATATACATCCACACATAAAGAATATAAGTACAATGTATGTAAAATGGTCAAAGGACCCCATATACAAGATCAATGTATTTAAGAAAAAAATACATATATAGCCTCACTACATCCCTCAAAAATGACAACACTCCCTCTATAAAAAATGGCCTATACTAACTCTCCCCCTAAGATGACTACTCTCATAGCCCAAAACTACTCCCCTTTTTTGTCACGAGTGACAAAGGGTAGAGTGTCATGTAGACATCTCATCGGCAGAGCTAGCATCCCCATCATCATCATCATCATCATCCTCATCATCCTCAGAATCTGAAGCTGCTGGAGTAGGTGGTGAAGGAGTAGCCTCTGGAGCAAACCCACCCATGGTCGCTTGCCGTCGTGCAATACGACCAACACGAACATTCACCTGATACAACTCAGCAGAGAGTGTATCAAGACGAGTGTCCATGCGCTGCAATTGCACCATAATATCTCCAAGGTATACATCGCTCGAAGAGGAAGAAGGAGCAGATGTAGATGGAGCTGATCTGGATGGAGTCGAACGGGAGGGAGGAGTGGCACCTGGCTGTCTCGACCTGAACTGCGCCTCACTACGTTTTACGATAGCGACATCTATGGTAGATATGTGTGTGAAGTGGTCGGACACAGGAAAGGGAATGAAAAAATGGCGTAGGATCCGCGTGATAGCAGAAGGAAAGATGAGCTTATCACGGGACGTCGAATCAAGATAAACATCTATGATAGACAGGATGAAGTGAGAAGGAAAGTCTATGGTAAGATGCTCTAGAAGTGATAGCAAAAATCGAGCACGAGGCTCTGTGATAGAGTTATAGTGAGAAAGAGAATAGAGAACAAAAGTTATCACCATGTTAATAAATCTAGGACCTTTAGCAAAAGGCCTACATGATGTGAACTGATGCTCACCCCAATCAGCAGAGCGCTCACAAAAAGTGAAAATGAGCTCATCTTTGGACGCAGTCCTCAGACGCTCACAAGAGGGGTAATCAGGAAACTCTATCCTAGATACCCGAAGCACATCCGCAACAAGCTGCGGTGTGACAGGGATGCGCGTACCTCGAATGCGAGTGAAGAAGAGAGGTACTGAAAGATCAATCCCGTGTATGTTGGAGTAGAACTCCTGTATTAGCAAGAGAGGGCAAGTGACCGAGATGTCACACAATGACCCCCATCCCCTACTGTGAATGACAGAGGGAAGGTCAGTATCAGCGAAGTCCGCCAGAATGACTTGGCGTTCCGAATGAACACCTCGTTTAGAAAAGTTCTCCGAAAATGCCTTATGGCATCTCCATCACGGAACCGAAGGTTAAATGGAGCAGTATCAGAAGAAGTAGAAGCTCTAAAATGCAGAGGGTTCCGAGCAGGAGTGGATTTACGTTTGGGTGCCATAGACACTACTAACGTAAAAGAATGAGAGAGAGAGAGAGAGAGAGAGAGAGAGAGAGACTCAGAAAATTTCCCAAAACAATTCAAAAAAGACAAATATCTTGAATAACAAGTACGTATGCATAGGAATGCATGATCATGTGATATGCAAAACAAAAATTTCATCATGGGCTCAGCCCAATCCAATCCTACCAGCACACAGCATATAGCACACATCTAAATGCATGTAAATATCATTATAATGCACATGGAATGCAATGTATGACATTTTAACAATATTTAATGAAAACCCAACCCAAAATTTCAAGAAAAACTCAACAATTTTGAAAAACCCCAAACTTTTACGAAAAATCCCAAAAACTAGGTTTTAAAACATGCAATGCATGAAAAAGGAAGAGAAAAGTGATCTTACCAAGTGATTTGAGCAAGAAATGATCAAGATCCAAGAGGGTTGGAAGATTTGAGTGAGAGGATAGTGAAAAGGAGATGAACAGCCACGGAGAGATCGAGAGAGATCGAGTGAAAAATGAAGAAAATCGCGACAGATCTTTAAATAGGCACCTCAGTAAATCTCGATAGCTGAGGTGTCGAGAGGTATCGAGGAAGCTGTCGAGGAAGGTATCGTGGAAATTGCCGTCGACAGCTGAAGGTATCGAGAGGTATCGAGATGCAAGAAGAATTTCAGATACGTAATGCTCGATCACAAAGGTGTTGAGAAGGTATCGAGAAGACAGAAGATATCTCGATCGATCCACAAGGTGTCGAGACAAGTGTCGAGAAAGAAGACACAAACACAATTAATGAATCTCGATCGATCCATCAGGTGTCGAGAATCTATTGAGGGGACAGGAACTATCTCGATCGATCCATCAGGTGTCGAAGAGGTGTCGAGATTGCGATAAGAAACAACTTGAGAAGCTCGACAGATGACCAGGTATCGAGAAGGTGTCGAGGAGGTGTCGAGCCAGCAATAAAAAGTAGTTATTCGAGAGGGGAAAAACACAGACATGAATGCAATCCAACACACATCTCAACCAAAAATCCACTTAACATATAAATCTCTCAAAAACATCTCTCAACAAAAATATAAGCACAAGGATCCTCTAAAACACACACACACACTAAACAAGTCTAACCAATTTTATTTTTTAAAAACAAGTTATGACAGTTTAGTGAGCATACATTAGCACATGTAAAACCTTTGTGATGGCCAAATCACATTGTACCTGCACATATATCAAAAGTAGCAAAGAATATTGCGTGTTGTGTGTGAAAAATATCGCAAGATTGCATATGTGTATACATGTTATGACGATCTGAGATATGAGAAAATAACTTTTAACTCACACACAATCATAACTGTTTGATGGGGACTATCACCTTTGAGGTACATCCTATAACTCCCACATCTCCTAGAATACACGTTTGCAACCATATTTAAAGCATTTTTAATCTTTTTTATTTTTATTTTCTTTGCATGTTTTCTTTTATTTTAGCATATCATACATGGGTATATAAAAGAGAGAAAAGAAATACCCAAGATGTTAAGCATTTGACATCACACTTTTGCTATGCCGAAGCATACGAATGTCTTTGACACCGCACTTTTGCTATGTCGAAGCATACAGATGTCATATTATGATTGGCGGGCAACAGTGGTGTGATGGTTATTTATGCCTTTCTCTTAGGATTTTCTAGTCCTACCCGTCAAAAAGAGTGATATGAGTGTTAAGTTTTAAGAGATAACCTAATCTTACTCATCACAAATAAGAGCCACAAAGCTCACTTGCTTAGTTGTGCATAAAGATGTTCATCTAAGTTACAAGAGATACAAAGTTTAGAAAACTTTGTTTCATTGGCCATCCAAGGTACACAAGTACCAAAGTACACAAAACACACACTGTTTTTGTATTTTTTTGATTTTTCAATTTTTTTTATTTTTATGTTAAAATCAAAATAAACAAAACTGAAAGTAAACACACAAAACATGTTAAACAAAATGAAGCAAAAACTAGGGAACAGTGTACTGATCGCCATCCTTAGCATCCTTCTTCCCTTTGTCTTGGCTTTTAAACTGAGAAGAACTGAACTGCCTACGGTCCTTGTCGAAGCTCCTTCCATTGGCATTCTTCATAAACTTCTTGAACTGCCAAGTGATGTAGGACTTCATCTTATAATCTTCATCATCGGAAGACTCATCTGTATCACTGCTCTTTGCCTTTAAGACTATGCTTTTACCTTTACTTGACTTGCCAATCCTAGATAATCTTATCTCATAGGTTTGCAAGTTTCCTACCAGCTCAGTCAAAGGAATTTTGTCAATGTCCTTTGATTCCTCTATCGCCGTAATCTTGGCATGGAATCTCTCAAGTAGAAATCTGAGCACCTTCCTTACAATCTTGGGTTCAGGGATGGTTTCCCCAAGATTGAAGGCTGAGTTCATTATGTCCTTGAGCTTGGCATAGAACTTATCAAACGACTCATCCTTCTTCATCTTAATTTCTTCAAAGCTTGAAGTGAGCCTCTGAAGCTTTGAATTTTTGACAGCCTTTGTACCTTCATAGGTTGTCTGGAGGATGGTCCAAGCTTCCTTAGCAGTTTCAATTGAGGATATCTTTTTGAACTCCTCATTTGTGACTGCGCTAAATAGGGCATTTAACGCTCTGCTGTTGAAGTTAGCCGCCTTGATCTTAGTATCATCCCAATTGGCCGGTTCTTCTATTGGCTTAGTCCAGCCAATCTTTACAGCCTGCCACACCTTTTCATCTAAAGACTGCAAGAAAGTTTTCATGCGTACTTTCCAGTATGCATAGTTAGTGCCATCAAATAAAGGAGATATAATTAAATATTGTCCTCTATCTATGACAAACATGGGTCAATGGATCAACACAGCAAAGATTAAACCCTAATCAGAGTGTGCCCGCTCTGATACCACTTGATAGGTCACAATCTGAATGACCCCTAGTGATTAACCCTAATTAATTAATTTAGCCAAGTTATTAATTAATCAATTAATCATGCAATCTTGTGGAAGGACAAAAAAATCACCAAAAACTAAATATGCAGCGGAAAATAAATAATACGGTGATTTGTTTACGAGTGGGAAAACCCTAACGGCAAAAACCCCACCGGGTGATTTTCAGGTCACCACTCCCGAAACTCCACTATTATCAAATCAAGCGATTACAAGTAAAGGAATCCCAAGTACCTTACCAACCTACAGTTGAATCCTTACCCCAATACTCAATTGGACTTAATCTGTAGTGACAGTTCTCACATTTGATGCACGGCTCCCAAGTACGTGACTAACCAATACGCGGATCCAAGTACGCGACTTCAGAAACACCAACTAAGGAAGAATGGTTGGCTGCAAAGTTCTTCAGTTCATCATTTATGATGAATAACAGGAAGATGCTTGGTTACAAAACCCTACGGTGCAAATACACAGTAACTTCTTGATGGAAGATGAACTAGTTCAAGAACTTCGTCTTTTGATCACAATTTGCTTGAACAGAGATTGCTCAATGATAATGCAACTTGTGTCACACTTGACAGCTTTTAAAACAATCATTTTATATGTTTAGGATTAGAAGAAAAGAAGGCCCAAAAACATATTCACGGATCCTAAGAAAATCAGATTAGAAATCTGAAATTTTAAATCTCGACAGATAACAGGTGTAGAGGTAGCTATCGAGAAGGTGTCGAGTTTTAAAAACTTTGCACTGCAGCTTGCTTTTTCTTGGACAGACTTGATGACTTCAACACTTGACCTTGAAACACTGTTTCTTGAAGTATTAAAAACACCTAGAACTACCCAATTACAAGTAGAGTGCGTTTTGTCAAAGGATTAGCCAATTTACATAAATAAGTGACATATGTTCTTAATCAAGTTAAAACATATATGTCCTAACACATTGCTCGATCTAAGTAGTCCAACAAGTTCGACACTCATTGTTAAGAGCTCAAGTCTCAACACTCAAGCTTACAGCTGCTGCATCTTTCAATCTCTCCCCTCACATTTAGTTTAGTTTAGTTTTTTTTTTTTTTTTTTTTCTTTTTTTCTTTTTTTCTTTTTTTCTTTTTTTTGGAATTTGATGGAATGATTTGGTATGTAAGATTCACATTGATTTTGTTTCAAATATTTTTAAGGGTTGGGCTAATTTTTTGGTAAATTTTGTTGATTGGGCTAAGTTTTCTATAACTTTTTATTATTGATTTTGTTGTTGAGTTAATATTTTTGGGCTTTCTAATTTGTTTTTTGAATTTTAGATCAGTAATTTTTTTATGGCCTTTTCTTTTCTTTTTTTATGAGCTTTTTCTTTGGTTTAAAGGGACAAGGTTTTTTTTTATTTATTTATTTATTTATTTATTTTTTTTTGAGAAACGGGGCAAGTTTAATTTTATTGAGTCAAATTGCAAAAAATTAGTTAGGTATATATATACTATTGAATTTATTTTTTCAAAATTTAGGGAGGCCATTGCCCCCAAGCGAATGATTGGCTTGGTTCCTGTGTTAGACTGTGATTGGCTTGGTTCCCGTGTTAGACTGTGATTGGCTGTTTGTTACTTTTACATGGACCCACAATTATTCTTCCACTATTCACAGTCTGCCATTTGATCAGTTGTAGCACAAGTTGTGCTATTTTATGTGGTCTTAAGAGTTTTTCAAAAACGTAAACCCACTTTTCTTTGATAAATTCTCCTCCCAGATATCAATCCCATACAGATAAGGCAAATATGTAATTCAACCACCAGCGTAACTCACCCAAAAACAAGATAATGAAAACATAAAAAGACACAAAAATTTGGTGATGAAGTTCAAAATCAACGAAGAACCTTTTCAAATGGGAAAAAAACCACTCTTAAGAATCCAAACTTAGAAAAAAAGAGTTAAAATTAGTCGGGGCATACAAAATTTTGGTAACTCTTTATGCAAATTCAACAAATGCTCTGCTTACCTTCCCATCATAGTAGGCACATAACTCTGAAATTCTTCTACATGAACATTCTCCAGCTTGTTCGATCTAGTTAAGTACAGAATTCAACAGGTGCTCCGATGCATCTAAGAAGTGGACCTCAATTACTCTTGGGGGAAAAAAAAATTATTCGTGATACTTAACTCGTCGTCGTAAAATCTATTTTAAAAATAAAATATTAGTAATTAAATATACTTAAACATCATGTACTAATGTTGGTTTACAATTATATAAAGAATGTGGCCCAATTGTGCCTGATTTAAAAATGAAACTATATTTTAGTTTCATCGGGGTCTTTGCTAACTACATCAAAATCAATGATTTATATATGCTCCTTAAAAGTCATTTAAAATGACCCACACAGATATACTTTGTCCACTGGGACCATTGGAGTGTGAAGCGAAAGCAATGGAAGGAGTAACTTTTGCTTGGGATATGGGCTTTCGTGACGTTGTGTTTGAGTGTGACTCGAAGGTTGTCTCCGATTCTATAAATAGGTATTGTGAGTCACCAGCTACTCTCGGCAATATTATTGGTGGGATCAGGCACAAGCTTAAGGATTTTCAGCAGGTCTTGGTATCTCATGTGAGAAGGCAGGGCAATCGCCCCACACACCTCTTAGCTCAGCATGCTAGGAATGTTGTTAGTTTTGTAACTTGGATAGATGAAAATCCTACTTTCATTGAGTTAGTTTTGATATAAGATGTAATATTTTTATCTTCTTCTTAATAAAAGTTACACATTTCTTATATATATATATATAAATAAAAAATAAAAAGGACCCACACAAAGATACAAGTTATGTATGGACCAAACCATAAAGCATTGGCAATGCTTATATGCATTGGTGTAAACACTGCCATCTAATTAGTCATTAGATAAGGTTAGAGATTCTGTGAGTTCCAATTAGCTCAATTGGTAAAAACTCATTTTAAGGACTTAGACTCTTGAAGAAGAAAACCATGGACAATATGTATAGGATAAAAGAAGGAAGAGGCTTAAGTCCAATGCATCTTGTGCATTGACCCAATAAGATGCTAGCATGTGGTAATTGTTGGACATATAGAAGCATCCTATCAAGTCCGGTGTAGAGAACACTGAATTCAAGCCAAACCCATTAAAAAGAAAAACATAAAGTATATAGTTGTTTGTTAGATCAAAACGATCATAATTTGGCCACTATGCAACTACAATCATTGTAATCGCAAAAAAATTGATAATTCCCTCAAATAGTCTACTTCAATTCATCTAAACATCTTCAAAAATAAATAAATAAAAATCATCTAAAACTGTGCAAACTCAACACAAAAGTTCTCACAAAAATAAGAATCTGACCTTCTGGAAACAGATGTTTGTTATTATGAGAATATAACAAAGTGCAGAAATATATCAAAACTACCATAAGAGTTATTTTATTACATTCAGCCAAGCTTATCTTTCTAGGGGGAAATAAAGCTTATCTTATTGCAGAAATACAGCTAAGACAGAAAATATAAATCCACATTAAGTGCCTCTAGGCCCTCCAAGAATCTACTCAAATTATCTTTGCCTTCGCAGGTTCACTCTAAAAGTTCTCACAAACCAATTTGGCCTCTTCGATATGATGACATGCCCGGTAACCAGTCCAATTACAAACCCACAAGCATATCCTATCACTACCACTTTCCAATTGAGCCACTCTCCAAAAGATGACTCCTTGCTTGGTTCAAAAGTTGGAATTTCACCATGTCCACATTTCTTTGACAATGGAGGGCCACACAATCCCAAGTTCCCCTCAAAAGAGGAATTATCAAATGTCCAAAATTGTCCACCTTGGGGAATCAGACCCATAAGTTGGTTATTAGAGAGGTTCAAATATGCAAGAAATGTGAGACTTAAAAGTTGACGAGGGATTTCCCCTAAGAGCTTGTTTCGAGAGAGATCTAATGACTCAAGCTCGGTTAGATTTCCCAAAGATGATGGGATATGACCAGTGAAACTGTTGCTTGATAAGTTGAGTACAATTAAATCCTTGAGCATTCCCATTGTATCCGGGATTTCTCCATCAAACCTATTATTGGAGAGATCAATAGCTGTGAAGATGGTCAAGATCTTTACCAAAAATATTTCTAACCCCTTATTCACCACTGTCATTGAGTCTTCATAATAATTTGATTGACTTCCCATGTATTCTGGTTGTGCTTTATCTTTGGCAGGAACCATTTGCATTGCATTCCAAGTTCTAAAGTATTCTGAAGGTAGCCTACCAGAGAAATTGTTGTAAGAGAGGTCGATGACATGCAACTTGGAAAAGCCAAACCTGGTATGAGGATTCCAAATAGGGCCATGGAATCGATTTGCATGCAAGACAAGAATCCGTAATTCTGGCAAAGACTGTAACCAAAAGGGGAATGCATCATTCATGTTGTTATTTCCAAGATTTAGGACCTCCAGCATTTGACATTGCACTAAGGATCGTGGAATCTTCCCCTGTATTTGGTTGTGACTGAAGTCCAATGTCATCAGCGTACATCCTTCTATGAATGTTTTAGGCATGCTTCCTTGAAAGCAATTGTTCCTCATATTCAATACTGAAAGAAAGCTGCTGAAGTGACCTAAACAGTGTGGAATGTGACCATTCAACCGGTTGTTAGATATATCAAGGACTTGGAGGGAACTCACGTTGCAAATCATTTGAGGGATTTTTCCGGTTAGATTATTGTTTGAGGCAAAAAAATATGATGTAGACAATGGGGGAATTGGGAGCGACCCTTGCAACATGTTGGAACGTAAATCTAAATATTGAATAAATTTCCAAGGAAGAACTTCTAGCGATTGTTCAAAACCGCTGAGAAGGTTAAAAGAAAGATTCAGGTATCGTAGCGTCCCTTTTCCAACATTACAAAACCATTTGGGTATTTTACCTTCAATTTTGTTGTTGGAAAGGTCTAATGTATCCAATTCATTTTGGGCTTTTAGGAAATCAGGGAATTCACGCAAATTGCAAGAAGACAACAACAAATATGAAAATTTGGGGTGGGTAGAATTGACATTTTTTTTTGAAACTGACAAATTGTTACCTGAAAGATCAAGAGATTGAAGCTTTTTAACCTGGAAGAATATGTTTAACTCCATCTTGTCCTTTAGGTTGATCGAAGAAAGATATAGCCGTTGTAGCTTAGTGAAATTGGAAATTGACCTTGGAACCGGTCCATCCAATTTGTTTCCACCCAATCCCAAGTAATTTAATTGTGATGAAGAGATATTTTGAAATTGGAGGGGGCCAGTAAGCTGATTTTGATCTAGATATAGTTCAGATAATGAAGGCATTGTATACAAAACCGAAGGGATAGGCCCTGTGAGTGAGTTTTGAGACAAGTCAAGGGAAGACAAATTAGTAAGTCTACTTATTTCCGATGGGATTGACCCTTTCAATTGGTTTCCTGATATATCTATCCGAGTGAGTTTGGTAATATTTGTTAGTGAAATTGGGAACCTGCCTTCAAACTTGTTATATGAAAGGTGTAATTCTTCTAGTTGTGTAAGATTTCCTAATGTGGATGGAAGCTGACCATGAAAATTGCTCTCCTGGAGAGAAAGAGAAGTAAGCTGTGATAGGTTCCCAATAGAAGGGGGAATTTCTCCTGAAAATTTACTTGAATCAAGTTTCAAATAATTCAAGGAGTTAAGGTTGCCGATTGAATTGGGCAATTCCCCAAAAAAATTTGTTCTAGAAAGATCCAAACGACTCAAGGATTTAAGGTCGCTGATTGAATTGGGCAATTCCCCAGAAAAATTTGCCTCAGAAAGATCCAAATGACTCAAGGATTTAAGGTTGCCAATTGAATTGGGCAATTCCCCAGAAAAATTTGCCCCAGAAAGATCCAAATGGCTCAAGGATTCAAGGTTGCCGATTGAATTGGGTAATTCCCCAAGAAAATTTGTTCCAGAAAGATCCAAATGACTCAAGGATTTAAGGTTGCCGATTGAATTGAGCAATTCCCCAGAAATATTTGCCCCAGAAAGATCCAAATGACTCAAGGATTTAAGGTTTGACAATTCCCCAGAAAAATTTGCCCCAGAAAGATCCAAATGGCTTAAGGATTTAAGGTTGCCGATTGATTTGGGCAATTCCCCAAGAAAATTTGTTTCAGAAAGATCCAAATGACTCAAGGATTTAAGGTTGCCGATTGAATTGGGCAATTCCCCAGAAAATTTTGCACCAGAAAGATCCAAATGACTCAAGTATATAAGGTTGCCAATTGAATTGGGCAATTCCCCAGAAAAATTTGCCCCAGAAAGATCCAAATGACTCAAGGATTTAAGGTTGCCGATTGATTCGGGCAATTCCCCAGAAAAATTCGTGGAGGAAAGACGCAATTGCTTTAGGGAACTACCAGATCGAAAATTGGGAAGAAAACCAGTGAGATTGTCGTTACCTGTCACATCAATGGCTTGTATCTTGGGCAGTAGGAAAATATCTGAGGGAAATTCGCCAAGCAAAATGCAGTAAGACAGAGAAAGAGAAGTCAAGGAAGACAAATTTGCGAGGGATTGAGGTAGTGACCATGGAAGGTCCAGGTCGTCTAGATGAAGTTCTCTCAAATATGTCACGTTCTGGACAAGTGCTTCAAGATCAATTCTTCTGAGCTTCAAATATTTATAACGATAATAATCAGCAGCAACAAAGTAATCAAAATAATTGAAAGAGAGATCAAGTGATACCAAATTGGAGAGCCATGAAATTTCCGATGGGATTCGGCCATGTAAGAAGGAATTAGAGAGATTAAGATGGGTCAACCTCACAAGCTGCCCAAACTCAGATGGGATTGTGGTGAAGGAAGAGAAGTTGTTGAGGGCAAGGTTTAGTTTTCGAAGATGACGCAACCTGAAGAGGCTGCTGTTAGAGTTGAGAGGCCCACAAAGCCAGCTGTTGCTGAGGTCTAAGCCAATGACGTGGCCGTTGCGTGCATCGCATGTGACCCCATCCCAGCTGGAACAACAATCACTATCTGCCTTCCAAGACTTCATCTTTGGATATGAACCATTATAGTAATCATTGTAATGAAACAGATCATACATATCATCAGAATGCAATCTCTTTTCAACAAATTCTTGCCTTAGTTGCAGCAAAGCAGAGCTCTGGTCAGGGAGGCAACGTTGTTGAGAGGAAGTATTAGAAGTGGTTTGAGAATGTGAAATGAAGAACAAACAAGAGGCAAGGAATAAGGGCAGGTATGGATTGATTTTCCCCATGCTGAACATCTTGACAGCAGAGGAAGTAATGGAAAATTGGGTGGCTTAAGTGTTATGAGCAGATAAAGAACTAATGACATGTGAGGATATTTATACACACACAACAATTTGAAAGGACTAAAGGTAATTGGATATTAATATTATTTTTTGTGGTCTAAATCGAATTGGATTTCAAGGACTTTAAATATATTGATTTGAAAGGTCTAAAATAATTGAATCTATGAGTCCGCAGTATTAACTAGAATTGCTTTCCATACACGATTGTGATAACATATTAAAAAGTTCTTTATATTTAGAAGGTTTTAGAATAAAAAGTTCCTTTATGTAACCATAAAAATATGAAGACGACAATCCTTTTTATAAACAGAAAAACGAATTCCCTCTAACATTTAATATTTAGTTGATTTTTTGTAATTAAATTCCTTCCTTTGTGTTACATTCCAGTCACTAAATTATAATTTTAAACTAATAAATTTTGATTTTTAAAAATTCTACTATCTATATAGCCTTTCGATCTCAATTTTTGCTTGTTAGCTTCTTGCAATCCAACTATGATTTTAATTATAATGCTACATAAACAAACAAACAAACAAAAATTTCTTTCATGGCCAGACTTTTTAATTTGGTTATAGTTCTCTTACTCAAATAAAATTATATTTTTTATCTAAAAAATATTCTTTCAATGGCATTCCGAATCAATACCCATGATTTCATGTGCAACCACATCTCAGAATGGTTATTCTACCAAATAAGAAAAATTAAAGGAACTGTACATCATACTAAGATTATGATGTTTGATACACGGTATAAATATCAAAGAGTCTATAAAATAAGAAAATATAGAACTTGTCATAAATCATGATAGCTAGATTCTATTGACTTGACTAGCTTTTCTTCTACGTTTAAAATACAATATTGTCTCCTGACAAACAAGACAAAAATGTCTCCTGACAAACAAATATTGTAAATTTATAAAGGATAACGTTAATTAACAAGTGCTCTTTTTTGGGAAATTGCAAATAGATTGTGCTTAGACCAATTATTAATAAATTATATGAAAAAGTTTTGAAAATTTATTTATTGAAAATATAAAAAGTTCTCAACAAAATTAATTGGGCAAATTACAATTTATTCACTTGTAATTTGATTGAAATTTAATTCATCTAATTATGGTTTGAAATTTAACATTTTACTTATCTGATGTTTGATTGAAACTTAAGTGTCTATTTGTGATTTGAAATCTCATGATACAAGTATTTCATTGGATTCTTTTTTATTTTATTTGATTTTGTATTTTATGCTTTTTGTATTTTTGAAAGAGAGAGACATAAAAGTAGAGCAAAATTACATGTTTAGCTCCATTTTTTTTTACAGACATGATTTATGGAAATCTAATTGAATTAACCTCACATGGATAAAAGGTAAAATTTCATGTGTAATTACATCATTTGTTTGTGTCTATATATGTTGATTTGAACCTCATCTTTCACTTCTCTCACCATATACCTAAAAAATAATAATAATAATAATTAAAAATAATGTACTCTGAAAAATAAAAAGAACCAAGAACATTGTAGTTTAGTTGCAACCTTCTATCCTTCTCCCATCAAAAGAAAAGAAGCATAAGAAGTGAGGATTATTTGTAACAGGTTTTTGAGTGATAAACATTAACAAATGTTACTAATATTAATAAGTATTCTCGGTGTAATGGACCTAAGCATTACAAATGCCAAATAAATATTTTCTCAAAAGGCTTAAGAATTGTTGTTTTATTTAAAAGTAATTTAAGCGGTGGCATTTTTTGATTGTTGAGGTGACAAAATATCCTATCAAAAGACTCTTTCCTCGTAACTCTACAAATTTAGAAATTAAAGGGGTTTGCAATAATTACATATTATAGTCAGGATTTTTTTTTTTTTTTTTTTTTTGCATTAAAATTTTGAAAGCCATACTTCTTCAATTATCTGTTTCAAATATGATTTTTATTTTGTCAAGTATTTTATACTTTTATAGCTCATTTAGCACTTTTATGTAAGTCTTAATTTTGTAGTTCGCTCACTCTATCAGGATTTTTTTCCAATAAGAAGTCTTAAAATTTAACAGCCATAATTTTAAACTCAATTATCTGTTGAAAATAGGTTTTTTTATTGGTTGCCAAGAGTTTTATAACTCAATTGACACTTTTTTGCATTCCAAGACTCTTTGCATTACAGGTTGCTCACATTTTCAAGATCATATTAGAGCATAATCCTTTCATATCTGGTTCAAAGGTATTTTAAGGATTTCAAATTAATCTACTTGTTATTATAAGATGCATTACAAAAGCATGCAATAAAGAAATATTTTAGAGAAGGCAAACAATTAACAAAAGAAATTAACAAAATGACAAAGTTTAGCTACAAAATTGATTATAATCTAAAGCTACAACCTTACTCAATATCATTAACATTATTATATATTTTGAAAATCTAACCGTTAGATTGCATGTTCTTTACACTCTTAATGCACATGTCAAATTTTGTGTCAATCAAACATTATTTACTATAAGATCTAAAAGATTATATTTTTTTTGCATAATTTTAAACTACAAAACTTACAATTTAAACAATTTATTGATGATATAGTTATTGATCTTTAATTTTCTAGAAATTTTGCAAGCGTGGAGGATATAAGAAGAAAAACGTAATCCAATGGTGGATTTGTCAAAATTCACTTCTAATAAAAGATATTGAATAAGGTTGTGAACTTAGGCTACAACAAATTTTGTAGCTAAACTTTGTCCTTAATAGAATAAGAAGTTTCTTATTATTAGTCTTTTTCTAATCTCATTAGTAATTTCATTTAACAGGAATAAATAGTGAGTGTAAGAAGATAATATTAACATGAGAATTAATCTACTCTTCCCCTCTCTCTTAGGATCAAAACTTACTTATCTAAAAATACTGGAATCCATATTAAAGTATGTGTAATAAGTAGATAATATTGGAAGTAATATGAACAACACTACACAAAAATAATGCAGTTTTTTGGTCATCATCTTTAGGTAAAATCAGTCAAATGTTATCTCTATCTAAAATTTTCAATGCCTTAATTTTGGCAGACAATATATTGACCCTAAAGACCATAGTGCATGACTAACTTTTCCAACAAAGTGACAATAGTTTTGAGGATGTAATGTGACCTCGCTTAATTTTCTTGGAAACTTTTTCCTATATCAATTGAATTTGCTAACAAAAATATTAACAAATGATAATAAAATAATAGAAGAGATTTTACTAATAGATACTCTTAGGACATTTATTAATAAACCATTTTAGAAATTTTTTTATGAAAAAAATAAAATAATAACTAGTATTTTTTATTGTTGTTTCAATTTCTTATAAATTTTTTCTAAAATGATTGATTAATAAATACTTAAAAAAAAAACCCATTAAAAGAATCATAATATATGTTACCATGTATATCACGTCATGAAAGCTAGGTTGACTAGCTTTTCTTCTACCTCTCAAGGACAATTACATGTCCTTATGGTCACTTTCAATCAATTGATTAAAATATGTTGTGTAGCTTTTATAGTCAAAGTCTCCTAGACAAAAGTGAAGAGGATGTAATTTTCTAACCCTAATTTTGGTTTCTTGGACCGGTCGTACTATAAAATTAATACGAAGTACCGTGCAATAGGTTTCTTTGACTGGTTGTCCTAATTTTCTAACTCCACATAATTTTGCATAGGGTGTGTAACACACTCTATGCATTAGGTATGAAGATACCGTGGTATAGGTTCGAATCCTTTTAGTATCTTTTAAAAAAAAAAAAAAAAAAAACCCATGCTATAACCGTAATATTGAGAGATTAAATGATAATAAAAGATAAAAAAGCACTTGAAGATTTATAGTTTCAAAAAATGCATGCCATCGTTCGTCATAATTAACTTTAATGACATGATGTTGGGAGATTCTTATATATATTGCTGTTTATGGACATTTATGCTGGGAGGTGATCTAGGCTCCCTATGGACGTTTATCTTTTTGGAACTACAGTGAGTCTATTCGGTCTAGAAAACAAAATAAGTTACAAAATAAGTTGTAGTTGAGTTCAATTAATTTTTACTCTCTACACTATCATACAATCACATACTAACACAACATTCTTTTTTAAACTAGAAAATGCCGTATGGTGTTTTATAATAAGTTTTGATAGAATTAAATTCTAAAAAATAATAACCGGTTATGAATTATATATCTATAATTCTCTTACTCTTATCTAATTCATATTAACTATTTAAAATATATATATATATATATATATATATTAACTATTCTATAAATACTTTCTCAAAAAAGAAAAAAACTATTCTATAAATAAGTTTTTACCCAGGCTTATGCGGTTCAATATATTGTTATAAGTGGTAGTTCTTATACAAGATTTAATCATTTATATCTTATTATTTAGCTTGCTTTCATTTTCTATCAATTTTTCATGATGGAAGGTCACTTAAGGTTATCTATCTATTATCAATATAATAAAAGTTTAAAAATCATGGTTATCATAAGTAGATATCTCACCTAATTGTTTTTCATTATTACTTTTTATTTTTATAAATATAATAGTATTTAAATTTATAGTGTCCTCTTTATGATAATTGTTTTCTATTATCAACTCAAGACACTAATTAGCTTTGATATAAGTGGAATTTGAACCACAAATCTATTATTTGCTTGACGAGAAATTTTACCCGTTGAGTTAATTAGATCCCACACACTCTTAACTAATTCTAAGGTATACTTCTTTTTATAATAGTTTTACAATTGAATTTTGATTAACAGTTCTTGATACACAATTTTTGTTCAATTTATGAAAAATTTAGAGATATTATGTTTTAATTAAAATATATATATATATATATATATATATATTCTATAAATTCATGATTAAAATCGTGCCATGCACGCTGAAATTTTTTTTCCAATGCAGTGAACTAGAATTCAATTCATAAAGATTGTGAGAGAACGTGAATAACGCTGCACAAAAGTAGTCATTTTGATTAACAGTAAGAGAAGGTAATAGTAGAACAATGAACTATCGTGGATAACACGGCCAAAAAGTAATTCTAAACAAAGTTTGATAGTCAATTATAGCCAAATTGATTACTACCTACCAATACCATTTTCCTTTTCCACTTTCTAATCTATCTGCAACTATTTCAATGCATTCATTCATTGTGGGCCATGACCGAACTATACCGAAAAGTTAAAAACATTTATTCTATTTTAATTTACACGTTAATCTTGTGGTCAAAAGAGAGAGAAACTGTAAAGGAAAATTCTGAGAAAAGAAACAGAGAGCTTTAGAGAGAGATTTGTAAAAACTGAATATTATTCTACAGTTCAACACACTCACACCGATTCACTAATACATCAATAGCACCATAATTAAAACCCTGTAACAAACTTTAGTCTCCTATAACAGAATTTTCCGCATGCTCCGCCGTATCTCTAACAGACTTTTTGGGAACCAAAGGCTGGGCATTCTGGCATTTTACCCCTAATTGGTTTTTTATTTAGCAATTTGCCCCTGTTTCGAAACTATATATGTGCGTGCCCCTGTTTCGATACTCGATGACCCTAAAATCGAGTTACTTAAAGTACTCGATTGGTTTAAAATCAAGTTATGCCCGGTCAAAAAAAAAAAAAAAAAATCATGAAACTCGAGCAAATGAAAATCGAGTTTCAAAACGTCACTATAGGGATAAAAAACGCCGCTATAGGGCCACTGAAAACTGGTATAAAAATTTTTTCCAGAAAAACGTCACTATAGGGATTAAAAAACGCCGCTATAGGGCCACTGAAATCTGGTATAAAAAAAATTTCCAGAAAAACGCCACTATAGAGCTTAAAAACGTCACTATAGGGCTTAAAAACGCCGCTATAGGTCTCCCTAATATTGGGCTATCACACTTGTAAATTTTTTTTTTGCATGGAACTCGATTTCCTAAGCTCGAGTTACATGCAATTTTTTTTTTTTTTTTTTTTTTTTTTAAGTTTGATCGGGCATAACTCGACTTTCTACAAATCGAGTATTTCATTGAAACTCGATTTTAGGATAATCGAGTATTGAAATAGGGACATATCCCTATATAGTTTTGAAATAGGGGCAAATTGCTAAATAAAAAACCAATTAGGGGCAAAAGGCTAGAATGTCCACCAAAGGCTATATAGTTTAGGACGACACCGTTTGGTGTTCCTTTCTTGACAATCACTAAACAAAACGTTAGCGTTTAGTTTAGTGTCAGCACGTGTGCCACTCTGAGCTTTAGTGTTGGCACGTTGGTGCTGATCTGAAGGTTTATTTCTGTATGGACTCGTTAATACGATGTCATTGGCTTCATCTACTTTAACATTTCCAACTTGGATTGAAACATTTTATTTATTTATTTTAGATATGCACTTCATATCTAATGTGAAAATAAGTATATATATTACGGTATGAGGAATTTGTATGAGAAATATTAGAGAAGGGTTTGTGGTATTTATAGGATTGAAAAAGATTATGTAATGTGGCATTGTTGAAGAAGCTTCACCTGGACATATTGAACGTTTCCAGATTTTTGCCTTATAAAACGAATTTAGTGCCTGCAGGTAAGTCCTAGGTGATTATTTTTTATTGGCACATGTGTTTTATAACTAAAATCATGAATTGAACCCACAATTCTTACTTATCGTTGGAGTGGGTTATGTTTCAAACACTTAGCCTTTAGTTTTGTGTCTCACATTGGTTAGAGATGAATCTAGTTATCTATACCATTATTTAAGAGGCTTTTCCTGTTTGTGATCCTCAATTTAAATGCCTAAAATACCCTCAAATCCATCTCTTTGTAAAACTTAAATAATAGGGTTCGACATGTAACATTACTAATTTAAAAACTCCTAAATTTTAGCTAAATTTAAAAATTAAAAAAAATAGTTTTTTTTTTTTGGTTTGTGGCACCTCCACATTTCTCTCTCACGTTAATAGTCAAGTACAAATACAACTTTTTTTAAAAATAAAATAAAATAAAAACGCTCATAGGACCTCAAATTTTTTTGCAAATTCTTTGTTGAAGGAGCATTACCACTACTTGAATTTCAGTTCATCAAACTTTCATACATTGCTTCTACCATTGGCACCAAAGGATGGGCAGAGGCCAATGTTATTCCTCACGGTGATGATGAATGGGCAAAATGAATGGGTGTACAAGTTTTGTTTCTGAGAGATGGACGTGGATTGATTGAGGGTTGTATAAATTTTGTTTCTAAGAGATGGACATGGATTGATTAAGGAATCATAATTCAATGGCAATCACCAATCTCATTCTTTGTTCCTAGAGAGCTCTAGGTCTCTCTCTTATCCCATCGGCAAAGTGATGGGTTTATTTATTTATTTCTTTGATTCTATTAATAATTTATGTCTCAAGATGAGTTATTGGTGTGTGGGGATTTTTTTAATTGTTGTGCATAAGATGAAACATAATATACCAAAGTTCATGTATGATGTAACATCTTATGGATTTTTTTAATTGTTGTGCATAAGATGTAACATGTAAGTATTTTGTAACGTGTAACCTATGTAACATGTAAGTTCACGTATCTAATGAATTTTGAAGGCACAATTTTACTGTCAACTTGTTATAGGAGAAACAAATTCTTTTCAATTAGAGCTCATTGGTCTTCTCAATAAAAGAAAAGAAAAGAAAAGAGCTCATTAGCAAAGAGTTTGGCCCTTACGAAATAAATATCTCTTGTTATAAATTTTATTATTTTGTTACATTGATCCAATATTTTTTTTGGGGGGGGGGGGGGGGGGCTTGCTTAAGTAGGGGAGGGAGATGCAACTCAAATTTTCCTCTGTTGCAGTGGATATATGTATCTCATTTGAATTGGATTGGGGCTTAAATCCTGTCTCATGTTTAATTAGGATGAGTTTTAGTTCATTGCTATGCGCTTTGTTGGTTTTAGCAGCTCTAGCTATTGGCTATGTGCCTACTGCTGTAGAGGGCTGTGTGATGTCTATTTGATATAGGCTTCTAATTGATGTCTGTTTGTATTTCGTTGTCCTGTTTGTTAGCTTGATATTGTTAGATCAAATGAATAAATTCACTATCTCCTAATAACTTAACTTTTTGGGAGAATCAGTAATTAGAATATATATATATATATATGTAAGCACAACTCATCAACCTAACTTGATAAAGTCGAGTTGAAAAAACCTTTTATTCAGCCCAAACTGACCATGCACACCCGTACCCTCAAATTTTGTGAGTTAAAAATAATTGATGTGTTTTATTTGTAGGATAGTCATATAATTTAATCGTAGGAGCTATCAGTAGTATTGACTTGAATTTCTTTCTATACATAGTTATGAAGGTTTTCATCTGTTTATTATTATATGGTGTCAATTTATTGAATTGAAAGGTTTTTTTTTTTTTCCTACATATCGATTATTCTTAGATGTGTTTGTTCTCTATGTCTAAGGGGCTTGATTAAATTGAAGGTCTCAAATCTAGCTTTTGTTCTCCATGTCTATCTATGTCTATGGAGCTTGATTAAATTGTACAGCTAACTTGAAAATGTGTTGATTGATTCTAAATTCTATAATGCCTTCTAGGTGAGCAAAAAACCACTCATTATTCATTTCTTAATGAGAATTAGTAAGAAAAAAAATTCTCTCTCAAACTCTAATATGTGGCATTCTAGTGCCCATGGTTCCATGTCAACACCACATCTCATCTTGGTTTTCCTACTAATTTTTTTAAAAAAAAAGAAAAGAAAAGAAAAAAGAACTCTACATCATATTAAGGACTAATTATCAAAGAGAGCGTAAAATAAGAAAATATAAATCATGTTACGATAGCTAGGTGGTGTTGAATTGACTAACCTTTTTTGTACGTCTCACTAACAAACACTTATAATAAATAGCTAGGTGTTGTTGAATTGACTAACTTTTTTTGTACATCTCACTAACAAAAACTTATAATAAATTGATGAAAATGTCATGTTTACTAGATTTTATACTGAAATATGCTTGACAAGAGTTAAGAGGAAGTATTTCTAGGCCTAATTTCTTTTCTTTGACAAGTTGTTCACCCATCAATTCTCATCCCCCTTGTCTAGCCTCATTCATATCCTTCAATGATGTTATATCTCTAACAAATGGCGTCCTTCCCACGCAGTGGGAGATTCTTTTACTATCTTGAAGTAATGACCAACAAGGACAATTTGTTGTATGTATTGAATTACAAAAAAAGAAAAAAAAAGAAAAAGAAAAAGAAAAGAAGAAGTTCCAAGTGTAAGGACATTTTTTTTATGGCATTTTATATCTATGGTTTGAATTCCACCTCTCCTTTCCCACAAGTAAACCAATATACACCCATTGTTTTTTGCCTATAAGTTTACTAGAAAATACTAAAAGTAAGCATTAAATATTATAATTTGAAAAAAAAAATTGTTACTACTATTATATTATTCAAAAGCTATCTCTATCTAGAATCTTTAGTGCCTTAATAATCTTGGCAGACAATATATTGACTAGCTTTTTGTAAAGCCCTCCTGACAAAAGTTTTGAGGATGATGTAACTCTGCATCATTTTCATGGTAAGTTCCTGCCCAATCAATCTTCTTCCTCTCTCTTGTTCTTATCCATGCTTCCATAGACCATACTTCCCATGACAAGCTCCGTTTCCTTTTCTTTATCAGGGAATCTTTTGCTATCTTGGCATTTGGAGGGAGAGGGACTAATGAATTTGTCACCTTGAAGTGTAGGAGACGGAAAATTGACTTAGGCCTTTTTTATTTGATAAACTCCCGTACCAATTTTCAAATTCTTGTTAGCATATAATTGCAAGAGAATGAGAACATTAAACGGATATGGTCCCTCGTATTCTATAAACGGGACTTTCCAAATTCTTGTTAGCAAATAATTAGTGCAAGAGAGGACTATTCAAATGAACATGGTTCCTTATATTATATAGGTTGACCTAGTCGTGAATCACTGAATGTCGTTGTATTTGCAATTACACATTTGAGACAACGCAAAATTTGTTATCGCATTAAAGGTCATTATCATTTTGCAAATCGAAGTAATGAATATAGACTTCTTTATTTTATTTTATTTAATAATTTGATAGTTATAAGAACCAAAGAGGAGAGATTTGAACTCTGGTTACAGGAGGACCTTGACAATGAAGGTAGGCATTAGGAATATCAAATAAAATGTTTTTACAAAAGACTAAAATAATCTTCTTTTTATTCAAAGTGAGATTAGTGGTGAATATTTTGGTAGGTGACAAATATCATATCAACAAACCCTTCTAGTAATGAACTTGCAAATTTAGTAATTAAAGGAGACTGTTGTAGTTAGAGTCGAGATTTTTTTGCACTAATGAAGCCTAAAAATTGTAAAGCCATACTTTTACACTCAATTACCATTTCAAGTAAGTTCTACTTCGGCAACTTGCTCACTTTGTTAAGATCATATTAGAGAGCGGCTAATTTTTTTGGAAATGGTATGTTTTATAATACAACCATCTTTATGATTTTTAGTTTCGAACAATTCCGCCTCTGATGGTTTTCCAAGGCAGCATGTTGATTTAGGAAATGGCTTTCTATATATCCTAGTAAAGTACTCCATACACCATAATTATTACTTAAATCACCTTTATCTACTAAAATCCCATCTAGAGCAGGTTTCTCCACACAATACAACACAAAATGTTGAGGAACATCATATATAAGCTATTATTTACGAAAATCTCAATTCAGAAATAATAGAAAGAATGAGTCAAATTCTATCTCTATCTATAATTTTCAGTGCCTTAATCTTGACATATAATGTATTGACGTTAAAGACATATTAACTAGCTAGCTTTTCTGAAAGTCCTCTTGACAAAAGTTTTTGTGAATGTAATGAAACCTCCACTCAATTTTCATCCTCCCTCTCAGCCTTGTATGCATACATCCAATGAGAAGCTCTTTTCTCTTCCGGAGATTCTTCCCTGTCATAATTGGTGACCTTGAATGAGCTGAAATTTGTTAAGTGTAGGAGATTCTTCTATGTCTAAATTTTCTTGCAGGTGACCACAATAATATAAATAGTACAGTCGTTTTACAATAGTGAGGAGGAAAAAAAGAAAAGAAAAGATGCTAATAAGGCAGTGCAAAAAGATCTTTGTAAAATTTATTGCAAAACTTCCATTATTATATGTATAGTACAAATAGACACGTATAAACATTGTTTTTTATTTTTGATTATTCGTTGATTTTTTTTTTTATCAATTATAAACATATAAATTAAAGTAAGTGAATATTTAAAGGCAAAGTTAAATGTAAAGTTAAAAATGCTCAAGTTGAATGCATAAAAAATAAAAAACTTGAAAATGTGTAAAGGTACCCAAGATGAATGTGTAAAAAAATAATATAAAATAATGATTATGTGACTAATGATATGGCGGATGAGGTGGCGCAACATAATATAATAATAATAATAAAAGTTAAGGTTCAGCTTTTATATATATATATATATATAAAAGTAGATTAGCATATACTAGTTAAAAACTTGAAAATGTGTTGATTGATTCTAAATTCTATAATACCCTCTAGGTGAGCAAAAAAAAAAAAAACCCACTCATTATTCATTTCTCTTAATGAGAATTAGTAAAAAAGAAAATTCTCTCTCAAACTCTAATACGTGGCATTCCAATGCCCATGGTTCCATATCAAAACCACACCTCATCTTGGTTTTCCTACTTAAAAAAAAAAAAAAAAAAAAAAAAAAAAAAAAAAAAAAAAACTCTACATCATATTAGATTATGCCATGTGATACAAGGACTAATTATCAAAGAAAGCGTAAAATAAGAAAATATAAATCATGTTATGATAGCTAGGTGTTGGATTAACTAGCTTTTTTTGTACGTCTCACTAACAAACACTTATAATAAATTGATGAAAATGTCATACTTACTAGATTTTATACTAAAATCTTCTTTGACAAAAGTTAAGAGGAAGTATTTCTAGCCCTAATTTCTTTTCTTTGACAAGTTTTTCACCCCTCAATTCTCATCCCCCTCGTCTAGCCTCATTCATATCCTTCAATGATGTTTATATCTCTAACAAATGGTGTCCTTCCAAAGCAATGGGTGATTCTTTTACTATCTTGAAGTAATGGCCAGCAAGGACAATTTGTTGCATTTATTGAATTACCAAAAATAAAAAATTCAAGTGTAATGACATTCTTTACCACATTTTATATCTATGGTTTAAATTCTACCTCTCCTCTCTCACATTATTTACCTTAAATATATATATATATATATATTAACAATAATAAAACAGATGTAATATGAGAAAACAAGTAAGCCAATATACACCCATTGTTTTTTGCCAACAAGTTTACTAGAAAAATACTACAAATAAGCATTAAGTATTATAATTTGAAAAAAAATTTGTTACTACTATTTTATTATTCAAAACTATCTCTATCTAGAATTTTCGGTGCCTTAATAATCTTGGTAGACAATATATTAATTAGCTTTTGTAAAGCCCTCCTGACAAAAGTTTTGAGGATGATGTAACTTTGCTTCATTTTTCATGGTTACATCTTCCCCAATCAATCTTCTTCCTCTCTCTTGTTCTTATCCATACTTCCATAGACCATACTTCCCATGACAAGCTCCTTTGCCTTTTCTCTATAAGGAGAATCTTTTGTTATCTTGGCATTTGGAGGGACTAATTGACTGGCTCAAATTTGTCACCTTGAAGGCTAGGAGACGGAAAATTGACTTTGGCCTTCTATTTGATAAACTCCCATAAAAATTTCCAAATTCTTATCTATATATATTAATAGCCAAAATTTAGAGAAAATCCAATTAGATCTTAATTGAATTCTCAATTTTACGCCATGTGTACTATTTAATTTTTAATTTTGCACAAAGTGAATTATTGAGTGTAAAAATTGAAAAATTCAAATACAATTAGATTCTAAATTGGATTCAATTGGAGTCCAATTTTCTGCCATGTGTCCATTTAAGTTTTAAATTTTATGGTAAGTGAATTATTGGGTACAAAAACTGAAAAGTCTAAAACCAATTAAATTCTAAATCATATATATATATATATATATAAGAAACCATTACATATTTTAGAAAGATATGCTTTAAAAAAATAGCTAAAACTTAGAGAAAATCCAATTAGATTTTAATTGAATTCTCAATTTTACGCCCCTTATCCCATTTAATTTTTAATTTTGTTCAAAGTAAATTATTGAGTGTAAAAATTGAAAAGTCCAAATCTAATTAGATTATAAATTGGATTTCAATTGGAGTCCAATTTTCTACCATGTGTTCATCTAAGTTTTAAATTTTTGTGGCAAGTGATTTATTGGGTGCAAAACTGAAGAGTTTAAAACCAATTAAATTCTAAATCATATATATATATATATATGTATATATAAGAAACCATTACATATTTTAGAAATTTTTAGTTTAAAAAAAGTGTAAGTTAATTTCATGTATAATTAAAGCATCTTCTAAAAAAAAAGTATAATTAGAACCATATAATTGTGATTATTTTTAATTGTATCTGTGTATATGCATGAGGTTACATGCTAATTAGCAAATAATTTAAGAGAATCAAGACATTAAATTGAGACGGTCCCTCGTATTCTATAAGAGGACCTTTTCGAATTCTTGTTAGCAAATAATTAGTTTAAAAGAGGAATATTCAAACAAAGATGGTTCCTCATATTCTATAGAACGACCTAGTTGTGAATCAATAAATGTCGTTGTATTTGCAATTAGACATTTGAGACAATGCAAAATTTGTTACCACATTAAAGGTCATTATCATTTGGTAAATTAAAGCAATGAATGTTGATTTTTATTAATTTATTTAATAATCTGATAGTTATTACACTAAAAAAGAAGGGATTTGAACTCTAGTTACAGGACCCTTGAGTCCTTGACAATCATGAAGGTAGGGATTAGGAATATCAAATAAAATTTTTTTACAAATGACTTAAAGAATATTGTTTTTATTCAAAGTGAGATTAGTTGTGAATATTTTTGTAGGTGAAAAATACAATATCAACAAACCCTTCTAGTAATGAATTTGCAAATTAGTAATTAGAGGGGATTGTTGTAGTTAGAGTCGAGATTTTTTGCACTAATTAAGCCTAAAAATTTTAAAGCCATACTTTAACACTCAATTACCATTACAAGTAAGTTCTACTTTGGCAATTTGCTTCCTTTTTAAAGATCATGTTAGAGAGTAGCTAAATTTTTAGGAAATGGTATGTTTTATAATACAACCACGTTATGATTTTTAGTTTTGAACAATTCCATCTATGATGGTTTTCCAAGGCAACATGTTGATTTAGGAAATGGTATGTTTTATTACTTAAATCACCCTATCCACCAAAATCCAATCTAGGGCAGGTTTCTCTACACACAACACAAAATGTTGAGGAACATCATATATAAGGTATTATTTACGAAGATCTCAATGCACCAATAATATAAAGAATGAGTCAAATTCTATCTTTATCTACAATTTCCAGTGCCTTAATCTTGAAAGATAATGTATTGACATTAAAGACAATATTAACTAGTTTTTCTACTAGTCCTCTTGACAAAAGTTTTTGTGAATGTAATGAAACCCCCACTCAATTTTCATCCTCCGTCTAAGCCTTATATCCATTCGTCCAATGACAAGCTCTTTTCTCTTTAGGAGATTCTTCCCTGTCCTTGTCGATGACCCTGAGTGAGCTGAAATTTGTTAAGTATAGGAGATGGAAAATTGAGTCATGGGTACTTATATTGGTAACTAATTTCCAAATTATTGATAGCATATAATTACATGACAAGCAAATATTTCAATGGAAAATTGGCCCTCTCATTTAAAGAGAGGACCTAATCAAAACAATTTGGTACTAATTTGCAAAATAGTTTTAGTTCCAATGGTACAAAATCATAGAAACTCAGAGAATGTAGAACTTGCTACGATATTAAGGCGCTATAATGTTTGTGAGAAATAGAACGTCCATTTTTTTACCACCATCCATAGCTAAATTGTATTATCTATAGCAATTTCTGTCATAGGATAACTCATTCTATTATTATACATTCATGTGTAGCTATTGAAAAAGTCACACTGTCTATCACAAGATTTAACCAATTTCAGAGTTTGGAGAGATGCAAAACTTATTTGGCCACAATATGAAAGAAGCCAATTCTTCACAAGACCCTAACTTAGACCAATGACTAATTACTAATTAAATAAGCATACTTAGCTAAATGGATTGTTGATTTGTTTCACATGATTAATCAGCTAAAACGTCCACAACCGCAATCCAAAGATCATCACGAGTCATGATGATCTTTGGATCAAATGCTCCAAATAATGGACTTGTATCCCTCCCTTCATTGGGTATTGGACCATCTTCCTTTTCACATATTGAAAATAATGGTAGCAAAGATCCAACTGTTTCTTTTTCTTTAGAATACTTCAAAGGTTCTCCATCTATACTGCTAAGCCTTTTAGGTCCAGGCCCATATGGGCTTTGTTAGTGTTTGTTTGGCCCATGTTCTCAAGCCTTTTTAGAGAGAGCACAGCAGCACAACATAGAGAGGGCAAAATACACAAAAGAGAGAAAGACACAAGGATTTGGATGAGTTTTACCTTTCTCCTACGATGGCCATCGAAACCTCTATTGGAGCAAGTGTCTCAAAGGTGTTTGGGGTTTCTTTCAACTAGTTGTTTGGAAGATTTCATTGGGGTGGATTTACGTTTGGAAAGTTCCTATAGAGTTAACCTTGTATTTCTCCAAGTTTGTTGTGTAGACTTACGTCGTACTATAAAGTTTTTGAAAAGACCATTGGAAATTTTTGTTTATAGTGGTTATTTGGGGCTTGACCTGTGGATGTAGGGTTTGCGCTGAATTGAGTAATTCTTGAGTTTGCATTGTGTAGGCCTTCTAAGTGTTTGATCATTTGTCTTCTAGATTCCATATTGCATATCTTGCTAGCATAGGCTCTGTATTTGTTGTGTCTAACCTCCATTTTCTTTGTGTTTGTAAATTCACACTTAGTTGACAATATTGGGAGAGACTTTGGTCTCACCAAGAAGTGGGTAGTTATTCCCAAGAGTTATGGTGAACATGTCCAAGTGCAAATAAATTTCCCCTATCAGTTGATCATATCATGGACTGCTTTAACTTTACATTTTTCTCAAATGGAGTCAAAAGTAAAAGAGTTTTCCACTTCCCCACGCAATTCCATATGTTTATTCTCAACTTCAAGACCTAGTGACAGATTTTAGAACATCTTCTGGAAGTGCCTTACCAAAATCAGGAGGCACTGCCACCTCACACATTCCAGTCGTTTCATACTACTCCAAGACACTATGATGTTTATTGCAATAAACATCATAATGCGTGGAAGCCTCGAATTCCAAAGCAGATTTCCATATCCAATGAGCTTATTGGAAATATCATAGATATCAAAATTGGTGATCTTTAAGATGCATCACAACTTGGGTCTGCCTATTGGTAAAATTCTCGCATCATTAGTGATTTCACATAATTAAGACAACCAGAGACATTTAAGCCCATCCCAAAAGCATTTGGCACAGAAAGGAGAGGAAAAGATAACCTGGAAATCAGATGGCATGCAGGTCAACTCATCCATATGCTAAATAATATGATCAGATTTCCTTGGTGAGAAAGTGTTCGGTACAGGATGACAAAACATCTTTAATAAATGCATATGGCCCAACCCGTACAAGTTACAATCAATCTGACAAAAAGAAAAGCTTAGTTCTTATAAAATGTTTAAAAAAGAAAAAAAAAAAAAAGAAAAGAAAAAAAGAATTGAAGTGTTCAAAGATTGCACAATAATGAATCTCAGCCAGGAGACAACCACATGCATCACAATGGGACTCACCTCATACATGTCTGGTGAGGAACACAAAACTAGTGGTTCTTAGGTGGGCAAATGTTGCCGACCCAGCCGCACCATACTACCAATTACCTAGTGAGTGACTATGTTAGCATTTCTCATGAAAAAAAAATAACCATAGTCTAAGTATCTCACAAACCAAGATTCATTTGGGAATCACAGTTTTATTTTTTATTGGATATCTCCCAAAAACAAAATCCTCAATGATTCAAAAGTAGGGATGAATTTACCAGAAACTGGAGAATAAAGGGAATATGCGATTCATGGGGCTGTAAACTTCCATCAAGAACAGCACAAAAACTTCTACAAACAATACTTCTCTTAATCTAACTTGCAAAAGTCACAGCAAATACCAGCCAATTGGTTGCAACTTTTGAAAGGAGGGCAGCGGTTAATATATATCATGCTTAAAAATCTACAAAAGAGAGAGAGAGAGAGAGTTATTTTTGAAAGTACACCAAATCATGCACAGTAACCATATCTACAACATAAACCTTAAGTGTACAACTATGCATTTTAAGTAAAGAATCTCTGTATAGTACAGAAGATGAAAATGCCATGATAGAACTTAAAAAAATGCCATGAAAGAGCAATGGCAGATGAAAAAAGCTCCACAAAGTGAGCAAGCATCGCTAGAGGAGTTTATGAAAAAGAAAAAAAAAAAAGAAAAAAAAAAACCACAAAAGGATTCCAAAAGACAACTGAGCATCAGTCAAAGGTTCAAGAAATGCACCAAAAGAAGATTGGCAGCACAGGAGACAACATGTCGATAATAGCTATGTCTTTGTCAAGGTGTTCAATAAACATACTCTTAGACTATTATATGAATATAAGAGAAATCTAAGAGAGATAGTATAATGTTTGGATACAGATGTAATTTCACAAAAATCTCTTCAGATGAATGGTAACCATAAAAATTTTGGACAAGGCTGCAACCATGTACATGTTGTCGCTTTGAACCAGCATTACCTTTAAGCTGTAAGAGTTCAAACCAAAGCAACAATTTATGATACCTGCTCAGCAATGCAAAGTACAAATTCCAGAAACACCAAATTACAAACAACAGAGAGGTTAGAACAAGACCTGTTGCAACCAAGCATACCTTCAAAGCTTTCTCAAGAGCAAGAGATACAGCATGTGTGTATGCATCACCTATGCAAATTAACAAGAAAAAGGATAAACTAAGAAATTTGAAATAGGAATCATGTCTAAAGCATAGACAGAGCAGAAAACCAAACAACAAAAAGCACAGCACATTTTAACATCAGGACAGACAAACTTAATTTCACATCCAAAATGAAATTAAGAGATAAATAAAAAATATAGCACAAATTCACTATATCAACTAGAAAAAAAAAACTTGATCCTTGCTAACTAGGACCAGATACATAAATCCAATTTTTATTCTGTTGGCTTAATTCAAAAAATGTTATCTACCTTCCTCCTGTGGTTGAAGCGATATATCCGCACAAGGCACATATAAATAGGGTAAAACCTGCAAAAAATATGGATAATTTAGTCAAGAATAACAATGTACTAATAAAGAAAGAAAGGAAGAGTAAATTTCAAACACTTTTCATATGCTTAAAGTACTCTATACATGAATTATTGCTTTACATAGCATGCAATATCTGTTATTTCAAACATTTTTTTCTTGATAACGTAGGGAACCTTTCTAAAGAAGAACCCTTTGGACTCGCCTTTAGCACAATGTTGATTCACCACCAGAAAATGGAAAAGAAGATAATTTTTTAGAAATAAAATTTTCCAATGTGCAATTGAAAAGAGAGAAAAAAAATGAAAGGTGGATTTGGAATATCCTTTAAGTCCCACCAAATTTCACTTCAAAGTAGGCAGGACTAAAATTTTGATATTGAAGAAGAAAACGCGTGTCCTAATTTTCCCTCCATTTTCTCAACGTAACCAAAAGGAGAAATATATAACTTCATAAACTTTGATATGCCTATTTAAACTACTGCATTCAAGGAAAATTGACGAATCCAAGCTTTTGATAACATTCAATAAGAAGCCAATAAAACAGGAATGATCTTACCCCATGGATGTGCAAGCAAGTCTTCTGACCAGCCGGCGTAGAACCATATATTCTTATAACAGGAACCTCATTCACTTTGCCACCTTCAAGAATTCAAAAAACCACTTAACACATAATGTACATTTCTATGAATACCATTTTTTTTTTCTTTCATAAAATCTCTGATAGTAAGTATAAGTATAAATTCATCTTAAAAACAAAAAAATAAAAATACAATTACACCCCTAGATCCCATCAAACACGTTTTGCATTTGTAACAGTTAACAATGAACAGAGGAACTAAAATGATAGTTTTGAAAAAGTTGACAAAATTCATAAAATATATTTCGAAAATTGTGAAATGAGTTTCACTTTCTTTTCAATTGAGAATTCTATTCCTAATATCAAACATTCAAACAAATTACAGGAAAATAGAAGAATTAAACGGCGTCGTTCGAGAGTGAAAGTAGCGAGTACCTTGAAAGGTACTGTAAGAGATATCAAGGCCATGGATCGGCGGAGCCATGTAGTGATCGATGGAGACGATCCGTACGCTAAAGGCGTTTGAATTCGACTGCGAATCTGCCATTGATTGTCTTCCAATTTACGGGAATGCCAAGAAATCCAATTCCATAAATATATACTTTAGTAACTCTTTACTAAAGTGGTTGGGCCCAACACTCTGAATAACCAAACCTATTAAACTTATCTCAAGAGAATATTTTATATCTCCGTTAGGATATTATGAATTCCATCTTGAGAATATATGTTCCATCAACACTAAATGAGACTGCCCAATATACTGAGGTTTTGACCATTACTTATAGATCTCACTCCTGATATATCAAAGCAACCTACATCTCATGATCCAGTCCATTATTTTCTTAGGATTTAGAGTTGATGTAAATAGAAGTCGTGAGTTTTATTATTCATTTGACAGTCCTTAGGAGAATAATAAATCTCACAGCAGTCCAGTTCAATATGTCTTAACCCTTAAAACATATCAACATACCAACTAAAAGTCTCTACTTCCATGATCAAGACAAATCATTTTAGTTGATATGTTATAGTCTTCGTACATGAAATGCCCAATTTTATTACCGATTACGAACTAAAATTCTGAGTTTACAAAGAACTTATGATTTATATCTTCTGTGACTAAATCACATAAATCACATACTATGCATCTCATGGACTAAGATAATGTCTCATTAGTTCATAAATAGTCTCAAATAATTAAGCAACTTAATTATTCATGACATGCCAATAAATTGGATTTTAGGGCACAAACCCTAACATAGACTCCCTCCAAAAGTTCTTGCAAACCAATCTAGCCTCCTTGAGATGATAAAATGTCCAATAACCAATCCAACTAGCAATCCACTAGCATATCCCATCATCACCACTTTCCAATTAAATCCTTCTCCAAATGATGATTCTTTGCTCGGCTCAAAAGTCAGTGTCTCAATATTTTCACATTTCTTGGACAATGAAAAACCACACAATCTCTAATTTCCCTCAAATGAGGAATTTTGAAATGTCCCAAACTGTCCACCTTGGGGAATTGGAACTGTAAGATGGTTTTGGGAAAGATTTAAATATACAAGAAATGTGAGACTTATTAGTTGCTGAGGGATTTATGCTAGTAACTTATTTTGAGATAGATCCAATGGCTGGAGCTCAATTAGGTTCCCAAAGGATGATGGGATAGGACATGTAAAATTGTTGCTTGATAAATTGAGTACAATTAATTCCTTGAGATTCCCCATGGTATTTGCAATTTCACCACAAAATCCGTTGTTAGAGAGATCAATAGCTATGAAGATGGTCAAGATCTTAACCAACTCCATTTCTATTCCCTTATAGCTATTGAGTCTTCATAATAACCAGAGCCATCCCCCATGTACTCTGTTTTTGAATTAATTTTTCCATGGACCATTAACATTGCATTCTAGGTTTTGAAATTCAACATTGGTTCATTTGACACATTTTTTTATTATTATTATTTTTTTATCTTCTAAAAAAAGTTATATATATTTTTAAATTAAAAATTCTTATATATAAAATAACCTGAACATATTTTTTGTTTAAATTTCTAAGAACCTTTTACATGTTGTCCAAGAAGACAAATGATTCAAACTCATAGATGTCTTATATTCAAGAATAATCAACTACTTTTCTTGTTAAGCTTGGCTGAAAGGTTTTGTTCGTTTCAAACAAGAATTTGGTCCTCAAATTTTGCAAAGGATAGGCTGGTTTGTGCTAGAGAGGGAAAAAGGCCTGCATGCAAGGGCAGAGTTTTCAAAATTTAGCCTACAAAAATAAGAAATGGCGGCCTCCCCTCAAATATTTGAATTAGTCCAATGGTGCTCCTAAAAAAAATAGTTGGTATAATAGTTATATAGATGTAACTTTATTTTTCACAATTTTATTTTTTATTGTAAAATGTGCTCTTATATTTGTTAAATATTTAATAAAATTTGACATCAAACATATTTGGATCTATCTTTTTCAACCCATTATGTGGCATTTAACAAGTCATTGACTTATTAAAAAAAAATCTTGACACTAAAACTTCACATGTAATGTCTCTTTAGTTGCCACATAGTTGGTTAAGCCAAGATAATTTCAAATATGTTTGGAGCATAACTCATTACTCCAAATTTTGGATTATTCATGTTTTTGAAAATTTTATTAGTTCAATTGAAGGATTTTTTTACTTACTTTAATATAAAATTTAATAATTTTCACTAAAAATGAAAATTTTTAAGAATTTCAAGTGAAAATGATAAAAATAAATTTTATTTTATAAAAGATCGTTACCAAATATAATTTTAATTGAAAATACTAAGCTTTTATTTTTGGTGTGTGTACATATATATAACTTATAAAAAAAAAGTGTGTATATATATAATAAAAAAACATGTGTGTGAGGGTTGTCTTGGTAAATATATTAGTGCCGAAACTTCCCCCCCACCTCCCCCCCCCCACCCCCCCCCGCCAAAAAAAAAAAAACATAAATTCCAGGCTCCCCTGCCCACATGGACATAGCTTAAACCGTTTTGAGGGCCATACTAGACGAGCTAAATTGCCAGGGCCTCATGGCATACTTGTTTTTGTATTAACATCATAGCAAAACAGAGGACTAGATTGGCTTGGGCTTCAGACTTCTTTGTTGCTATACAACATATGATTAATTACCTAAAGACATAAATTACAACTTACAACAATTATTGATAATTTCGTTCAATGAATCAATCCAGCAGTACCCTTTGCTAGGTGACCAGACTAGGTCATTAGTCATGTTTTGCAAGTTTAATTAGCATATTTATGTTAAAAATGATCCCATTGTTTTGCATGAAAATTTGATATAACTGACAAAGTTTGCATCCTACCATATCTAGTTGGTTCATTATCTCATGGTTCAATCTTGCTCTCTCTATAAAATAATCTATACACATCTAAATCTTCCTCGTCCAGGACCAGTAGAAAACCATTTTGTCAGTACTTAGTGACGAGGTGATGGAATTTTCTGCCTCAGTACAGCTTCGACTGCTGCTTCAATTGTGTACTTATTAAGCTTAACTTCATCACCCATCAATCGCCGCACATTCAAGATAATTCTACCACTAACATGAACACCACTGGCATGAGTTCAACCCCATTCATCCTCAATAACTGCATCTTCTAGTATGACAGGATCAGTATTTGACTGTTCAGGAATTAAATTATCAAAAATTCCTTCCTCAGGAATATCTAACTCTCCAGCTGCTATCTTGGTTTCAGATAATGTCCCAGATATGTTATTGAGTAAACCTTGAACATCTCAACCCATTATAATATCTGGGTCAGATGAGCAGACAATCTTCATAAATTGACTACATAAGTACTTCTTAGAGAAAACCAACATCTTGCAGCCAGATATTCCATCTAGTCCTGTAAATATATGAAGATTATGAAAAGTGATTAAAAATAGTGATCTTTCATAAAAAGAAAATAATGAAGGCATAAAACAATGTTTATGGCAAAGGCCATGAAGCAGTCCAAACCAACTGTAACATTCCAGGAGGTAGCAACATACCCAGTCATGTGCAGAACACAACATTTAAACAGGTCATTCCATTTTTATGTTGTAAAATGTTATGATATAAGGAAAAATGTGTAAAAATAGCCCACCAAAATTTAACTAACAAGGTAATTTCTAGATGATCTAATTGGTCAAAATAAATAAAAACCAAAAGTGACCAACTAATAAAAATCACAAGCATACACACACAGTACGATGAATGTTATATGAGGAACATTCAAGCAGGGTGAGTAATACATTACAAAGTAACATTAGCTGTATGGGTTCCCCTCATTCTTATTTATTGCTCACCTTTCCCCTCCTTTTACAAATAGTTAATACTTTTACTAGGCCAAAGAAAAAAGAATTGAAAAGAGAGGAAGGAAAATAGATTTAGAAAGTAACATTAGCTGTATGGGTTCCCCTGATTCTTATTTATTGCTCATTTTTCCCCTCCTTTTACAAATAGTTAATACTTTTACTAGGCCAAAGAAAAAAGAATTGAAAAGAGAGGAAGGAAAATAGATCTTCATCAAAAGGAATAGGAGGGAAGATACCAAACAGAAGATGTTTTATTCTTTTCCAATAATTCTGTCCATTGCAATTAAACATGAAGACAACAACACCCATCCAACTTTTACCAAAATTTAGGACTTTGACTCCCATTCTCAATTTGACTTGAGGGTAACAAAATAAAAGTCAATGTTTGCACCAGAGTCGGTTTATGGGTAAAAGTGACTGAAAAATTAGTTAAGTGGACTTTACTTCAATTGTATTTAATTTTTAATTGATAAGTTACTTATACACTGTTGTAAACTCATGATCTCACCCTTTACCCATCTTACGTGAGAAGGGAGTGCCATTGAGCTTGAGTTTACTGGCACTAGTGAAAGTTCAAAGGCCATCAATAAATGCATTTTAATTAAAAGATTTAATTATTCCATTCTCTTACATTTACATTTCCAACACAAAATGAAGCATAGAACATATGAGTTGATTTTTCACTTTCAGATCCGTCAACAATTGCCCACATTACAAAAAATTTAGAACATCAAGTCACACCGACCACAAAACAAGCAGCGGAAGGAAAAATTACATGAAATCCCAATCTGATTATCATCAACCATACCTTTTAAAAGCTTTAGTTTTACTACGCAAAAGCACGTAAACTTCAGGAATGGAATTTGTATCATTTTGACATTGATGGCATCTAATCAAGGAACAGGTCTAAGATCTCCTCTAGATTATGCTTGAACCTATTCCCATTATAAGATTGTAAGAGATAATTTATAGACAGATCATTTGATCCAAAAGTAATGACAAGCAGAAATAAAGTTCTAATTATGTGGATCTAGAAAGCAACAAAAGTGGGAGGAAATTATTCTTAATCATATGAATGAACACTAATCTTCTTCTACAATATAAGTCTCAGTATACCAAGAAATGTTTGGAATTTGGTACCACATTGTGTGATGTGGATTATTTGGAGGGAGAGAAATAATTGTATATTTGAAGATTTGGTGCTTTCTGGGGATAAGCTCTTAGAGTTGTTTGCGACCAATTTGTTTGATTGGTCTTGCGCGTGGGGTTTTACTTCTTCGAAATCCATTCCGCTGTTTTTAGATTCACTTTTTTCTTGTACGTAAGTTGTTTTGTTTTCCTTTGTTGCTTGTAAATATTTCCTTCATTTACTTTATCTCTTTGTTGGAGTAGCTTCTTTTTAATACAAATTTTTCTTACCTATAAGGCTATAAAAAAAAAAAAAAAAAAAAAAGAAGAGGAAGACCATGAAATTTTTTTAAACAGGTATTGAAAATTTCCTTACTCCGGTGATACACATAAGTGATATCAAAATTAAAAAAAAAAAAAAAAAAAAAAAAAAAAAAAAAAAACAACTAATACATTAATATTTGAGAATACATAATTTGATAAGAAACTACTGGTTTAAACTTAGAGGTAGTGAATTCATCACCAAACAACTTCAAAAGGAAAGGAAATGTACAATCATATTCCTAGAAAAGACCAAGAGGCCAAAGCTTTTCTCTCTAATTCTCCCTGATCATGAAATATTATCAAGTTGATTTGACAATATTGATGTTGGCAAAGGTAAGATGGTGCTGTATTTTCATACCATAGCTAAATTGATTCAGGATAATTTCAAATATTTATCATCTGAATCACCAAATTTCCAAGTGCTAAGCATGAGAAAGTATGAACTCCCTACTTAAAAAGAACAACCTTCAAATGCAAAGTATATCACAATTGTATTATAAATATTTATTGTACAGCAACATAGAAGAGTATTTTGAATAATCATGAAAAACTTTAAGCATGCAAACCCATGGGGATGTTCTAAAAAAACAACCAGGGGAATTTAGATTTGAGATGACATATATTTTGAAAATAATTTAGAAAAAACTTCTAGTTTTGCAATTATATCAAACATAAAAAAGTAATTTGATACCTCTATTCTTAACAATGTCAATTGTTGTCCACCACCAATGCTTGCGGGGTCCTGAAATCCGAGACATCAGAGCATGATTTTTCTTTTGCAATACCTCCTCCATGCTGCATTATCGTTGTCACCCCCATCACCAAATGCACTCTTTTCTGCATTAAGGTTTACGGGGTTTTCATGATACAAATGCTCCAAAATAGGCTTCACATGAGATCCAAAACCATTTTTGGGCATATCCTTCTTGGAATCATTAGGGAAAAAGCTTTGTGTCTTCTCACAATCATCAGGCAAAGAACTTTGTGAATCAATCAAACTTCTAGCTGAACCAGCTAAGTGTCACAGAATAGATAAGAAGTTTCTCATTGGCAAATGCAAATGTAATTCTTTCCACAAAAGAACATGGGTAGCTTGCAAACATTCAGCCTAAAGTTACAATATCTTCCTAAAGTTTAGAACTGAGCAAGCAACCCCCTAATCTCACTCAAACTTCGGAAAGCGCCTTACCATTCCAATATTTATTGAATTAAAAGCAAATTAATGTACCCAAAGGAGAAACAAAGCTGAAGGGTGAAGAGATCTTTGGTTGTATCTTCTTCTTTTTTTTACGCCCAGGGGGGTTGCATTTGTACAATAATTTGCTCCTACTTTGATGGAAATTAGAATAGAAACTAGCTATTTGGACTTTTGAGTGATGTCAGGATGTTGGTTGCTTAGTTCTAGACTTCATGGGGGACATATGAACTCAGAAGATAGTTTAGAAATCATATAAATCACACAAATAATACTACCTTTCAAAAGCTATGGCTTCACTGATGCTACATTGTTCCCTCGAGAAGCATCTGAAAATTCAAAACTAAAAGGTTATATCATTGGAAATTTAAAAAAATAAATAATAGGAAGCGAATACATTTAATTATAGTCTTAAACGGATAAATTAAAAAAAAAAAATTACTAGTTCTAGATAACCTTTTTCATCACAGGATAGCCATCTGTATACAGGTGATAATACTGGTGTTAAGAGGTACAAGTAAGAGCCATCATTTTGACAGTGAGTAAGGTTGCCCAAGACAAATTGATCGGAATCAGAGCCACTAATTCTAGTGTGACTGTCCATAACTTTCTCACTTCTCTGGGCAGTCCCCCTCCCCCTCAAAGAAAGGACGAATATCATCAAAAATTGTCCCTAATAAGAAAAAGATGTAAGTTAGTCAGAGATATTATAAAACATGCACTACAAGGTTCTCAAAAGATTTATCATGTACCCACCCCAAAGATGGTTCATCTTTATGGCCACTTACATGGAACAATCTGCACCAGACACTTCACATTCAACCACACCTGTTCAAACAGCTTGAAGCAATATCTATTTGCTAAAATCTCTCAATAACCATGGGAGTTACACCAAAGTCAGATTTTTTAACATTGTAAATTTGAGAATAGCCCATGGAAGTTGCAGAATTTGTAGTCATGGGCTTACAAATCCATGTCCTCTATGCACTTGAGGACCTGTTGTAGTGAAATCCACAGGTCCGGTGATGGCTCGTGTTCTGACCTCATCACCAAATTTTTCATGAGAAACAGAATAGCCTTCCTTCAACCTACTAGCCTATGTCGAGAAGTCACTGCTGTACAAAGGAGGCAGTTTTACATACATGGAAGAATCCAAATGTGCTGCTTTAACCTTATAAGCCTCATGGAAATTTGTTCGCTGGCCTACAAGAGATTTCTTCAAATTGAAGGACTCAATATAGAACATATGTATCTACACTTTTCATAGAACTATCTCCACAATTTCTTGTCTCATTACCAGTCAAAAAATTGTACCTACAGGATCTTTAGTTTCAAGAACACATGCAACAATTATGTGGAGACCAACTGGCTCCAAATCATTCTTCTCCTTTTGCATCATTGAAAATGGGAATGAACTTCATTTAGATTGCTTTATTTTGTGCTTAATGGTGAGCCTAGCAACAAAATCATGGGACGACTGGAACTCTGAAGACCCTTCAATTTCATTCTTCATTTCTGTTTTGGATGAATTTCCTGTTCATCCAGCATAAGGAATTGAGAAATAGATCATCCATGGAGCCATATACTTGTGGAATTAACTCTCTAATGAACAAATGGAAGAATGATTCTGATCAGAGGAATGAGAAGCTCTCTCCTTCAGGCCCTCAAAGTCAATCAAGTCATCAACTGAATTAAGAATGTCTTGACACTCCTTCTGAGACTTGCTCTCATAATCCATATTAGCCTTCTCCAGCACCTTATCAATGGTTTTTGCAAGCAACAAAGGACTCAAAGCAGTCTCATGAATAAGTTCATCATCGGAATTTATATCTTCAGCAGCCTGAGAGGAGGCTAGCCACCGTAGAAGACTGAAGGCTTCCTTACCTGTAGCTTGAATAAAACACATGGATTTTAAGAACACATAAGAGATGTCTTGTAAATTTTGTACACCACTTCACCAATCAAACAAACACCATTGTGGTACAAATACATGAGTTGTAAACATCTCAGTCCGAGAGAGAGAGAGAGAGAGAGAGGGGTGGGGGTTTATGAAAACACTTACAAGAAACCAAAAGGTATATGAAAACACTTACAAAGATCCAGTTATTTCTTTTTCTTTAGCATTCTCCAAAGGTTCTCCATCTATATTGTTAGGGTTAACACGTCCAAGTCCAACCAAATTTCCCTCATCAGTTGATGATATCATTGACTGCTTTAACTTTCATTTTTCTCAGATGGAGTTAGAGTCAAAGAGATTTCTGCTTCACCACACAATTCAATAAGTTTGTTCTCAAATTCAAGACCTAGTGAGAGAGTATTAAGAACATCTCGTGGAGGTGGTTTGCCAAGATCTGGAGGCATTATCACCTCATGCATTCCAGTCCTTTCATGCCCCTAGAACACCAAGGAGATATTCATCAAATGAAAAAACAATATAAAATGTCAACAGACTCTTAAAAAGTAGAAAACAGATATGACTAAAACAGACCTCCCATATTGGCACAAGTGACTGAACCATTTTCACTTCTGAAAGGGTTTGTGAGAGGGATGAATAATTTTTAAACTACTGGTTATGAAAGTCTAGAAAACCCAAAAGATCAATTCTCACGTTAATCTATGAAGAGAATCTTAAAAAACTTATGTCACATAACTACAAAGTCAAACAAATTGTCTATGGAAGCATCCCCCTCAAGTTCAAAGACACTTTGACGTTTATTGCAATAAATATCATGATGTGAGGAAGCCTCAAATTCTCTAGGAAATTACCATATCCAATCAGTTGGAATTGTTGACGATATCCAAATTGGCGAACTTAAAGATGAATCACAACTTGGGTCTACCTAATGGTAAATTCACACATCATTGAAGGTTATCAGATAATTATGAGCATCAAAAAAATATTTACGACCATCCCAAAAGCATTTGGCACAGAAAAGAGAGGAAAAGATAACCTGGAAATCAATAGGCATGCAAGTCAACTTATCCATATGCTGTTTATACAGACTAATATGATTAGATTTGCTTTGTGAGCAAGTGTTTGGTACTGGATGCAGAACTTCATCTCTGATAAATGCAGCAAATTTCCCGCCAACTCTATTCTATTCTACTCCATTTAAACTAGCCATAATAGTAAGAGTAAGTATAATCTTAAAAACAAAAAGGTAAAAATACGGTTAAATTAAATTTTGTAATATAAGTCTGTTAACACTCTCATTTTAGTCCTATTATCCATTGTAGTTTGAAAAATGCTGATAACTCTTAAAATGACACCATTTTACATTTGTAGCATTAGACAGTGACTTACAACAACATCATTTTAGAAAAATTAACAGTGGTTTTCAAGTCACAGTGGACAGAACTAAAATGACAGTTTTGTAAAAGTTGAGAAACTAAAATGACAAAATTTCAACTTGGTAGTTGTATTTTGCCCAAAAAAGTGTATATTAATAATATATATTTAGCACATACAATGAAATCAAAATCAATATATCACATTCTAAGAAGCCAAAATTGTGAAATGAGTTTCAGTTCCTTTTCTGAATTCTATTCCTAATATTAAATATTTAAAAATATTAGCAAAAAAAAAAAAAAGAGTTACACTATGTCATTTGAGAAGGATAGTAGAGTACCTTGGAAGGTGCTATAAGAGATATCAAGGCCATGGATCGGCAGGGCCACGAAGTGGTTGCTGGTGTTGATCCATATAATCACACACATAGATACAATTATTACAATTACAATAAATCTACAGTAGCTGGCTCTATTTGTCTTCATCTTCAACTACGTATGTGCACTCCAAAATTTCTCACATACCATTATATGACAGAACTTCATCTTTGATAAATGCAGCCAATTTCCCGCCAACTCTACTCTACTCCATTTAAACTAGCCATAACAATAAGAGTTAGTATAATCTTAAAAACAAAAAGGTAAAAATTCAATTAAATTAAATTTTGTAATATAAGTCCTTTAACGTTCTCATTTTAGTCCTATTATCCATTGTAGTTTGAAAAACGCCGATAACTCTTAAAATGACACCATTTCACATTTGTAGCATTAGACAATGACTTACAAAAACATCATTTTAGACAAATTAATAATGGTTTTCATTTCACAATGGACAGAAGAACTAAAATGACAGTTTTGTAAAAGTTGAGAAACTAAAATGACAAAATTTCAACTTGGCAATTGTATTTTTGCCCAAAAAAATGTATATTAATAATATATATTTAGCACCTACAATAAAATCAAAATCAATATATCATTTTCTAAGAAGCCAAAATTGTGAAATGAGTTTCAATTCCTTTTCTAAATTCTATTCCTAATATTAAACATTTAAAAAATTACAAAAAAAAAAAAAAGAGTTACAGTGTCGTTTGAGAAGGATAGTAGAGTACCTTGGAAGGTGCTATAAGAGATATCAAGGCCATGGATCGGCAGGGCCACGAAGTGGTTGATGGTGATGATCCATATAATCACACACATAGATACAATTATTACAATCACTATAAATCTACAGTAGCTGGCTCCATTTGCCTTCATCTTCAACTGCGTATGTGCACTCCAAAATTTCTCACAAACCAAACTGTCCTTCTTGAGGTGTAGAAATACCCAATAACTATTCCAATTATCAAGCCACAAGCATATCCTATCACAACCACTTTCCAATCAAATCCTTCTACTATTGATGATTCTTGTCTTGTTTTATAAGTTGGTGTCTCATTGTTTCCACATTTCTTTGACAGCGGAAAGCCACACAATCCCAAGTTTCCCTTAAAAGAGGAATTTTCAAACGTCCAAAATTGTCCACCTTGTGGAATTGGACCAATAAGTTGATTTTGAGACAAGTTTAAATATTCAAGAAATGTAAGACTTATTAGCTGTTGAGGAATTTCACCTGAGAGCTCGTTTTGAGAAAGATCCAAAGATTCAAGTGCGGTTAGGTTCCCTAATGATGACGGGACACGGTCCATGAAGCTATTGCTTGATAAATTGAGTACAATTAGTCCCTTTAGGTTTCCCACACTATTTGGAATTTCTCCATACAACCTATTATTGGAGAGATCAATAGCTATGAAGATGGTCAAGATCTTTACCAAAAATATTTCTAACCCCTTATTCACCACTGTTATTGAGTCTTCATAATAATTTGATTGACTTCCCATGTATTCTGGTTGTGCTTTATCTTTGGCAGGAACCATTTGCATTGCATTCCAAGTTCTAAAGTATTCCAAAGGCAGCCTACCAGAGAAATTGTTGTGAGAGAGGTCGATGACATGCAACTTGGAAAAGCCAAACCTGGTATGAGGATTCCAAATAGGGCCATGGAATCTATTTGCATGCAAGACAAGAATTCGTAATTCTGGCAAAGACTGTAACCAAAAGGGGAATGCATCATTCATGTTGTTATTACCAAGATTTAGGACCTCCAGCATTTGACATTGCACTAAGGATCGTGGAATCTTCCCCTGTATTTTGTTGCGACTGAAGTCCAATGTCATCAACGAGCATCCTTTTATAAATGTTTTAGGCATGCTTCCTTGAAAGCAATTGTTCCTCATATTCAATACTGAAACAAAGCTGCTGAAGTGACCTAAACATTGTGGAATGTGACCATTCAACCGGTTGTTAGATATATCAAGGACTTGGAGGGAATTCAAGTTGCAAATCATTTGAGGGATTTTTCCGGTTAGGTTATTGTTTGAGGCAAAAAAATATGATGTAGACAATGGGGGAATTGGGAGTGACCCTTGCAACATGTTGGAACGTAAATCTAAAGATTCAAGCTTAGTTAGGTTCCCTAACGATGAAGGGAAATGGCCCATGAAGCTATTGCTCGATAAATTGAGTACAATTAGTCCCTTTAAGTTTCCCACACTATTCGGAATTTCTCCATAAAACCTATTATTGGAGAGATCAATAGCCATGAAGATGGTCAAGATCTTTACCAAAGATATTTCTAACCCCTTATTCACTACTGTCAGTGAATCGTTATAATAATTAAATTGACTTCCCACGTATTCTTGTTGTGCTTTATCTTTGGCAGGAACCATTTGCATTGCATTCCAAGTTCTAAAGTATTCTGAAGGTAGCCTACCAGAGAAATTGTTGTGAGAGAGGTCGATGACATGCAACTTGGAAAAGCCAAACCTGGTATGAGGATTCCAAATAGGGCCATGGAATCGATTTGCATGCAAGACAAGAATCCGTAATTCTGGCAAAGACTGTAACCAAAAGGGGAATGCATCATTCATGTTGTTATTTCCAAGATTTAGGACCTCCAGCATTTGACATTGCACTAAGGATCGTGGAATCTTCCCCTGTATTTGGTTGTGACTGAAGTCCAATGTCATCAGCGTACATCCTTCTATGAATGTTTTAGGCATGCTTCCTTGAAAGCAATTGTTCCTCATATTCAATACTGAAAGAAAGCTGCTGAAGTGACCTAAACAGTGTGGAATGTGACCATTCAACCGGTTGTTAGATATATCAAGGACTTGGAGGTAATTCAAGTTGCAAATCATTTGAGGGATTTTGCCGGTTAGATTATTGTTTGAGGCAAAAAAATATGATGTAGACAATGGGGGAATTGGGAGTGACCCTTGCAACATGTTGGAACGTAAATCTAAAATGTAAATAGATTTCCAAGGAAGAACTTCTAGCGGTTGTTCAAAACCGTTGAGAAGGTTAAAAGAAAGATTCAGGTATCGTAGTGTCCCTTTTCCAACAATACAAAACCATTTGGGTATTTTACCTTCAATTTTGTTGTTGGAAAGGTCTAATGTATACAATTCATTTTGGGCTTTTAGGAAATCAGGGAATTCACGCAAATTGCAAGAAGACAAATACAAACGTGAAAATTTGTGGTGGGTTGAATTGATATTTTCTTTTGAAACCAACAAATTGTTACCTGAAAGATCGAGAGATTGAAGCTCTTTAATCTGGAAGAATATGTTTAACTCCATCTTGTCCTTCAGGTTGATCGAAGAAAGATATAGCCGTTGTAGCTTAGTGAAATTGGAAATTGACCTTGGAACCGGTCCATCCAATTTGTTTCCACCCAATCCCAAGTAATTTAATTGTGATGAAGAGATATTTTGAAATTGGAGGGGGCCAGTAAGCTGATTTTGATCTAGATATAGTTCAGATAATGAAGGCATTGTATACAAAACAGAGGGGATAGCCCCTGTGAGTGAGTTTTGAGACAAGTCAAGGGAAGACAAATTAGTAAGTCTACTTATTTCCGATGGGATTGACCCTTTCAATTGGTTTCCTGATATGTCTATCCAAGTGAGTTTGGTAATATTTGTTAGTGAAATTGGGAACCTGCCTTCAAACTTGTTATATGAAAGGTCTAATTCTTCTATTTGTGTAAGATTTCCCAGTGAAGATGGTACTTTCCCAGAGAAAAGGTTATAGCCAAGACCTAGATAAATGAGTTTTGCAAGATTTCCTAATGTGGATGGAAGCTGACCATGAAAATTGCTCTCCTGGAGAGAAAGAGAAATAAGCTGTGATAGGTTCCCAATAGAAGGGGGAATTTCCCCTGAAAATTTACTTGAATCAAGATCCAAATAATTCAAGGAGTTAAGGTTGCCGATTGAATTGGGTAATTCTCTGGAAAAATAGGTTTGAGAAAGATCCAAAAAGTTCAAGGACTTAAGGTTCCCGATTGCATCGGGCAATTCCCCAGAAAAATTCGTGGAGGAAAGACGCAATTGCTTTAGGGAACTACCAGATCGAAAATTGGGAAGAAAACCAGTGAGATTGTTGTTACCTGACACATCAATGGCTTGTATCTTGGGCAGTAGGAAAATATCTGAGGGAAATTCGCCAAGCAAAATGCACTCAGACAGAGAAAGAGATGTCAAGGAAGACAAATTTGCCAGGGATTGAGGCAGTGACGATGAGATGTTCACATAGTCTAGATAAAGTTCTCTCAAATATGTCATGTTCTGGACAAGTGTTTCAAGATCATTTCTTCTGAGCTTCAAAAATTTAAAATAAAAATCAGCACCAGCAAAATAATTGAAAGAGAGATCAAGTGAAACCAAATTGGAGAGCCATGAAATTTCCGATGGGATTCGGCCATGTAAGAAGGAATTAGAGAGATTAAGATGAGTCAACCTCACAAGCTGCCCAAACTCAGATGGGATTGTGGTGAAGGAAGAGAAGTTGTTGAGGGCAAGGTTTAGTTTTCGAAGATGACGCAACCTGAAGAGGGTGCTGTTAGAGTTGAGAGGCCCACAAAGCCAGCTGTTGCTGAGGTCTAAGCCAATGACGTGGCCGTTGCGTGCATCGCATGTGACCCCATCCCAGCTGGAACAACAATCACTATCTGCCTTCCAAGACTTCATCTTTGGATATGAACCATTATAGTAATCAAACCGATCATATTCATCAGAATAAATTCTCTTCTCAACAAATTCTTTCCTCAGTTGCAGCAAAGCAGAGCTCTGTTCAGGGAGGCAACGATGTTGAGAGGAAGTATTAGAAGTGGTTTGAGAATGTGAAATGAAGAACAAACAAAAGGCAACGAATAAGGGCAGGTATTGATTCATTTTCCACATGTTTTCAGCAGAGGAGGTAAATGGAAAATTGGGTGGCTTAAGTGTTATGAGCAGATAAAGAACTAATGACCCGTGAGGATATTTATAGACACACAACAATTTGAAAGGACTAAAGGTAGTTGGATATTTATATTATTTTTTGTGGTCTAAATCGAATTGAATTTTAGGGGCTTTAAATATATTGATTTGAAAGGTCTGAAATAATTGAATCTATGAGTCATCAGTATTGACTAGAATTACTTTCCATACATGATTGTGATAATATATTAAAAAGTTTTTTATATTTAGTAGGCTTTAGATTAAAAAGTTCATTTATGTAACCATAAAAATATGAAGAGGACAATCCTTTCTATAAACAGGAAAACGAATTCCCACTGACATTTAATATTTAGTTGATTTTTTGTAACTAAATTCCTTACTTTGTGTTACATTCTAGTCACTAAATTATAATTTTAAACTAATAAATTTTGATTTTTAAAAATTTTGCTATCTATATAGCCTTTTGATCTTGATTTTTGCTTGTTAGCTTCTTGCAATCCGACTATAATTTTAAATTATAATGCTACATAAACAAACAAACCAACAAAAATTTCTTTCAATGGCTAGACTTTGTAATTTGGTTATAGTTCTCTTACTCAAATAAAATTATATCTTTTATCTCCAAAAAAAAAAAAAAATCTTTCAATGGCATTCCAAATCAATACCCATGATTTCATGTGCAACCACATCATACTAAGATTATGAGGTCTGAGACATGGGATAAATATCAAAGAGTTTGTAAAATATGAAAATATAGAACACGTTATGAATCATGATAACTAGATTCTATTGACTTGACAAACTTTTCTTCTACGTTTAAAATACAATATTGTTTCCTGACAAACAAGACAAAAATGTCTCCTGACAAACAAATATTATAAATTTATAAAGGATAACGTTAACAAGGGCTTTTAAGGGAAATTGCTAATAGATTATGCTTAAGACAATTGTTAATATTTCCTCAAAAAAGATAATTTTTAATAAACTATATAAAAAAAGTTTTGACAAAATTTTTATTAAAAATATAAAAAGTTGTCAACAAAATTAATTGGGCAAATTACAATTTGCCTACCTATGATTTAGTTGAAATTTAAGTTACCTATGGTTTGAAATTTGACATTTTACTGGTTTGAAATCCCATGATACAAATTTAATTTGCTCACTTTTTCAAGATCATATTAGAGCATAATCCTTTCATATTTTAAGGTATTTTAAGGATTTCAAATTAATCTGCATGTTATTATAAGATGCATTACAAAAGCATGTAATAAAGAAATATTTTAGAAAAGGCAAACAATTAACAAAAGAAATTAACAGAAGGACAAAGTTTAGTTATAAAATTTATTACAGTTTAAGGTTACAAACTTACTCAATATCATTAACATTACTACATATTTTGAAAATCTAACCGTTTGATTGCATGTTCTCTACACTCTTAATGCACATGTCAAATTTTGTGCCAATCAAATATTATTTACTATAAGATCTAAAAGATTATATTTTTATGCATAATTTTAAACTACAAAAACTTGCAATTTAAACAATTTATTGATGATATAGTTATTGATATTTAATTTTTTAGAAAATTTTCAAGCATGGAGGATATAAGAAGAAAAACGTAATCCAATGGTGGATTTGTCAAAATTCACCTCCAATAAAAAAATATTGAGTAAGATTGTAGCCTTAGATTACAACAAATTTTGTAACTAAACTTTGTCTTTAAAGAGTAAGAAGTTTCTTATTATTAGTCTTTTTCTAATCCCATTAGTAATTTCATTTAAAAGGAATAAATAGTGAGTGTAAGAAGATAATATTAACATGAGAATTAATCTCCTCTTCCCCTCTCCTTTAGGACCAAAACTTACTTATCTAAAAATATTGGAATCCATAGTAAAGTATGTGTAATAAGTAGATAATATTGTAAGTAATATGAACAACACTACACGAAAATAATGCAGTTTTTTGGTCATCATCTATAGGTAAAATCAGTCAAATGTTATCTCTATCTAAACTTTTCAATGCCTTAATTTTGGCACAATATATTGACCATAAAGACCATAGTGCATGACTAACTTTTCCAAAAAAGTGACAAAAGTTTTGAGGATGTAATGTGACCTCACTTAATTTTCTTGGAAACTTCTTCCCATATCAATTGAATTTGCTAACAAAAATATTAACAAATAATAAAATAATAGAAGAGATTTTACTAATAGATACCACATTTATTAATAAATCATTTTAAAAAAATTTTATGAAAAAAAATAAAAAATAACTGGTTCTTTTTATCATTGTTTCAATTTATATATATATATATATATATATATATTTTTTAAAAAATAATTGATTAATGAATGCTAACTTGTTAAAAGGATCATAATATAAGTTACTACGTATATCACATTATGAAAGGTAGATTGACTAACTTTTCTTCTACCTCTCAAGGACAATAATATGTCCTTATGGTCACTTTCAATCAATTGATTAAAATGTGCTGTGTCGCTTAGTAATTTTCTAACCCCAATTTTGGTTTCTTTGACTGGTCGTCCACTAATTGTAAAACATATAACACACTCTATGCATTAGGTATGAGGATACTGTGGTATAGGTTCAAATCCCTTAGTACCTTTAAAAAAAAAAAAAAATTCCATGCTATAACCGTAATATTGAGAGATTAAACGATAATAAAAGAAAAAAAAAAGGACTTCAAGATTTATAGTTTCGAAAAATGTATTGCTGTTTATGGACATTTATGCTTGGAGGAATGGAGGTGCTTTAGGCTTCTTATGGACATTTATTTTTTTTTTTGGAACTAAAGTGAGTCTATTCAGTCTAGAAAACAAAATAAGTTGTAGTTGAGTTCAATTAATTTTTACCCACTACACTATCTTACAATCACATACTAACACAACATTCTTTTTTAAACTAGAAAATGCCTTATGGTGTTTTATAATAAGTTTTGATAGAATTAAATTCTAAAGGATCTGGTTAATGTGCGTCCAGGGCACACATTAAACCATCTATTTTTGGAAACATTTTCTCTGGAATTGAAAAAACTGTCAATACTTTTTCAATTTTTAAGAAAATATTTTCAAAAATAATTAATTATTGGGTGCTCTTAGGGCACACATTAGCAAAATCCATTATGTAAATACTTTCTCAAAAAAAAAAAAAAAAAATTCTATAAATAAGTTTTTACTCTGGCTTGTGCAATTCAATTGTCATCAATGGTTCTTATACAAGATTTAATCATTTATATCTTATTATTTAGCTTGCTTTCATTTTCTATCAATTTTCATGATGGAAGGTCACTTAAGGTTATCTATCTATTATCAATATAATAAAAGTTTAAAAATCATGGTCATCATAAGTCGGTATCTCACCTAATTGTTTTTCATTATTACTTTTTATTTTTATAAATATAATATAATTTAAATTTATAGTGTCCGCTTTAGGATAATTTTTTTCTGGCCAAAATGGGCAAATGCTCTTTTTGCACAAATTATACAGCGTTTTGCCCACTTTTCCAAACTAATTAGGGAAATGTCCTTCTTTTGAAACTCGATTTTCTAACAATTGAGTTTCAATTTAAAACTGGATTTTTGGACAATTGAGTTACGGGGTGATCAAACTTAAAAAAACAAAAAAAAAAAAAAATTTGCATGGAACTCGAGTTCATGGAGCTCGAGTTCCATAAAAAACGCCACTATAGGGCTCCCTATGGAGCAATCAAACTTTAAAAAAAAAAAAAAAAATTACATGTTTTAAAACGCCACTATAGGGCTTCCTATGGAGCGATCAGACTTAAGAAAAAAACTTGTATGTTTTAAATCACCACTATAGGACTTTAAAACGCTACTATAGGGCTTTAAAAAATTGCATAGAACTCGAATTCATGGAGCTTGAGTTCAAGTAAATTTTTTATTTTTTTTTTTATTTTCAATTTGTAATAACTTGATTGTCCAAAAATCGAGTTTTAAATTGAAACTTGATTTTTAGAAAATTGAGTTTCAAAAGAAGGGTATTTCCTAATTAGTTTGAAAAATGGGTCAAAACACTATATAATTTGTGCAAAAAGGGCATTTGCCCATTTTTCCCTTTGTTTTCTATAATCAACTCAGGACGCTAATTAGTTTTGATGTAAGTGGAATTTGAACTACAAATCTATTATTCGCCTGACAAGAAATTTCACCCGTTGAGTTCATTAGATCCCACACTCTTAACTAATTCTAAGGTATACTTCTTTTTATAATAGTTTTAGAATTGAATTTTGATTAACCATTCTTGATACACAATTTTTGTTCAATTTATGAAACATTTAGAGATATTATCTTCTAAGTAATATATATATATATATGTATATTTCTATAAATTCATGATTAAAATCGTGCCATGCACGATGAAATTTTTTTTCCAATGCAATGAACTAGAATTCATTTCATAAAGATAGAGAGAACGTAAAAAACGCTGCACAAGAGTAGTCATTTTGATTACCAGTACGAGGAGATAATAGTAGAACAATGAACTAACGTGGATAACACTGCCAAAAAGTAATTCTAAACAAAGTTTGATAGTCAATTATGGCCAAATTGATTACTACCTTGCATTTTCCTTTTCCATTTTCTATCTGCAACTATTTCAATGCATACATTCATTGTGGCAGACCATGACCGAACTACACTGAAATGTGAAAACCATTTATTCTACTTTAATTTACACGTGAATCTTGTGGTAAAAAAGCTGCTTCTTTTTTTTCTTTTTCTTTTTTTCTCTAATTCGAAAAATTGTAAACCTTTCATCTTTGGAAAAGATAGAGATTGAAGCAAAGCAACACTATTTCACAATTGATCAAGGAAAGAAAATGAAAGAAAAAGAGAGAGAAACTGTTTAAAGGAAAATTCTGAGAAAAGAAACAGAGGTCTTTAGAGAGAGATTGTAAAAACTGAATATTATTCTATAGTTCCATGCACTCACACCGATTCACTAATACATTAATAACACCATAATTAAAACCCTGTAACAAACTTTTTAGTCTCCTATAACAGAATTTTCCGCTGCATCTGTAACAGACTTTTTGGGAACCAAAGGCTATATACATAGTTTCGGACGACACCGTTTGGTGTTCTTTGCCTGATGATCACTAAACAAAACGTCGGCGTTTAGTTTGGTGTCAGCGCGTGTGCCACAATGAACTTTGTGTTGGCACGTTAGTGCTGATCTGAAGGAGATAAGGACAATAATGTGTCTTGATAGTCAATTTCAATCAATGTGTTAATAAGTTGTGTCGAAGGATTAGCTTTTCTATTCAAAGTCTCCTTGACAAAGTTAAGTGGATTTATTTCTATTTTCTAACCTTAATTTTTTTTCTTTGACAACTTGTCTACTAATCAATCCTCATCCCCCATCTGGCCTCATTCAACACACCTTCAATGACGTAGTGTTGGGAGTTTCTTTTTACTTATCTTAATTAATCTCATTATTTCATTTAAAAATAATATATAATATTTTTTTAAGAAGAAAAAAAATATATATAGTAAAGTGTGTGAAATAAGTAGATAATATTGGAAGTAATATGAAGAACACTACACAAAAATAATGCAGTTTTTTGGTCATCATCTATAACACCATAATTAAAACCCTATAACAAACTTTAGTCTCCTATAACAGAATTTTCGGCATGCTCCCTCCGTTGTATCTGTAACAGACTTTTTGGGAACAAAAGGCTATATAGTTTGGGACGACATCATTTGGTGTTCTTTGCTTGATAATCACCAAACAAACGTCAGCGTTTAGTTAGTGTCAGCACGTGTGCCACTTTGAACTTTAGTGTTGGCACGTTGGTGCTGATTTGAAGGTTTATCTCTGTTTGGACTCGTTAATACAATGTTGTTGGCTTCGTCTACTTTAACATTTCCAACTTGGATTGAAACATTTTATTTATTTATTTTAGATGTGCACTTCATATCTAATGTGAAAATATGTATATATATTACGGTTTGAGGAATTTGTATGAGAAATTTGAGAGAAGGGTTTGTGGTATTTATAGGATTGAAAAAGATTATGTAATGTGGCATTGTTTAAGAAGCTTCACATGTATAAATATTGAACGTTTCCAGATTTTTGCCTTATAAAACGAATTTAGTGCCTGCAGGTAAGCCCTAGGTGATTATTTTTTATTGGCACGTGTATTTTATAACTAAAATCGTGAGTTGAACCCACAATTCTTACTTATCATTGGAGTGGGTTATGTTTCAAACTCTAGCCTTTAGTTTTGCGTCTCACATTAGTTAGAGGTGAATCAAATTATCTATATTACTATTTAAATGACTTCTTCTATTTGGGATCCTCAATTTAGATGTCTAAAATACCCTCAAATCTATCTCTTTGTAAAACTTAAATAATAGGGTTCGACATGTAACATTACTAATTTAAAAACTCTTAAATTTTAGCTAAATTTAAAAATAAAAAGAATAGTTTTTTTTTTAGTCCCACCTTTACATTTCTCTCTCACGTTAGTAGTCAAGTACAAATACAACTTCTCTTTTAAAAAATAAAATAAAATAAAAACGCTCATAGGACCTCAAATTTTTTATAGATTCTTTGTCTAAGGAGCATTACCACCGCTTGAGTTTCAGTTCATTAGACTTTCATACATTGCTTCTACCATTGGTGCCAAAGGATGGGCAGAGGCCAACGTTATTCCTCATGGTGATGATGAATGGGAAAAAGGAATGGGTGTACTAGTTTTGTTTTTGAGAGATGGACATGGATTGATTGAGGGGTGTATAAATTTTAATTCTGAGAGACAGACATGGATTGATTGAGGAATCGCAATTCAATGGCAATCACCAGTCTCATTCTTTGTTCCTAGAGAGCTCTAGGACTCTCTCTTATCCCATTGGCAGGGGCGGCGCTAAGTGTGAATGGGGGTGGTCATACGACCACCCTGAAATATATATTTTTTAATGTACCTTAAAAAAATTTTAGTTTTAAATTAATATGGATCTTTTGATCATCATAGAAAAAAACTTGACCACCCTTAAAAAAAAAAAAAAAAAAAAACTTGAACACCCTTAATAACAATTGAGCTCATTAAAAATAAAATTCAACCTCTCCAAAATTTTGGTTATTGAATGTTGAACATAAAAATTGCAAGAAATGCAATACTTTTACAATATTTTCATAACAAATCTTAAATTGCAGGTTGTTAGGACATATATATTTTAACTTGTTTAAGAACATATGTCACTTAATTATGTAAATTGGCTTATCCTTTGACAAAACGCACTCTGCTTGTAATTGGGTAGATCTAGGTGTTTTTAATACTTCAAGAAACCATGTTTCAAGGTCAAGTGTTGAAGTCATCAAGTCTGTCCAAGAAAAAGCAAGTTGAAGTGCAGAATTTTTAAAACTCGACACCTCTCGATAGCTACCTCGACACCTGCTATCTGTCGAGAATTAAAAAGTCAGAATTCCAATCTAATTTTCTTGGGATCCGTGAATGTGTTTTTGGGGCTTCTTTTCTTCTAACCCTAAACATATAAAAGGATTATTTTAAGAGCCGTTTTGAGGGACATAAGTTGCATTATCATTGAGCAATCTCTGTTTATGCAAATTGTGCTCAACAGACGAAGTTCTTAACCTAGTTCATCCTTCATCAAGAAGTTGCTGTGTCTTTGCACCATAGGGTTTTGTAACCAAGCATCTTCCTGCTATTCATCACGTGGATGAACTGAAGAACTTTGCAGCCAACCATTCTTCCTCAAGTTGGTATTCTGAAGTCGCGTATTGAGATTCGCGCATTGGTTAGTCACGTACTTGGGAGCCGTGCAACAAAAGTGGAAATTGTCGCTACAGATCAAGTCCAATTGGGTATTGGGGTAAGGGTTCAACTGTAAGTTGGTAAGGTACTTGGGATTCCTTTCTTGTAACCGCTTGATTTGATAATAGTGGAGTTTCGGGAGTGGTGACCTGAAAATCACCCGGTGGGGTTTTTGCCGTTAGGGTTTTCCCCATTCGTAAACAAATCACCGTGTTATTTATTTTCCGCTGCATATTTAGTATTTGGTGATTTGTTTGTACTTCCACGCAATTGCATGCTTAATTGATTAATTAACAACTTGACTAATTAATTAATTAATTAGGGTTTATCACAAGGGGTCATTCGAATTGTGACCTAACAAGTGGTATCAGAGCAGACACACTCTGATTAGGATTTAATCTTTGCTGTGTTTGATCCATTGACCCCTGTTTGTCATGGATAGAGGACAATCATTAATTATACCTCCTTTATTTGATGGCACTAACTATGCATACTGGAAAGTACACATGAGAGTTTTTCTGCAGTCTTTAGATGAAAAAGTGTGGCAAGCTGTAGAGATTGGCTGGACTAAGCCAAAAGAAGAACCGGCCGATTGGGATGATGCTAAGATCAAGGCGGCCAACTTCAACAGCAGAGCGCTGAATGCCCTTTTTAGCGCAGTCACCAATGAGGAGTTCAAGAAGATATCCTCAACTGAAACTGCTAAGGAGGCTTGGACCATCCTTCAGACAACCTATGAAGGCACAAAGGCTGTCAAAGACTCGAAGCTTCAAAGGCTCACTACAAGCTTTGAAGAAATAAAGATGGAGGAGGATGAGTCGTTTGATGAGTTCTATGCCAAGCTCAAGGACATAGTGAACTCAGCCTTCAATCTTGGGGAAACCATCCCTGAACCCAAGATTGTAAGGAAGGTGCTCAGATCTCTACCTAAGAGATTTCATGCCAAGATTACGGCAATTGAGGAATCAAAGGATATAGACAAGATTCCTTTGACTGAGCTGGTTGGAAACTTACAGACCTATGAGATAGGGTTATCCAGGATTGGCAAGTCCAATAAAGGCAAAAGCATGGCCTTGAAGACGAAGAGCAGTGATACAGATGAGTCTTCCGATGATGAAGATTTTAAGATGAAGTCCTACATTACTCGGCAGTTCAAAAAGTTCATGAAGAATGCCAATGGAAGGAGCTTCGACAAGGACCGCAGGCAGTTCAGTTCTTCTCAGTTCAAAAGCCAAGACAAAGGGAAGAAGGATGCTAAGGAGGGCGGTCAGTATACTGTTCCCGTAGGACCAAAGTGCTTTGGTTGTCATGGGTTCGGACACATGAAACATGAGTGTCCTACATATCTGAAGAGCATTGGGAAAAGCAAGGCCCTTGCTGTAACCTTAAGTGACACTGAGCCTGAAGACGATTTCGACAATGAGGATGACGGAATCCTAAATGCCTTCACTGCCACAGTCAATCCTACTGAAGGGATTGTTGAAGAAGTGGATGAAGAAGAAGAATTGGTGGAGTCCAAATTTGAGAAGATGGATGATCAAGATGATATCCATTCAGCCTATGAGAAGCTTTACAAGCTCTCTAAAAAGCATGAGAAATTATATAGGCTGGCCACCAAGAAGCTCAGTGATGTGGAACTTGAACGTGAAGAGTTGTCCACAAAGGTTGATGAAGCGAATCAAACCATTGGAGCACTGAGATTTGAAAACAACTTTTTGGCTGAGAAGACCAAGAAGCTTGAAGCAGAGCTGTTTCAAGTCAGAGCTCAACTAGAAAGGACTTCAAGTGCAAAGCTTGATGAGATGCTTAGCAATCAGAAATCTGCTTCAGATCGAACTGGTTTGGGGTATGGTATTTCTCTCTCTAATACTGCTTCTTCTAACAATACTGTTTTTGTTCCTGCTGCTAACAACATTGAAATTGAGAATACAAATGTTAAAACTAAATTAGCTAGTGAGAACTTAGACAAGGGAAAATCTATCTTAGGAGTACTCCCTAAGCTAGACAAGAAAGATGCTAAAAACCCTAGGGCTAAGAAGGCTAACTCTCAAAAGCCTAAACAAAAGAAACAGCATCTCTGTCATTATTGTGGAGCTGCCGGTCACACTCGACCAAATTCCTATAAGTGGTTAGCCACTCAACAGAGCAATGGCGTGATAGCATCTGGAAACCATAATCAGCTTCCATCCTCCCTTGCTCCTCTTGGAGATCTTCTGAAAGCCCTCATGTTCCTTTCAAACTTGAACGGTTTGAATTCTTCCCCCTCACTGCCTGTTCAAGGTTTCAATCAAAGGAAAGGTTCTTCCAAGGTGTGGAGGAAAGGTTCTTCCAAGGTGTGGAAGAAAGAGGACCTTAAGTGATTTCATCACTTTCTTTTTCCCCTCTTGTTTTTCTGTTTATTGCATTGCTTGTGTGTTTTACTTTTCTGCTGAGTCAGTCTAGTTTTTGCTTTGTTTTGTTAACATGTTTTGTGTGTTTAATTTCAGTTTTGTTTATTTTGTTTCAAAAAAAAAAATTGAAAAATTGAAAAATACAAAAACAGTGTGTGTTTTGTGTACTTTGGTATTTGTGTACCTTGGATGGCCAATGAAACAAAGTTTTCTAAACTTTGTATCTCTTGTAGCTTAGATGAGCATCTCTATGCACAACTAAGCAAGTGAGTTTTGTGGCTCTTGTTTGTGATGAGTAAGATTAGGTTATATCTTAAAAACTTAACACTCATATCACTCTTTTTGATGGGTAGGACTAGAAAATCCTAAGAGAAAGGCATAAATAACCATCTCACCACTGGTGCCCGCCAATCATAATATGACACCTGTATGCTTCAGCATAGCAAAAGTGCAGTGTCAAAGACATTCGTATGCTTCGGCATAGCAAAAGTGCGATGTCAAATGCTTAACATCTTGGGTATTTCTTTTCTCTCTTTTATATGCCCATGTATGATATGCTAAATAAAATAAAAAAAAATGCAAAGAAAATAAAAAGCAAAAAGATTAAAAATGCTTTATATATGGTTGCAAGCGTGTATTCTAGGAGATGTGGGAGTTATAGGATGTACCTCGAAGGTGATAGTCCCCATCAAACAGTTATGATTGTGTGTGAGTTGAAAGTTACTTTCTCATATCTCAGATCGTCATAACATCTATACACATATGCAATCTTGCGATGTTTTTCACACACAACACGCAATATTCTTTGCTACTTTTGATACATGTGCAGGTACAATGTGATTTGGCCATCACAAAGGTTTTACATGTGCTAATGTATGCTCACTAAACTGTCAAAACTTGTTTTTGAAATATAAAATTGGTTAGACTTGTTTAGTGTGTGTGTGTGTTTTGCATGATCCTTGTGCTCATTTTCTTGTTGAGAGATGTTTTGAGAGGTTTATCACTTCAGTGGATCTTTGATTGAGATGTGTGTTAGATTGCATTCATGTCTGTGTTTTTCCCTTCTCGAAAAATTGCATTTTTATGTGAGCTCGACACCTACCTCGATACCTTCTCGATACCTGATCATTTGTCGAGCTTCTCATATGGTTTCTTATCGCAATCTCAACACCTCCTCGACGCCTGATGGATCGATTGAGAAAGTCTCTGTCCTCTCGACAGATCCTCGACACCTGTTGGATCGATCGAAATTCAATTGTGCTGTTTGTGTATTCTTTCTCGACACCTGTCTCGACACCTTTCGGATCGATCGAGATTTCTTCTGCCTCCTCGATACCTTCTCGACACCTTCGCGATCGATCGAGATTCTCATGTCTGTATTTCTCCTTGTATCTCGATACCTCTCGACACCTTCATCTGTCGAAGGCATTTTCCTCGATACCTTCCTCGACAGTTTCCTCGATACCTCTCGACACCTCTGCTGTCGAGAATTAGTGAGGGTCCTATTTAAAGGCTGATCGCAATTCTGAACTCATTTTCTCGATTTCTCTCGATCTCTCCGTGCCTGTTCATCTCCCTTTCACTCTCCTTTCACTCAAATCCTTCAACCCATTTGGATCTTGCTCATATCTTGCTCAAATCACTTGGTAAGATCGCTATTCTCTTCATTTTTCATGCATTTCATGTTTTGAAAACCTAATTTTTGGGATTTTTCATAAAATTTGGGGTTTTTCAAAATTGTTGAGTTTTTATTGAAATTTTGGGTTGGGTTTGTGCTTAAATGATTTCAAAATGTCATACATTGCATTACATTTGCATTCTAATGATATTTACATGCATTTTAGATGTGTGCCTTATGTTTGTGTGCTGCTAGGATTGGATTGGGCTGAGCCCATGATGTTTTTCCTTTGCATGTCACATATTCATGCATTCCCATGCATACATAATTCTTGTTCAACATATTTGATATATATTTGAACTGTGTTTGGGACTTTTCTGATTGTTTCCCCCTCTATCTTTTTCTCATTCTTTTTACGTTAGTCATGTCTATGGCACCTAAACGTAAATCTACTCCTGCTCGGAACCCTCTGCGTTCTGGAGCATCTACTTCTTCTGATTCTGCTTCCTTTGAAATTCGGTTCCGTGATGGAGATGCCCATAAGGCATTTTCGGAGAACTTTTCTAAACGAGGTGTTCATTCGGAACGCCAAGTCATTCTGGCGGACTTCGCCGACACTGACCTTCCCTCTGTCATCCACAGTAGGGGATGGGGGTCACTGTGTGACATCCCGGTCACTTGCCCTCTCGTGCTGATACAGGAGTTCTACTCCAACATCCACGGGATTGATCTTTCAGTACCTCATTTTTCCACTCGCGTTCGAGGTATGCGCATTCATGTCACACCGCAACTTGTTGCGGATGTGCTTAGGGTACTTAGGATAGAGTTCCCAGATTACCCCTCTTGTGAGCGTCTGAGGACTGTGTCCAAAGACGAGCTCATCTCTGCCTTCTGTCAGCGTCCTGCTGATTGGGGTGAGCACCAGTTCACATCATGTAGGCCTTTTGCTAAAGGTCCTAGATTCATGAACATGGTGATGACTTTTGTTCTCCGTCCTCTTTCTCACTATAACTCTATCACAGAGCCTCGTGCTCGATTTTTGCTTTCTCTTCTTGAGCATTTGACCATAGACTTCCCTTCTCACTTCATCCGGTCTATCATAGAGGTTTATCTTGATTCGGCGTCCCGTGACAAGCTCATTTTTCCTTCTGCTATCACGCGGATTCTACACCATTTTTCTGTTCCCTTCCCTGTGTCCGACCACTTCACACACATATCTGCCATAGATGCCGCTACCGTAAAACGTAGTGAGACGCAGTTCAGGTCGAGACAGCCTGGTGCCACTCCTCCCTCCCGTTCAGCACCATCCAGATCCGCACCATCTACATCTGCTCCTTCTTCCTCTTCGAGCAATGTATCCCTTGGAGATATTATGGCGCAGCTGCAGCGCATGGACACTCGCCTTGATACATTCTCTGCTGAGTTGTATCAGGTGAATGTTCGTGTTGGTCGTATTGCACGACGGCAGGCGACCATGGGTGGATTTGCTCCAGAGGCTACTCCTTCACCATCTACTCAAGCAGCTTCAGATTCTGAGGATGATGAGGATGATGATGATGATGAGGATGCTAGCTCTGCCGATGAGATGTCTACTTGACACTCTACCCTTTGTCACTCGTGACAAAAAGGGGGAGTAGTTTGGGCTATGAGAGTAGTCATCTTAGGGGGAGAGTTAGCATAGGACATTTTTGATAGGGGGAGTGTTATCATATTTTTGAGGGATGTAGTGAGGCTATATGTATTTCTTTCTTATCTTTTAGATACATTGGTCTTGTATATGAGGTCCTTTGACCATTTTTACATACATTGTACTTATCCTATCTCTTATATATGTTGATGTATGTTTCTTTCACCTCTCTCTTCATGTGTTGTTTCTTTTCTGTCTTAATACACATGTTCTTTATACTTGTATGCAATCTAATTATTTCTGTTTCACACAAGATGCCTTGATGAGTTTTGTTTAAAGTGTTTCAGAAATACAGGTTGTCAAAGTCTACTTATCATAAGCTCTCTTATTGCAAAGTTTTTCAAGAGTTTGTGTTAGGATAGATTTTATTGTATTTAACAAGTGAATATGAGTTGAGTGATTTATGACTTCTCTCATATGCTCATTTGTTTGTTGTGGTTTTGTCACGGATTGCCAAAGGGGGAGATTGTTAGGACATATATGTTTTAACTTGTTTAAGAACATATGTCACTTAATTATGTAAATTGGCTTATCCTTTGACAAAACGCACTCTACTTGTAATTGGGTAGATCTAGGTGTTTTTAATACTTCAAGAAACCATGTTTCAAGGTTAAGTGTTGAAGTCATCAAGTCTGTCCAAGAAAAAGCAAGTTGAAGTGCAGAATTTTTAAAGCTCGACACCTCTCGATAGCTACCTCGACACCTGCTATCTGTCGAGAATTAAAAAGTCAGAATTCCAATCTGATTTTCTTGGGATCCGTGAATGTGTTTTTGGGGCTTCTTTTCTTCTAACCCTAAACATATAAAAGGATTATTTTAAGAGCCGTTTTGAGGGACATAAGTTGCATTATCATTGAGCAATCTCTGTTTATGCAAATTGTGCTCAACAGACGAAGTTCTTGGCCTAGTTCATCCTTCATCAAGAAGTTGCTGTGTCTTTGCACCATAGGGTTTTGTAACCAAGCATCTTCCTGCTATTCATCACGTGGATGAACTGAAGAACTTTGCAGCCAACCATTCTTCCTCAAGTTGGTATTCTGAAGTCGCGTATTGGGATTCGCGCATTGGTTAGTCACGTACTTGGGAGCCGTGCAACAAAAGTGGAAATTGTTGTTACAGATCAAGTCCAATTGGATATTGGGGTAAGGGTTCAACTGTAGGTTGGTAAGGTACTTGGGATTCCTTTCTTGTAACCGCTTGATTTGATAATAGTGGAGTTTCGGGAGTGGTGACCTGAAAATCACCCGGTGGGGTTTTTGCCGTTAAGGTTTTCCCCATTCGTAAACAAATCACCGTATTATTTATTTTCCGCTGCATATTTAGTATTTGGTGATTTGTTTGTGCTTCCACGCAATTGCATGCTTAATTGATTAATTAACAACTTGGCTAATTAATTAATTAATTAGGATTTATCACAAGGGGTCATTCGAATTGTGACCTAACACAGGTTATTACTAGTAAAAAAAAAAAATCAATGATAAGTTCAAATTAGAACCAGTAAAAATTTATCACCTAGACTTTGTTGTGAAAATGTTGTAAAAATATTGTAGACATAGCACTTCTCAAAAATTGCCCAAACAAACAAATTAACCTAAAGTCTCAAATCAAATGTTTAATTGCGATTTTTTAAATTGTTTTTTCAAATGATATATTTTAAAATTGCTAAATTTATATATATATATATATATATATATATATATATAAATATATAAAAATGCACACTTTTTAAATAGCTAGTCTGTTAGTATTTGGTTTAGTCTTTAGTCGAATTTGTTGGATTCTATGATATATATTTTCAAAAAGATAATGCATTTTTTTTTATATTAGTACTTATTTAGGCAATATATTAGTAATTGAATGAGAGGTCAATAACTTAATAATTACTTGGTTGTGTACATTGAAAAAGATGTAGCTAATAACATTGATAGTGAAACGATCATATCAAACAATGATTTCAAAATATAAAAACTTGTGAAAGGAAATTTTAAAACTTTATGTATTTGCGTAGGTTTTTATTTTGTGATGCAAATATATTCAAATTTTATTATTATTAATTTTTTTTAATGATCACCCTGAAAAAAATTTCTGGAGCTACCACTGCCCATTGGCAAAGTGATGGGTTTATTTATTTATTTCTTTGATTCAATTAATAATTTATGTCTCAAGATGGGTTTATTGGTGTGTGGGGATTTTTTAAATTGTTGTGCATAAGATGAAACACAATATACCAAAGTTGTTTACGTATGATGTAACATCTTATGGATTTTTTTGATTGTTGAGCACAAGATTTAACATGTAAGTATTTTGTAACGTGTAACCTATGTAACATGTAAGTTCACGTATCTAATGGAATTTGAAGGCGCTATTTTACCGTCAACTTGTTATAGGAGAAACAAATTCTTTTCAATTAGAGCTCATTGGTCTTCTCAAAAAAAAGAAAAGAAAAGAAGAGCTCAATTGGCAAAGAGTTTGGCCCTTACGAAATAAATATCTCTTGTTATAAAGTTTATTATTTTGTTACATTGGTCCAATATTTTTTTTTTTGTGGTGGGGGAGGGGGGGGGGTGTGGGGGGGGGCTTACTTAAGTAGGGGAGGGAGATGCAACTCAAATTTTCCTCCATGGAGAACTAAGCAATGACAATAAACTACAAATTTCTTGACTAAGCCAGGTTTATCTTATTGAACACTTCATTACATTTATTAAAAAAAATATAAATCCAAAACAACTGCTTACACTAATCTACTTGCATTCATTATCGAATATGTAGATTCACTTCAAAATTTCTTGCAAATTAAATTTAGCCTCCTTGAGATGATGACATTTCTAATAACCAATCCAACTAGTAGTCCACTAGCATATCCCATCATACCAAAACATCAATCATTCAGATCCTTTATTTAACCATTAGTGATTTTACTAATTGAGCTAATTAGAACCCATTGGGAAATTGGAGCTATAAGTTGGTTTTGGAAGAGATTTAAATATGTAAGAAATGTGAGACTTGTTAGTTGAAGAGGGATTTCCCCTAGGAACTTATTTTGAGAAAGATCCAACTACTGGAGTTAAATTAAAATAGGAAAATATAAATTGATTTAAAAAAAAAAATATATATATATATATATATTAACAAATAATAATAGAAGTTAATATAAATCAAGTTATGAAAGCTAGGTTGTGTTGACTAGCTTTTCTTTTACGTCTCAAGGAGATGAGGCCAAGAATGTGTCCTGATAGTCAATATCAATCAATTGGTTAAAAGGTTGTGTCAGCAGACTAGCTTTTCTAATCAAAGTCTCCTTGACAATTAAAGTTAAGAGGATTTGTTTCTATTTTCTAACCCTAATTTTGTTTTCTTTGACAAATTGTCTACCAATCAATCCTCATTTCCCACCTGGCCTCATTCAATAGACCTTCAATGACGTATTGTTGGGAATTTCTTTTTACTTATCTTAATTAATCTCATCATTTCATTTAAAAATAACATATAATATTTTTTTTAGAATAAAAAAATAATATATAGTAAAGTGTGTGTAATAAGTAGATAATATTGGAAGTAACATGAACAACACTATACAAAAATAAAGAATTTTTTGGTCATCATCTATAGGTAAAATCAGTCAAATGCTGTCTCTATCTCAAAGTTTCAGTGCCTTAATTTTGGTAGACAATATATTGGCCCTAATGACTAACGTTTACAACAAAGTCTTCTTGACAAAAGTTTTAGAGATGTAATGTGACCCCTATTAATCTTCAGGGAAACTTCTTCCCATTTCAATTGAACTTGCTAGCTAAAATATTAACAAATATAAAATAATAGAAGGGATTTTACTAACAGATGTCCTTAGAACACCTATTAATAAACAATTTTAGAAATGTTTAATGAAAAAAAAAAACTGATATTTTTACCATTGTTTCAATTTCCCATAATTTTTTTTCTAAAATGGTTTATTAATGAACACTCTAAGAGAACCTGTTAGCGGGATCATAATATAAGTTACCATATATCATGTTATGAAAGCTAGGTTGACTAGCTTTTCTTCTACCTCTCAAGGACAATAATATTTCCTTATGGTCACTTTCAATCAATTGATTAAAATGTTGTGTCGATTAGCTTTTATAGTCAAAGTCTCCTAGACAAAAGTGAAGAGGATGTAATTTTCTAACCCTAATTTTGGTTTCTTTGAAAAGTTGTCCACTAATTGTAAAACATATAACACACTACGCATTACGTATGAAGATACTAGGGTATAGGTTCAAATCCTTTAGTATATATCTAAAAAAAAAAAAAAAAAACCCATGCTATAACCGTAATATTGAGAGATTTAACAATAATAAAAGATAAAAAAGGACTTCAAGATTTATAGTTCGAAAAATGCATGCCACCGTTCATCATAATTAACTTCAATGACATGATGTTGGGAGGTTCTTATATGTATTGCGCTCCCTATGGTTAAATCTCGGCTTGAGTCTTATCTTTTGGGAGCTACTAAGACTATTTGAATTGGATTGGGGCTTAAATCCTGTCTCATGTTTTAAGTAGGATGAGTTTTAGTTCATTGCTGTGCGCTTTGTTGGTTTTAGCAGCACTAGCTATTGGCTATGTGCCTACTGCTGCAGAGGGCTGTGTGAACTGTGAAGTCTGTTTCATATAGGCTTCTAACTGATGTCTGTTTGTATTTTGTTGTACTGTTTGTTAGCTTGATATTGTTAGATTAAATAAATAAATTCACTATCTCCTATTAGCTTAACCTTTCGGGAGAATCAGTAATTAGAAAAAGAAAAAAAAAATGTAAGCACAACTCATCGACCTAACTCGATAAAGTCAAGTTGAAAAAGTCAAAAAACCTTCTATTCAACACAAACTGACCATGCACGCCCCTACCCTCAAATTTTGTGAGTTAAAAATAATTGATGTGTTTTATTTGCAGCATAGTCATATTTCCGTTACTAATTGTGATTGTTAACTTATTAGCATTACAAAGATCTATTTTAGCAATTTGGTACCCGTAATGCATAGCCATTATTTTGAACAGACTAATTGTAAAACATATAATACAATATGCATTACGTATAAAGGTACTGTGCTACGTACATTCAAATCCTACAATACTCCATGCACCGCAATGAATACGTAGGTATAATCACGTTATCTACAGTATCCCCAAGTCAGGCTCGTTTTGCTAATAAAAACAAATATTCAACAAAATCACGCACACACAAATAAACGTGTACATATATAAGCAAATTTACGTTAATCTCACTCCAACGAACAAAGAGCCAATAAAAATACAGAATAAAAAGCAGATAGTGGGTGCCAATTTGAAAGGACAAAGGTAATTGGATGTTTATCTTATTTTTTATTTTTATTTATTGTGGTTTGCGAATAATTGGATTTCAATTCAGGGGCTGTCAATATATTATTTGGTATTGGAAGGAGTGATATAATTTAATCGTAGGAGCTATCAGTAGTATTGACTTGAATTTCTTTCCATACACAGTTGTGAAGGTGTTCATCTGTTTCTTATTATATGGTGTTAATTTATTGAATTGAAAGGTTTTTTTTTTTTTTTTTTTTTTAATTTTTTTTCCTACATATCGATTATTTTCAGATGTGTTTGTTCTCCATGTCTAAGGAGCTTGATTAAATTGAAGGTCTCAAATCTAGCTTTTGTTCTCCATGTCTGTCTATGTCTATGGAGCTTGATTAAATTGTACAGCTGACTTGAAAATGTGTTGATTGATTCTAAATTCTATATTGCCTTCTAGGTGAGCAAAAAACCACTCATTATTCATTTCTTAATGAGAATTAGTAAGAAATTTCTTACTATAGCTGCGTTTTTAAACCGCGGCCATAGGCGCTTTTTTTTTCTTTTTTGTAGTGAAATCCATATCAACACCACAACTCATCTTGGTTTTCCTGCTAATTTTTTTTTAAAAAAAAGAAAAGAACTCTACATCATATTAATATATAAGGACTAATTATCAAAGAGAGTGTAAAATAAGAAAATATAAATCATGTTACGATAGCTAGGTGGTGTTGAATTGACTAGCTTTTTTTGTACGTCTCACTAACAAACACTTATAATAAATTGATGAAAATGTCATGTTTAGTAGATTTTATACTAAAATTTGCTTGACAAAAGTTAAGAGGAAGTATTTCTAACTCTAGTTTCTTTTTTTTGACAAGTTGTTCACCCGTCAATTCATATCCTTCAATGATGTTATATATCTAACAAATGGCGTCCTTCCGAAGTAATGAGAGATTCTTTTACTATCTTGAAGTAATGGCCAGCAAGGGCAATTTCGTTGTACGCATTGAATTACCGAAAAAAAAAGCTCCTAGTGTAATGACATTTTTTTATAGCATTTTATATCTATGGTTTGAATTCTGCCTCTCCTCTCCCACACTATTTACCTTAAAAAATAATAAATAAATAAAACGGATGTAATATGAAAAAAAGTAAAAAACAAGTAAAACAATATACACCCATTGTTTTTTGCCAACAAGTTTACTAGAAAATACTAAAAGTAAGCAGTAAGTATTATAATTTGAAATTTTTTTTGTTACTACTATTTTATTGTTCAAAAGCTATCACTATCTAGAATTTTCAGTGCCTTAATAATCTTAGCAGACAATATATATTGACTAGCCTTTTGTAAAGCCTTCTTAACAATAGTTCTGAGGATGATTTAACTTTGCATCATTTTCATGGTAAGATCCTCCCCAATCAATCTTCTTCCTAGCTCTCTATTGTTCTTATCCATACTTCCCATGACAAGCTTCTTTTCCTTTTTCTTTATTAGGGAATCTTTTGCTATCTTGGCATTTGGAGGGAGAGGCACTAATGAATTTGTCACCTTGAAGTGTAGGAGACGTAAAATTGACTTAGGCCTTTTTTATTTGATAAACTCCCGTACCAATTTTCAAATTCTTGTTAGCATATAATTGCAAGAGAATTAGGACATTAGATATGGTCCCACGGATTCTATAAGAGGACCTTTCCAAATTCTTGTTAGAAAATAATTAGTGCAAGAGAGGACTATTCAAATGAAGATGGTTCCTCATATTGTATAGGTTGACCTAGTCGTGAATCATTGAACGTCATCGTATTTGCAATTGGACATTTGGGACAACGTGAAATTTGTTACCACATTAAAGGTCACTATCATTTTGCAAATCAAAGTAATGAATGTAAACTTCTTTATTTTATTTTATTTAATAATTTGATTGTAATAAGAACCAAAGAGGAGAGATTTGAACTCTGGTTACAGGAGGACCTTGACAATTAAGGTAGGCATTAGGAATTTGACAAATGTTATGATTAGTTATTTATTTATATTTATTTATGCATTCTATCGTTATTTTCTTACTGATCTTTAAACTATTAATAAATTTTTTAGACTATTTTGCAATATAGTCATTTTGATTACCGGTATGAGAAGATAATAGTAGAACAATGAATCAACGTGTATAACATTGCCAAAAACTAAAAGTAATTCTAAACAAAGTTTAATAGTCAATTACGCCCAAGTCGATTACTACCTTGCATTTTCCTTTTCCACTTTCTATCTTTAAGTATTTCAATGCATTCATTCATTGTGGCAGACCATGACCGAACTGCACTAAAATGTGAAAACCATTTATTTTATTTTAATTTACACGTGAATCTTGTAGTCAAAAATCTTTTTTTTTTCTCTAAATCAAAAAATTGTAAACCTTTGATCTTTGGAAAAGATAGAGATTGAAGCAAAACAACACTATTTCACAATTGATCAATGAAAGAAAGTGAAAGAGAAACAGAGAAACTGTAAAGGAAAATTCTGAGAAAAGAAACAGAGAGCTTTAGAGAGAGATTTGTAAAAACTGTATATTATTTTCACTAATACATTAATAACACCATAATTAAAAGAGAAGAAACCCTGTAACAAACTTTAGTCTCCTATAACAGAATTTTCCGCATGCTCTGCTGTATCTGTGACAGACTTTTTGGGAACCAAAGGCTATATAGTTTGGGACGACACCGTTTGGTGTTCTTTTGCTTGATAATCACTAAACAAAACGTCGGCGTTTTGTTTAGTGTCAGCGCGTGTGCCACACTGAACTTTAGTGTTGGCACGTTAGTGCAGATCTGAAGGAGATAAAGACAATAATGTGTCCTGATAGTCAATTTCAATCAATGTAATAAGTTGTGTCGAAGGATTAGCTTTTCTATTCAAAGTCTCCTTGGCCTCATTCAACACGACATAGTCTTGGGAGTTTCTTTTTACTCATCTTAATTAATCTCATCATTTCATTTAAAAATAATATATAATATTTTTTTTAAGAAGAAAAAAAAAAATATATATATATATATATATATAGTAAAATGTGTGAAATAAGTAGATAATATTAGAAGTAACATGAACAACATTACAAAAAAATAATGCAGTTTTTTGGTCATCATCTATAGCTAAAATTAGTCAAATGCTATTTCTATCTAAAATTTCAGTGCCTTAGTTTTGGACCTTTTGGCAGACAATATATTGACTATAAAGATCATAATGCATGACTAACTTTTCTAACAAAGTCTTCTTGACAAAAGTTTTGAGGATATAATGTGAATTCGCTTAATTTTCTTGGAAACTTCTTCCCATATCAATTGAACTTACTAACAAAAATATTAACTTATAATAAAATAAAAGAAGGGCATTTTGAAACCAATGCCCTAAGGATATCTATTAATAAACCATTTAGGAATTTTTGTATAAAAAAAAATTTTTGATTTTTTTTTTTACAGTTATTTTAGTTTTCCATAAATTTTTTTTTTCTAAAATAGTTAATTAATGAATGATCTAAGAAAACCTGTTAAATGAATTATAATATAAGTTACTGTATATCACGTTTCTTCTACCTCTCAAAGACAATAATATGTCCTTATGGTCACTTTCAACCAATTGATTAAAATGTTGTGTCGACTAGCTTTTACAGTCAAGGTCTCCTAGACAAAAATGAAGAATCAATTGATTAAAATATTGTATCAACTAGCTTTTATATATAGTCAAAGTCTCCTAGACAAAAATGAAGAGGATGTAATTTTCTAACCCTAATTTTGGTTTCTTTGACTAGTTGTCCACTAATTGTAAAACATATAACACACTCTATGCATTAGGTATGAAGATACTGTGGTATAGGTTCAAGTCCCATTAACTAATTTTTAATTTTCAATCAATGGACTAATAACTCCAGGAAAAAAAAAATCATTTTTCTCGTTGGCCAATCCACTTTCGACTTCGTACTGAAAATTCCAAAAGGGGCAGGGCAGGATCCACTAGCTAGGACAATAAGTATAAATCAATGGTGAGAGTCTGTGAAGCATAATTGGCAATGGCTTGTCATTTAATGTTTTTATAGCAATTGACCCCTAGAACGTCTGTCACGGCAACATAATTATCAGTGGGAGAACAAAATTATATTAATACATTTTTATGAATAATAAGTTGGTACTTTTTTTTTTTTTTTTGAGAAAGAATAAGTTGGTACTTGGAATCACCATATCTCCACTGTTAAAAGTTGGCATCATCATATTTCTGCCGATCTACATATAAAATTACCCCAAATTTTAAAGGTGTATATTGAAATTTTGTAAATAAAGATTTAAGTGGAAGCCCAACAGTAATGGCATATTTTTGTGGTGTTCTGTCTTTTTTTCTTTTTTTTTTTTTTGGGTGAGAATCCTATATCTGTGATTTAAATAAATATTAAATGGATGATAGTTAATGTTTCTTCAAATTTTAACAATGAGGTATATACTTTTCTTTTCTTTTTTGAGATTGAAACTGTATACTTTATTAAGAAAAAATAGTCATATCAGCTAAAATTACAATATTAAAATATGAAGAAACATTATCCATTCACACAGAAGAACCTGTGAGTTTGTGATCACATATGTATCATAACAAGCAAGATTGTGATCTACATAATTACTTTATCATCATACATATGAAAAGCTGATGTTTTTGAAGGTTTTCGTAAGGATTTTTGCATCTCCAATTAGGTGGTTGAATGATGCAAAAGAATTTTCTTTATTTCGTAATGAGTTGATGATCACCATTGAATCTCCCTCAAGAAATACTGACATAAGACCAATCTCTTGAGCGAAAATCATAGTTCTTACAGGAGGAATTATCTAATTGGATTTTCATTTTGTTGATCATGATTTTGTGGTGATTATATTATCTGTTAGGGCTAAATACTATTATTGAGTACCTTCAGATTCTACTATAAATTCTAAGTGTTTAAACTAAATAAATCATAAAAATTCTAGTATTGAGTACCTTCAGATTCTACTATAAATTCTAAGTGTTTAAACTAAATAAATCATAAAAATTCTTACCCGCCAAAGAAGCCAAAGATAATAGATGTATCAAAAGTAAATTTGTAATGTGAATAACACATCATAACACGCTTTGGAAGTTACTATATTCAGACAAATTTTCTCTTCAAATTAGATTTTTAAATTTCCTTTATATTTTTTTATTAGATGTGAATTTTGAAAAAAAAAAAATCAAGAAGATCAATGATCAAATGTTTAAATATTAAGTTTTTGTAATCTTAAATATTTACGCATAAAAAAATCGTTTAAAGATCAAATAGTAATTAACATCTGATTTGAATGAAATTCAACTTACATATTAAGAACATAAATAATGGTTAGATTTTCAAAATATATAACTATGTTAATTTTTTAGCAGGAGTTTGAAGGAATAGAAGAGATGCGTCCATGACATTTTCATGACAATTTTATAACAAATCATATATGGTAAGTTGTTATAAGTTCTAGTTTAAACCTACCACTGAAATTACTTTTTTACCGCCAACACCAACTCATAACAACTTATCACTTATGATTTTGTTGTTAAAATGTTGTGAATATGTTTAGAGAAAAACTTTATCCTTATCGAGTTTTTAGAAGTGATTTCACAATGTAATTTTTAAAATTCTATTTATCCGTTATGAAATAATTGTTCATAATGAGTTAAATTATATATATATATATATATATATATATATATATATATATATATATAATTTAACATTGCTTAGAATTACACCACCTATTAAATTGTTATAGAATTCATATTTTGAAAATTCTACTGTTGGATTACATGTTCTATATGACAATGTAATTTTTAAAATTTTATTTATCCGTTATGAAATAATTGTTCACAATGAGTTAAATTATATATATATATATATATATATAAATAATTTAACATTGCTTAGAGTTACACCACCTAATAAATTGTTATAGAATTCATATTTTGAAAATTCTACTGTTGGATTACAAGTTCTATATGCTCTTAACATTCTTGCTAATTTTCATGTCAATTGAATGTTATTTACCATTCGATCCATAAAATCATATTTTATTCATTATTTTAAACTACAAAAACTTGAATTTAAATAATTGATTGATGACATGACTATTAATATTTGATTATCTTGAAATTTTGCAAGTATGAAGAATATATAAAAATAATGTAATCTAATGGTGGATTTGTCAAAATTTGCATTTAATAAAAAAATATTGAGCAGTGTAAAATTGCTTAGAATTATGTCAAGTGTATCTTGAACTCATCCTTATATATATATATATATATATATATATATTTTTTTTTTTTTTTTTTTCCATTTCAAAAATGTATATATACACTCATTTATTTATGCCTTGATAACGTAATAAAATATAACATATTCAAAAATTGATAAATAAAACTATTTACTTAGAATTTTAGATGACCAAGCTCCATTGACTTGTTTTTCTAAAATGTCTAGTAAACAAAAGTTTTAAAATAGTCTACTTTAATCAATACCAATTAATACGGCGATAATGGTTACAGTTTATTAATTAGTGTTTAGATCCAACTCAACAGAAAATTATTGTGTACTCCTGAAGTGCTATAAATGAGCAGTCACTCCTCTCACATGAATGATAGGTCCCACTAATTAAATTCATGGTGAGACTTACCATTCATAGTGGGACCTATCATTCATGTGAGAGAGGGGATTACGCATTTATGATACTCCGAGAGTACCTAATAATTTTCCCAAATCAACTACCAACAAGTCCCATTAACCAAGTTTAATCAATGGACTAATAGCTCCAGGGAAAAAAAATAAACGTTTTTCTCGTTGGCCAATCCCCACTTTCAACTTTGTGCTGAAAATTCCAATAAGAATAAATCAATTATGAGGGTATGTGACGCGCAATTGCTTGTTATTTAATAAGAATCTAAAATTCCAATAAGAATATTTATATACCATGGATTAATTGACCCGCTAAACCATCAATCATGGCAACATAATTAATTATTAGTAGGAGAACAAAATCATATTCACACATTTTTATTAATAATAAGTTTGGCACCACCTTATCTCCACTATTAATAAGTTGGCACCACCATATCTCCACTCACCTATGTATAAATTAATATTTTTTCATGAATAATAAGTTGACGATTAGATTGTAATTTGCACTCTTAATGTTTGGGTTAATTTTGATTTTACTCATTTAAGTCATTCCATCAATACGCCATGATGCGGTGCTTGTTAAGTGCCAATTAAGCCTAAAATGATGTTTGTTCATTCAAAATTCAAAACTACACTCTTCCTCTGTTAAAGTCGCATTATATATTATTTTGTTTAAATTGCAATTTACACTATTAAAGCTTGAGATAATTTTAATTTTGTTCCCTAAATTTTTAAAATGCGGATCCATAAAACTACATGGTTTTGAGTTAAGGTGGTGCTTAGTAGACACCTCATCATGATGCATGGATGGGAGGATCTCAATTATCAAATTTTAAAGGAAAAATTAAAATTACCATAAATTTTAAGGGTTTATTTTGAATTTTACACTCTTAAAACTTGGGGTAATTTCAACTAGATTTCCAAATAAAGATTTAAGTAATAGGCTAATAACTCAAAAATAATAGCATCTTTTTGTGGTGTTCCATGTCTATCATTTAAATAAATATTAAATTAATGATTGTCAATGTTTCTTTAAATAGTATCTATGAATTATATACTAATAATTCACTCATTTCAAAATGTATTGGATAACATTTTAATCATAATAATAGAGTTATTCCAACAACTCTAGACTAGAAGATTTTAATCCTTATAAAAACCTCCTTTCATGTAATGGTATTCTTATGTATGCTTACTGTGGAGGTCAAAAAACAAACACTGTAGTTGAGTACAATGACTAAGTAACCGATTTGCACAATTTATTTATAAGAATTACAAGGTAGAATTTCCCCAATGGGAGATCTAAACAACTGTGAAGAAGAAAGGAAGGATGACAAGATTATCCTTTGATATATAAACTACTCTCCCGAGATACAAAGAGTTGCATAGAAAGCTAAAAATATATTATCTCTCTTCAGTTGGAGCAATATTTTCTCTCTTGTTCTTTCCTTGAATTTTCTCTTAATATCTCTCTACCTCTTCTTTGTTGCACTCGCCTCCCCTTTTATAGACATTTTTCCTTTCCCTATCTCCCTAGTTGGCTTGCTTCTAGCTGGATTTTCAGAATACTTGTCACATTACTCCTTTGTTCTGTCCCCTTTCATCATGAAATAGAACTTTTGGGGTTGTCTGCACTGTTCAAGCTAATCTATATGCATTCAATGTGGAAAATATTAGGTAAAGAACCTTTCATTAATGCGGAAGTGACTGTCTCTATGATTCTTATCTTTTCAAGGTGTTTCCCAAGGCAAATATGATGGTGGTGGCATCTTAGATCAAAAAAGGGAATCGGTTGCCTGTGGTCCCCTATGTATCCACAGAAGGACAAACCATGCTTGTTACCTCGGGTAAGAGTTTTAGTAATGGTGGCTAACTTGGATCTCCACAGGACTTGTTATGGGGAATTGTCCTTTATTCCTTAAGCATTCTTGCTCCTACTCACATTTTTGGCCCTGGCCCATCTCCTAAAGTATGACCTTTTGGGCCTTTGGGCTTCACCACCCCCCCACACCCCCCCCCCCCCCCCCCAAAAAAAAAAACACTTATGTGAAAGGATTGTGTAGAATAATTTCTCCCACAAACCCACTACTAGTATTCATTCCTCCTCCATCTAGACCCAAAGGAAGTGATATCTGATTCAATTGTTCCATCTCTCTTTGATTAAGTGAGATTCATAGGTGCATATCTAACATCTGCAACGTTAAGAGAGAAACGTTGGATGTAATGAATTCATATAATAATTCCTAATTTATACCAGTTCTTTTTTCTTTTTCTTTTTTTAAATTATAAATTCTCTTATAAATAAGATAGCCTATATGTAATTTTTTGTTTAAATTTCTAAGAACCTTTCTCATGTTGAACAAGAACATAAGTGATTCCAACTCATAAATGTCTTATATTCAAGAATAATCAACTACTTTTCTTGTTAAACTTGGCTAACATCTAATGAATTTTAATTTTAAAAGGTTTCGTAAAACATATAATGCAATATGCATTACGTATAAAGATAATGTGCTACGTTCAAATCCTACAATACTCCATGCACCACAATGAATACGTAGGTATAATCATGTTATCTACAATATCCCCAAGTCAGGCTCGTTTTGCTAATAAAAACAAATATTCAGGAAAATCACGCACACAAAAGTAAACGTGTAGATATATAAGCTTTACGTTAATCACATTCCAACGAACAAAGAGCCCAATAAAAATACAGAATAAAAAGCAGATAGTGGGTGCATTGACAAAGCCAAACCTGCACTGACAAAGCCAGCTCTTCTGTTCTTATCTTTAGCAGCACCATTGTCAACCACAGGAGCTAACTGCCTTTCGAGAGCAGCCATTTCATCTTCAGCTACCCCAGCCTGTTTCAATTTGTCTCTTGCATCATCAAGGTTCAATCTCTGATCCTTTTGCATCGGATACTCCGGCAAGATAAAGTGTGTCTACAAAAACGATCAAAGTGAGAATTAAAAATGATGAGTGTTTTTGTGTGTAAATTGAACATGTCTCTTGCCTTCCATCCTCTCTCTCTCCTTTCAACTTCCTCTTTAAACTAATAAGAATGTTTCAGTGAAAAGAAAAGAGGACTCTGGATGAATTAATTAAACCAAAGAAATGATGAGCTAAATCAGAAGATCTATCCATTTCCTAACACAATGCAGTAACTACCCCATCGAAAAGCTACTCCTATGTCTACTGACATTAGTTATAGATTGTTGCTAGGAATTTCATCCAATTTATGACCAGTGGTAAGTGTGTGTCTAGAGAAAAATTCATTTTGTGATATTGTTTGTGAATAGAAATATTAGTAAAACTAACACTGTTTGAAGCCACTACTAGTGCAGGTAAAATGGGGTGGGGTGAAGGGAATAAACAATAATTGAATTACCTGGCTATAGCTTGCAGAAACACTTCTTTTAGTTGGAAGCATTTCTCTGAAAGTGTCTTCATTTCCATGTTGCACCTCAAACTCATGCCACTTATTCCAGAAATCCACATCAGATCGTGGATCTGCAAATTGAGACACAAATACATATATTGCACGAGCATGATCAATTTCTCCTAGACCCTTCTCAAGCTCAGCATACTTCAAGCACATGTTCTTCACATCTTTGTCTGGAAGACCGGATTCTATTTCTTGCTCATATATTTCCCTAGTTTTTGGGACACCAAATATCTCTGCTGCTCAAGCAATATAAATTTCATACATGCTCAATTTCTCATTGTTTGGAACAGCCTTAGTTGCTTGATCATAGACCTTCATAGCTCGCTTGGCCAGACCATAATCCTCCTCCAGTTTTGCATATTGAAGATACAAAGGCTTTACTGCATCAGCAGGTGCCTGATATTCAAAAGAAAAGAACATGATGAAGGTCAGAATCAAACAATGTTAATAACATTAATTGTGATAGACCACATTTTAGAACCATTCAAACTAATATAAACTAAATTCACTACTCAGTATATAAGAGGCATAACATCAGTGATCCAGAAGGAATAATCCAAAAATGGCAAGAAGAAAGAATATATAATCCATATTTAAACAACTCCTTAAAACAGGTATTGTTATACATAAATCCAAGGTAAGATAATTTTTCACAACCTCTAGTATTTTAATCTTTTTATTGACTCTGAAAAAGAAAAAGCATTAAAAATGCACCTGTAAATTTTCGTTATAGATCCAAACCCCCTATGAGCTAGATTAACTCCCCTAACTCAAAACTAATATTGCATTTATTATAAGCAAATCCTTCTACTAAATGGATGTCATGCAGTTTACATTACTTAAAAGAATCCCTAAAAGCATTTCAAAATAACTTAAAGCCAATAAGATGTAACTATTTTGATGATCATAATTAACCCCTCTGCTCCCACATTTTTGCTCTTGATCCAACTTTATTCCTCCAGCCCATTATCATTATTTAGCAAATTGGTAATTGAATACAGACATGATCATAAACTCAGTTCAACACCCCACCATAAATATTTACCAGAATAAACCTAATCTGAACTCATAATAGGTGCATACCGTTTCAATAGCATGCTCAAACAGCTCTCTTGCCCGTTCTAGTTTTGCCTTTCCATATCTCTTTACGAACTTCGAGAGGTATGTGACCCATATGTCTTTGAGGAATGCATCTTCAAAGTATTTATGTTCCTGCACACATTAACAGCAAAATTTTGTTAATCGATTGAAACCACTAAAAGTAAAAACTAAAAACTAAAGGAACATAACAGCAGAACTATTGGTGGAAAGCCCATACCTCCAACAGAAATGCATAATTGGGATCATAAAATCACCAGTATAGAATGTAAGCATGGTTGTTAAAATTGGGATCATAAAATCTAAAATCATTTTTCTTGATAGGTATAGATAGTGGGGAAGAGAGGGTTTGAACTTTGAACCACAGACATGGGGGCACAACAAAGAATGCTATTATGATTGGCTATCACTTCGAACCCTACAAGCTAAAATCATTTATAAGATTCAGAACATCACAAAAATAGTACGATTATAGGATCGTAAAATCAGGAGAATCAAGAGTCATCAAGATTTTATGGACTAAAAACATGGGCCCAAAATAACCACACCAATGTTATAATGGTCCAAAAACTTAACTCTAAATGCCCAATAAATTTAAATAGACCCAAAGCAATAATACATAAGCCCAAAAATAATTGTCTGCTCTATCAATAACTACAAAACATGAAATATACAGTAACAAAAGGAACGAAACATTAAATAAGGAAGGGTTAGAATCACCTCTTCGTTTGACCTCCACTGACGGCTCTGCTGTGGCTCGCCTCATCAACTCTAATGCTCCTTTGAAATTCCATCTCTGCCCACTCACACCAAACACTAGCCAGATGATCCACAGCCTTGTAGTTGACTTGAGCTGCTTTATCGAATATAACTCTGGCATTGACAAGATCACTGTGCTTCTCATAAAGCCTAGCAAAGTTAACCCACAATGTATGAGGTTTCCCCACAGCTTTCATAGGATCAGTTGTCCTCACTGCCTCAGTGTAAGTCAAAATCTGCTTCTTGGGATCACCCTCAAACAACTTCACCCTTCGATGCCACTGTTGCACATTATGAGGATTCTCTCGTAACAACACACTATTAGCCAACTCCGGTCTCCTATTTATAAGATAATCCAATAGAGAAATCCTCAAATCCACATCCTTATCATCGTGTAACCAAAACCCATTAAGAATCTTCTTCACAAGCTTAGCCATCGATAAATTCACCGTTTTCTTTTCCACCCTCATCCTCCTCGTCACTCGAACTCATACTCTCTATCTTAAATGTTAACATACTCTCTTCAAACTGCGTCTACGAGTCAAAAATTACCCTAAAATCTCTAACAGCAACCACACTCATAATCCCCTCCTCAAACACATCCCTCGGTAATTTCAATCCAATAAAAGCATATTGTCCTAACCACGTCTAAGAAATTGTAACTATCATTTTTACAATGGGGTGTATTTATTTTTAATTTTTTTTTTAAAGATATGATATTATTTTAACACATAAATTTATTTCCATGACAATTATTCTTTATCACTTTATTATTAAACTAAGATGTCAATTGGTTTTTTGGTGCATCCGAAGTTTAAATCTCATATCTTTTATTTGTCCACAACAAACCTTACAACTAATTGGAACCCAAATTGCATAATTAGATGTAGGAACTACAATATTAGTTATTTTAGCTATAATTCTAATTTGAAGAATCCGATGTGAATGCTCCTATCAAAACCCATGGAGCATAGGCCAAGCCCTAATCATCCTCCTTCCTCCCTCTAAGATTATGGGTCTGTTTGGGCTAGTTGTAAACATATAAAACAATTTATCTCATGCATTTTCTTACATCATTGTTTTCAAACTAATCAATCACATGGATCAAACCCTATTTTTCAAGATACATATCTCAATCATTAAAAACTTAATGTGGCTTAATATTTTGGTAGTGTTATGATTTCTCCACTTAGGCTTACCATATTGTTTTGGTCATTATGAGCATGTGTTTTAGAATTAAGCATTTCTTCATCTAATAGTTCGAATTATGTTTCTACCTTTTAATGGTTAAAACTATCATTTTATCCTTAATTGGTGAACTGACTCCTTGTTGTATATAGGCTTAGGCCAGCTTTTGTTAGAAGAACTTATGTGGGAGAATTGAGATCAGGTGCAAGACCTAGGGTATTGCACCTGATGCAATTATTTTTAATGGTTGAGATTGAAAGTTGCTTTCTGTAACTTTCAATATCAACCATTGATTAAAAAAAAGTTAAGAAAAACTTTATGAGAAGTAAAAAGTAAAAGTTTAAAAAGTAAAAAAAAAAAAAAAAAAAAAATTGTGAGACAAATGAGGTAAATTGCACCCGGTGCAATACCCTAGGTATTGCATCGGATCCTAATCCTATGTGGGAAACCTTGCTATCCTAGGATTAAGGAAGCAGCATGTCTAGCTACTGGTCGGAATTTATAAGAATATGGCATTCACCCAAAATGGTTCTCAATACTTTTCCTAAAATATCATTAAATGTTAATGAAAAATATAAGAATTAAAGTAAATCACTCAATATAAAAGCAATCTTGATGGTTTATGTTTAATTTAATAAATATTTAATTGAATCCTGAGAACTTTGTGTATGGGAAGATGTCAATTAAGCTATAAGGCCTTTGACTGCATATATTCTCCTAAATGTAATAAAAAGAACTAGCAAACTAGAAAGTCCAAACAAAATATTATCAGATGATGGTATTGCTTTCAAAATTACAATATTTGTCTAAAAATGAGCATCTTTTAACATGAAGGATACAATCTAGCATCACAAGCCCATTAAAATAGATTATCTTCTCAAACAAGATTCAAGTCAATAAGGTTTTATATAAATTTTAACTCTCAAACTAGCATCACATGACATTTGTTTTTGTTGGAATGCCTCAATCCAAGTAGCTTTATACAAATATATAATTAGGTATACAACATCCTTGAATTACACAACTTTTTTGTGGGGGGGTGGGGGGGGGGGGGGGGGGGGAATTGAAAGAAAAGAAAAACAAATAGCAAACCTTGCTCTTGCACTAACCTCGAGATTCCTTCAATTGAATCTGAAATTATAACAAATAAAAATGTGAAACATAACTTAATGAATAATGTGGATTATGATGGATGTAAAAGAAAATGCATCTCTTAAAAATGTGTTGGCTACTTAGAGATATATTTCTCATGCATAAATGCATTTTTATCCAGAAAGAGGTTAAAAACTACTTACCCAATATGATATTGAAGACAACTCTTTGGATTCCACATTTCCATGTATAATTGGAATCTTAGTGCTTTTTAATATTTTGATGCCAATTAAACAAACATTTTGCAACATGAAAATCAAAATTATACTTTTTTAAGCAATGTCGATATTCAAGCTTTACTATCTCCAATATTGGGTCGTCTTTATTCTTCTCCCCCTTGCAAGCTCTTTGCAACTTGTTAAAATACAAGTTGTAAAGAGCACATCATGCCCTCCTTTTAGCTTTTCTTCACAAATTGCAAAATTTTATTCAAGGCAGTTATAAATTGTTCCATGATCGCTATCAAGTTCTGCGAAAGGAAGCGAGAATAGAAGTGAAGAGTGATGGAAAAAGGTAGAGGAAAGTTCATTGCATTGCACTTCAACAAGAATACAGATAATTACATCCATTATCACCACCAAAAATTTTCTCATATTTTTCCTAGTCATCAAATTTTGCCTATATAAATTTTCTATTTTAAATTTATGTTTAGAATTATAACCATTTCTCAAACTCTAATGCCTTATATTAGTTATATACAATTGAATTATTAGACACATTTGGAATAATGGTAATTTAATATATAACATGACTCATTATTGAAATATTTTTGTACAAATAAATGTTATTATGTTAAGTGACTTCTTAAGCATTCTTAAGCTAAGTGACTTCCAGCTCAAATAATGCCTATTGGCTATAGTCATAAACTTCATAATAGTTATTATGTTAACAGACGGTTTTTGACAAAAGTCAAGTAGGCTCATAAGAGTACAATTAGTTTCAAATGAACATGTGAGATGAAAAAGTAAAACGGTCATAATAAATTAGATAAAATGCACATTTTAGAGGAAAATATTGGCTTGAGAAGTGTGATAAGCAAGTGATACTTGAGTTTTTAGTTTTCAATTCATCCTACTACTCATTAATGAAAAGACAACATATATGGTTAGAGTTATATGCATAATTTTCTACCCAAAACTTGCAATTGTAGAAAAGGGGAAAAAAAACTTACTGGAAAAAATGGATTGCTGCAATTTATGATGAGACAATTAACTTTAGGCCACTAGAATAAATAAACTTGGTTAAGTTATAATATGTGACTTTGAATGAAAGTAAAGGCATTGATTTAATCTTTATGTAAGACAAAATGCAATATAGTACAATATTTTCCTGAACAAGGTCATCTGAAGTCTCAACTTGTAAGGCTGTCCACATGAATATGTGAAGAGTAATCGCAACATTTTTTATATTATGATAATTAAAATTGATCACTCAAACCAAAAATACTTGAAGTTCCGCTTGTGAGAGATTGTGAAATTGGGTGAACTTTGAGATTGGTTTGAGTCAAGATCCATGTGAATGGGTGAGATCGTGTTAAATATATCTTAAAATGCATAGTTCAACTATAGTCATTTGTCCCCTTAGATCAAGAGTTTTACATAGAGTAGCCACTTATTTTATTTTATTTGAAAAAAAAAATGATAAAAGAAATGCCTCATTCCATTAATTGAATTGAATAATTACAATTGATCAAAAATAAAAAGAAAATTGCAAAGCTTCAATTCCTAGATACTATTTAAAATTTACATGGATTTGACTTCCTAAAAAATTAAAATTATATCGATAAGACCCAATCTAAGAACCATCATCAGAAGTTAAGTTACAAAAAGAGAAAGGTGTTAGACACCCATCCACTCCAACTGATAAGTTTGTCTTTTAGATTACAGTGGTCATGATCATGTCATGCAATCATTGTCCAAACATTTTAAAAAAAAAAGTTTAAATACGATAAAATGTATTGAATGGTTAGAGTTAATTTTTTTTTTTTATTTGAACATTTTATAAACACTAATTTTAATCTATCATCTCTTCTCATATCATCGAATACAAACATGTTGTCATCATTAATGAACAAAGACTTAGATATAGTCTAGGGAAATTTTATAAACACTGCTTCAAGGTTCAGAATTTAGATCAACAAGACATGGACGTCATACTAGTGGAACCCAAGGGTGAGAAGATAAGAATGCAAGATGGAATTAATGGCTATTATTCATTGTGTTAATAAATCGCAGAATTTTTTATTGGGACGGAAATTTCATATTTGAATAGATTATCGTAATTTGATGTATCTCTTAGAGCAGTAGATCTCTATATTGGATCAACAACCGGGGATAGTGAAGTTTGATGGGCTTTGATTACAAAGACTCAATAAAGATCAAGACGAAAAAATAAGGTGGTCGATGCACTTTTGAGGTTACACGAGAATTGGGCTACAATTTCTAAGTTGAGATCAACATGGCTAGAAGAGATTCACAATGAAGCCCAAAATGAAAACAATCCAAGTGGTAGAAGTGCAATTTGAAAATAAAATCAAATTTGAGGAATGGAAATGAAAATGTTCAAACTTTTAAGCAAACCAAAATGAAAACAATCCTCCCTATAATAACCTGGTGTGTGTGTGGATAACCCTTGTTTGTTAAGAAAAATGAAAACAATCCAAGTGGTAGATTCATAATGAAGCCCAAAATGAAAACAATCCAAGTGATAGAAGTGTAATTTGAAAATAAAATCAAATTTGAGTAATAGAAATGAAAATGTTCAAACTTTTAAGCGAACCAAAAATCCTCCTATAATAACGTGGTGTGCAGATGCTTTTGTTAGTTAAAAAAAAAAAAATGAAAACAATCCAAGTAGTAGAAATGTAATTTCACCAAAAATTTATTACCTATACTTTAGACTATTTTGATTGACATGAATGTAGCATGGAGTTAGTCGAACCACATTAAATATTGTTATCTCATGTGAATGTTTTATTTTATTGTTCTTGTGGATGCACTTCTATTAACCCCAAATCACAATAATTGATGTTAGAATTTCAGCACAACATTATTATATATTCTTAATACACTATTACATATGATCAAGTGGACCTTTAGACACTTGTTACTTTTTTTTATCGCCACATAATCCTATACGAAGCAAAACTTTTTCCATATTTTTAAGAGAGTAGTACATGTGCTATTTATTTTATTTTATTGTTCTTGTGGATGCACTTCTGTTAACTCCAAATCACAATAATTGACATTAGAATTTCTGTCCTTGCACAACATTATTATATTCTCTTAATACACTATTACATATGTGCCTTTCTTTCATTTTTTTTTTTTTAAAATCAATGGATTTGGATGTGACCATGCAGGGCCATGAAACTCAATGTGCCGGCAGTACAGTTTAGAAAAACCGAAAAAGGTCGCGTTTTGCAAACTTAAGAGTTATAGAAATATTAGGATAAAATGGCGTCATTCCCCATCAAGTAATTCACCCATCAATTCTCATCCCCCTCGTTCGGCCTCATTCATATCCTTTAATGATGTTATATCTCTAACAAATGGCGTCCTTCCCAAGCAAGGGGAGATTCTTTTACTATCTTGAAGTAATGGCCAGCAAGGACAATTTGTTGTACATATTAAATTACCAAAAAAAAAAAAAAAATTGTTCTAAAGTGTAATGACATTTTTTTATGGCATATTATATCTATGGCTTGAATTCCATCTCTCCTCTGTCACGCTATTTACCTTAAAATAGATAAATAAATAAAACGGACGTAATATGAAAAAAAAAAACAAGTAAACCAATATACATCCATTGTTTTTTGCGAACATGTTTACTAGAAATTACTAAAAGTAAGCACTAAGTATTATAATTTAAAATTTTTTTGTTACTACTATTTTATTATTCAAAAGCTGTCTTTATCTAGAATTTAAGTACCTTAATAATCTTGGCAGACAATATATTGACTAGCTTTTTGTAAAGCCCACTTGACAAAAGTTTCGAACAATTCCACCTCTGATGGGTTTCCAAGGCAACATGTTGATTTAGGAAATGATATATTTTATATCCTAGTAAACTACTCTGTACTCCATATTATTACTTAAATCACCTTATCTATCAAAAATCCCATATGGGGCAAGTTTCTCCACACACATACAACACAAAATGTTGAGAAACATCATATATATATATAAGCTATTTTTTTTTATAAGTATATATAAGCTATTATTTATGAAAATCTCAGTCCAGCAATAATAGAAAGAATGAGTCAAATTCTATCTCTATCTACAATTTTCAGTGCCTTAATCTTGACAAATAATGTACATTAAAGACCATATTAACTAACTTTTCTCTGCAAGTCCACTTGACAAAATTTTTTGTGAATGTAATGAAACCCCCGCTCAATTTTCATCCTCTCTCTTGGACTTATATCCATACCATCCAATGACAAGCTCTTTTCTCTTTAGGAGATTCTTCCCTCTCCTCATCGGTGACCCTAAATGAGCTAAAATTTATTAAGTATAGGAGATGGAAAATTGAGTCATGGGTACTTATATTGGTAATCAATATCCAAATTATTGATACCATATAATTTCATGAGAAGCAGAGTTTTCTAGGGAAATTGGCCCTCTAATTTAAAGAGAGGACCTAATCAAAACAATTTGGTACTAATTTGCAGAATAGTTTTAGTTCCAATACAAAATCATAGAAACTTAGAAAATGTAGAACTTGTTACGATATTAAGGTGCTTTAATGCTTGTGAGAGATAAAACGTCCATTTTTTTTTACCACTATCTATAGCTAAATTGTAGTAAAAAGTTGCAGTACATATAGCAATTTTTGTCATAAGATAACTCATTCTGTTATTATACATTCATATGTAGATATTGAAAAAAATCATGTTGTCTATCACAAGATTTAACCAATTTCAAAGTTTGGAGAGATGCAAAATTTATTTGGCCACAATATGAAAGAAGCCAATTCTTCACAAGACCCTGACTTGGATGAATGACTAATTGCTAATTAAATAAGCATACTTAGCAAAATGGATTGTTGATTTGTTTCACATGATTTATCGGCTAAAAACTCCACAACTGCACCAAAATGCTTGGGAGTGTAAATGCTCCCAGAGGAAAAACATGTGAACTCGTGATAATCTTTGGATCTAATGCTCCAAATAATGGTATACCTGTATCCCTCCCTTCAGTGGGGTATAGGACCATCTTCCTTTTCACATATTGAAAATTGTGGCAGCAAAGATCCAATTGTTTCTCTTTTCTTTAGAATACTTCAAAGGTTCTCCATCTATTTTGTTGAGCCTTTTAAGTCCAGGTCCATATGGGCTCTGTTAGTGTTTATTTGGCCCATGTTCTTAAGCCTTTTTAGAGAGAGTACATTAGAGAGTGCACAGCAGCAACACGTAGAGATGGTAAAATACACAAAAGAGAGAGAGACACAAGGGTTTGGATGTGAGTTTTACCTTTCTCCTACGATGGCCATCGAAACCTATTGAAGCAAGTGTCTCAAAGGCGTTTGGGGTTTCTTTCAACTAGTTGTTTGGAAGATTTCATTGTGGTGGATTTGGGTTTGTAAAACTCCTAAAGACGTAACCTTATATTTCTCCAAGTTTGTCGTGTAGACTCAAGTTGTGCTATAAAAGTTGAGTGAAAGACCATTGGAACTTGTTGTTTATAGTGGATTATTAGGAGCTTGACCTGCAGATGTATGCTTAGCGCCAAACCGCGTAATTCTTAAGTGTGCATTGTGTAGGCCTTCTAAGTGTTTGATAATTTGTCTTTTGGATTCCATTTTGCATATCTTGCTAGCTTAGGCCCAGTATTTGTTGTGTCTAACCTCCATTACCTTTGTGTTGGTAAATTCACACTTGTTGACAATATTGGGAGAGACTTTGGTCTCACCATGAAGTGGGTAGTTTTTCCCAGCAGTTAGGGTGAACGTGTTCAAGTCCAAATAAATTTCCCCTATCAACTGATCATGTCATGGATTGCTTTAAGTTTACATTTTTCTCAAATGGAGTCAAGAGTTAAAGAGTTTTTTGCTTCCCCGCACAATTCCGTATCTTTATTCTCAAATTCAAGACCTAGTGAGAGATTTTAGAACATCTTTTGGAAGTGCCTTGCCAAAAACAGGAGGCACTGCCACCTCACGCATTCTAGTCATTTCATACTCCTCCTAGACACTATGATGTTTATTACAATAAACATCATACTGCGAGGAAGCCTCGAATTCAAAAGAAGATTGCCATATCCAATGAACCTATTGGAAATATCGAAGATATCAAAATTTGTGAACTTTAAGATGATCACAACTTGGGTCTGCCTAGTGATATAATTCACACATCATTAGTGATTTCACATAATTAAGACCACCAGTGAAACATTTAAGCCCATCCCAAAAGCATTTGGCACAGAAAGGAGAGGAAAAGATAACCTGGAAATCAGTTGGCATGCAAGTCAACTCATCCATATGTTGACTAATATGATCAGATTTCCTTGGTGAGAAAGTGTCCAGTACTGGATGATAGAACTTCATCTTTGATAAATGCATATGGCCCATCCTGTACAAGTTACAATCAATTTGACAAAAAGAAAAGCTTAGAACTTATAAAATGTAAATCAATTAAAAAAAAAAAATGAATTGAAGGTTGCATTTGCCATTAGCTTAAAAAGCCAACTTTTTTTACTATTCAACTTATTTTTGCTATTCATGACCTCCATTGCACTTTTTGGTATTATTTATGAGCCTCATGGTACTATTTCAACTAGCTTTTAACTTTATCTAAAGTACTTTCAGCAAAAAGTTTTCACTTTCAGCTAAATAAGTTGTTTCTAAATGGACTCGAAGTGTTCAAATATTGCACAATAATGAATCTCAATCGGGAGTCAACCACAAGCATCAGAATGGAACTCACCTCATACATGTCTAGTGAGGAACACAAAACCAAGATTCATTTGGGAACCACAGTTTTATTTTTTATTGAACATCTCCCAAAAAAAAAAAAAAAAAATCCTCAATGATTCAATCATAGGGATGCATTTACCTGAAACTGGAGAATAAAGGGAATATGCAATTCATGGGGCTGTAAACTTCTATCAAGAACAGCACAAAAACTTCTACAAACAATACTTTTCTCAATCTAACTTGCAAAAGTCACAGCAAATACCAACCAATTGGTTGCAACTTTTGAAAGGAGGGCAGTGATTAATATACATCACTCTTAAAAGTCTACAACACAAACCTTAAGTGTACAACTATGCATTTTAAGTAAAGAATCTCTGTATCATACAGAAGATGAAAATGCCATGATAGAACTTATAAAAAAAAAATGCCATGAAAGAGCAGTGGCAAAGGAAAAAAGCTCCACTAAGTGAGCAAGAATCAATAAAGGGGTTGATGAAAAAGAAAAAAGAAAAAAGAGAACCACAAAAGGATTCCAAAAAACAACCGAGCATCAGTCAAAGGTTCAGGAAGTGTACCAAAAGAAGATTGGCAGCATGGGAGACAACATGTGGATAATAGCTATATCTTTGTCAAGGTGTTCAATAAACATACTCTTAACTATTATATGAATATAAGAGAACTCTAAGAGAGATAGTATAATGTTTGGATACAGATCTATTTTCACAAAAAGCTCTTCGGATGAATGGTAACCATAAAATTTCCTTGCTCAGACAAGGCTGCAACCACATACATGCTGTTGCTTTGAACCAGCATTACCTTTAAGCTGTAGGAGTTCAGACCAAAGCAAAAACATACAATCGATACCTACAGGATCAGCAATGAATTCCAGAAAGACCAATTACAAACAGCACAGAGGTTAGAACAAAACCTGTTGCAACCAAGCATACCTTCAAAGCTTTCTCAAGATCAAGAGATACAGCATTTGGGTATGCATCACCTATGCAAATTAACAAGAAAAAGGATAAACTCAGAAATTTAAAATAGGAATCATATCTAAAGCATAGATAAAGCAGAAAACCAGACAACAAAAAGCACAGCACATTTTAACATTAGGACAGACAAACTTAATTTCACATTAGGATGGAAGAGGATATCACATGCAAAATGAAATTAAGAGATAAATAAAAAATATAGCACAAATTCACAATATCAACTAAATAAAAAACACTTGATCCTGACTAACTAGGACCAGCTACATAAATCCAATTTTTATTCCATTGGCTAAATTCAAAAAATGTTATCTACCATCCTAGTGTGGTTGAAGCAATATATCTACCCCCAAGGCACATATAAATAGGGTAAAACCTCCAAAAAAATACGGGTAATTTAGTCAAGAATAATGATGTAGTAATAAAGAAAGAATGGAAGAGTAAATTTCAAACACATTTCATATGCTTAACGTACTACTATTTGCTATACGTGAATTATTGCTTTAAATGGTATGCGATCTCTGTTATTTCAAACTTTTTTTTCTTGATAACGTAGGGACCCTTTCTAAAGAAGAACCCTTTGAACTCACTTCTAGCACAATGCTGATTCACCACCAAAAAATGGAAAAGAAGGTAATTTTTTAGAAATATATTTTTCCAGTGTGCAATTGAAAAGAGAGAAAAATGAAAGATGGATTTGGAATATACTCTAAGTCCCACCAAATTTCACTTCAAAGTAGGTGGGACTTAAATTTTATTAAAGAAGAAAACATGTGTCCTAATTTTCCCTCCATTATCTCAACATAACCAAAAGGAGAAAAATATAACTTCATAAACTTTGATATACCTACTTCAACTACTGTATTCAAGGAACACTGACGAATCCAAGCTTTTGATATCATTCAATAAGATGCCAGAAAAACTGGAATGATCTTACCCCTTGGACGTGCAAGCAAGTCTTCTAACCAACCGGTGTAGAAACATATATTCTTATAACAGGATCCTCACTCGCTTTCCCACCTTCAAGAATTCAAGAATCCACTTATAGAAGCAAATTAACACATATTGTACATTTCTATGAATACCATTTTCCTAGCCCTATGTTTGGTTCCTTGGAACAATTAATAACTACATTTTAACTTAAACAAATTTTCATCACAGCAAAGTGTGCAAGAGTCTTCAGGGGTTCTTAAATAATTTTTTTTAATTAAAAAAATTAAATAAAATTCTATTACCTAGTTATTATAAGCATTAGGAATTATTAAATTCTTCCCTACAATCTATGCAATTATAAATAGTTTAATATTACCCTCACCCAGTCCACACCATCTTTACTTTTTTCTCATAATCCTAAGTTCATATACTTTTTCTTTTTAAAATATTTTTACTTCCAACAATTTTAGAGTTATATAATAGAGAACCCAATTTTAATTTAACCCTAGACTAACCTAGAATTAGTATGCTTGCTCTGCAAGGAAGTGTGGGGACAACAAGTTTAAACCTTTTTTTTTCCCATAACATCTCTAACAATAAGTATAAAATTCATCTTAAAAACAAAAGGGTAAAAATACAATTACACCACTAAAATTATAAAAATGAGCATTTGTAAAAAACGCTACGAGAAGTTGCTATGGGTTCAAAATGAGCATTTGTAAAAAAACGCTATGAAGAATTGCTAATGCAAAACAACGTCTTGAGTTTTAAAAATGCGATGTTAACTCTTAAAATGACACCGTTTTACATTTGTAACATTAGAAGTTGTTAACAGTTAACAATGGCCAGAACAGAAGAACTAAAATAACAAAATTTCAACTTGGTGATTGCATTTTTGCCCCCAAAAAAATGAATATTCATAATATGTATATATATTTATGAGTTTCATTTTCTTTTCAATTGAGAATTCTATTCCTAATATCAAACAATTAAAAAAATTACAAAAAAGAACAAGAAGAATTAAACAGCGTCATTTGAGAGTGAAATTAGAGTACCTTGGAAGGTTCTATAAGAGTTATGAAGGCCATGGATAGGCAGAGCCATGTAGTGGTTGATGGTGACAATCCAAACGCTGAAGGCGTTTATATCTGACTCTGAAACACTTTGAATTTACAGGAATGCCATGAGAACTTGCTTCCGGGAATGGAATAGAAGCCTAGAAGGAGGGAGGAAGGTTTTGAATTTGGGGGCTATCGAGGGAAAATGAAAATTTGTTTCTATTTGTTTGGCGCAAGTTAGAGAGACAGGCAGTTATGATATTAACTTGAAAGCTTCTCAGGCACACTATTGCAGAGTTGTAATCCCAGAGAATGTGAATATAACAACTTTGTCCCCACTTCTGTTGTTAAATTCTTCACAGTCCACTGTTGGAATTTATTTTAATAATAAATTACACAAACATCTTATGAGGTTCACTAATATATATATGGGATTATTATTCTTATTTTATTTCATATAAAAAAAAAAAATTCTTATCATGTTGTCCATGGAGAGAATTGCTATTTACCTAAATGGTCTGAACTGAGTCACATGTTGTCCATGGAGGTTCAAACTTAAAACGTAACATATGCAAAGATTCTAACAATGGTCACGACTCTAGATTATCCTTGGTTTACTTCCTTATTTGTACATGTGATTTAGTGATTTGTATTATACTGTGGTGAAGGGAATCAATGCAATATTAATAGTAGAGTGCATGCATTATTTATTGTACACTTAAATATAATTGTATCAATCACTATAATTATTTCATTAAACTCAATAAAACTTGTATTCTTACACACATAGATAATATTATTACAATCACTATAAATCTAGAGCAAATGCCTCTACTTGTCTTCATCTTCATAGATAAAATTTTCTGTCTCAGCACTTGCAAAGCAAAGTGGTATTAATTTCATTATTGTTATCCATCACATGAATTAACAGAGTGCTAGAAAATAAATTGGGCACTTAAGTGGGTTCAGTACCTCAGTCTAACACTAATCAACTAAAAGGGGCATATCATCCTTTTACTTTTCCTTCAAATTGGTTGTGGAAAAATAAAGTAAGATTTTTTTCTTTGGTCCCATTTGAATGATCATTAGGTCTGTGAGGCACACAACAGGTGGTAAAACTCTTCCTTCCCTTAACCCTTACTTTTAGTGTTCAATTTCAAGCCTAATGTGTGATGACTGATGACAGGAAACTTTATCAACTGAACTAGCGGACACTCACTTTGATTTACATGATTTAAGTTGTTTTATTTGATGAACAACAATAAAGTTATAAGACTCAAAAGCTGGAATTGTCTCTTTTCCTACATTCACTGCTACAAGAAACAGCATGGTTACTTTTAGCGACAGCAAGCATGGAATGGATCAAATCAACCTAAAGGACACTTAGCATCATGATCATTTTCCTAAAAGGTGATCACAGTATAAAGCCATTCAATATGATTCATAAAAAACAACAATAATCAACCAATCAATAAAAAAAAATCCATACACCAAAAACCCACAAAAGCATTTCGACAGAACACTCAAAACCCAAATTTTCAAAACCAAAGAAAACCATTTCTGCACAATTCAACATTCCCATAGACCAAACCAATACTATTCATAATCCAAATGCTCACTTAGTCAATAATAACCTTATCATTCTAATAATTTCTTCAAAATTATCTCATAATCATCATCATTGACATCCACATTTCCCACATCACACACACACAATCATCATTTTCAAACCAAACACCAAAAAATTTCAAAATTTCATATTCCAAATAAAAACATTTGAACCCACAAACCTCAAAATATCAAACCGGTCCTTCCCGAAATTGATGCATGCAGTGTGCACTGCCTTGAAATCCTTAAAATCAATCCCCAAATCCTCATCCTCAACTGCAACCATCTCCGAAGCATCGAGGCCCCCTTCTTTAACCATTTTGTTCTCTTCTCTTCCCTCCTATTCTCCATTTTCCAAACAAAAAGTGTAAAAGCTTCTAAGGGGATGATTGGGGTGACAATCTTCTAGAGTTGAGTAAATATTTCATAAAATGTTTAAAATCATATCCATTTATTTTGAAATAAATGGTTGAATTTTGCCCAGTTAATAATTTACAAAAATATTAAAGTGATGATAGTTAATATTTCTTTGAATTTTGATGATAAGGTAGATATTAATCCATTCATTTCAATACGTAATGAATAAGATTTTAATCGTCATACTAGAGTTTCTATAAGAATTTTAGAGAATTATAGTTTCTCTCCAAACCATTCAAACTCTCCCCATTTTTTTTTATTGGATGTGAATTTTAGTAAACCCATCAATAACTATATCATCAATTAAGTGTTTAAATTTCGAGTTTTTATAGTCCTAAATTATGCATAAAAAAATACGTTTATTAATTAAATAGTAATTAATATAATAGCAAAAAAAAAATAGTAATTAATATTTAATTTGAACAAAATTTGACATATATGTTAAGAACATAAAAAACATGTAATCAAATAGCTACATTTTCAATATATATAATCATGTTAATTTTTTTTAGTTGGACTCTGGAGAGAAACTTCGTTCTTTATAGAATCTTAATATGGATTACAACATCTTGTCATATAATGGTATTGGTAGTTTGGTACCTATGCGCACTCATGTGAGACTGTGAGAGGATTGTGTAGAATAGTTTGTCCTACACACCCACTAAAATTCATTTCTCCTCCATCTACACCCAAATGAGGTGATATCTCATTCAATTGTCATATTCCTCTTAGACTAAGTGAGATTCATTGGTGTGCATCACACATCTTGATGTTGAGAGGAACGTTGAATTTAATAAATTCATAATTTTCATTCCTTATACCAGTCCTATTTTTCAAATTATAAATTCTTATATATCAAAGCCTAGATGTAATTTTTTTTTTTGTAAATATTTCTAAGAGCCTTTTACTTGTTGACCAAGATGATAAATGATTCCAATTTCCAACTCATAAATGTCTTATATTCAAGAATAATCAACTGAGCTTTCTTGTTAAGCTTAACTGACATTTTAGTGAATTTAAAATTTGAAGGTTTTGGTTAGCTCTAACAAGAATGACGACTTTAATTTTGGGTCTCAAATTTTGTCAAGGCTAGGCTTGTATGTGCTAAGAGAGAGAGAGGCCTACATGAACAAAGCTTAAACCGTCTCTAGGGCCATACTAGACAAGCTAAATGATAGGGCCTCATGGCATACTTGTTTTTCGACCCGCACTTTCTTTCTAATGATTGTTGTGTTCACTTTGAAATACTTTACTATTTAGTCCAAAAACACCCAAGAACTACTTGAAAATAAGAATGCAAAGTTGCAAACCACTGCATAAATCCCATCAAACTACAAAAATGAGTCATTTTTTAAAAAATATTTTCTATAAAACTATTTCATTTTCCTATATTTAGTAACAACCTTAAATGAGTTAAAAAATGGTCTCCTGATTTTTCTTATTTAGTTATACTTTTTTTTGTTTATCAAAGATAGTTTTTTTTTTTTTTTTGAATTTTTTGAATTTTTTTTAGCTATCAAATATTGAAAAACAGAGAAAACTATCTTCACACAATTTTCCAATGAAAAAAAAAAGGAGCATAAAATACATTGGGCATCAGACTTCTTTGTTGCTGTAAATAAGTGCAAACAAAGAGTGTATAAGAGTCTTGTGGGTTAGTAGCATTGACCACTTTTTTGTATGAGCAAGGCATGGTATTAACATCACAGCAAAACAGAGGATTACATTGGGCATCAGACTTCTTTGTTGCTATATACAACATATGATTAATCACCTAAAAAACACAAAATACAACTTACAGCACAGGACTAAGTAAAGAAGGTATGTACAAGTATAACAGTAACCTCATTCAAACAATGGAGAAATGTATGGAGTGGAGAATATTGAACAAGGAAAATTCTTCTTTTCAATTCCCAACGTCGAAGCACATGTTGGAATGACTAGTGCTCAAAACCACTCAACCATACATTTCGGGTAGAAATCTTCATCAGCAGCAACGGAAGAAAGACTTCGTAGTTCTTTCTGAACTTTCCGCCTCTCATAAAACACTGAGCATGCTAGTGAAGTGCACTTGACTCCACTTTCCACAACCCAGTCACCGCCTCCACAATGTCGACAAATAGCAGCAAGGTGTTGCATCTCTCTCTCCAATTTTGAAGTTCTTCCAATCACAGCTGCTGCAGCAAAAGCTCCCTTTCGCAAACATTGATTGCAAATATGGGCTGATGCCTGGACCAACTCACCACAAAGTATACAATGTTTTGAGAGATAGTAATAATCAATTCTGGTTCGTTGTGCATTTGGAACAGAGAAGGGGTGTTTAGCAAAGGCTTCCCTGACTGGACGGGGCATATCTATAAACCACCGATTCAAGTCAGCTCCAACAAGTCCAAATACCCGCTGCAAAGCAGGGATTATTTGTTTGTTGATGTAATGCAAATCATTTAATCTAAAGGGGGAATCCATTGCCAAAAGTTCCAATGGATCCACAACCATATCAATGAGGCGGGCCCCTGGCTCCCCATGGATTACAACATAAGGTATTCGCTCTGCATAGCGTGGTTCTGCCCTTGGATCAGCTCTCATCGCTTTAGTGGCCACAATTGCTGCTGGTGGGAGAGATGAAGAGCTCCTTGTACAGTAGGTACCTAATCGAACCTCCTTTGCAAAAACAAAATCCTGAAGAAATCCTGCCAGATAGAATCCGGGTCCATTGGCACTGCAAATATGCTTTAAGTTCAGAAGTGTTCTGATGTTCAAAAAAGAGTCTCAACGACTTCTCCAGTGTCTTGGAAACAGCTCCACATGTATCCCTGCGTACTGTCTCAATGCCTTTAGCATCAAATACAGGTTCAGACTGTTCTGGGCTCTCGTAACTGTAACCAACATAGCGTTTCTTAGTAAGGAGGAAGCATGGATGATATACTTTCTCCATTTTCAAAGTGACTGGGTTTGGATTCATAGCAGTGATTGCAGAGGCAATCTCATTCCCAATTCGAAAAGACCCTTTTACCGTGCATCCTTTGAGGAGGACAAACAAGCTGTCAGTATCACCATAAATAACTTTAGCTTTCCACTTATCATGTGCATTCACAAATGAAATTGCCTTTTCAAGAGTACTACGGCCACATTGAACAATACTGTCTGCAAGATCTGCACAAGGCATGCGACCACTAAATCCAGCAGCTGTATAGCCATATGTTACATTTGCTATCAGCTTCAAAGCAAGCTGTCTTGCATTAAAAATCCGGTGAAAAATTTTCTGCGAGGGGGACAATCTTTTCATAGCTTGTTTCACCATTATTCTAGTTGATAATATTTCCTCTAATAAACGGGGCATTATGCCTTTACGGACCTTTGAAGATACATACATAACACCATTTGGAGTATGTAAAATCTCATTTTTCACTCTCTTTAGAACAGAAGGATCTGGTGAAAATGAACTAACCCCAAGTGTATTTGCCTTTGAAGGAGCAACTTTTCCAAGGCATGTAGAAAAGCAAAGATTGTATGCAATTATCATTGAAGGATAGAGAGACTGAAAATCAAGAACAACAACCGGATCTGCATAAAAACCAGACTCTGGTTCCATCAAAAGTGGTAGGCATTCCAAAATAGGCTCCACGTGAGATCCAGAACCAGATTCAGGCATATCCTTGTTGGAACTATCAAGGAAAAAGCTTTGTGCCTTCTCACAATTATTAGGCAAAGAACTTTGAGAACCAATCAAACTACTAGCCGAACGAGCAAAGTGTCACAGTTGCAAATGTTATTCTTCCCACAAATTAACATGGGTAGCTTGCAAACATCCACCCTAAACTATAACCTGAGTTACAATATCTTCCTAAAGTTTAAATCGAGCAAGCAACCCCCTAATCTCACTCAAACATAGAAAAGTGCCTTACAATTCCAATTATCATTGAATTAAATTTAAGAGCAATTTAATGAACCTGAGAAAGAGAAAAAGCTGAAGAGAGCTTTGGTTGTATCTTGTATCTTTTTTTTTTTTTTTTTTGGTTGGGGGTTGGGGGTGATACATTTCTTCAATAATCTGCTCCTACTTTGATGACAATTATAACAACTGCCTATTTGGAATTTCGAGTGATGTCAGGAGGTTGGTTGCTGAGTTCTAAATTTTAGGGAGGACAAATGAAACTCAAGATGATAGTTTAGGAATCATAGAAATTACACAAATAATACTAAAGTAAATTACCTTTCAAAGGTGATGGCTCCACTGATTCTACATTGCTCCCTCGAGAAGAACCTATAAATCCAAAACCAAAAGATAGCAAAACAGGAAATTTAAATAAATAAAAACAAGAAGCCAATGCATTTACTTAAAGTCTTAAATGGATAAATAAATAAAAAATCAACAAATTTACTAGTTCTAGAGAACCTTTGTCATTACAGGATAGCCATCTATATACACTATCTGTAGAAGGAGGTGATAATACTGGTGTTAAGAGGTACAAGTAAGAGCCATCATTTTGACAGTGAGTAGGGATGCCCATGACAAATTCATCAGAATCAGAGCCACTAATTCTAGCATGACTGTCCACGACTTCTTTTGCTTCTCGACAGTTTCCCTCAAAGAAAGGGGAAATATCATCCATAACTGTCCCTATTAAAAATATATATAAGTTGGTCAGATATACTATAAAACATGCACTACAAGATGAGTTAAATCACCATCAACACCGCCCCCACCCCCCCCCCCCCCCCCCCCCCCCAAAAAAAAAAAAAAAAACACAAAAAATAGAACATAATTTAGTCGTGTTTATAGAAATAAAATGAACAAATGGAGCTTTGAAAGCTTCTGGGAATGGAATAGGAGGAATAAGGGAAGGTTTTGAATTTGGGGGTTTCGAGGGAAATTGAAAATTTATAAGTAACTTTGAAAGCTTCTGTGGCACACTATTGCATTTGTAATCCGAGAGAATGTCAATATAGCAATTTTCTCCCCATTACTTTTGTTAAATTCTGGATAGTCCACTGTTAGAATTTTTTTTTGTTTAATAATAAATTATACTAACAACTTATGAGATTTTAGGAAATGTCAAAAGAATCCCCTTCTATATTTGAAAATGACACTTTAACCTCGTGTGATTATTATTCTTATTTGAATTCTTAAAAAAAAAAAAAAAAAGTTTTTTTGGTTAAAAAAAAAAAGGATAGAGGGGGATGACCAGTATGGCTTTCTTACCTAGACGTGACCATAATAGCACCTTACCCACTCCCAGGCTAGACCCCATACTTCCAGTCTGTGAGAAACCCACTTATTATTTTTTAGACTGTTTGGGATGAAAATGGGATATAAGGAGCACCAATACACAGCTAGTTGTTGAGGCTCGAACCCAAGTCTTGAGACTTGTTGGCTGGTATCTAACTAATTTGGCCACCCGAATGTTGGTAATTTTTAATTTCTTATCATATAATCAATCTGGTTAGTAAGCTTTTTTTATTTTTTATTCTTTTTATTTTAAAGATTATTATAGAGGAGAATTTAATATGGAACTCTAAATACCCTTCAAATTCATTCTTCATTTTTGATTTGGATGAATTTCCTGTTGATCTAGCACAAGGAATTGAGAATAGATTATCCACGGAGCCATCTACTTGTGGAATCATTCTCTCTAATGAACAAATAGAAGAATGATTCTGATCAGAGCAATGAGAAGCTCTCTCCTTCAGGCCCTCAAAGTCAATCAAGTCATCAATTGAATCAAGAATGTCTTGACACTCCTTCTGAGACTTGCTCTCATAGTCCATATTAGCCTTCTCCAGCACCTTATCAATGGTTGTTGCAAGCAATAAAGGATTCAGAGCAGTCTCATGAATAAGTTCATCATCGGAATTTATATCTTCAGCATCTTGAGAGGTGGCTAGCCACCGTAAAAGACTGAGGGCTTCCTTATCTGTAGCCTAAATAAAACACATGGATTTTAAGAACACATAAGAGATGTCTAGTAAACTTTGTACACCACTTCACCAATCAAACAAACCCCATCGTGGTACAATTACATGAGTACTAAATATCTCAGTCCAAGAGAGAGAGAGAGAGATAGAGAGCGAGAGAGAGGGGTTTATGAAAACACTTACAAGAAACCAAAAGGCATTGAAGACAATATTGCAGCTTCCATTTCCAATACCATTAGATAGCGAAGGACCCCATCATGTCACATGGTCAAAAGAAAAGTTACGCTTAAAAGTGAAAAGTCCCAACATCCAAGAGGATAAACATGCAACCTCATGAGGCATTACCTTTGGATCTAATGTTTCAATAATTGCCGATGATCGCATTTCATCAATTGACAATGGTTTAATACTTGTATCCCTCCCTTTAGTGAGTATTGGACCATCTTCTTCACATATTGAAACTTGTGGTGACAAAGATCCAATTATTTCTTTTTCTTTAGCATTCTTCAAAGGTTCTCCTAACATGTCCAAGTCCAACCAAATTCCCTCATCAGCTGGTGATGTCGTTGACTGCTTTAACTTTACATTTTTCTCAAATGGAGTCAAAGTCAAAGCGTTTTCTGCTTCACCACACAATTCAATAAGTTTGTTCTCAAATTCAAGACCTAGTGATAGAGTTTTAAGAACATCTTGTGGAGGTGGTTTGCCAAGATCATGAGGCATTATCACCTCTTGCATTCCAGTCCTTTCATGCCCCTAGAACACCAAGGAGAAATTCATCAAATGAATGAACAATATAAAATGTCAACAAACTTTTAAAAAGCATAAAATGGATATGACTAAAACAGACCTCCCACATTGGTACAAGTGACTAAACCCTTTTCACTTCTGAATGGGTTTGTGACAGGGATGAATAATTTTTAAACTGCTGGCTATGAAAGTCTGCAAAACCCAAAAGATCAATTCTCACATTAACCTATAAAGAGAATCTTAAAAAACTTATGTCACATATGCAAAGTCAAACAAACCGTCTATGGAAGCATCCTCCTCCAGTTTAAAGACACTTTGAGGTTTTTTGCAATAAATATCCTGATGTGAGGAAGCCTCAAATTCACTAGGAAATTGCCATATCCAATCAGCTAGAATTGTCGATGATATCCAAATTGGTGAACTTAAAGATGCATCACAACTTGGGTCTACCTAATGGTAAATTCACACGTCACTGATGGTTATCACATAATTATGAGCATCAAACAAATATTTACAACCATCCCAAAAGCATTTGGCACAAAAAAGAGAGGGAAGGATAACTTGGAAATCAGTAGGCATGCAAGTCAACTTATCCGTATGTTGTTTATGCGGACTAATATGATCAGATTTCCTTGGTGAGAAAGTGTCTGGTACAGGATGACAGAACTTCATCTTTGATAAATGCAGCCAATTTCCCGCCAACTCTACTCTACTCCATTTAAACTAGCCATAAAAGTAAGAGTCAGTATAATCTTAAAAAACAAAAGGTAAAAATACAATTAAATTAAATTTTGTAATATAAGTCCTTTAACATTCTCATTTTAGTCCTATTATCCATTGTAGTTTGAAAAACGCCAATAACTCTTAAAATGACACCATTTCACATTTGTAGCATTAGACAATGACTTACAACAACATCGTTTTAGAAAAAATAATAGTGGTTTTCATTTCACAATGGACAGAAGAACTAAAATAACAGTTTTGCAAAAGTTGAGAAACTAAAATGACAAAATTTTAACTTGGCAATTGTATTTTTGCCCAAAAAAATGTATATTAATAATATATATTTAGCACCTACAATAAAATCAAAATCAATATATCATATTCTAAGAAGCCAAAATTGTGAAATGAGTTTCAATTCCTTTTCTAAATTCTATTCCTAATATTAAACATTTAAAAAATTACAAAAAGAAAAAAAGAGTTACACTATATTGTATGAGAAGGATAGTAGAGTACCTTGGAAGGTGCTATAAGAGATATCAAGGCTATGGATCAGCAGGGCCACGAAGTAGTTGTTGGTGTGATGATCCATATAATCACACACATAGATACAATTATTACAATCACTATAAATCTACAGTAGCTGGCTCTATTTGTCTTCATCTTCAACTACGTATGTGCACTCCAAAATTTCTCACAAACCAAGCTGTCTTTCTTGAGGTGTAGAAATACCCAATAACTATTCCAATTATCAATCCACAAGCATATCCTATCACAACCACTTTCCAATCAAATCCTTCTACTATTGATGATTCTTGTCTTGTTTTATAAGTTGGCGTCTCATTGTTTCCACATTTCTTTGACAGCGGAGAGCCACACAATCCCAAGTTTCCCTTAAAAGAGGAATTTTCAAACGTCCAAAATTGTCCACCTTGTGGAATTGGACCAAAAAGTTGATTTTGAGACAAGTTTAAATATTCAAGAAATGTAAGACTCATAAGCTGTTGAGGAATTTCACCTGAGAGCTTGTTTTGAGAAAGATCCAAAGATTCGAGCTCTGTTAGGTTCCCTAATGATGAAGGGACATGGCCAATGAAGCTATTGGTAGATAAATTTAGTACAATTAGCCCTTTTAGGTTTCCCACACCATTTGGAATTTCTCCATCAAACCTATTATTGGAGAGATCAATTGCTATAAAGATGGTCAAGATCATTACCAATAATATTTCTATCCCCTTATTCACTACTGTCATTGAGTCTATATAATAAATTGATTGACTTTCCATGTATTCTGGTTGTGATTTATCTTTGGCAGGAACCATTTGCATTGCATTCCAAGTTCTAAAGTATTCTGATGGTAGCCTACCAGAGAAATTGTTGTGAGAGAGGTCGATGACATGCAAATTGGAAAAGCCATTTTTGGTATGAGGATTCCATATAGGACCATGGAATCGATTTTCTCGCAAGACAAGGATTCGTAACTCTGGCAAAGACTCCAACCAGAAGGGGAATGCATCATTCATGTTGTTATTTCCAAGGTTTAGGACCTCTAGCATTCGACACTTTACTAATGATTGTGGAATCTTCCCCTGTATTTGGTTGTGACTGAAGTCAAGTGTCATCAAACTGCATCCTTTCGTGAATGATTTAGGCAAGTTTCCTTGAAAGCAATTTTTTCTCATATTCAATACTAAAAGAGAATTGCTAAAGTGACCTAAACATTGTGGAATCTGACCAATCAGCTGGTTGTTAGAAATATCAAGGACTTCAAGGGAATTCACCTTACAAATCATTTGAGGGATTTTCCTCATTAGATTATTATTCGAGGCAAAAAAATATCTTGTAGACAATGGGGAATTGGGAGTGACCCTTGCAACATGTTGGAACGTAAATCTAAATAGACAATGAATTTCCAAGGAAGAACTTTTAGCGGTTGTTCAAAACCGCTGAGAAGGTTAAAAGAAAGATTCAGGTATTGTAGTGTCCCTTTTCCAACATTACAAAACCATTTGGGTATTTTACCTTCAATTTTGTTGTTGGAAAGGTCTAATCTATACAATTCATTTTGGGCTTTTAGGAAATCAGGGAATTCACGTAAATTGCAAGAAGACAACAACAAATATGAAAATTTGGGGTGGGTTGAATTGATATTTTCTTTTGAAACCAACAAATTATTACCTGAAAGATCGAGAGATTGAAGCTCTTTAACCTGGAAGAATATGTTTAACTCCATCTTGTCCTTTAGGTTGATCGAAGAAAGATATAGCCATTGTAGCTTAGTGAAATTGGCAATTGACCTTGGAACCGGTCCATCCAATTTGTTTCCACTCAATCTTAGGGTATTTAATTGTGATGAAGAAATATTTTGAAATTGGAGTGGGCCAATAAGCTGATTTTGATCTAGATATAGGGTGTGTTTAGATTGAACTTATTGTTGCTGAAACTGAAAACTGAAAACTGAAAACACTGTAGCAAAATAATTTTTAAATGTGTAAATAGTACCGTGAGACCCATTTTTAATATTTTTTATTACATGAACAGTATACGCACTGTTCATGCACAGACTTTTTGTCTCCCAAAAGTAAAAAAATGCGGCAAAAAAAAAAAAAAAAAAAAAAGGGGAGGAAAACGCGTTTGCTGAAACGCAAACGCGGAATCCAAACTCCCCCATAGTTCAGATAATGAAGGCATTGTATACAAAACCAAGGGGATAGCCCCTGTGAGTGAGTTTTGTGACAAGTCAAGGGAAGACAAATTTGTAAGTCCACTTATTTCTGATGGGATTGACCCTTTCAATTGATTTCCTGATATATCTATCCAAGTGAGTTTGGTAATATTTGTTAGTGAAACTGGGAACTTGCCTTCAAAATTGTTATATGAAAGGAGTAATTCTTCTAGTTGTGTAAGATTTCCCAGTGAAGATGGTACTTTCCCAGAGAAAAGGCTATAGTGAAGATTTAGATAAGTGAGTTTTGCAAGATTTCCTAATGTGGATGGAAGCTGGCCATGAAAATTGCTCTCCGGGAGAGAAAGAGAAGTAAGCTGTGATAGGTTCCCAATAGAAGGGGGAATTTCCCCTGAAAATTTACTTGAACTTCCAAATAATTCAAGGAGTTGAGATTACCAATTGAATAGGGTAGTTTCCCAAAAAATTTTGTTGAGCCAAGATATAATGCATTCAAGGACTCAAGCTTTCCGATTGAACTGGGCAATTCCCCAAAAAAGTTTGTCCCAAAAAGATCCAAATGACTCAAGGATTTAAGGTTGCCTAAGGAATTGGGCAATTCCCCAGAAAAATTTGCCCCAGAAAGATCCAAATGGCTTAAGGATTTAAGGTTGCCAATTGATTTGGGTAATTCCCCAAGAAAATTTGTTCCAGAAGATCCAAATGACTCAATGATTTAAGGTTGCCGATTGAATTGGGCAATGCCCCAAGTAAAATTTCCCTAGAAAGATCCAAATGGCTCAAGGATTCAAGGTTGCCGATTGAATTGGGTAATTCCCTGGAAAAATAGGTTTGAGAAAGATCCAAAATGTTCAAGGACTTAAGGTTCCCGATTGCATCGAGCAATTCCCCAGAAAAATTTGTGTAGGAAAGACGCAATTGCTTTAGGGAACTACTAGATTGAAAATTGGGAAGAAAACCAGTGAGATTGTGGTTACCTAACACATCAATGGCTTGTATCTTGGGCAGTAGGAAAATATCTGAGGGAAATTCGCCAAGCAAATTGTAGTAATGTAGAGAAAGAGAAGTCAAGGAAGACAAATTTGCGAGGGATTGAGGTAGTGACCATGAAATGTGCACATAGTCTAGATGAAGTTCTCTCAAATATGTCATGTTATGGACAAGTGCTTCCAGATCATTTCTTTCGAGCTTCAAATATGTTTCATAATAATTGAAAGAGAGATCAAGTGAAACCAAATTGGAGAGCCATGAAATTTCTGACGGGATTCAGCCATGTAAGAAGGAATTAGAGAGATTAAGATGGGTCAACCTCACAAGCTGCCCAAACTCAGATGGGATTGTGGTGGAGGAGGAGAAGTTGTTGAGGGCAAGGTTGAGTTTTTGAAGATGACGCAACCTGAAGAGGCTGCTATTAGATTTGAGAGGCCCACAAAGCCAACTTTTGCTAAGGTCTAAGCCAATGACATGGCCGTTGTGTGCATCACATGTGACCCCATCCCAGCTGGAACAACAATCACTATCTGCCTTCCAAGACTTCATCTTTGGATATGAACCATTATAGTAATCTAACGGATCAGAAGACATTCTCTTTTCAACAAATTCTTGCCTTAGTTGCAGCAAAGCAGAGCTCTGGTCTGGGAGGCAACGTTGTTGAGAGGAAGTATTAGAAGTGGTTTGAGAATGTGAAATGAAGAACAAACAAAAGGCAATTAGGACTAAGGGGAGGTATTGATTCATTTTCCACATGTTTACAGCAGAGGAAGTAAATGGAAAATTGGGTGGCAAGTGTTATGAGCAGATAAAGAACTAATGATATGTGAGGATATTTATACACACACAACAATCTGAAAGGACTAAAGGTAATTGGATATTTTATTATTTTTTGTGGTCTAAATCGAATTGGATTTCAAGGGCTTTAAATATATTGATTTGAAAGGTCTGAATAATTGAATCTATGAGTCATCAGTATTGACTGGAATTGCTTTTCGTACACGGTTGTGAAGTTGTTCATCTGATTCCTACTATGCTAGACTCCATTAATAGGTTTTGGGACCTTCAATTATAAATGCTGTCGTCAAGTGGACTATACTGTCTTTTTTTTTTTTATAAGCTAAGTAGACTATATTGTCCGTTTATTGAATTGAAAAGGACTGATATAATTGCATACATAGTTCAAGTTGTTATCTTAAAGCATAAATATCTATTATTTCCATGTAATTTAATTTGAAGTTCCGTGATCATTCATAAATTAAAAAGGTCTCAAACTACCAGATTAAGCTGGCTATTGCAGAACTTGAACAGCTAGTTAACTGATGCATTAGATTGAATTATCATAGCCTGATAACAAATTTAGAAGGCTATAAAAAGTTCCTTATTTGAAATTGTTGATTTGAACCTTTTGAAGCTTATCATATCTTTGGTATTTTACTCGGCATGCTTGCATACATACAAAGTTTTGTTATGTGATGTGACCATAATAATATGAAGAGGAAAATTCTTTTTATATTTAACTAGTCGCTAACTTGTGCGATGCATGGAAAAATTGAGAAAAATGATCAAGAACTAATTTATTTATTTATTAGATTAATTCCTAATATTCATATATTCCATGAATTTTGATAAGATAAACTCTCTCCTTGTATAGGAGCTCTCTCTCTCGTTTCTATGCTAGTTTTCTACCTCCCTTAGGTTTACTAAGGGCTTGCATTTTCTTTGATTGGATGGTCTGTGGGTACCTCTAATGGCAGACGAGGTGACCCAAAGTATGGAAAAAATGAAGCTGACTCTAGAAGAGGAGGAGGTGATAGAGATTTCGGAAGTGGGTTATTTGAAAGATGTAGAGGAATGCTCACGGAGTCTAATTGGAAAGTTCCTTACTTGTAAACCTTTCAATAAGAAAGCGGCACAAAATACATTGAGGAGAGCTTGGGGTTTGGCCGAGGAACTACAGATAGTAGAAGTGGGTTCAAATTTGTTCCAATTCAAGTTTAAATCTGACTTTGAGTTGGAACGAGCGCTTAAGGGGGGACCTTAGACTTTTGATAACCAAGCATTGATGCTTCGACGGTGGGAGCCAGGAATGACAGCGGCTAACATTAAGTTTGAGACGATTGCTATGTGGATACAAAAATGGGATGCACCTTTTGATATGATATCCCCAACAGTTGCTACGGAGATAGGGAAACGATTGGGGGAGGTAGTTGAAGTGGAGAAGAAAAGGTCACAGGACACACAAAATCTATTCATGAGGGCGAAGGTAGCGCTCCCAACATCCAAGCCATTAAGGAGGGGGGCATTCCTTGGCGGATCAGAGGGCCAACGAACGTGGGTCTCATTCAAGTACGAGCGGCTCCCCATATTTTGCCATTTTTGTGGAGTGTTAGGGCATGACCTTAAACATTGCGCCAAGCATTTTGCCCAGACGAAGAATGGTAGGGAGGCGGAATCGATCCTTTTCATGGAAAATGGAGTCAAACACAGAGAACCAGCATGGGAGGACCGGTGAAGATCTAGGCGGAGATACTAGCCGTCAAGATGTGCAGCCCGACAGTGAATCACAGGCAGCGAACGTTACGGACAGCACTAACGGTGCATTAAATGCGAGCGCAAATCAGGGGATTGAGGCAGATTTGGGTCATAAGAGCAGTGTAATGGATGGAATAAATATGGAATGCATTGGAACGTCCATGTCACTTATTAAGCCAGCTGGAGATGATTCAAAACTTGTGAACGTCCCAGTCTTGTCCGAACTGAAACAAGTGGAGACTAACTTCTCCACGCCACTCCCCGAGCACGTGACAGGTATAAATCAGATTGGGCTGCAAGATAACAAACCCAGGCCCACTTGGACAAGGCTTGCACGCATGGAATTTGGGCCGAGAGGGAATGATAGAGATTTTATTAAGCCTATGCTGGGTAAACGAGGGCTGCATGGTTTGGAGGACAACTCAGACGTGGGGACTGGAAGTAAGGAAAACAAGAGAAGTAGAAGACAGACTGAGATACAGATGAATGAAACGGCGGGGGTGTTGGAGCACCCTTGCCGAGCACAATGAGGCTATTATCATGGAACTGCCAAGGGCTTGGGAACCCTTGGACAGTTCGTAGCCTCCGCAAACTAGTGCGGGATCAAGCTCCCACCGTGTGCTTTTTGACGGAGACACGGCTTGACAGAGAAGGATTTGATAAGAAGTGTGGTGATTTACCATTTCAAAATAAGGTGATAGTGAAGAAACCGAATTCTGGGGGTGGGTTGGCGCTGTTGTGGAAGACACAGGTTCAACTTGACATAATAAACTATACGGAAAACCATATTATATCAAAGGTGGTTGAAGAGAACGGGTTCGTATGGACGTTAACGTGCTGCTATGGCTGGCCTGAGGCAAGCCAAAAACACAAGACTTGGGCGATGCTATCTCATCTTTCTTCACTGGTGTAGGGTCCTTGGTGTTGTATTGGCGACTTTAATGCAATACTACATTCTTTGGAAAAGCAAAGCAGGTTCCCACCTTCATTCAAACAGATGGATGAGTTTCGCATGACATTGGAATCTTGCAACCTTGTGGACTTGGGCTTTATTGGATACAAATTCACATGGAACAATAAACGGCCAGGGGCAGCAAACACAAGGGAGAGATTGGACAGGGCAATAGCAAACGCTGGATGGCGAGGTGAATTTCCGGCAAGCACGGTGACTCATCTTTTCTCTCATGCATCCGACCATCGTCCATTGATCCTACAAATAAAGAAGGACCGGAGAAACAAGAGTAGGATGTCACGGGCATTCAAGTTTGAAGAGTCGTGGCTTCTTTGGGAAGATTGTGAAAGAACAATTGGGGAGGCATGGCATAATGCAGGAGGGACCCATACGGGTTTGAACAGAGCAAAGGAAAAGATCAATAAGTGTGGGGAGGAACTGCCTGCCTGGGGGTCCACCAAAACTCAACCCAAGGCTGAGGAAATTAAGAAACTACAAAAGAAGCTTGAACAACTCAGCATGGAAGAGGCAACAGAAGGGAATGGTGAGAGTATTTTGGAAGCTAGTAAGAAACTTGATGATTTATTGCTGAAGCAGGAAATATACTGGGCCCAACGATCACGGATATCGTGGTTGAAACATGGAGATAAAAACACCAAATATTTTCACTCCAAAGCTTCACAACGACGGAGGAGGAATATGATTCAAGGTGTCAAGGACCAGCATAATAATTGGGTGGAAGAAATTGAGGATATTGCTGGTGTGGCAACGGAGTACTTTGAGAATATTTTCAAATCAGGTGCATGTGAAAGATTGGATGAATGTCTAGAAGCAGTGCAACACAAGGTGAATGTGGAGATGCAGGAGATATTATCCAGGGAGTATAGTGCTGATGAAATCAAAGCAGCGTTATTCCAAATGGGACCAACAAAGGCTCCTGGACCAGATGGTATGAATGCTCTTTTCAACCAAAAATTTTGGCATATTGTTGGTGATGATGTTGTTGCTGCTGTTTTAGATTTTTTGACTACTGGTAACATGAACCCTGATTTAAACTATACTCATATTGTACTTATTCCAAAAGTTAAGTCGCCTGAAAAAATGTCAGATTATAGACCTATTAGCCTATGTAATGTTATTTACAAAATCATTTCCAAAGTTATGGCTAACAGGTTGAAACAGATACTCCCTCAACTAATCTCTCATACACAAAGTGCCTTTGTTTCGGGACGCCTCGTAACGGACAATGTGCTTGTGGCGTATGAGACGCTTCATTCTATGCATTGCAGGAAATCAGGGAAGAAAGGGATGCTAGCACTGAAACTGGATATCAGTAAAGCTTATGATAGGGTTGAGTGAGATTTTCTCAAAAAAATGATGGCCAAATTGGGGTTCCCAGATGCATGGATTGAGCGGGTTATGACATGTGTTTCTACCCCATCCTATTCTGTCCGTATAAATGGCAAGGCATTTGGTAATATCATACCATCAAGGGGGCTTCGTCAAGGAGACCCCTTATCTCCATATTTGTTCCTCCTATGTGCAGAGGGGTTTACTGCTTTGCTGACTAAAGCTGAGGCAGAAGGGAGAATTCATGGGGCTTCTATTGGAAGGAGAGCACCTACGATCTCCCATCTATTATTTGCTGATGATTCATTGTTGTTTTGCCGAGCTACACTGGAGGAGGTGCGGTGTATTTCAGACATCTTACAATTGTATGCTGCATCTTCCGGTCAATGCATCAATTTTGAGAAGTCCTCTGTTTATTTTAGTAGCAACACAATGGGGGTACAAAGAGAGACTATCAAAAGTGAGCTGGGGGTGAAGGAGGTAGATCGTTTTGAGTCTTACTTGGGACTACCTACATTGGTGGGACGTGCAAAATATCGTACCTTCTCCTTCATAAAGGATAAAGTTTGGAAGAAGATTCAAGGGTGGAAGGGGAAACTACTATCTAGAGCAGGAAAGGAGGTGTTGATTAAAGCGGTGGCCCAATTCATTCCAACTTATACAATGGGAGTATTCCAATTGCCAATCAAGCTATGTGACGAATTAAATGCAATGTGTGCAAGATTTTGGTGGGGTCAATTAGGGAACGAGAAAAAAATCCATTGGAAGAGTTGGAATGTGTTGTCTTAACCCAAGAAGGAGGGGGGTATGGGCTTTAGAGATTTGAGGAATTTTAACTTGGCAATGCTAGCAAAGCAAGGGTGGAGATTGCTACAAGAACAATATTCGCTAATGTATAGATGTTTCAAGGCACGTTACTTCCCACGATGCAATTTTTTAGAAGCTTTAGATGCCCCAAACAGCTCTTTTGTGTGGAAAAGTTTAATGGCGGCTCAACCTTTACTTAAAAAAGGCTGTTGTTGGCGGGTGGGAGATGGTTCTTCAATAAGGGTAACCAAAGACAAGTGGATTTTAAACTACCCAACTAACATGGTTATCCACCCACCATTGGAGGAGGAATGGGAGTGGAGGGTGTCTGATATTATTGATTGGAGAATTATGGAATGGGATAAGGAATTAATTGAGGCCAAATTCCATAGAGATGATGCTGAGGCAATCCTTAGAATGCCATTAAGTCGGAGACAAGCCTCTGATCTAATCATCTGGCTGCACACGAAGAGCGGGGAGTACTCTGTGAGATCAGGTTACCATGTTGCTAGAGAAATCTCAAGACAGGAAAGTAATAAGGGGGAGAGCTCAAGGGGAGGTTTGGATGGGTTGGTCTGGCGGCATTTGTGGAAAATGAAGGTTCCAAATAAGATCAAGGTATTTGGGTGGAGAGCATGTCAAAATGCTCTGCCAACCCGAGAAAACTTGGCTCGTTGTAAAGTAGTGGAGGATGGACAGTGTGAGGTTTGCAAGCTGTAGTCCGAATCGGTGGCTCATGTGCTATGGCAGTGTGGGGTAGCACAAGACATATGGGCAGGGAGTATTAGGAAGATACAGAAGTGCATCACTGGGCACTCTGATTTCATCCCGTTGGTTCTCACGTTGATACAAAGACTGACTGAGGAGGAGCTGGAGCTTTTCTGGGTACAATGCTGGTCAATTTGGAATCAACGGAATAGGGTCATGCATGGAGGAAAACTACAACACCCTTCTATTCTCACTCAGCGAGCAAGAGAATTCTTGGCCGAGTACAAGGACAAACAATTTCGGCTTGCTACCTCGGTGTCTACGGAGTCTGTCCAGCAATGGAGGCCACCCACAGGTTTGGTTTTCAAACTAAATTTCGATGCCACGATATTTGCGAACACGAACTCGTCTGGTGTGGGCGCTATTATCCGAAACAACTTGGGAGAGGTGATGGCTGGATTGTCTGCTTGTGGTCCGTCTGTGGTTAGCAGCGAGGAAGCTGAAGTGCTAGCATGCAGAAAAGCTCTTGAGTTTGCTCTTGACTCGGGGTTCTCAGACCTGGTGGTTGAGGGAGACAACGCCACGGTAATGAAAGCCATTGTCTCTCCACACCCTAATAGGTCCAGACTAGGACACATATATGATGATATTAGCACTTTAGCGTCGGGTTTTAGGAGTTTCTCTGTGAATTGTATTAAGCGGAGTGCCAACGCGGTTGCACATTGCTTGGCCCGCTATGCTAGTCAGATAGTTGAAGATGTGGTTTGGATGGAAGAGTCTCCTCCACCAGCACTGAAGGCTTTGTACTTGGATTTGATTTCCTTGAATGAATGAATGAACACTTGCCCCGTTTTCAAAAAAAAAAAAAAAAAATTCATATATTCCATTCTAGTCTTGCAAAATCAAAAAAATTATTAATCATTGCTCCTCCAATAGGCACATTTATTTCCCAGTTAAGTTCTCTTTCAAAATAGAGCTTCTCATTATTGGTACACTTAGTGGTTGAAAAAGAGATATGCAAGTGAAATGTTTAGTTCATATTGCAAAGTTACATGCAACTTATAATTTTTTTCTAAATATTTGACGATTTATCTATTTATTAAGGCCAATAAGTAGCCTAATTTTCAAAATGTTTCCTCTTTCCTTCAGATCCAAAGAACCAAAAAGCTAGACCCCTCCCCTCTTATAATGTCAATGAATTTAATGAAGCCTTGAATTATTGAATTTTTTCAAGTGATTGCACGGTAGGTTGATCCAGCTGCTGGTCACAGAGCGATACAATTTTGGCACGGCATGTACTGATGTTCTTCTGCATTATATCAATAACAATTCCTTTCTAAATAAAACAGCATCGCCAACGTTAAACAATTTGAAAATTACAAATTAACTTGTAGATAATTTCAGAACTCAAACAACTAAAAATCATTATAATGCAACCATTATATATGGGTTTAAAAGCATCCTATCAATCATTCAGACCAATTGCATTATCTAATAGTAGGAAAAATTTATAAAAATTAAACTATAATAGATCTTGATGATCCTGAAAAAACCACCTAAAATGTTAGATCTTGATTAGCTTGTATTAAGTAGTAATGATCCCAACTCTTGTAACCTGCATTTAGTAGGTAAAATTTTTTGAGTTGTTCTCCATAGTATTTTCAAATTCCATTGCTTCTTCCAGACTGATCTCTATTCTTGACATCACCCCCTATTGCAAAAAATATGCTAACCTCACAGTAAACCTCCGTTGAGCATTTGTTATCCACATAATCTTATCTGGTGTATTTCTTATTGAGAGAAATTTTAACAATGGCACAGATTGAAGCTACATCAAACAGGTCATGTAACTTTGCCAAGTCCTACTCTCCTCTCATGGCATCAATTAGCTAACTAACCACCACTTGCTGTTGAACCACTAAGCTATCTTAACAATCCGTTTGAAATTATGACCATGACCCAGAAGTCTTCCCATATTCTAACTTCCTGCCATATATATTAAAAAGACAGTTTTACTTGTGATCCTAATTAAGTTCTTTTAAGATACACGATGCACAAATTATTAAGAACAAAGGTCATAACAAATTACTTTAAATTGATGTTTTCTTTGAAAAATTTATGAAATATGGGATGAAAGTAATTGCTAACCTGCATGTAGTTTGAGGATCACAAAATGGAAATGATCATAGTGGGACAAGAGATGGATTTCAGGAATGGGGAGATTCCAATATAAAGGATACCGTAGCAGTCATAGACTTCCTAGCAAAAAGGTTCAATAAACTTAACTTTTATTCTTACTATAAAGTACCATAACTTTGATTAACTGCTAATGTTTTTTTTCGATAAAATGGTTTAAGAATGCTGTCTAAGAGTGACAGACCACATATGCAATATAGACCACTCCAATAAGAGCGACTGATGAATTTTGAATGTTCCCTACATCCTAAATTAGACCTTGTTTTTGCGCAGGTATGCCAACAATCCAAGTCTTGTAGCAATTGAGTTAATGAATGAACCTCATGCATCAGGAGTCACTCCAAACAACCTTAAAAACTATTATAAATCTGGGGTATGATGCTGTGAGAAAGTACACACCAAGTGCTTATGTGATCCTCTCAAACCAGTTGGGGAATGCTCATCCAAAGGAGCAACACTCATTTGCTGGAAACTTCAATCATGTAGTCATTGAAATGCATTACTACAATCTCTATTCAGATGAGTTTAGCAACATGAATGTACAATATTATGCACTAAAAACCGTAACAACTTCCAATGGCCCCCTCAGTTTTGTAAACTAATCTTATGCAGTAGTGGCAGCCATTGCTGTTGTCTGATATAAATCTTTTCTATTTGGACAAAACCTAAGACCAAGACCACTTTTAAATTAGACCCAAATTCACTGAACCCACAATTCATTCTCAATGATAAATTTCAAATTTGCAGAGAATATCCCAAACTCTAATCTCAACAACCCACCACGAAATAAATCATCAAAAAATCAAACCTTCTTCTTAATATCCCTTAAACTTTCAAATACATAATCTCAAAGACCATTGTGATTCAATTCATCTCCTTTCTACTATATAAACCTATCCTATTTGCAAAACCTGAAATTGTCTTCATAAGTTAAATACCAAAACACTAAGACCAAGTCCAAGTTCAATACCAATCCCACCACCAATAGTCTCCTAAATCAGTAAAAATATCTAACATATGACCTCATATTCACAGATCCACCTCTAAATCAAACCCAAACCCACAATTCAAAAGAAACCAATAAGAAACTCTAATCTCAATGCACAAACCCACCACAAAATGAATCATAAAAATTCAAACCCAAAGATCAATTTCCCCTAAAAGTTCAAATACACAATTTCAAAGTCTATTGTGGTTCCATCTTGGTTCAAATTAGAACCTATAAATCCCAAATGGAAACCAAAATGAATTAGAATTTAAAATTCCTTATGAATTTCAAATTTATATCTAGAAGAGAAACTATACCCTAAAATCAAGTTTCTAAGTGGTAGCCACATGAACACAGATAAGAATTCACAAAATTAAACCCAAGACCTTTTCATTTTGAACACCAAGACTTTTTTTTTTTTGATGAATGAACACAAACACTCACGTGCAAATACACATACACTAAAAAGGATCTAATGTTTTATGTTTTGGGGTGTATTGTTTTTTTTACTAACTCTGTTTTTGCTTTTAATACACATACATTCACTTTGTGTTAGAAGCTTCCACTGCCCATTTTAGCACTACCTGAATTCTCACCTACATGCTCTATATGCCTTCTTTTTTTTTTCTTTTTTCTTTTTGCTTTTGCTTTTTTTATATTTTACAGTTCAAAATTTATGAACCCAAGAAAGACAACTTGAGGGCCCTTATCTTTTGCACTAATTTATTCCCCTTAACTTGTATTCTCTTTGAAGCTATCCATTTCACTGATCAACGACATATATTCAACCTCATAGAAATTCAAGCTCTTATTGGTGTCTTTGCAATTTAATAGATAATCTGTAATGAATTGGTAGTAAAACTGAACAACCTACACATAATAGATAATCCGTAATGAATTGGTAGTAAAACCGAACAGCCTACACAACCAAATGATAATATAAATTTATTCTAGCATACCAAAAGATATAACCAAAATAGTTTAGCATAGCCTCTTCTTTTTATTTCTAATTGAAGAAACAATCCAGCTTTATTTACAATTTAATTTTCTAGCAAAGCAACTCATTACTACCAATTCATATAAATCAAAAGATAATCTGTTGGCGGTTTTTCTTCAGCATCTGTTAGTATTGAATCCATTCATTTATATGACATTGTAATTTTCTTCAGCTTCTGTCAGTATTGAACCAAAAGACAGAGCTCCAATTAAAAAGCCCACCAATCAAAACAATCATACACACCACAGCAATGCAATTCATTTTTATTTATGATTGAACAAACAACCGAGCTTTGTTTCCAATGGAATTTCCGAGCAAAGCAATTCATTTTTATTTCTAATTAAAGAAACAATCCAGCTTTATTTACAATGGAATTTCTCAACAAAGCAACTCATTACTACCAATTCATATAAATCAAAAGATAATCTATTGCCAGTTTTTCTGTAGCATCTGTTAGTATTGAATCTATTAATTTATATGACATAGTAATTTTCTTCAATTTCTGTCAGTATTGAACCAAAAGACAGAGCTCCAATTAAAAACACTAGCAATCAAAACAATCATCCACACCACAACAAAGCAATTCATTTTTATTTTCCAGCAAAGAAACTCACTGAACAATGTCGTATTTCTTTTGTTTAATTCTTTTGGTTACATAAACTGAAGAAACAATCCAGCTTGAGGGATACTATGGAAGCTGATGATGTGCCTCCTACATCATAGCTTGTGGCATGAAAGTTGACCCACAATGTTTCGGAAGAAAGTTGACAGGAATAAATGCTGCGTTGGGAATTTTTCTTTAGGTTTTGTTAGTGTTGAATCTATTATAAATAAGACAATGTCTTTTACATTATATTTTGGTAGTAAAACTGAAAAGCCTACACAATTCATATAATTCAAAACCAAGCAACAATTCATTACGGATATTCCATTGGCGGTTTTGCTATCAAATCATTACTATGGAAGGTGTTTTGGATAAAATTGACCCACAATGTTTCGGATGAAAGTTGACAGGTATAAATGCCATGTTGGGAATTTTTAGTATTGAATCTATTAGAAATAAGACAATCCAAACAGCCTACACAATTCATGTAATTCAAAACCGAGCAACAATTCATTACAGATAATCTATTGGTAGTTTTGCTACCAAACCATTACTATCAATTCATATAAATCAAAAGATAATCTATTGGACATTCATTACTACCAATTCATATAAATCAAAAGATAATCTATTGGTGGTATTTCTGCTGCGTCTGTCTATATTGAATTTATTGATTTATATGACATTGTAATTTTCTTCAGCTTCTATCAATATTGAACCAAAAGACACAGCTTCAATAAAAAACCACAACAATCAAAAGAATCATTTACACCACAACACAAAAGAGGCAGTAAAGCTTTTGTCAGTATTGAACCAAAAGTCAAAGCTCAAATTAAAAGCCCCAGCAATCAAAATTTCAGCATAACAATTATCCACACCACAACACAAAAGAGGCAGTAGCAAAATATAAAAAAGGGAAACAAAAAACATCAAGCAAAAGAATGGAGCACAAAAAGAACTGGGATTTAGAGATACCTCAACCGAATCAGTCAGGTTCTGTTAGAATTTATATATTGTGAGGAGAGGAAGACAGGAAGGAAGGAAGTCAGATAAGTGGCAGTTACTGTGAAACCGTAGAGCTGGAAGGTGGGGAGATTTTCATGGTTTCAAATGGTATCAGATTCCTTCCCTTCACGGTTTCAGACTTTTGGGTTTTCCTTAGGTTGAAAAGATGTGAAACCATAGAGCAGAACTTCAAACAGTATGTTTTCCTGAAGGGATGCGTAACCGTAGAGCAGAAAGGTGGGAGAAATTCAATCTGTCTGTTTGTCCTTTCCTTTTCTCACGCAAAACCCTTTGTGAAACCCTAGTTCACGGTTACAAATTTCCTGTTTTTCCTTTAAGTTGAAAAGGCTTTGGATTGGGCTTTATGGTGGAATTAAATAAATAAGAAGTGGGCTTTATGGTGGAGATAGGACTGAAATTTATTATATAGATTTATTATTATTCTGAAATTTATAGATTTATTATGATTTTGAAATTTGTAAAAACTATTTTAAAATTCTAGGACAAAAAAAAAAAAAAAAGATGGAAATGACATGGTCGCTGATGTGGCGCAACGTGAGTGCAGCAACATTAAACGCTATGCTTCAGCTTTTAGTAATATATAGATAGATTTTTCTTGTCAAGAGATTTGTAACTGAATTGGTACATTCCCATGCACAAAATGCTTGGAATTTAAAGGTGAAAATAGTTCAAATTATGGGGTAAACAACATATTGTAACTATCTAAAAAAATTTATTGAATTTCTTGCAATTGTGCAAGGGAGGTAAAAAAATAAAACGAATTCCCTCTTAGCTTTAATATGTAGTAGATGGGGACACAATGGCAGCTAAGATGTCACTTTTATAATTTTCCAAAAGCTAGCCTTTTGCACTCGATTGTTATTTGTTAGCTTCTTCCAATCCGACTATGATTTTAAATTATAATAATGCTTTTTTTTCTTTTTGTTTTTTGCTGAATAAAATTATAATCCTACATAAACAAACAAACAAAAATTTCTTTCAATGGACAATGGTATTCCAATGCCCATGATTCCATGACAAAACCACATCTCAGATTGGTTTTTCTACCAAATAAATAGAATTAAGGAACTATACATCATACTAAGATTACCACGTATAATACACGTGTATAATAAGATATCATACTAAGATTGCTGTTTCTTTTTACTTATTTTAATTAATCTCATCATTTCAGTTAAAAATAATATATAGTTTTTTTTTAGAAGGAAAAAAAATAATATATAGTAAAGTGTATGTAATAATTAGATAATATTGGAAGTAACATGAAGAATACTACACAAAAATGGTACAGTTTTTTGGTCATCATCTAGAGGTAAAATCAGTCAAATGCAATCTCTATATAAAATTTTCAGTGCCTTAATTTTGACAGAAAATATATTGACCACAAAATCCATAATTAATGCATGACTAACTTTTCCAACAAGGTCTTCTTGAAAAAAGTTTTGTGGATGTAATGTGTCCTCGCTTAATTTTCCTGAAAACTTCTTCTCATATCAATTGAACTTGCTAATAAAAATATTAACAAATAATAAAATAATAGAAGATATTTTACTAACAGATGCCCATAGGACATCTATTAATAAACCATTAAGGAAATTTTTTATGAAAAAAAAAATTAGTTTTTTTTACCGTTGTTTTAATTTTTCATAAATTTTTTTCTAAAATGGTTAATTAATGAATGCTCTAAAAGAACGCGTTAACAGGATGATAATATAAGTTACTGTACATCACGTTATGAAAAAGCTAGGTTGACTAGCTTTTCTTCTACCTATCAAAGACAATAATATGTCCTTATGGTCACTTTCAATCAATTGATTAAAATGTTGTGTCGACTAGTTTTAATAGTCAAAGTCTCCTAGACAAAAGTGAAGAGGATGTAATTTTCTAACCCTAATTTTGGTTTCTTTGACAAGTTGTCCACTAATTGTAAAACACATAACACACTATGCATTATGTACGAAGATATTGTGGTTAGGTATGGCAAAACGAGTCGAAATTTGCTGACTTGACTCAAACCTGAATTTTTTGGCCTGAATAAAAAATGGGCCAACCCACAACTCGCCTATTTTTTTGCGGGCCAACCTAACCCGACCCAACTAACTTGTGACCTGACCTGTTTTTTTTTAACTTTTTTTTTTTTTTTTTTCTGAAAAATATTTAGACTATATGCCAAGGTGCTAGGTGCATAAACAATTAAGTACAAAGCATTGCAATAACACTACCTAACCTTTTAGTTTCCACTAGTGGCAGTGGTTATGCCCCCATTTATTAAAAAAGAAGAAGAGTTAATTAAAAGGAAAAAAAAGTACAAAAGGCAAAAGCAACCACTACACGTCTACACTACTAAACATCTAACACTAAGTTAAATATTAAGTAGTAGAGTTAAATACTAAGACTAAGTTACTGATAGTCAATTTCAATCAATTGGTTAAAAAGTTGTGTTGATGGACTAGCTTTTCTAATCAAAGTCTCCTTGAAAAAAGTTAAGAGGATTTATTTCTATTTTCTAACCCTAATTTTGTTTTGTTTGACAAATTTTCTAACAATCAATCCTCATCCCCCATCTAGCCTCATTCAACACACCATCAATGACATAAGTGTTAGGAGTTTCTTTATACTTATCTTAATTAATCTTGCCATTTCATTTAAAAATAATATATAATATTTTTTGAGAAGAAAAAAAATAATATATAGTAAAGTGTGTGTAATAAGTAGATAATATTGGAAGTAACATGAACAACACTACAAAAAAATAAAATAAAATAATAATAATGCAGTTTTTTGGTCATCATCTATAGGTAAAATCAGTCAAATGCTATCTCTATCTAAAATTTTTAGTACCTTAATTTTGGTAGATAATATATTGACCATAAAGACCATAATGACTAACTTTTTCAACAAAGTCTACTTGACAAATGTTTTGAGGATGTAATGTGACTCCGCTTAACTTTCTTGGAAACTTCTTCCCATATCAATTCTCACCCTCCCCTTAATGTGACCCCGCTTAACTTCCTTGAAAACTTCTTCCCATATAAATTCTCACCCACCCTCTTTGTCTTATTCACACCCTTCAGTGACATGCTCCTTTTCCTTAAAAAAAAAAAATTACTCTAAATCAGTTTGGAACTATTTTTCTTCATTCAACTAAGTGGCAATTAAAAAGACTATCTATATATAGTGTTTTTTTATTTAAATTTCGTCTATATATAAATTTGATCACATGACTTTTTTAATAATTCATGTGATTTGTTTAAATTATATAGATGTATTAGTATTATAAATCATTCAAGTAGTGTGTTGGAGGAAATAATTCAAAATTGGTATAGAGTTAAATTTTTGTTATTTTTGTTATTTTATTAGGAGAGTCTTTGCAGTTTGCTCATTTTGTCAAGATCATATTAAAGGGAACATAATATTTTCATATTTGGTTCTAAGGTATTTTGAGGATTTCAAATTAATCTGCATGTTATTATAAGATACATTACAAAAGCTTATAATAAAGAAATATTTTAGAAAAGGCAAACAACGAATAAAAAAAATTTAACAGATAGGATGTTTCTTCTTATTAATCTTTTTCTAATCCCATCATTAATTTCATTTTAAAAGAATAAATAATGATTGTAAGAAGATGTAGGGACACAAAATGGATTGGACCCAGAATATAAACGGGTTTTCAGTCCAACAAGCCCAAATAATAAATTTGTAGAGAATGGGTAGAAGGATTAGGTGCTGGCCCTCGTCTCTCATGCATGAATCTCTTTTATCTTATATAAAATATGCTTGTAACTTGTTTACAACTGGGGAATGCTTCTCGGACCCTGGCCGAGAAGCCCTTTTTCTTTTAGCTTCTCCCCCCCCCTTTTGTACTTTACTTGCTTTTCTTATATAGTCTTCATCTTCCTATCTCCTTCTTCCATCTGTTAATCATCCATTCGCCTCCCTTCTGGCCATCCATCCCATCAGAGGCCTTATCGGTACTCAAGTGGTTCACTCTGATCAACGCTGCCCTGTCAAGGGGTTATATCCCCATTAATGCGGCCAGAGGGGTTAGGTGAATGCATTAAGTGTGAATGTGACAGCTTGCTTTGGGCTCGTCCCCTCCCAAAAATTATCCTTAGTATGCCGAGGACGAAGAGGTCCTCGGCGTAGGTCAAAAAAGAGGCTTTGTCTAATTTATCCTTGGCTGGTCAGTCATCCTCAGCGCTGGCCTTGGGCCTACTATGCGATGGGCTGTAGCTGTCAGGCCCATGGGCCCCACAATAGCCCCTCAAAACCCTGCTGCACGTTCCCTCGGACGGGTAGGAGGGTTTTGATACCTACGGGCCCTCCTAGGCGAATCGCTCCACTTTGGTTTGTGCTAATGCTGGCGACTTTTCGACTACTCGATGTGCGTTTTTTGCGTTTCAAGACTTAATGTGTGCTCACGTTAAATTTTGGCGGCACCACATTTCCCACTTTCAATGGTGTGATGGTAATCGTTCGGTGGGGATCTCCTGCTTTTATGGGCAGGCAGTTACATTTGGGGAACCTAAAGGGGGAATATAAGCACCTGTATAAACCGCCTGGTTTCCTCATTTTCGCGCTTACAACCATTGATGCGTATGACTTGAGTCTAGTTCAACTTGCACTCTTCCTGAAGAGAATCACCATACTTCTGTAAGTCTTCTTCTTTTAGCAACCCCAAATTTCCTTGATTTTACTTCTCCTTTTCTTCTTTTAGAACTTTTAGTTGTCCTTGGGGAATGGGTAAGTTTAAGAAGTTGGTTGAGTCCGATGAGATGATGAACAAATTCATTGTCGACTATGGGATACCCAATAATGTAAGTCTGAAGTACTGTGAAGAAGGGGAGTGGTACCTTAAGAGGAGAGAGGGTGAAGTCATGATCCCGATAGTCGCTTTCGTAGAGGGAGGGATGAGAATCTCTATGAGGCCGGTGACCCTCAATTACCTTAGGCATTTTCGCCTGGCTCCTACCCAGTGTGCCGTGAATGTATTTAGGATATTAGGGTGTGTAGATATCTTGAATGAGAAAATAGGGCTGAGACTGACTCACCACGATGTGAACTGGTGCTACAACCTTCATCACCTGAGGGGTAAGACATACTATATGAAGACAAGGGACGATAGGATTCTTCTCATCCAGTGTCTTCCTGATTCCAATAAGGGGTTGACTCAAGATTTCCTTATAGTGTCGGGGGAGTGGCACAATGGCTTTCATTGCCCAACGGTAGAGGGGGAGCCGGGTAGGGTATTTGAAGCGGGAGTTTCAGTATCTTTATTTTTCATAACTGTATATTCGCCTTGGTTGACTAACCACAGGAGTTTCACTTTTCTTTTTGTAGATCCGCACGCTTTTGCACGTCATTTCCACTTGGTCAACAAAGCGGATTTGGAAACAGTTCTTAGGTCAGAACTTTTCCTGAATGAAGCTGATAATCAAGTTAGGGCTGCTCACAAAATCCTCGGATGCGACCCAGCTCAGAAATCATTCCCAATCCCGAAGTACGTAATTAGGGCTCGTGACCCTCGGCTCACTCAGATTACCGTGGTGAAGGACGGTTTTACATTTTCTGAGGGGTCCCACATACCTGAAGGCATTCCGTTAGTAGGTCCTTCCTTATCTCAACAAGTAATAGTGGCCGAAGAAGGACAATCCAAGAAGGCGAGAGAGGTAGTTGAACTGAGCTCTTCTAAGGACGAATATAGTGTGTTTGATTTACTTGATCAGTCCGAGGATCCCTCTGGTGATCTAGGAGATCCTCATTTGTCCGAAGCCGACTTCCGATCCCTAAGAGCTGGTACTCAGGCTGAGATGGGTTTAAAAAGACAGCCCCAAACCAGTCTTTTCGGCTTGGCTCGAAGGCGGTTCTAAGAAGAGCGCACCGGAAGAGTCGCAGCCAAAGCCCCCAACACCTCCGCCCCAGATACTAACTGTGCAAACTAGGTCATCTTCTTTCCCTGTAGCACCAGGCCCTCAGACAAAGTCTTTCGATCCGAAAAGGAAAAGACTTGCCAAGGGTAAGGAGCCAATGGATAGGAGTAAATCCTACTCCCCGCCTGAGAAGGATGAATCTCGCAGGCCTCCGAAACAACTGAAACTCGGTGGTCCACAGAAAAGTAAGAAGATCGTCTAACCGTCTGAGACTCAAGCCTGGCTGCCCGCTGCCATGCTTCATGATCAGCCCCTGACGGATGACGCGTCTATACGGGATTCTCAAGGGGTTGAGGGGGCCCTCGTAGCCGATGCCTTGGAGAAGTCTCTTCTTCTTCCCACCGACATGGCTGAGCTTGAAAGAATGAGTGGGTCCGTGGTTGTTCTTGACCTTAAGAAGTATCTGGGCATGGTGAGTCCTTTGGTACTTATTTATTTTATTCAAGCTTCGTCGCTTAGTGCCTTCTTTTTTCTTCATGGAATTATTTGTTTTTTCATCGACAGGCCATCTAGGCTCTATTTAGGTTGGACGAGGAGGTCGATGGTCAAAGCAGTGCCTTAGCATAAGAGCGTGACAAGTTCTTGAAAGCTGCTAGTACCCTTAAAAAGTCTGAGGCTGACCTGAAAAAGGCGACCGAGGACCTAAAGGAGATGAGAAGGGCCAGAGATACTGCTGCCTCCGACCTGGCCGTGGCCAGGAAGCAAGCTGAGGACCAAACCACCCGCTTGCAAGACATTGAGGGCCAGCTACGGAATGCCAAGGAAGACAATGACTACCTAAAGCAAGAGTTGACTAAGGCAATTCATGAGAAAGGTATTGCCGAGTATGCCAGGGATGAGGCTGTGAGAGCCAAAGATGAGGCAGTATTCGCAAAAATAGACGCTGAGCGCTCTGTAGAACAGGCAGAGGAGGAGGCCTTTGCAAATGGGGTAGCCAAGACTGAAGCCATTCTTCGGGCACAAGTTCCTGCAGTATGCAGGCATTACTGCTCTCAGACCTGCCATGAAGCTCTAAACCAAGCGGGGATTGATGCTTCATCCAACCTTAGGAGGAAGGACAGGGTATATTACCCTATAGCAATTCGCGAGACCGCCATCAATGCTCCCGAGGAGAGGTCTTCCTTACTAGCGATTGAGAGTCACGATAAGACCGCCGAGGATATATCTTTGACTGACCAACCATCCGAAGAGATTGAACCCCAGAGGACGTTGGGGGAAGCTAGAGCCGAGGGTCAGGAAATACCACAAGATGTGGCGAGGCTCCCTGCGGACCCTTCGAAGCAAAGCCCTTAGGCCTTGGCTAAAGCCTTCGATTTGCTGATCGAACTAATTTGCCTACTGAGTTGAGGGAACTGGTATACGACATAGGATAATTTTGTTTATTTTCTCTTTCATTTCATTTTGTTTCTTGCCTTAGTGGCGTTGTAAGGAAATTGTATACTTTCTGTTTAAGCTGAATGCATAGTATTTTGCTTCCAACTACAGATATTTTCTTTTGTTTGCTTTACTATAATATTCTACTCAATATTTGTATTCTATTTTGGAGTTAGTCTCATGAAATTGCATGTTATCCTTCAAACATAAATATAAAGACCGTATCATAGCTTAACTCTAGGTAACGCTTTGGTTTTTCTCCAAATATTTATTTTCTCCATAGGTTCGAGTCCGAGGACCATGCAGTACCCTGGCTGTTAAGAACTGAGTTATAGTAGTTGAATTCGAGGTCAACTAGGCCTCCTTGAACAAGATGAGAGAATTGAGTTTAGAGATAGGAAGAAGAAACAAAGAAAGAATTGTCTGATTAGCAAAATGGTTCAATGAATTCCTTACAATTGGTTATCCCTTTATATACCTGTAATAACCCCCCTCAATCCTAACCGTATAACTACCTTCTAACTACCATGCCAGCTCATAGTCTAACTAACTCCAGCTCACACTCTAACTAACTCTTACACGTGTTACTAACTACACAGATGGCCTAACAACACTGGCAGCCTCCTTGATCAGCTATGCACGCATGCTGCATCAGCAACTTCTGCCCTCCTCATCAGCAACTTGGGCACCCTCTGTCAATACACTATCATGCCCCCACTTGCATTAGCCATCATCACCACATGCATTGCCCATCAGCATCACATGATCAGCATCACATACTCATGTTCAACCTTGCTCACTGCATTCCTAACAATACCTCCTTCATTAAAACACCTTGCCCACAAGGTGTGGAAACTTGTTTTGCAACTCAAACAAATTCTCCCAGGTAGCATCAGTTGTGCTCTCATCCTGCCACTGCACAAGTACCTGAGTGATAAGTCTGCTCCTCAATTGATGGGTTCTGGTATCCAATACAGCCACAGGTTCAGGAGCAAGGATATGTTCTGCAGACACCCCTGGTAAAGCAGGTCTAGGACTGACATTAGCACCCAACTTAGCTTTAAGGCTTGAGACATGAAATACAGGATGAATCAAGGACCCTTCAGGCATATCAAGTTTGTAAGACACCTCACCAATCCTCTGCACAACCTTGAAAGGACCATAAAAACGAGGAGCAAGCTTCCCAAAATTCCTGGGCTGCACTGAGGCTTGCTTGTAAGGTTGAAGCCTGAGATAAACCCAATCTCCCACCTTAAAAGACCTGTCTACCCTCTTCTTATCAGCAAACCACTTCATTCTTTCCTGAGCTAACTTCAAATTGCTTTTCAACAAGGAGAAGAGCTGCTGCCTGTCATGCAAATAAGAATCTACTGCTGCAACCCTTGTTACACCTTGCACATACTCCACAATCTTAGGAGAGGGATAACCATAAAGGGCCTCAAATGGAGTGAGTTTAATAGAAGTGTGGAAGTTAGTATTGAACCAAAACTCTGCCATAGGCAACCAATCCACCCAAGAAACAGGTCTGTCAGCAGCAAAGGCACGCAAGTAATGCTCTAGGCTCTTATTGACTACCTCAGTCTGCCCATCGGATTGAGGATGATAGGAAGAAGACATAGCCAAGTTAGTTCCTTGTAATCTCATCAATTCTGACCAGAATTTGGAGGTGAACACTGGATCTCTATCACTCACAATTGTAGAAGGCATACCATGTAACTTGAAAACATATTGCATGAATACCTGAGCAACCTTAGCAGCTGTATAAGGATGGGCTAATGGGATAAAATGCACATATTTAGTCAACCTATCCACCACTACAAAGATGACTGACTTCTGTTGGGACTTAGGCAGCCCTTCCACAAAATCCATGCTAATGTCTAACCAAGGTCTCTCAGGGATAGCCAATGGCTGCAGCAACCCAGCAGGTAAGCAAGTTTCACTCTTCAACCTTTGGCATGTATCACATTCCTTCACAAATTTCTTTAAATCCCTCACCATACCAGACCAGTAGAAGTCCTTCTTAAGCCTCTGGAAAGACTTTAGATAGCCAGAATGACCACCTAAAGGGCTAGCATGTATCTGGTTTAACACCTTGGCCTTCAATTCTTGGGCTGCACTACCCAAAAACAGCCTTCCTTTATAAAACAACAAGCCATTATGAAAAGTAAACCCAGCTGGACTGTCACTACCAGACTGAATGGCAATGACTATTTTCTGAACTGCAGCATCAGATGCATAAGTCAGCTTGAGGTCTTCCAACCAAGTAGGATTGGGAAACAAAATCATACACAAGGTGCTCACCTTTGTACTCTCAAACTCCCCATCCTGCATAACTTCTTTCCTTGAAAGGGCATCAGCTACCAAGTTTTCTTTACCATGTTTGTATTCCACCAAAAATGCATAGCCAAGGAGTTTAGAAATCCATTTCTGCTGTGCAGGGGTCCCAATCTTTTGTTCCAACAAGTACTTAAGGCTTTGATGGTCTGTCTTGATCACAAAGGATCTGCCAAGAAGATAAGGTCTCCATTTCTTCACTGCAACTACCAAAGCCAGCAACTCTTTCTCATATGTTGAGAGGGCAAGGCTCTTACCCTTCAAGGCTTGACTGTGGTAAGCAATTGGTCTTTGATCTTGCATAAGGACAGCCCCCACACCCACACCCGAAGCATCACATTCCACCACAAATGACTTAGTAAAGTCAGGTAAGGCCAGAACAGGTGGATTTGACATTGCATCCTTAAGACATTGAAAGGCTTGTGAAGCTGCAGGGGTCCAATGGAAAGAATCCTTCCTCAACAAGGCTGTTAGAGGTGTAGCAATCAGTCCATATCCCTTAACAAACTTTCTGTAGTAGCCAGTCAGCCCCAAGAACCCCCTTAAGGCCTTCACATCCTTAGGAATAGGCCATTGCTGCATAGCAGCAGTCTTCCTTGGATCAGTCCTCACTCCATCTCCAGATATGAGGTGTCCTAAATATTCTACTTCCTTACAAGCAAACACACACTTTGATTGTTTGGCATACAATTGATGCTGCACCAAAACTTCCAAGACCATATGAAGATGATGCACATGATCACTCACATTCTTACTATAAACCAGAATATCATCAAAAAATACCAACACAAATCTCCTTAAGTAAGGTTTAAAAACAGAATTCATGAGAGATTGGAAGGTGGAAGGTGCATTGGTTAAGCCAAATGGCATGACCAAGAACTCATAATGCCCTTCATGAGTCCTAAAAGCAGTTTTTGAAATGTCCTCCTCCCTCATTCTAATTTGATGGTACCCAGACCTCAAATCTAGTTTAGAAAAAACAGCTGCTCCAAACAATTCATCCAGCAGCTCATCTATGACAGGTATAGGGTATTTATCCTTGATGGTTTCTTGATTTAAAGCCCTATAATCTATGCACATTCTCCATGAGCCATCTGCCTTTCTAACTAAGAGAACTGGTGAAGCAAAAGGGCTGCTACTATCTCTAATCAAACCAGCAGATAATAACTCCTTAACAATCATCTCAATTTCATTTTTTTGATAGTAAGGGTACCTGTAAGGTCTTTGACAGATAGCTTGTGCTCCCTCCTTCAAATTGATCTGGTGTTCATGATCTCTTAAGGGTGGCAGCCCCTCTGGTGCAGCAAAGACTGACTGGAACTCCTTCAACAGAGCAGCCACTACTTCAGGTATCAATTCTGCTCCTTCTGCAGTGAACAAGTGGGACTGAAATGTAATGTGGTTGTTTACAGATTGTTTTAAAAAATTCTTCCCATCTTGTACTTGAGATCTTGTACTCCTCAGCCCTTGCAGCAGCACCTGCTTATGGTTATAACCAAAGCTCATTGTAAGCATCTTGAAGTCCCACTGAATTACTTCCAAGGTACCCAGCCATTGAGTCCCCAACACTAAGTCACAACCCCCCATTGTCAACACATGCAATTGCACCACAAACTGATGGCCTTGTAACCAAACTAATACCTCTTTACACACACCTTGAGTCTTGATCACTTCTCCATTAGCAACCTTGACCTCTAAGACTTGAGAAGTATCAATGTTCATGTGCAAATGTGATACCAATGCAGCATCAATGAAGTTGTGAGTACTCCCTGAATCAATAATGATAACAAGGGACTTATGCTTGATCCTTCCCCTGACCCTCATCGTGCCTGAAGCAGGAGTGCCACTCAAAGCATACAAGGTGATCTCCACATCTTCGTGATTCTGTTCAACCTGATCTGCATAACCATTCTCCTCTAATTCACTGATCTGAACCTCAGAGTTGGCATTTCCTTGGGAAACTTCTACATAATCCAACAGAAATAACATGGCATTCTTGCACTTATGGCCAGGAGCCCACTTATCATCACAATTATAACACAATCCCTTCTTCCTTCTTTCCTCCATCTGAGCAGGGGATATTCTCTTAAGAGGCAGCCTTGGTTTAGGTTCTAAAAGTGAAGGGTTTTTCGGAAGAACCCCCAAAATGGAAGGTTTGCTTTGATCCCCTGGTACCTTAGTAACCTTCTTGCAACTCCAATTGTATTCTTCCTGAATTTTTGCCAAACCAAAAGCCTCATTCAATGAACTAGGACTCAGCATTCTCACGGGCAGCCTTATCTCATCCCTTAATCCACTTAAGAAGCAGCTTAATTTGTGAGTGGCAGATAGACCCTTAATCCTATTAGATAGCATTTCAAACTGAGTCTTATACAGAGACACTGAAGCAGTTTGTCTCAGCCTAGTCAAAGTCTCCATGGGATCGTCATAAGCTGTGTTACCAAATCTGATATGCAATGCTTGAACTAGTGACTCCCAATCTCCAAAGAGACCTACTTCTTCACTATCTTGGAACCAGATCAAAGCCTCACCATCCATATGGAATGAAGCTAACATTAATTTCTCAATAGCTGGTGTGGTATAATACCTGAAGTATTGGTTGGCTTTGTAAACCCAACTGGCTGGATCTTCTCCAGAAAACCTTGGAAATTCCAGTCTCACTGTTCGAGCAATAGCCATTGTTGATGCATTTGCATTCCTCGGTTCACCATATGTTGGAGAACGAGATACTCCACCTTGATCAGGATTACTCCTCTGCACCAGAATAGCCAATTGTTGAGACATTTCATTCATTGCTCGTGTATGAACTCCTTGAATGGTACGAATTTCTTGGATTTCCTTATCATGATGATTTCGCATTTCCTGAATCTCCTTGCTTTGATGATCGCTAGCAGTCTTCAGTAAAGCTATAGCCTCCTGTGTTGAAGCCGTAGTTGATCGTGTTTCAGCCATAGCCGAGGAAGGCCAAGCTCTGATACCAAATGTTAAGAACTGAGTTATAGTAGTTGAATTCGAGGTCAACTAGGCCTCCTTGAACAAGATGAGAGAATTGAGTTTAGAGATAGGAAGAAGAAACAAAGAAAGAATTGTTTGATTAGCAAAATGGTTCAATGAATTCCTTACAATTGGTTATCCCTTTATATACCTGTAATAACCCCCCTCAATCCTAACCGTATAACTACCTTCTAACTACCATGCCAGCTCATAGTCTAACTAACTCCAGCTCACACTCTAACTAACTCTTACACGTGTTACTAACTACACAGATGGCCTAACAACACTGGCAGCCTCCTTGATCAGCTATGCACGCATGCTGCATCAGCAACTTCTGCCCTCCTCATCAGCAACTTGGGCACCCTCTGTCAATACACTATCATGCCCCCACTTGCATTAGCCATCATCACCACATGCATTGCCCATCAACATCACATGATCAGCATCACATACTCATGTTCAACCTTGCTCACTGCATTCCTAACACTGGCTCTGTCTAGTACTTTTGTTTTTCTATAAGCATTTAGTTTTTCATAGGCTTGGGTCTGAGGACCATGCAATGCCTTGGCTCTGTCTAATACTTTTTTTTTTTTTTTTTTACAAGTATCTAGTTTTCCATAGGCTTAGGTCCGAGGACCATACAATGCCTTGACTTTGTCTAGTACCCAGGTATAATGGTGTGTATAGTTTTACCATAGGCTTGGGTCCGAGGACCATGCAATACCTTGGTTCTGTCTACCACTTCTATTTTTCTGTAAGTATCTAGTTTCCCAATAGGTTTGAGTCCGAGGACCATGCAATACCTTGGTTCTGTCTAGTACCCTGGTATAATGGTGTGTATAGTTTTACCATAGGCTTGGGTTCGAGGACCATGCAATACCTTGGTTCTGTCTACCACTTCTATTTTTCTGTAAGTATCTAGTTTTCCCATAGGTTTGAGTCCGAGGACCATGCAATACCTTGGTTCTGTCTAGTACCCAAGTATAATGGTGTGTATAGTTTTACCATAGGCTTGGGTCCGAGGACCATGCAATACCTTGGTTCTGTCTACCACTTCTATTTTTCTGTAAGTATCTAGTTTCCCCATAGGTTTGAGTCCGAGGACCATGCAATACCTTGATTCTGTCTAGTACCCAGGTATAACGGTGTGTATAGTTTTACCATAGGCTTGGGTCCGAGGACCATGCAATACCTTAGTTCTGTCTACCACTTCTATTTTTCTGTAAGTATCTAGTTTCCCCATAGGTTTGAGTCCGAGGACCATGCAATACCTTGGTTCTGTCTACCACTTCTATTTTTCTGTAAGTAGAGGTTTGTCCTCGAACTGCTTTACTGGAGGTGATTCCTCCTTGAATCGGATTATGATTTTTACACGTGGTGTTGATCTTGCCTTCAGCTCGAGGCCCCATCTTTTTCATTTATGAAGCGCCCTTTGTTTGTTCGTGTTCCGCGCTTAACGCTTCGGTGCGCGAAACGCGCCTTTATTAATGTCCTCGTGAATTAACACGAGTCCAACAGTCTACGGCCTCCTTGGAAATTGGTAGCTTCATTATTAGCCCAGCTGATAATTCTCTTTTCGAACTCTGCATGAATTAATTCTCACCAACCCCCATCCCCTATATAAGGTGAGGAGATGGTTTCTTCACAATCCATGGACCTCTTAACACAAACAGAAAAAACACATTCTTCCAGCTCCCCAAGCCCTTTTAACAATCCCGCCGGAATTGTGACTGGAATTGGCAAAAGTCGGTATGGCCGCAGCCCTCACTGGGCTTCCGGTGCGGCAGAATCTAGGCATAACCCCGATGACGCCCTACAAGGTGGCCTAGAGGGATGTTGTTAGAGTACCTAACGTCTCTCCTCGGAGCGCACCCCCGACGAAGAAGACGGGGGCGAATTCACCTCATGGGCGGTGCTCGAGTGTTGCCGTCTTCAACGGCCAACACTCGTGAGGATCGGAGAGAATCAAGGGAACATTACGAGGGAAGGTATCCCGGAGCCCCTGCATCTGCTCCTCTCTTTGTTCCAGCTCCGCCGCGTCGAGAAGGGAGTTGTCGGTGGCCTGGAAACATGATGGCCCTCCCCCTTCTCTGCCTTTTGTGTCAAGCTCTCCCATTCTCTTTATACCAATAAAGGGACGGCTTGACACTTCCCACCGGCTAGCTTTTTTAGGGCGGTTTCACCTGGGCCTCTGATTGTAGAAATAGCTGGTAGGATTAACTTGTAAATTTGTGTGTGAAACACACCTGCCTGAGCCTCTGATTGTAATTTGTACTATTTCTAATTATGAAATAATAATATCAAAATTTCTCTCTTCACTGTCAAATCTTCTATATATATATATATATATTTTTTTTTTAACCTATTGTAAAACGACCACTTAGAACAATCGCCTGGTGCACCGGCCAGCACCCTAATCCTTCCCACAGACGGCGCCAATTGTAGGGACACAAAATGGATTGGACCCAGAATATAAACGGGTTTTCAGTCCAACAAGCCCAAACAATAAATTTGTAGAGAATGGGTAGAAGGATTAGGCGCTGGCCCTCATCTCTCATGCATGAATCTCTTTTATCTTATATAAAATATGCTTGTAACTTGTTTACAACTAGGGAATGCTCCTCGGCCCCTGACCGAGAAGCCCTTTTTCTTTTAGCTTCTCCCCCCACCCCCCTTTTGTACTTTACTTGCTTTTCTTATATAGTCTTCATCTTCCTATCTCCTTCTTCCATCTGTTAATCATCCATTCGCCTCCCTTCTGGCCATCCATCCCATCAGAGGCCTTATAGGTACTCAAGTGGTTCACTCTGATCAACGCTACCCTGCCAAGGGGTTATATCCTCATTAATGCGGCTAGAGGGGTTAGGTGAATGCATTAAGTGTGAATGTGACAGCTTGCTCTGGGCTTGTCCCCTCCCAAAAATTATCCTTAGTATGCCGAGGACGAAGAGGTCCTCGGTGTAGGTCAAAAAAGAGGTTTTGTCTAATTTAGCCTTGGCTGGTCAGTCATCCTCGGCGCTGGCCTTGGGCCTACTACGCGATGGGTTGTGGCTGTTAGGCCCATGGTCCCCACAGAAGATATAATAGAAGTAACATGAAAATTAATCTCCTCTAACCACTAAACACTTCTTTAGGACCAAAACTTACTTATCAGAGAAAATATTGGAACCCATGGTTCCCTATCAAAGACACATCTCAGGTTCGTTTTTCTATCAAATATGAAAAATAATACTAATAGTAAATTTTGGATCTCTTACATCTTAGTAAGATTTTTTTTTTTTTTTTTTTTTTTTTTTTTTTTTTTGAGAATGAAAGTTACATCTTAGTAAGATTATGGGAGAAAATTGCTTTTTGCCCCTTTCAAAGAAAAAATTTAGCATTTTGCCCTCTTTCTCAAACTAATCAGGGAAATGCCCTCTTTTGAAAATCGAGTTTCTGAAAATCAATTTAGGCCCTATAGCGGCGTTTTTAAGGACCCTATAGTGACGTTTTAAGGACCTATAGTGACGTTTTGTAACTCGATTTTCATAAAGTCGAGTTACATGCAATTTTTTTTTTTTTTTAACTATAACTCGACTTTATGAAAATCGAGTTACAAAACGTCACTATAGGTCCTTAAAATGTCACTATAGGGTCCTTAAAAACGCCGCTATAGGGCCTAAATCGATTTTTAGAAACTCGATTTTCAAAAGAGGGGTATTTCCCTAATTAGTTTGAGAAAGAGGACAAAATGTTGGATTTTTTTTTTTTTTTGAAAGGGGCAAAAAGCAATTTTGTCCTAAGATTATGCCATATGTTGCACGGGCTAATTATAAAAAAGAGAGTATAAAATAGGAAAATATAAATTGAAATTGTTCACAAAAATATTAACAATTAATAAGAAATTACTGCTTCCTCAAAAAAAAAAAAAAATAATAATAATAATAAGAAATTACTGTAAATCAAGTTATGAAAGCTAGCTAGGTTGTGTTGACTAGCTTATCTTTTACGTCTCAAGAAGACAAGGACAATAATGTGTCCTGATGAGCAATTTCAGTCAGTGTTTCATTAAGTTATGTCGATGGACTAGCCTTTCTAGTCAAAGTCTCCTTCACAAAAGTTATGAGGATTTATTTCTATTCTTTGACAGGTTGTCTACCTATCCATACCCTTTTGGGGGTTTTTGAGAAACATGAAGCTGTTTGCAAAGGTGGGTCAGTGGAGAAAAGAAAGGAAGAAGTCGTCGGTGTCCAAAACGCTCCAATGGGCGCTTGTCTGGCGAGTCTGGGTACGGAGCACTCAATTGCTTCGTCAAATCACCGGGGGCTAGGTGGCTGGTCAAAGGTGCTGTCAGTGGGTCGCCCCTTGAGCCTAGTGCCCTCCTCTGTCGTGCACTCTTGTGTTTCCCAAAGATTCTCAATGATGGGTATGGGCTTTTAAATGCTATTCCCTGTGGCCCAAAAATTATCAAGACCGAAACTCACAAGTAAGCCCTCCCCTAAATATGAGCCCATCAGTACCCCTTTATGCCCAATGAGAGGGATTTTAAAAAGGGTTGCTAGAGCCCAAGAAAAGATATTCCAAAATTTTAATAGGCAAGCACAAGAATTCTTCTGGGCTCTTAGGTTCATTAGAGGGGGTGGGGTGTAGTTGTCTGTGATGTATTCTCCCAGTTATTTGTTTGCTTTCCTTGTTGTATCTCTTTTCAATTGAATGAATAGTTCATGCTTTCCATCAAAAAAAAAAAAAAAAAAAGTTTTCTTGACAAAAGTTTTGAGAATGTAATGTCACTTACTTAATCTTCTTGGAAACTTCTTCCCATATCATCAATTCTCACCCACCCTCTTTGTCTTATTCACACCCTCCACATGTTCCTAACCTTGTCCTTAGAAACAAACTTAGCTTTAAATTAAATGAGTTTGGAACCATCTTTTTTCAATCAAATAAGTGGCGATTAGGTCATTTTGGATATATACCTTTATCAATTTCTTTAAGATCTTCTTCCCTTTGTGTGTGTTAAATTCTTATTTCTTAGTATTCTTAAAAAAAAAAAAAAAAAAAAAAAAAAAAAAAAAAAACTAAGTGGCGATTAAAAAAACTATTAATAAGTAGTGTTTTTTTTTTTTTTTTTTTTTTTTTTTTTCTTTTTAATTTTTAAATTTCATCTATATATAATTTGGGGAAATTACACTTTGCCCACTTATGGTTTGCTCGAAAAAACACTTTGCCTACATGTGGTTTAAAAAATGACACTTTACTCACCTGAAATAAGCTCCATTAGTCTACCGTTACCCACCTTTGTTAAAAATAAGGAATAAATTTGTATTTTTGCTACCATTTTATGTCTCTCTTCTCTCCAAACATTAAAAAAAAAAAAAAAAAAAAAAATCAAAAGAAAAAAAAAAAATCTAAAAACTAGGTTTTGTAAAAATTAAAACCTAACTTTTAATTGGCAGAACTAGCATAATGAGCTAGAGGCAAAAAAAATTGAGGAGAGAGGGACATTGGAAGCTAAGTACCAAAAGCTTTATGAATCACTTTACGCAAAGGTATTCATCATATTGACAGGCACTAAGTTTTGCATCATATTCATTGATATCACTAAATTTTTATCATTAGCATGTTTTCCAGGTTAGAGATTTATAAATTAAGTTTAGCCTTGGGTTATCTAATTTGGATTGCAACTCCAGTGTTGTTCATCTGCAGGGTTGGTGTATGTATCTTTTCAGTTAATTTGTTGATTGGGTCCTTGCAGAGACACGAGATTGTGAATGGTGTAGTTGAAGTAGGAGTTACAAGTGAAGCTGGTGTGGATCAAGAAGGGGACAAAGCCACAGACGTTACCTGACTTCTGGCTTACAGTTCAAGTTTTCATTTGATTGAGAACTATTATTGCTTGAATTTGATTTATGATTTTCTCTGGGAACGCAGAAAAAGGAGTTCCTGACTTCTGGCTTACAGCAATGAAGACTAATGAAATACTAGCTGGGGAGGTGACAACCTTTTATAAACTATGATCTATTTTGGATATTCCCCTTATTTTTGGGACTAAGGGTTCTTTGTTATATATTGTATTGATTGTGGAACTATGATATGTTGTTCCCTTGGATTAGATCATTGAGTGTGATGAAGAGGCTCTTAAGTTCCTCAAAGATATCAGGTGGTGTAGAATTGATGTCCCAAAGGGTTTTAAGCTGGAATTCTTCTTTGATACTAATTCATTTTTCAAGAATTCTGTCCTTACAAAAACGTATCACACGATTGATGAAGACCATCCTATTGGCGAAAGCAATTGGGTAATTCCATATCTGTTGTTCTACTGAAATGTTTTGTCTCCTCTTTCTTCGAGTCTCTTCTTATTTGGGGGGTTTCTGTAGGACGGAGATTGAATGGTATCATGGGAAAAGCTTGACACATAAGATCTTGAAGAAGAAGCCAATAAAGGGATCTAAGAATGCCAAACCCATCACAAAAACTGAGAATTAAAAGTTATGGGTTGCAATATACACCTTACAATAGTCCGTAAGAGATACCAATCTAGGATCATGGAAGCCAAGGACAAAAGGATGAAATCCACTTCAGAAGTTCTTCGAAACATGAAGACTCCTAGACTTCAAGCATGGGACAATGAATTCCTTCAAAGGTTAGAGAAAAAAAAGATCTAAAAATTAGGTTTTAATTTTTACAAAACCTAGATTTTAGATCTTCTTTTCTCTTGAATTTTTAAGTTTTTTATGTTTTGAGATAAGAAGGATATAAAAAGTAGCAAAAATTCAAATTTATCCCTATTTTTAACAGATGTGGATAATTGGAGATAGACAAAACTTATCTTAGGTGAGTAAAATACCAATTTTTAAATCACAGATAGATAAAGTATTTTTCAGGCAAATCACAGATGGGTAACATATAATTTCCCCGTATAATTTTGATCACATTACTTTTTAAATAATTCATGTAACTTGTTAAAATTATACAAATGTATTAGTCTTAAAAATCGTTGACGTGGTGTGTTTGAGGAAATAATTCAAAACTGGTTTAGAGTTAAATTTTTGTTATTTTTTATTTTATTAGGAGAGTCTTTACTGTGTTAATTGGTGGGGTTAATTTGGTGGAACCAATGAACTAGATTTTAACACCCTGAAGTGTAGACTGTGTAGTAGACGGAAAATTGAGCCATGAGCATTAAATTGCTAAACTCATTTACCAATTTCCAAATTCTTTTTTCCAAATAATTAGAAAGAGAAAAATTCAAATGGAGATGATCCCTCATATTCTTTGAGAGGACCAAGAAATGAATGTCGTTATATTTGCAACATAGTTTTTTTTTTTTTTTTTTTGATGGGATGCAACATATAGTTTTATTTCTAATTAACAGTGCAATCATATTACATTATTGTAAGTTTTTTTAAAATTTTCTCTTATTTCCCCGTGTGTGTTAAAAATATTTAGTATTCTCAAAATATATATATATATATATATATTATACTTGAGACACAGTAAAATTTGTTACTACGTCAAGGGTTGTTATCACTTTGGTTATCACTTTACTTTTTCTTTGAAGGGCACTTGGTTATCACCTGATAAATCGAAGTAACGAACGTAGGAATTAGTCAAGATCTTTTGCATTGATAAGCCTACAATTTTTCAAAGCCATACTTAGCAAAAAAAAAAAAAAAAAAAACTGTTTCAAGTAGGTTTTTTTATTTTATAATATCATGTAAGTTCTAATATTGTAGTTTGCTCACCATGTCGAGATCATATTAGAAAGTAGAGCACCTAAATCTTCCTTACCCATTAAATTTGTCTAGGTTGAATGATAATTTTCCGTTTGGTAAAGATTATTTTTACCAATTTATTTTACTATTCAGCTTATTTTTGCTACTATTCATGGGTCTCACTGCATTTTTTGGTACTATTTATAGGTCTTCCTATACTATTTCAGTTAACTTTTACCTTTATCTATAGTACTTTCAACAAAAAGTTTTTAGTTTCAGCAAAATAAGCGAATTCCAAACAGACAAATATAGCTTATAGAAAATATTTTTTTTTATTCCTAAATGTGATAAAAAAATATAAATTATTCTAAAAATTTTATAGTTTGTGGTATTTTTAGGACAGTAAGTATTCTACATGATAAATGAAGATGTATTACAAAGCCTTATAATACTAATTACATGATAATAAGAATAATGATGACATTTTATTTTATTGTCCACCATTAGTGATTTTTCCATTAAATCTCCCATTCCCTGCTAAATTTAAACCTGGTAATCGATTCATAGTTAATCCCCCACCCCCACCTCTCCCTTGATCTTGACTAATTTTGATCAGTCACATAAATCTATTTTCTTGCTTGTTTGGTTGAACTTTGAAGAGACATGTCTGCGCATGACACAAATAAAATTTCTTTGTATTTTTTTCTCCACATAGCCTAGTAACTAGTAGTGCACTGTTATTTTAGGAACCTCTTTATAACTACATGAACTTTCATATACTCATATGCCTATTTTGATTACTGCATACAAGGACAAACATAAAAGAATCAAGATGTTTTTTTTATATAGCATAAAGAACACAGATATAATACGAAGATCTTACTCCATAATGTGAAAGGAAGTCTTCTGACCCATATGTGCGTTTTTAGACCCCTTAAAACACAAGTTGTTTAACCTAGTTATTTAGCCAAGTGATTACTTAATCAAATTATTCAAATCTAGGTTAACAGAAAACAATCATATCATGTAAAGCAGCAGAAAATAAATAACACAAAGATATGATGACCCAGGAAAACCAAACCGGTAAAAAACCTGGGGAGGATTTAACCTAACTATCCTCAAGGTAAAACAGATCCACTATGAAAGAATTGAAGTTTACACAATAGCAACTTAGACCACTAACATCCTATTGCTATCTCGAGTAGGAAACTTACTATCACAACCACATGACAGTTCCGAGTCCACGGACTACTTCTTTCTTGGATTCACAGCAACCACAAGTACCCCCACTCGTGTTCCTTTAAGCATTTTATGCAGCAACTGAAACGATCATCAAGCTCTTGACATAAATCTTGATTCTTGATAACCCTAAGTATGTGTGAAGGCAAACACCTCTAGATCTCACAAGAGATTCACACACATAACATAAACAACAACTGAAAACGTGGTTAAGGGTTTTCCTTTTATACCTAGGGCAAAACATAAAACTCTACACGTCATACGGGCTTGGGTTGAGTTGGAAATTCTGCCAAAAAAAAAAACAATTTACATGAGTTTCGATCGATCAAGTCTAATTTTCAATCGATCGAGCTTTGCAGATTTACACAATAAATCCTGCAGTACACTCGATTTCAACTTTACACATAAACACACTTTGAGCAAGTCTAAAACAAGACTAAACGTTTTGATCATGGTTTGTCAACATTACATAATGAAGTTCTAATACATTTAAACCTAAAATCTTAGAACCTAACACCATATATTACTATAACAGTATTATCTACTATCCAACTAGGGTGTGCATGCATCATGTTGAGGAGTTTTTTCAATCCAACCCACCATGGTAGGTTAAAAAATATCCAACCCAATCTAACTCATCACAGGGATCCAATCCAACCCATGTGGAACGGGTTGAATCGAGTTAGACCCATGGGTTGGACAATTTTTTTTTAATTACTATTATTTTATTATTAATTTGAGCATTAGAACAATGCTACCATAAATAAGAGCAAATTTATAGCCAAATAATCATGAACATAACACCAAACAAACAAAAACTATATGAGAAGCACTTAGAGTTTGGGTTTTATTTAAGAAGAGAGGCAAAAAAAGTAAAAAATAAAATTATATAATATTTTTTTAATATATTTTTTACAATTTAAAAATATACCAAGTATTGGTAGTTCAAGTCAGGTTAGACAGATTTGTAAATCTCATAACTCAAACCCAACCCAACCCACCAAGCCTTAAAAAACAACCTAACCCGGTGGGTTAGGTTGTGTCAAGTCAGTTTTGGTAGGTTGACAGGTTCACTACACACCCCTAAATCTAACACAAATAATCAAATTTTACGCAAAAAAATAATAATAAACATTTCCAAATGTTCCACTTTCCGCATCATTATTAAAGATATAAAAATTTTGTATAATTCATCTTTACAAGCAGCATTTTTCCATTTTTCTTTGAGCTATGTTAAAATGAGTAATTAACTACATATTAACTTGAATATTTTTTAACTACTAGTGCAAAGAGTGCTAGAGCCTTCGCCTAGCGGCATATATAGACTTTTTACGTAAAATTCTATTTTTCGTAGTTATTATTATTTTATATAGACTTTTTACGTAAAATTCTATTTTTCATAGTTATTATTATTTTATATAGACTTTTTAAGTAAAATTCTATTTTTCATAGTTATTATTATAATAATAAATAACTAAACTCTCTATCCACCGTAGAGTTTCAAGTATTTTCAAGAGTTCACAAGTAGGCTATAAACAAATGTTGAGTCGAACTGAGTATTGGAAATTTATGAATGTTCGTTTCATTTTATTTCAAACAAGTGCTGAGTTCAAGTATATTATCAAACTAGATTATGTGTTTAAACTTGGTTCATTTTTAGCCCTTCACAAATCTATTCTAAAATTAATAACTAAATTATAGTTAAAATTATATTATTTGAATTAATTAGATAGAATGGTTGTCATTTATGAGATTATAAGATTTAGATTCACAAACCTTTGTATTACTAAAATTATAAAATTTTCACTATGAGATAAACTATATAATCATACTATCACTAAATTACAACGACAAAAAAAGAAAAAAAAAAGGGTGATATTTTATGAACTTCATTACAAACTTACACAATCCATACAAACATATAATATTATATATACTTAAATAGAGTCTCATATTCACGAACTTATTTAGAAAAACAATACCATGTTCGAACTTGGTTTGTTTAATAGTCAAACCTAAACTTGGGCTTGAGTGTAGATTTTTTGCTAAATAATTGTACATAATAAGTCATTTCTTGAATCAAGTTCAAATTTTATATATAGCCTCAATCACATGTACCAAACCTTTGGCTTAGAAGATTCCATTTTTTCAACAAATTTAGAATTTCAGAAGTCTCCATCCCAACAAGAAATTGAGATTCAACTTAACCCAAATCAGAATTCCACACACACACACACATATTAGCCTCTGACCACACGCTCATGCTTGTGCTCGAGGACTCTTCTATTTTTTTAGGTAAAAGTTAATAATTTCTATATATTATAATTTACAATTTTTTTTTCAAACAAATAAAAAAGATAAATTTGAGAAATAAGCAGTAACTATAATTTCTTTTTTGAAGGTGAAGGGAAAAAAATCCTAAATTTTAGGAATTTTCTTTTTGAATTCAAAATGAAATTTGTTATTTGACATTTATGACCCTATTTCTAAATGAAGTTATCATTCATTAATGAGGGTATTTTTGAATCACATAAAAGTCTAGTTTATTATTATTTTTTTTTTTTGGAGAAACTAGACTAGCTGGCAATTTATTCATAATGAAAGAAAAGAAACTTCAGTGAACATAAAAGTCTAGTTGAAATAGAGGAATTCTCCTATATATAGTACATAATAGATATTTCACTTAGTTGAATCAATATTTGAGAAACCATTTAAAACTTTAAATCTCCGTTTGGTTGCCAAGATAATTAAGGAAAACGAAATCACAATCAGTATATCATCTTTTGTTGCAGATATATGTTTCATAGTTATCACCTATCATATAATTTTCAATTGTTTTTTTTTTTTTTTTTTTGAGAAAGTTTCAACTTATGGCGTCCTCTCCTGATGATAACTCTTTATCATCAGACCAAGATACCAATCAGTTTTTGGTATAGGCGAGAATTGAACCCCAAATCTCTTATACAACTATCAAAGACTTTATCAGTTGAGCTAACTGGAACCCACATAATTTTCAATTGTTCATGGGGAAATCAAGTGTCCGATTACTACGAGATTATCTGAAGCACTGGGCTGTGATAAAGCATGTGCAACAACATCATTATCAATCGCTTATATAAAATGCTTACATAGCAACCATCTTTATTTAATAATTTAATTACACTTGATTCACAAAAAAAAAAAAAAAAAAAAAAAAAAAAAAAAAAAAAAAACACTCAACAGTTTCTATGTAGCACACCATAATTTAATTACTCCGTATTGGTAATAATGTACAGTACAAGCCTATCTACCGGTCTTCATCTTCACCTGTGTAGCTTCACTCCAAAAGTTCTTGAAAACCAGTATGGCCTTCTTGAGATAACGAAATGGCCAATAACCAGTCCAATTATCAGTCCACAAGCATATCCTATCACTACCACTTTCCAATTAAATCCTTCTCTAAATGATGGTTCATCACTTGGTTTAAGAGTTGGTGTATCATCATTTTCACATTTCTTTAACAATGGTGAGCCACACAATCCTAAGTTTCCCTCAAAAGAGGAACTTTGAAAAGTCCCAAATTGTCCACCTTGTGGAATTGGACCAATAAGTTGGTTTTGGGAGAGATTTAAATATTCAAGAAATGTGATACTTATTAGCTGTTGAGGGATTTCACCAAACAACCTGTTTCGAGATATGTCAAGCGATTCAAGTGCAATTAGGTTCCCCAAAGATGATGGGATATGGCTTATGAAGCTATTGCTCGATAAATTGAGTACAATTAGACCCTTAAGGTTTCCCATACTATATGGAATTTCACCATAAAACTTGTTATTGGAGAAATCAATAGCTATGAAGATGGTCAATATCTTTACCAATTCCATTTCTACACCCTTATTCAAAACTGTTATTGTGTCTTTATAATAATTCGACTGACCTCCCATATATTCAGGTTGTGACTTATTTTTGTTAGGAACCATAAGCATTGCAGTCCAGGTTTTGAAATATTCAGAAGGTAACTCACCAAAGAAATAATTGTGAGACAGGTCAATGACATGCAACTTAGAAAACCCAAACTTGGTATGAGGATCCCAAATAGGACCATGGAATCCATTTGCTCGCAAGACAAGAATTCGTAACTTTGGCAAAGACTCCAACCAGAAAGGGAATGTGCCATTCATGTTGTTATTTCCTAGATTCAGGGTCTCTAGCCTTTGACATTGTACTAATGATCGTGGAATCTCGCCTTGTATTTGGTTGTGACTGAGGTCCAATGTCCTCAAACTACTTTCTTTTATGAATGTTTGAGGCAAATTTCCTTGAAAACAATTGTTTCTCATATTCAATACTAAAAGAGAACTGCTAAAGTTTCCTAAACATTGTGGAATCTTACCAATCAATTGGTTGTTAGACAAGTCAAGGAATTGGAGGGAATTTACCTTACAAATCATTGGAGAGATCCTTCCAGTCAAATTATTACTTGCAGCAAAAAAATAATGTGTAGACAATGGAGGAATTGGTAGTGGCCCTTGCAACATGTTAGCACATAGGTCTAAATATACCATATTTTTCCATGGAAGAACTTTTAATGGTTGTTCAAAATTGCTTAAAAGGTTAATAGAAAGATTAAGTGATTGCAATGTCTCTTTTCCAACATTCCAGAACCATTTAGGTATTTTACCTTCAATGCTGTTGTTGGAAAGGTCTAAATATATCAATTCATTTTGGGCTTCTAGGAAATCAGGAAATTCACGCAAGTTACAAGAAGACAACCACAATTTTGAAAATTTGGGGAGGGTTGAATTGATATACTCTTTTGAAATCAATAAATTGTTACCTGAAAGATCGAGAAATCTAAGCTCTCTAAGCTTGAAGAACATGTTTAGCTCCATCTTTCCCTTTACGTTGATTGAGGATAGAAAAAGATATTCTAGGCCAGTCAAATTGGCGATTGACTTTGGAACTTGTTCATTCAAATTGTTTCTGCTCAAACTTAGATAACACAACAATGATGAAGAGATATTTTGGAATTTGAGAGGGCCAGTAAGTTGATTTTGACTTAGATCTAATTTTAAGAGTGAACGCATTCTAAACAAAAATGATGGGATGGTCCCAGTGAGTGAGTTACATGACAAGTAAAGGTTCGACAAATGGGAAAGTGTACTTATTTGAGATGGGATGGAACCTTTCAATTGATTTCTTGATATATCTAATTCTTCTAGTTGTGTAAGATTTCCAAAGAAAGATGGTAGCTGACCATGAAAATTGTTCGATGCGAGGGAAAGATGAGTAAACTGTGATAGGTTACTAATAAAAGGAGGAATTTGGCCGGATAAGAAGGAATGAGAGAGGTTAAGGTGGGTCGAATTTACAAGCTGGCCAAATTCAGATGGGATTGTGGAAGAAGAGAAGTTGTTGAAGCCAAGATTGAGTTTCTGAAGGTGACGCAGGCTGAAGAGGCTGCTGTTAGAGCTGAGAGGCCCATAAAGATGGCTGTTTCTCAGGTTTAAGCCAATCACCTGACCATTCTTTGTATCACATGTGACTCCATTCCAGGAACAACAATCTGTATCTGCTTTCCAGGACATCATCTTTGGATAAGAGCCATTATAGTAATCAGATGGCATTCCCTTTACAAACTCTTGCCTTAGTTGCAGTAAAGCAGAGCTTTGGTCAGGGGAGCAAAATTGCCCAGATGAAGTACTAGAAGTAGAAGTACTATGAGCCTGTGAAATGAAGAATAAACAAGAGAACAAACATATCATGAGGTGCTGATTCATTTTCTTCATATCAGGAAGATGTTAGCTAAAGGGGAATTGAATTTGAGAAGATTGAGCTGAAGATGATTTGATGATATGAGTATGAGAGGAGTTTGATGCTGTATACATGAGAGTGCAGATAATGGGGTAAGTGCAAAAGAACTAATCTAAATTACTGTTTTATTTAGTCTAAATCTGATGAATTTCGGCCACTTTCGAGATGAACTAAACATTTCCACCACTAAAGAATAAAAACTTTAAGAGGCCTTTGATGAAGCATTGACCATTTCAATGCAAGAAGTGTGCATGTTTGTGTGCAATAAGCAGTGTGCACTAGTATTTACCCATGCAAGTTAGTGCTTTGCTGCAGTGTTTGCATATCAGAGTCACTGCACATTGCCAAATTGACTTAAAAGCACTTAACACAACTAGATTACAAAATTTACCAAGTCAATCGATCATTTGTGGTATTTAACTATTTATAGCAAACATCTCCAATATTCTCGATTTTCATGCATATGATGGGGTCTAGTGCTTGTCTTTTCAGTCTGAATCTGCTGGTAGTGGCCCTGGAGGACTTCACTTAATTGGATATGTGTTGTGATTATAAGTTAGTGCTAAATACTAAGCTTGAAAAACAGGTCGTGTCAATCGAGTTTTGGTCAGATCAGGGTTGGATTAGAACAGTTTGTCCTGTTGCAAACACATTTTTACGTCATTTGTTATCTTCTTGGTCACTTCTCACTTAGCCGCCTCAAGAGCCTTTGCAAATAGCATTCACAACTCCATAATTCAATTAATTTAATTCAATAGATAAAATAACCAAATTCAGTTTTTAGTTTTTAGTTTTTGCAAATGCAACCTCAAAGCCAATTCTAACAAAGGTTGAAACCTTCACTTAAACCTTTGCTGCCATCTCAACTGTCTTTGAGCTGCCTAGAAAGTCCTTCACCGTTATGTGATACTCTATTTCCTCAATTTTGTCTGTGCCAAATATAACTATTTGGGTGCGTTGTTTGTATATGTTGTTTTCAACAGTGTTTGGGTTTAAAATTAACATTTGTAAAAAATAAATAATAAAAGTTATGAGGAGTTGTAGTTGCAAAACAGAATTCTGGGATTTAAGAACGCACTTTTAAGCTTTCAAAACACCTAACCAAATAAATTTAAAGACTTAGAAACATAGTGCAATTACTTCTAACAAAAGTATCATAGTGGTGGTTTTGCAGTAAATTAATCTAGCAGATTCAAAAGGTAATGATTAATTAGCAGATTCAAAAGGTAGAAAAGAGTTGGGATCTCATTAACAGTTCAAAATTCGAATAGTAAATGTCGAGCAAGAAAAACAAGACAATTTTAGGAACAAAAAGAAAAAGAAAATGCTTGCGATGAACCTAGCAACACATTTTAACTGTCGAGAAAATGTAAGAAAATGAAACAACTTTGTTTCATATTTTCGATTTCTTTCATTTTCTTTTTTAACAAAACACACTTTTCATTTAATTTTAAAATTATTTTTTGATAAAATTTTTTATTATTCATTATTTTTTATTATTAAATCTTATTATAAAAAATGAACGGAGCGGCAATTTCAACGAAAAATTTAAATTGATAGTATAGTGCTTTTACATTTTCCCCTTTTATTTAAAGAGTTTAATAAAAATGGTAAGGAAGGGAAGCCAAGACCTGACGATTCATTTACTAGGAGACGGGGAAGCCATGCATGGTGCTTCCCTAACCATTAGTCACAAATCAAGATCGTCCCATTGTGGTTTTTTTTTTTTCATAACTAAAAGTGGATCATTGATTCATATTGAGAAATGCTATGTTCATAACATTTTCACAACAAATATTAAATGGTAGGTTGTTATTGAATGTTATGAATATTGATTCATATTGAGAAATGCTATGTTCATAACATTTTCACAACAAATATTAAATGGTAGGTTGTTATTGAATGTTATGAATGAACAAAAAAGTAATTTTAAGTTGTAGTTTCAAATTAAAACCGATTACCACATGTGATTTGTTGTGAAAATGTCATGGATGTAGCACTCTCATTTAGAGGAGTGTTATGTTTACAACATTTTCACAACTCTTTCATAACAAATAATAATAAAAAAAAAAATACTAGGGGGTAAGTTATTATTGGTTTTAATTCAAATCCACAACTTAAATTACTTTCCACCCATGAGGCCATAATAACCAATAACAATCTACTACTTAGGATTTGTTGTGAAAATGTTGTGGACATAACATTTCTCTTATTTTATTGTACAATTTGTTTTATTTTAATTCCATAGTTGGGAGGAGGGAATTTAACTCATGTCCCAATTGGAAACACTAAATGATATTAATCAAGTTACAACTTATAAGGCTCTTGACTATTTTATTACACTTCAATACAATTATTACTCTCACTATAATTATTCCATTACACTTAACTAGGTTTCTCTTATTACACTATACAACTATTACAATCACTATAAATCTAAAGCAAGTACCTCTAACAGTTTTCATCTTCACATACATAAGTTCACTCCAAAAGTTCTCACAAATCATTTCAACCTTCTAGAGGTGATGACATGTCCAATAACCAGTTCGCCAGCATATCCTATCACTACTACTTTCCAACTAAATCCTTCTCCCAGTGATGATTCTTACTTCATTTCAAAAGTTGTTGTCTCTTTAGTTCCACATTTCATTGACAATGGAAAGCCACACAATCCAAAGTTTCCCTCAAAAGAGGAACTTTGAAATGTCGAAAACTATCCACCTTGTGGAATTGGAAAAATCAGTTGGTTTTGAGAGAGGTTTAAATATGCAAGAAATGTGAGACGTTAGTTTCTGAGAGATTTCACCAAAGAGAATATTTTGAGAAAGATCTCACAATTCAAGCACCATTAGGTTCCCCAATGATGATGGGATATGGCTTATAAAACTATTGCACTATAAATTGAGTACAATTAGTGCCTTGAGCTTCCCCACGCTATTTGGAATTTCCCCGTAAAACTTGTTGTTGGAGAGATCAATAGTTGTGAAGATGGTAAAAAAATTTACCAATTCCAAATCTATTCATTTATTCCTTATTGTCATATAGTCTTTATAATAAATAATCGCAGACCCACGCAATGCATGAGAATAAATAATTATTTTGTAATTGTAATATAATTAGTTCTCTAAAATTTGTTGAAGAAAATTTGTTTTTCCTAAAAATTAAATAATTTCTATTCGGTCTAATTAGGCTTACTTTGGTCTCATTCCATCCAATTTGGTCCACTCGCTCCAATTTGGTCCCCTTTGTCCATTTTGGGCTAATAGAGCCTTAAATTGATTCCTTTAATAGGTTGTCTTTTCAAGTTTAGCTCAAAAATTCATTTTTCAAGGGTGGAATGAGGGGGAGGAAAAAAGAGACTTTGAAAATTGTCATTTTACTGATTTTATGTGATGCCCTAGGTTGATTTGATATTGATTGGGTATGTGTTGAGTCCCACTTCAAACATTATATAAAGGTAGTTTAAGCTTTATTAACAACTATAAGAAACATCCATTCCGACTAGAAAAGCCCTTTTAAGGTATAACCCACAGATGGCAGGCCTTTGTTTTCAAATAAATTTCTATAAACAAGTTTTTAATTTGAGTTCATAAATTTATTTATTTGTTCTTGAAAATTAATGTGATTCTTTTGACAATGAAGGGTTATTTTACGAAATTCCTTTAATTGATCGGTGCTTTCTTACTTTTAGTTTTAGTTTGTCTTCATTTTTTATTGATTTTTCATATGATGAAAGATTATTTAAGATTATCTTCTTTTTGTTTGTTTGTTTGTTTGAAGAAGAAGGATTATCTATCTATCTATAAACTATATATAGTAGTTAGGTTTAAAAGTCCTGGTTCTATATTACAAGATTCCTTTCTAGTGTTTCTTTTAATAATATTTTTACGGACAAAATTGTTAAATGCCCTTTTTGGACAAACTAAGCAGCGTTTTGCCCTATTTTTCAAACTAATTAGGGAAATGCCCCTCTTTTGAAACTCAATTTTCTCAAAATCGAGTTATAAAAAAATTAAAAAATTCTGGAGCCCTATAGCGACATTTTTAAGGACTTATAGTGACGTTTTGTAACTCGACTTCCATTAAATCGAGTTATAGGCAATTTTTTTTAATTTTTTTTACCTATAACTCGATTTTATATAAATCGAGTTACAAAATGCTACTATAGGTCCTAAAAACGTCACTATAGGCTCCTTAAAAACGCCGCTATAGGGCCTAAATCGATTTTGAGAAACTCGATTTTCAAAAGAGGGGCATTTCCCTAATTAATTTGAGAAAGAGGGCAAAACGCTGCTTAGTTTGCCCAAAAAGGGCATTTAGCAATTTTGTCCATATTTTTACAATTAACATTTTATTAACAGTATTTTGTTCAATTTACGAAACAAGTAGATTTCTCAACAAATATAAATATCTATATATATATATATATATATATTCAATGAACTCATAATTAAACCTTCAACTATTTTTTTTTTTTGAGTAAACAAAAATGATGCACAAAACTAGTCAATTTAATACTTTAATCATATCAGTGCTAGAATATAAGGGTAAGTTTTGTAATTGTTTTTACCCCTTATTTTCTGTTTTTAAAAACAATTTTCTATTTCTGAGACTAAAAACTTGTTTGGCAACCCAAAATGAATATAAAGCAAAAACTGTTCTTAAAACTCAATTTGTGAAGAAAATTGAAAACAGGCAAAAGGCTATTTTCAATTTTCAAGTATCAAAAGCCAATGAAAACACACACTTAATTTAATGCATCTGTCACATTTGATGAGCTAGTGTTAGAGTTTGAGTCCTAGTAACAATATATTTCAGTATTTTCCTTTTTTTTTTCTTCAATTTTTTTTTTTTTTAAATTTCAACTAACCAAACATGTTTTTTAATTTTAAAAATACAAGAAAATTGTTTTTTATTTCTATTCCTAGAAACAAAATTTTGAAAATAGAAAATAAAAATTATTACCAAACATACCCTAACAATAGAAAAATCAACGTGGATAACACTGCCTAATTGAGCGCTACTTACTACGCATTTTTCTTCTATTTTCTATCTACAAGTTTCAATACATTCATTGTGGCAGACAATGGAATGAACACTGCTGAAAACCATTTATTTTATTTGAAATTACACGTCCATAGCTAGTGGTCAATAAACACATCACCTCATCTTCTATCTCTTTTACACGAGCCTCACGAGGAAGAGTATCATAATACTTTATTAATACTCTTTCAATCCCATAACTAAAGTTGTAAAAATATAAGAGTAGTTTTAGTACCACATAAATTATCACAATTTTTATCATATCTTACGTGTTAGAGCAAGAACGGAACTGAAAATTGAATCTTGGAGGGAAAGTTTAACGTAAGCTCATCTACTTTCACTATATTCATTATGCTACAATGAAGTAATTAATACCAATTTCACTGAAGTAAAACCATTAATTAATTAATTATTTATTTTTAAGATGCTTTGTTATTTTCATATGTTACAAATATACTTTACAAGAAATTAATCCTTAACCAAAAAAACCAAATAAATATGCCCCACGAACCAAAACAAAAAATGTAAATAAAGTTTAGAGTAAACAAATATTTCTTAAAGAAAAAGTTAACAAACAAAAAATAGTGAAAAAACATGTTATTTACAGTTAGTGGATTACAACCATTACCCATTATCTTGGCTTTAGAAAAAAATTATTTTTTTATACAACCTTTGCAAAACTTATCATGTGCTATCTCAGTTATAAATCAAATCACAATTAAAAAATTTTCTTCTTTCTTATTTGAACCTACTTGAAGTCTAGAAATCAAATCAAATCACAATTAAACCATCTGTTGTTGCGTCCCTTACTCCCTTAGTTGTTAGATCTAAGAAGCTCACCGTCGTTGCATCCATACACTGCTCGATCTCAGTAGCCCAACAAGTTCGACACTCATTGTCAAGAGCTCAAGTCTCAACACTCAAGCTTACAGCTGCTACATCTTTCACTCTCTCTATCTCTCACGTTTAGTTTAGTTTAGTTTTTTTTTCTTTTTTTCTTTTTTTTTCTTTTGGAATTTGATGGAATGATTTGGTATGTAAGATTCACATCGATTTTGATTCAAATATTTTTAAGGGCTGGGCTAATTTTTTGGTAAAATTTGTTGATTGGGCTAAGTTTTCTTTAACTTTTTATTATTGATTTTGTTGTTGAGTTAATATTTTTGGGCTTTCTAATTTGTTTTTTGAATTTTAGATCAGTAAATTTTTTATGGGCCTTTTCTTTACTTTTTTTATGAGCCTTTCTTTGGTTTAAACGGACAAGGTTTTTTTTTTTTTTTTTGGAGGGACGGGGCAAGTTTAATTTTATTGAGTCAAATTGCTAAAAATTAGGTAGCTATATATATACTATTGATTTTTTTTTTTTTTCAAAATTTAGGGAGGCCATTGCCCCCAAGCCAATGAATGGCTTTGTTTTTGTGTTAGACTTTGATTGGCTGCTTGTCATTTTCACATGGACCTATAATTTTTTCTCTACTATTTACAGTATGCCATTTTATGTAGTTTTAGAATTTTTCAAAAATGTAAACCCACTTTTCTTTGATAAATTCTCCTCCCAAATATCAATCCCATATAGATAAGGCAAATATGTAATTCAACCACCATCGTAACTCACCCAAAAACAAGATAATGAAAACATAAAAAGACACAAAAATTTGGTGATGAAGTTGAAAATTAACGAAGAACCTTTTCAAATCGGGAAAAAACCACTCTTAAGAATCCAAACTTAGAAAAAAGAGTTAAAATTAGTCGGGGCATACAAAATTTTGGTAACTCTTTATGCAAATTCAACAAATGCTCTGCTTACCTTCCCATCATAGTAGGCACATAACTCTGAAAATCTTTTACATGAACATTCTCCAGCTTGTTCGATCTAGTTAAGTACAGAATTCAACAGGTGTTCGGATGCATCTAAGAAGTGGACCTCAATTACTCTTGGGGAAAAAAAAAATTATTCGTGATACTTAACTCGTCGTCGTAAAATCTATTTTAAAAATAAAATATTAGTAATTAAATATACAATATCATGTACTAATGTTGGTTTACAATTATATAAAGAATGTGGCCCAATTGTGCCTGATTTAAAGATTTTTTTTTTTTTTTGAGAAGGAATGTAAATTTTTTACAACACACACACAGAGAATGGGGACAAAGGCATAATATCACACAACTTACCCCTGATTTAAAGATGAAACTATATTTTAGTTTCATCGGGGTCTTTGCTAACTACATTAAAATCAATGATTTATATATGCTCCTTAAAAGTCATTTAAAATGACCCACACAAAGAGTGTGAAGCGAAAGCAATGGAAGGAGTAACTTTTGCTTGGGAAATGGGCTTTCACGACGTCGTGTTTGAGTGTGACTCGAAGGTTGTCTCCGATTCTATAAATAGGTATTTTGAGTCACCAGCTACTATCAGCAATATTATTGATGGGATCAGGCACAAGCTCAAGGATTTTTGGCAGGTCTTGGTATCTCATGTGAGAAGACAGGGCAATCGCCCTTCACACCTCTTAGCTCAACATACTACGAGTGTTGTTAGTTTTGTAACTTGGATAGAGGAAAATCTTTCTTTCATTGAGTTAGCATTGATTCAAGATGTAATATTTTTATCTTCTTCTTAATAAAAGTTACGCATTTCTTATATTAAAAAAAAAAAAAAAAATGACCCACACAAAGATACTAGTTATGTATGGACCAAACCATAAAGCATTGGCAATGCTTATATGCATTGGTGTAAACACTGCCATCTAATTAGTCATTAGATAAGATTAGAGATTCAGTGGGTTCCAATTAGCTCAACTGGTAAAACTTATTTTAAGGACTTAGACTCTTGAAGAAGAAAACCATGGACAATATGTGCAGGGCAAAAGAAGGAAGAGGCTTAGGTCCAATGCATCTTGTGAATTGACCCAATAAGATGCTAGCATGTGGTAATTGTTGGACATATAGCAGCATCCTATCAAGTCCAGTGCAGAGAACACTGAATTCAAGCCAAACCCATTAAAAAAAAAAACATAGAGTATATAGTTATTTGTTACATCAAAACGATCATAATTTGGCCACTATGCAACTACAATCATTACAATCGCAAAAAGATTGATAATTCCCTCAAATAGTCTACTTCAATTCATCTAAACATCTTCAAAAATAAATAAATAAATAAAAATCATTAAAACTGTGCAAACTCAACACAAAAGTTCTCACAAAAATAAGAATCTGGCCTTCTGGAAACATATGTTTGTTATTATGAGAATATAACAAAGTGCAGAAATATAACAAAACTACTATAAGAGTTATTTTATTACATTCAGCCAAGCTTATCTTTCTGGGGGGAAATAAAGCTTATCTTATTGCAAAAATACAGCTAATACAGAAAATATAAATCCACATTAAGTGCCTCTAGGCCCTCTAAGAGTCTACTTGAATTATCTTTGCCTTCGCAGGTTCACTCTAAAAGTTCTCACAAACCAATTTGGCCTCTTCGATATGATGACATGCCCGGTAACCAGTCCAATTACAAACCCACAAGCATATCCTATCACTACCACTTTCCAATTGAACCACTCGCCAAAAGATGACTCCTTGCTTGGTTCAAAAGTTGGAATTGCACTATGTCCACATTTCTTTGACAATGGAGGGCCACACAATCCCAAGTTCCCCTCAAAAGAGGAATTATCAAATGTCCAAAATTATCCACCTTGGGGAATCAGACCCATAAGTTGGTTATTAGAGAGGTTCAAATATGCAAGAAATGTGAGACTTAAAAGTTGACGAGGGATTTCCCCTGAGAGCTTGTTTCGAGAGAGATCTAATGACTCAAGCTCAATTAGATTTCCCAAGGATGATGGGATATGACCAGTGAAACTGTTGCTTGATAAGTTGAGAACAATTAAATCCTTGAGCATTCCCATTGTATCCGGGATTTCTCCATGAAATCTATTATTGGAAAGATCAATAGATGTGAAGATGATCAAGATCTTTACCAATACCATTTCTTCTCCCTTATTCACCACTGTTATTGAGTCTTCATAATAATTTGATTGACTTCCCATGTATTCTGGTTGTGCTTTATCTTTGCCAGGAACCATTTGCATTGCATTCCAAGTTCTAAAGTATTCTGAAAGTAGCCTACCAGAGAAATTGTTGTGAGAGAGGTCGATGACATGCAACTTGGAAAAGCCAAACCTGGTATGAGGATTCCAAATAGGGCCATGGAATCGATTTGCATGCAAGACAAGAATCCGTAATTCTGGAAAAGACTGTAACCAAAAGGGGAATGCATCATTCATGTTGTTATTTCCAAGATTTAGGACCTCTAGCATTTGACATTGCACCAATGATTGTGGAATCTTCCCCTGTATTTGGTTGTGACTGAAGTCCAATGTCATCAACATGCATCCTTCTATGAATGTTTTAGGCATGCTTCCTTGAAAGCAATTGTTCCTCATATTCAATACTGAAAGAGAGCTGCTTAAGTGACCTAAACATTGTGGAATGTGACCATTCAACTGGTTGTTAGATATATCAAGGACTTGGAGGGAATTCACGTTGCAAATCATTCGAGGGATTTTTCCAGTTAGATTATTGTTTGAGGCAAAAAAATATGATGTAGACAATGGGGGACTTGGGAGTGACCCTTGCAACATGTTGGAACGTATATCTAAATACTCAATAAATTTCCAAGGAAGAACTTTTAGCGGTTGTTCAAAACCGCTGAGAAGGTTAAAAGAAAGATTCAGGGATTGTAGCGTCCCTTTTCCAACATTATAAAACCATTTAGGTATTTTACCTTCAATTTTGTTGGTAGAAAGGTCTAATGTACTCAATTCATTTTGGGCTTTTAGGAAATCAGGGAATTCACGCAAATTACAAGAAGACAAAGACAAATCTGAAAATTTGGGGTGGGTTGAATTGATATTTTCTTTTGAAACCAACAAATTGTTACCTGAAAGATCGAGAGATTGAAGCTCTTTAACCTGGAAGAATATGTTTAACTCCACCTTGTCCTTTAGGTTGATTGAAGAAAGATATAGCCTTTGTAGCTTAGTGAAATTGGAAATTGACCTTGGAACTGGTCCATCCAATTTGTTTCCACCCAATCCCAAGTAATTTAATTGTGACGAAGAGATATTTTGAAATTGGAGGGGGCCAGTAAGCTGATTTTGATCTAGATATAGTTCAGATAATGAAGGCATTGTATACAAAACCAAGGGGATAAGCCCTGTGAGAGAGTTTTGTGACAAGCTAAGGGAAGACAAATTATTAAGTCTACTTATTTCCGATGGGATTGACCCTTTCAATTGATTTCCTGATATATCTATCCAAGTGAGTTTGGTAATATTTGTTAGTGAAACTGGGAACCTGCCTTCAAAATTGTTATGTGAAAGGAGTAATTCTTCTAGTTGTGTAAGATTTCCCAGTGAAGATGGTACTTTCCCAGAGAAAAGGCTATAGCGAAGATCTAGAGAAGTGAGTTTTGCAAGATTTCCTAATGTGGACGGAAGCTGGCCATGAAAATTGCTCCCTAAGAGAGAAAGAGAAGTAAGTTGTGATAGGTTCCCAATAGAAGGGGGAATTTCCCTTGAAAATTTACTTGAACCAAGTTCCAAATAATTCAAGGAGTTGAGATTGCCGATTGAATCGGGCAATTTCCCAGAAAAATTTGTTGAGCCAAGATATAAAGCATTCAAGGACTCAAGCTTTCCTATTGAACTGGGTAATTCCCCAAGAAAATTTGCCCCAGAAAGACCCAAATGACTCAATGATTTAAGGTTGCCGATTGAATTGGGCAATTTCCCAGAAAAATTTGCCCAAGAAAGATCCAAATGCCTTAAGGATTCAAGGTTGCCGATTGAATTGGGCAATTCCCCAGAAAAATTTGCCCTAGAAAGATCCAAATGGCTTAAGGATTCAAGGTTGCCGATTGATTCGGGCAATTTCCCAAAAAAAATTGTTCTAGAAAGATCCAAAAAGTTCAAGGACTTAAGGATTCCGATTGCATTGGGCAATTCCCTAGAAAAATTCGTGGAGGCAAGATGCAATTGCTTTAGGGAACTACCAGATCCAAAATTAGGAAGAAAACCAGTGAGATTGTTGTTACTTGACACATCAATGGCTTGTATCTTGGGCAGTAGGAAAATATCTGAGGGAAATTCGCCAAGCAAAATGTAGTTAGACAGAGAAAGAGAAGTCAAGGAAGACAAATTTGCGAGGGATTGAGGTAGTGACCATGGAAGGTCCAGGTAGTCTAGATGAAGTTCTCTCAAATATGTCACGTTCTGGACAAGTGCTTCAAGATCAATTCTTTTGAGCTTCAAATATTTATACTGATATTCAGCACCAACAAAGTAATGAAAATAATTGAAAGAGAGATCAAGTGAAACCAAATTGGAGAGCCATGAAATTTCCGACGGGATTCGGCCATGTAAGAAGGAACGAGAAAGATTAAGATGGGTCAACCTCACAAGTTGCCCAAACTCAGATGGGATTGTGGTGAAGGAAGAGAAGTTTTTGAGGGCAAGGTTGAGTTTTCGAAGATGATGCAACCTGAAGAGGGTGCTGTTAGACTTGAGAGGCCCACAAAGCCAGCTGTTGCTGAGGTCTAAGCCAATGACGTGGCCGTTGTGTGCATCGCATATGACTCCATCCCAGCTGGAACAACAATCACTATCTGCCTTCCAAGACTTCATCTTTGGATATGAAACATTATAGTAATCATTGTAATCTAACAGATCAAATATATTATCAGAATGCAATCTCTTCTCAACAAATTCTTGCCTTAGTTGCAGCAAAGCAGAGCTCTGGTCAGGTAGGCAATGATGTTGAGAGGAAGTTTTGGAAGTGGTTTGAGAATGTGAAATGAAGAACAAATAAAAGGAAATAAGGAATAAGGGCAGGTATTGATTCATTTTCCACGTGTTTACAGCAGAGGAAGTAAATGGAAAATTGGGTGGCTTAAGTGTTATGAGCAGATAAAGAACTAATGACCTGTGAGGATATTTATACACACACAACAATTTGAAAGGACTAAAGGTAATTGGATATTTATATTATTTTTTTTGGTCTAAATCGAATTGGATTTCATGGGCTTTAAATATATTGGTTTGAAAAGTCTGAAATTGAATCTATGAGTTATCAGTATTGACTGGAATCGCTTTCCATACACGATTGTGATAACATATTAAAAAGTTCTTTATATTTAGAAGGATTTAGATTAAAAAGTTCCTTTATGTAACCATAAAAATATGAAGACGACAGATTATCAAAAAAAAAAAAAATGAAGACGACAATTCTTTTTATAAACAGAAAAACGAATTCCCTCTAACATTTAATATTTAGTTGATTTTTTGTAACTAAATTCCTTCCTTTGTGCTACATTCTAGTCACTAAATTATAATTTTAAACTAATAAATTTTGATTTTTAAAAATTCTACTATCTATATAGCCTTTTGATCTCAATTTTTGCTTGTTAGCTTCTTGCAATCCAACTATGATTTTAAATTATAATGCTACAGGAACAAACAAACAAACAAAAATTTCTTTCAATGGCCAGACTTTGTAATTTGGTTATAGTTCTCTTACTCAAATAAATTATATCTTTTATCTCCAAAAAAAAAAAAAAAAAAACTTTCAATGGCATTCCAAATCAATACCCATGATTTCATGTTCAATCACATCTAAGAATGGTTATTCTACCAAATAAGAAAAATTAAGGGAACTGTACATCATACTAAGATTATAACGTTTGATACACGGGATAAAAATCAAAGAGTCTATAAAATAAGAAAATAAAGAACTCGTCTTGAATCATGATAGCTAGATTCTATTGACTTGACTAGCTTTTCTTCTACGTTTAAAATACAATAATGTCTCCTGACAAAAAAATATTGTAAATTTATAAAGGATAACATTAACAAGTGCTTTTTAGGGAAATTGTAAATAGATTGTGCTTAGGCCAATTATTAATAAATTATATGAAAAAAGTTTTGAATTTTTTTTTATTGAATATATAAAAAACTCTCAACAAAATTAATTGGACAAATTATAATTTATCCACTTGTAATTTAGTTGAAATTTAAGTCACCTAATTATGATTTGGAATTTAATACTTTACCCATCTGAGGTTTAATCGAAATTTAAATTGTTTACTTGTGGTTTGAAATCCCATGATACAAGTGTTTCATTGGATTCTTTTTGATCTTATTTGATTTTGTATTTTTATACTTTTTGTGTTTTTGGAAAAGAGAGACATAAAAGTGGAGCAAAATGACATGTTTAGCCTTTTTTTTTATTTTTTTATTTACAGAAATGGGTTATGGAAATCTTATTAAGTTAATCTCATGCTGATAAAATGTAAAATTTCATGTGTAATTGCATCATTTGTTGTGTCTATATATGTTGATTTGAACCTCATCTTTCACTTCTCTCACCATATACCTAAAAAATAATAATAATTAAAAATAATGTACTCTGAAAAATAAAAAGAACCAAGAACATTGTAGATTAGCTACAACCTTCTATCCTTCTCCCCTCAAAAGAAAAGAAGAATAAGAAGTGAGGATTATTTGTAACAGATATTTTTGAGTGATAAACATTAACAAATGTTACTAATATTAATAAATATTCTCGGTGTAATGGACCTAAGCATTACAAACGCCAAATAAATATTTTCTCAAAAGGCTTAGGAATTGTTGTTTTTATATAAAAGTAATTTTAGCGGTGGCATTTTTTGATTGTTGAGGTGACAAAATATCCTACCAAAAAACTCATTCCTCGTAACTCTACGAATTTAGTAATTGAAGGGGTTTGCAATAGTTACATAGAAAAGTCGGGATTTTTTTTTTTTTTTTTTTGCATTAAAATTTTGAAAGCCATACTTCTTCAATTATCTGTTTCAATTTTCAAATATATTTTTATTTTGTCAAGTGTTTAATACTTTTATAGCTTAGTTAGCACTTTTATTTAAGTCTTAATTTTGTAGTTCGTTCACTCTATCATGATTTTTTTTCTAATAAGAAGTCTTAAAATTTAAAAGCCATTCTTTTAAACACAATTATCTGTTGAAAATAGGTTTTTTTTTATTGGTTGCCAAGAGTTTTATAACTCAATTGACACTACTTTGTATTACAAAACTCTTTGCAAGTTTTTTAATTATATAATTTCTCGGAATTTCTAATTTGCAAGTTGCTCACTTTTTCAAGATCATATTAGAGCATTATCCTTTCAAATCTAGTTCTAAGGTATTTTAAGTGATAGGCCAAAAACGTATTGACCCCTTGTGATTAATTAACCAATTAATTTAGCCAAGTTTATTAATTAAGTTAATTAACATGCAAACGCGTGGTAGCACAAACAAATCACTAATAAACTAATTATGCAGCGAAAAATAAATAACACAATGATTTGTTTACGAATGGGAAAAACCTAACGGCAAAAACCCTACTGGGTGATTTTCAGGTCACCACTCCTGAAACTCCACTATTATCACAACAAGCGGTTACAAGTAAATGAATCCCAAGTACCTTACCAACCTACAGTAGAACCGTTACCCCAATACCCAATTGGACTTGTTCTGTAGTGACAGTTTTCCCTTTTGATGCACGGCTCCCAAGTACGTGACTAACCAATTTGCGTGGATCCCAGTACGCAACTTCAATCACCAACTAGAAAGAATGGTTGGTTGCAAAGTTCTTCAGTTCATCATACATGATGAAGATCAAGAAGATGCTTGGTCACAAAACCCAAAGGTGCACATACACAGCAACTTCTTCAGAAGAGATGAACTGGGGCAAAACTTTGTCTTTAGTCACAATTTGCTAGAACAAAGTTTTCTCAATGCTTGTGCAACTTGTGAACTTGTTGACGGCCCTTAAAACAATCTTTTTATATGTCTAAGGTTAGGAGAAAAGAAGGCCCAAAGACACATTCACGGATCCCAAGAGAAATTAGATCAGAAATTCTGATTTTATAAATCTCGACAGATAGAAGCTGTCGAGCAGGTGTCGAGCACACGGGGCTGAACAGCTTACTTAACCTCGACACATGCTAGCCAATTATATAAAAGAGTAACATATGTTCTTAACAAGTGAACTACATATGTCCTAACATTAAGGATTTCAAATTAATATGCATGTTATTATAAGATGCATTACAAAAGCATGTAATAAAGAAATATTTTATAAGAGGCAAACAATTAACAAAGGAAATTAACAGAAGCACAAAATTTAGTTACAAAACTGGCTATAGCCTAAGGCTACAACCTTACTCAATATCATTAACATTACTATATATTTTGAAAATCTAACCGTTAGATTGTATGTTCTTTATACTCTTAATACACATGTCAAATTTTGTGTCAATCAGATATTATTTACTATAAGATTTAAAAGATTATATTTTATGCATAATTTTAAATTACAAAAACTTGCAATTTAAAAAATTTATTGATGATATAGTTATTGATTTTTAATTTTCTAGAAATTTTGCAAGTATGGAGGATATAAGAAGAAAATGCAATCCAATGGTAGATTTGTCAAAATTTACCTCCAATAAAAAGATATTGAGTAAGGTTGTAGTCTTAGACTATAACAAATTTTGTAGTTAAACTTTGTCTTTATAACAGAATAGGAAGTTTCTTCTTATTAGTCTTTTTCTAATCCCATCTGTAATTTCATTTAAAAGGAATAAATAGTGAGTGTAAGAAGATAATATTAAAATAGAGGAACCCATAGTAAAGTGTGTGTAATAAGTAGATAATATTGGAAGTAATATGAACAACACTACACAAAAATAATGCAGTTTTTTGGTCATCATCTATAGGTAAAATCAGTCAAATGCTATCTCTATCTAAAATTTTCAATGCCTTAATTTTGGCAGACAATATATTGACCATAAAGACCATAGTGCATGAATAACTTTTCAACAAAGTCTTCTGGACAAAATTTTTGAGGATGTAATGTGACCTCGCTTAATTTTCTTGGAAATTTCTTCCCATATCAATTGAATTTGCTAACAAAAATATTAACAAATAATAAAATAATAGAAGAGATTTTACTAATAGATACCATTTGGACATTTATTAATAAACCACTTTAAAAAAAAAATTATGAAAAAAATAAAAAAATAACTAGTATTTTTTTATCGTTGTTTCAATTTCTCATAATTTTTTTTTTTTTTTATAAAATAATTAATTAATGAATGCTCTAAAAGAACTCATTAAAGGGATCATAATATAAGTTACTACATATATCACATTATGAAAGCTAGGTTGACTAGCTTTTCTTCTACCTCTCAAGGACAATAATATGTCTTTATGGTCACTTTCAATCAATTGATTAAAATGTGTAGTGTAGCTTTTATAATCAAAGTCTCCTAGACAAAAGTGAAGAGGATGTAATTTTCTAACCCTAATTTTGGTTTCTTTGACTGGTTGTCCACTAATTGTAAAACATATAACACACTCTATGCGTTAGGTATGAAGATATTGTGGTATAGGTTCAAATCCTTTAGTATCTTAAAAAAAAAAAATAAATAAAACCACGCTATAACCGTACGTAATATTGAGAGATTAAACAATAATAAAAGATAAAAAAGGACTTCAAGATTTATAGTTTCGAAAAATGCATGCCACCGTTCATCATAATTAACTTCAATGACATGATGTTGGGAGATTCTTATATGTATTGCTGTTTATATACATTTATGCTTGGAGGTGCTCTATGCTCCCTATGGACATTTATCTTTTTGGAACTACAGTGAGTCTATTCAGTCTAGAAAACAAAATAAGTTACAAAATAAGTTGTAGTTGAGTTCAATTAATTTTTACCCACTACACTATCTTACAATCACATACTAACTCAACATTCTTTTTTAAACTAAAAAATGCCGTATGGTGTTTTATAATAAGTTTTGATAGAATTAAATTCTAAAAAATAATAACCGGTTATGAATTATATATCTATAATTCTCTTACTCTTATCTAATTCATATTAACTATTTTTTTAGAAGAATATATTAACTATTCTATAAATACTTTCTCAAAAAAAAAAAAAAAAAACTATTCTAGAAATAAGTTTTTATTCTGGCTTGTGCGATTCAATTGTCATCAATGGTTCTTATACAAGATTTAATCATTTATATCTTATTATTTAGCTTGCTTTCATTTTCTATCAATTTTTCATGATGTAAGGTCACTTAAGGTTATCTATCTATTATCAATATAATAAAAGTTTAAAAATCATGGTTATCATAAGTAGATATCTCACCTAATTGTTTTTCATTATTACTTTTTATTTTTATAAATATAATAGAATTTAAATTTATAGTGTCCGCTTTATGATAATTGTTTTCTATTATCAAGTCAAGACACTGATTAGTTTTGATGTAAGTGGAATTTGAACCACAAATCTATTATTTGCCCTATAAGAAATTTTAACTGTTAAGTTAATTAGATCCCACACTCTTAACTAATTCTAAGGTATACTTCTTTTTATAATAGTTTTACAATTGAATTTTGATTAACAGTTCTTGATACACAATTTTTGTTCATTTTATGAAACATTTAGAGATATTATGTTTTAATTAAATATATATATATATATATATATATATTCTATAAATTCATGATTAAAATCGTGCCATGCACGCTAAAATTTTTTTCCAATGCAGTGAACTAGAATTCAATTCATAAAGATATAGAGAACGTGAATAACGCTGCACAAAAGTAGTCATTTTGATTAGTAGCATGAGAAGATAATAGTAGAACAATGAACCAACGTGTATAACACTGCCAAAAAGTAATACTAAACAAAGTTTGATAGTCAATTATGGTCAAAAAGCTTTTTTTTTTTTTTTTTTTCCCTCTAATTCGAAAAATTGTAAACCTTTGATCTTTGGAAAAGATAGAGATTGAAGCAAAGCAACACTATTTCACAAGATTTGTAAAAACTGTTTATAATTCCACGCACTCACACCGATTCACTAATACATTAATAACACCATAATTAAAAAAGAAGAATCCCTGTAGGAAACTTTTTAGATTCCTATAACAGAATTTCCCGCATGCTCCGCTGTATCTGTAACAGATTTTTTGGGAACCAAAGGCTATATAGTTTGGGACGACACCATTTGGTGTTCTTTGCTTGACAATCACTAAACAAAACGTCAGCGTTTAGTTTAGTGTCAGGCTGTCAGTACGTGTGCCACTCTGAACTTTAGTGTTGGCACGTTGGTGCTGATGTGAAGGTTTATCTCTTTTTGGACTCGTTAATACGATGTTGTTGGCTTCATCTTCTTTAACATTTTCATCTTGGACTGAAACATTTTATTTATTTATTTTAGATATGCAATTCAATATCTAATGTGAAAATAAGTATATATTACGGTTTGAGGAATTTGTACGAGAAATATGAGAGAAGGGTTTGTGGTATATATAGGTTTGAAAAAGATTATGTAATGTGGCATTGTTTAAGAAGCTTCACATGTACATATTGAACGTTTCCAGATTTTTGCCTTATAAAAAGAATTTGGTGCCGACAGGTAAGCCCTAGGTGATTATTTTTTATTGGCACGCATGTGTTTTATTACTAAAATTGTGAGTTGAACCTATGATTCTTACTTATTGTTGGAGAGGGTTATGTTTCAAATACTTAGCCTTTAGTTTTGTGTCTCATATTGGTTAGAGATGAATCAAGTTATTTATACTACTATTTAAGGAAATTTTCTTGTTTGGGATCTTAAATTTAGATATTTAACAGGAAATTATTGTGTACTCTCGGAGTACCATAAATGCATACTCCTTCCTCTCACATGAATGGTGGGTCCTACTAATTAAATTTATGGTGAGACCCATCATTTATGTGAGAGGGAAGAGTACGCATTTATGGTACTCCGGGAGTACCTAATAATTTTCCAATACGTTCAAATTCATCTCTTTTTAAAACTTAAATAATAGGGTTACACGTGTAAAATTACTAATTTAAAAACTCCAATTTAGCTAAATTAAAAAAAAAAAAAAAAATTGTCCCACCTCCATATTTTTCTCTCACGTTAATGGTCAAGTACAAATACAACTTCTTTTTTTAAAAATAAAATAAAATAAAAACGCTCATAGGACCTCAAATATTTTACAAATTCTTTGTCAAAGGAGCATTACCACCGCTTGATAAAGCCCCACCTTAAAGCAAAAGTGGGAAATATGAAACCCACCCCATACCCTCACTATTGCTATTCCTACATCTTTTGTTGAATTTTCTACCAAATAGGTAAAGAAATTGATTTTGAGGAACTCTTACATCATACCGTGTGATGCACAAACTAATTATAAAAAGGAGTAAAAAAAAATTATAAATTAATATTGCTCACAAAAGTATTACCAAATAATAATAGAAATTACCATAGATCATGTTATGACAGCAAGTATATGTTAACTAGCCAGTTTTAGTTATATTAATTGGTAAAAAAAAAAAAACTGTGATAGAATAAGAGTTTAGAGGTTCAAATTCTGCTTGCACCAAAGACAAATTGACATCATAATTTGAAATCTATTGTGTGTGTGTATATATATATATATTTAAAAAAAAAAACTAACGTTTCTTCTACGTCTCAAGGACAATAATGTGTCCTGAAAGTCCTTTTTTTTTTTTTTTTTTGAGAAGAAAGTGTGTCCTATAGTCAATTTCAATAAATTGATTAAAATGTTGTGTTGACAAACTTTTTCTACTAAAGAAAAGTCTCATAATGAAAAAAAGTTAAGAGGATGAATTTCTAACCCTAATGTCTTTTCTTTGACAAGTTGTCCACCTAATAAGAATGACATTTCAACAAACAAAAAACACAAGCAAGAAGGATTATTAGAGTTGGAAGGACCATTAATGGCCCGGCGAGGACTTTGTTACCTAGAAAGCACGGGAGATGGAAACTGAAAATTGGGACATGCATGCGCAATTGAATTGCTAAACTGACATAGTTATTATGAGAGAAGCTGAAATGCTCCCTCAGATTCAGTGAGATAAAAAATATAAATAAAAAATCTCACACCTGTGAGATAAATTGTGATTTCCTCTATCGGTCACATTATTATCGAATTAACGTGTTCATTGTTAGAGTTATTTGAAACTAATTAGTACTGTTGTTTCTATAAATATATATATATATATATATATATAAAATATACTTAAAAAAAAAAAAAAGAGAAAACAAATGGTAGGAGTTCTTTTGGTGGACTATTTAAATCAATAGGATTATTATGCATCTATGATAAAGAAGAATAGAGAAAGAAGCACAAGGTTGGAGGCTGCTCCAAACTTTCTCAATCACATATTCACTCCATCTATTATGTCCTATATTTTTCGTTTGAATAATAACCTTAGAAGCCAATAATTAGTAATATATTTAGGTATCACTCCATCTATTACGTCCTATGTTCTTTGTTTGAATAATCTTAAAAGCCAATAATTATTAATAATTTAGATCAGTGAAATACTAGACTATTTCCAACCTTTATTTTGATCTAAAATTATTTATCTTAATTAGTTTTCAACTAATTGAAGCATTTGAACAAAGTGAAGATTTTTTTTTGGGAACAAGTGAAGATATCTAATATTAGCTAACTATCCAGTGCATCGCATGGATTAGAGACTAGTGATAACTATTAGTGTTGACTTGACTAGCTTTTCTTCTACGTTTGAAAGATAATAGTGTTTCATGTCGACTCGCTTTTATACTAATCTGCATGTTATTATAAGATGTATTACAAGAGCTAATAATAAAGAAATATTTTAGAAAAAGCAAACAACAAAATTTTTTTTTTTAACAGAATCAGAAGTTTCTTCTTATTAATCTCTTTCTAATCCCATCATTAATTTCATTTTAAAAGAATAAATAACGAGTGTAAGAAGATAATATTAGAAGTAACATGAGAATTAATCACCTCTAACCTCTTCCTTAGGACCAAAACAAAATTATAAGAAAGTATTGGAACCCATGGATCTCAAAAAAGACACATATGAGGTTTGTTTTTCTACCAAGTATGGAAAATAATAATAATAATAATAATAATAATAGTAATAATAATAACTATAAATTTGAGGAACTCTTACATCTTGGTAAGATTATGCCGTGTGTTAGGTTCTAAAGACTTAGAATTTTATGTATGTAGAACTCTAATGTGTATTGTTGGTAAACCATGATCAAAACAGGTTGTTTAGTCTTGTTTAGACTTGCTCAAAGTTGTACCGTTTTATGTAAAGTTGGATTTAAGCTGATGCAGAAATTACTGTGCATTTTGGCCTGGCTCGATCAATCGAATCTCGGGCAGAATGCATTTTCTGCAGAATTCCAACTCAACCTTAGCTCATTTAAAACATTTAGGGTTTTATGTTTTTGCCCTAGGTATATAAGGCAAACCCTAGCCACGTTTTAGTGTTGTTTAGATTGCTATTTGTGTGAATCTCTTATGAGATCCTTAAGGAGCTTTTCTTCATATAAACTTAGGGTTATCAAGAAGGAGATTACTTCAACATATTGATGATCATTCAGTTGCTGCCATAGGAGCTTAAAGATACACAAGCGGGTGTGCTTGTAATTGCTGGAGAATCCAAGAAAGAAGGAATCCATGGATTCGGAGCTTGCACGTGATCGTATCAGTAAGTTTTACTGGTGGTTAGCAATAGGATGTTAGTGGTCTAAGTCCTATTGTATGAACTTCGATTTTTTCATATAGTGGATTCAAGTTTACCTTGAGGATAGCTAGGTTAAATCCTCCCCAAGTTTTTTACCGGTTTGGTTTTCCTGGGTCATCATATCATTGTGTTATTTATATTTTCGCTGTTATATGCTTGATATGATTATTTGATTGTGATAACCTAGATTTGTATAATTTGACTAAGTTAATCACTTGGCTAATTAACTAGGTTAATCCTATTGTTGTTTAAGGGGTCTAAAAATCTAACAAGTGGTATTAGAGCGAGTAGCTCTTTTGTTGTAGATCTTTTGATCTCTGAGCTGATCCTTGACCCTTGTTGTCATGGAATACGGACACTCTCTAGTTATTCCACCTCACTTTGATGGGAATAATTATGCCTATTGGAAAGTAAGGATGAAAGCTTTCCTGAAATCCATTAATGAGAGAGTTTGGAATTCCGTTGAGTATGGATGGGAGAAGCCCACTACTCCTGTGAGTGAATGGCAAACTTCTCAAAAGGAAGTAGCTGCGTTCAATAGTAAAGCTATAAATGTTATCTTTAATGCTATTTCTATGGAGGAATTTAAGAGAATCTCTAATGTTGAGGTTGCTCACACTGCTTGGAATATCCTCCAAACTGTGCATGAAGGCACAAAGGCAATTAAGATTAATAAATTGCAGCAATTAACTTCTAGATTTGAAAGCATTAGGATGTTTTTTGATGAAACTTTTGATGAATTCTATGCTAAACTTAATGACATTGTTAATTTTGCATATAATCTAGGTGAAATCTCTGATCAACCTAAAATTGTTAGGAAGATTCTTAGATCTTTAACTGAAGACTTTAGACCCAAGGTAACTGCCATCACTGAGAGCAAGGATGTAGACTCCATCCTTTGATAAACTTGTAAGATCTCTTCAGTCCTATGAGTTGGATCTACCTAAAGCTAGCAAATCCAAGTTAATGGCTCTTAAGTCAGTTGATGATGTTGAGATTGGTGGATTTGATGATGAGCTCTCTGCTACAGAGATTGCTTACCTTGCCAAGAATTTTAGAAACTTTCTTAAGAATAGTAACAGAAGGGCAAGAAGTACAAACACTGCTGAACCTAAAAATTTTAGGAAGAATAATCCCACTAAGGTTAGCAATACTGAAAAACTTAGAGAAAAAGTAGGTCAATCTCCTAATAATTCTTTGGGTCCTCAATGTTTTGGATGTCAAGGGTATGGTCATGTGAAATCTGAATGTCCTACATTCTTGAGGTTTAAGGGTAAAGCTATGGCTGTAACCCTCAGTGATAATGAAGTTTCTGATGATGAGTCTAGCTGTAACGAGGATGGAAACTTCATTGCTTTCACTGCTACTGCTGTAGTCAATGAAAGCGTGTCTGTTGAAGAGAACCCTTCTGATGGGGAACTTTCTGAGGATGCGGACCTTCAAGAGGCCTACAATAAACTTTGCAAAGTTGTTACAAAGGATGCTATGAATGTTGAACTTGCTTGAAGAAAATTGAAACTCTTGAGCTTGATAAGAAGAATTTGCTTGTTAAACTGTTTGATGCTAATGAACTTTTGAACAATGTGAAAACTGAGAATATGCTTTTGATTGATAAGGTTAAGAAATTAGAACTTGATTTATCTGTCGCTAGATCTGCTAGTTCTAAACTTGATCGAATGCTGAGTGTTCAAAAGTTTCCTTCTAACAAATCTAGTTTAGGTTTTGTTGAAAGCATCTCTGTGTTTGCACCCCATTCCACAAACTTTGTTCTTTCATCTTCTTCTGAACCTTCTGTGAGTGAGGTTATGAGTGAAACTGTCAAACCCCCTGTGAGTGAGGTTGTCAAACCTATAGAAGTTTCACCTTCTAGGAAGATTAGGGTTGATCTGAAAGAGTCTAAACCTAAGGAGTCTACCCTTTCTAAGGACAAGATGCATGGTAAACCTGCTTGGGTTCATCATTTTTGTGGAAAGTCTGGACACATTCGTCCAAACTGTTTCAAGCTGCAAGCTGCTAAACAAGAAAATAAGCCAAAAGTGTCTGTGCCTCAAGCATAAGATCCTATGATACTTATTGGTGAATTGGTAAAGGCTCTCAACCTTTATTCCAATCCTGGAGTTGGAAATCATTCTAATGTGAATAAGAACTCCAATGCTCGAGGTGCATCTAAAAAGTTTTGGATGCAAAAGACTCAATTTAATTGAGTCTTTCTGACATGGTCCGTGTGCTTCAATGCTTTACTCTTTGTGACCATTGTTCTTTGGTTTTTGTTTTTCCTTTTGTTCTAGGATTTGCATTGCATAACATTCATGCATTTCATTCTAGGATTTCTTTTGTTTTGTTTTCTTTTTTCTTTTTTTTTTTTTAAAAGGGAAAAAGGAAACAAATTGTGTTTTGCATTATTTTCTTGGTTTTGAAAACAAGGTTGGTCAATTTATTTTTACATAACATGTCTTGTGTACCTTGTTTAGCTTGGATAAGCTTATTTATTGAACTTTACTAGTTGAAGCCTTGTAGTGCATGTTGTGTGGGAAAGATGTTTATGGTTTTTGATCACTCTGTCTTGATCTTGAAGTCACATGTCTTTGACTGTCGGATTTGAACCTTTTGAGAAAGGCATAAATAACTACCTCACCACTGTTCACTAGCTAATCATGAACACCTTAGTGCATATCGTAAGATTTTGTGCTCGAGCAAGTGTAGCACATGCACAAAAACAACATAAGGTGTAGCCTCGGTTTAAATGCTTAAAATTAGTGTGTACATTATTGGGCTTAAAGCTAAATTAAATAAATAAAATTGGTGTGTACATTATCTCGGCTTTTAATAAGTTTCTGAACAACTAAAATTGTTGTGTACAATATGAGGCAAATCAAGAAACTTACATGATTGTAAGCTTATGATCTAGGAGATGTGAGAGTTATATGATGTAACTCTTTTGGTGATAGTCTCTTTCAAATTATATGTGATGAATTTTGTAGATTTTGTATTTAATTTTTATTCACATATCACCTCACATGTATCTCAAGCTTCTGCTAGTTGCACACACTACACAAGTTACTCTTTGCTAACCACTGTACATGTTATTGTGTGTGTTTTTGGTCTGACCAATCAAGTTCGAAAATACCTTGAGTTTTATGTAAAACATATTTGATGCTTGAAAATTTTAAGAGAATGTTTGAAAATTTTAATTTTGGGAAATCTAGGTTTAAAGCTTGTGTTTTTGAAAGATATTGCATTTCATACTCATGCATTTTATTTTGAAAATTCAATGCTTTGAGGAGTTTTTGTGCAAAATTTCCTTGTTTTTCAAAAAAATTGATTTTTTTTGAATTTCGATCGATTGAACCTGTTTTTTGATCAATCGAAATTGCGATTAAAATTTGATGTGAGCCTCTGTTTGTTTTGATCGATCGAACCTAATGTTTCGATCAATCGAAAATCGTGAGTCAAGTTTTTTTTAAAACCGAGTTTGACTTGTTCTTCATAACTTTTCAAAAACTTTTCAAGCTTTTCTCTCTCTCTCCAATTCGGACTAAGCTCCACGTCAAATTTTTGTAATTTTCCTCCAAATCTTTTGCAAGGTTTTTGTCTTCTAAGGCCGGTAAGACCTTATTGCCCCTCCTTTTTCTTTTATTTTCAAGTTTCATGCATTTTTCTTTGAGATTTTTGAACCTATGCATATTGGGGTTTTTGATGATTCAAGTCTTATTCTGTGAAATTGATCATTGGGTTTTTGTTGGGAGATGTTATAAACTTGATCTTGATGGTTTAATTCGGGCTTGTAATTAATCCGAATTGGGGATTTTGTTCAAATTGGGTTAAATTGATGAAATTGGCTTGTTGAATTGATGTATTTGATCATTCTAAACTATACTCTATCTTGTGTGATGATCAATTGGTCAATTTTTCTAAAAACTCAACAAGTGGTTTTTCAAATTTTGGGGTTTTTGTTAGAAACTCTATGCTCAAGCCAATTTTATGAATTTGAACTTCAATCGAACTTAGTTTCACTGCATTAGAGCATGCATCATGACATTTAACTGTTCATACATCATATAGACTTTTGTTCTATTGTTTTTGTGCTAACTTGCAGTCTGTCCTTGGTTTTTATTTTTTTCTCTTTTTCTTTTTGTTTTGCCTTGTGTTTTTGTCCTTTCCTTAGCACCATGCCAAAGAAAACTAGAGCCCAAAGGACACCCTCCACCTCTTCTGAGTCTCCCTTTAGGAGTGAGGTGTTTCAAAGTGACAAGTGCAGAGAGGTATATGAGAAGCTGAACATTAAGAGAAAAATTTGGGCTGAGTGGAAGGTGTTGTTAGATGAGTTAGATCCCGCCATTCGGGCAAATTTTGAGAGTCGAGGCTGGTTGTCTTTATTGGAGATAGATCATCCACCCCTGTCTGCCCTGATTAGAGAGTTCTATTCAAACCTCTCTTACCACGTCTATGATTCCAACACCCTTGTTCGGAGTTGGATACGAGGTGTTGAGTTCACCATTACCCCTAAGGTAGTGGCTGAGGTTCTTGGGGTTCCAATAGTTAGGCAGCCCGTCTATCCTTATGAGGAGTCTCCACCCCTTGATAACGTTATGTCATACATCACTGGGTCTTCTATCCAGTAGGGTTCTGATCCTTGGATCACGTCCGCTGAGCTTCCTGAGACTACCTATCTCTTTTTTAGGATAACGAGTCATTCTTTGTGGCCTATTTCTCATCTCCACACCATCCTTCTTGAGCGATGTATGTTTTTGTATGCACTTGTTTCTAGTGTTTCTATTTCTTTCCACCATTTGTTTCTTCATTCTTTGAACGAGATTCATAGGAGTAGCGTTGTTGGTCACGCTCTTGTTTATCCTATTTTCATTCATAGGATTTTGTTGTTTTTAGGTTTAGATGGTTTCCCCGCTTCTGAGCCCGTGCATATTACTGGTCCCATGGGTGCCTTCTTCCTTAGACAGAGGGCTGCTCATCTAAGAGCTAGAGTTCAGCCTTCTGGTGTTGTACCCCCTCCTCCCACTTCTACAGATGATGCACAGGTTGAGGCGTCTGGTGCTACTGCTGATGCTGATGTTCCTCCACCGGCTACTTCGGATGATTCTGACATTTGACGTACGTTGGATCATGTCTTGACCGTTCAGGCGGCTCATGGACAGATTTTGGTGGACTTGCTCGATGAGGTTCGTGCTTTGCGTGCAGAGCTAGCACATTTTAGACGACCACCTTTGCCACCTCCTTTTGATGATGGATTCTGATTGCCCTTTGGCATTCCGTCACAAAAAGGGGGAGTAGCATTTTGAGTAGCTTGTAGAGTTTTTGTTGATAGGGGGAGAAGCTTGTTTTTACCCTTTGTTGTTCATAGGGGGAGTTGTCTCTATTTTCTATAAAGTTGAATTGTTTGTGTTCCCTTCATTCTCTATTTCCTCTTATTCTCTGTTGAGTTTTTACTCTTTGTTTGAGTTATCTTTGTCAATACGTGACAAAAAGAGGGAGATTTAGATGAAATCCATATTGGGAATATGTGTGGAAAAGACAAGAATGTTCTGTTTAGGGGGAGTTAACATTGTTTTTGGATGTATCTAACTTAGGGGGAGAGTTAGTTTGCATATTTGTTGATTTACTGTTTTTCTGTCACACATGCATTTATGCGTTTTGTTTAGTGTTTCAGGAAATATACAGGTTAATTCAATTGAGTTGCTGTCTACACTTGCAACTGATGGATAGTAGTTAGGATTGGATTTGTTGTTATGAGCTTTATTTTTGTAAAGGGCTTTTATTTGTAAACTTTGAGCTTTTAGTTTGTGTTTTGTCACGGATTGTCAAAGGGGGAGTTTGTTAGGTTCTAAAGACTTAGGATTTTATGTATTTAGAACTTTAATGTGTATTGTTGGCAAACCATGATCAAAACAGGTTGTTTAGTCATGTTTAGACTTACTCAAAGTTGTGCCGTTTTATGTAAAGTTGGATTCAAGCTGATGCAGAAATTACTATGCCTTTCGGCCTGGCTCGATCGATCGAAGCTTAAGCTCAATCAATCGAATCCTGGGCAAAATGCGTTCTCTGCAGAATACCATCTCAGCCCTAGCTCATTTAAAACATTTAGGGTTTTATGTTTTTGCCCTAGGTATATAAGGCAAACCCTAGCCATGTTTTAGTGTTGCTTAGATTGCTGTTTGTGTGAATCTCTTATGAGATCCTTAAGGAGCTTTCCATCACATAAACTTAGAGTTATCAAGAAGGAGATTACTTCAACATCTTGATGATCATTCAGTTGCTGCCATAGGAGCTTAAAGATACACAAGCGGGTGTGCTTGTAATTGTTGGAGAATCCAAGAAAGAAGGAATCCGTGGATTCGGAGATTGCATGTGGTCGTGTCAGTAAGTTTTACTGATGGGTAGCAATAGGATGTTAGTGGTCTAAGTCCTATTGTATGAACTTCAATTCTTTCATATAGTGGATTCAAGTTTACCTTGAGGATAGCTAGGTTAGATCCTCCCCAGGTTTTTTACCGGTTTGGTTTTCCTGGGTCATCATATCATTGTATTATTTATATTTCCGCTACTATATGCTTGATATGATTATTTGATTGTGATAACCTAGATTTGCATAATTTGACTAAGTTAATCACTTGGCTAATTAACTAGGTTAATCCTATTGTTGTTTAAGGGGTCTAAAAACTTAACACCGTGTGTTGCACGAGCTAATTATAAAAAAGAGATTATAAAATAGAAAAAGATAATTGAAATTTTTAACAAAAATATTAACAAATAATAATAGAGTTACTGTTAAACAGGTGATGCAAGCTAGGTTGTGTTGAGTAGCTTTTCTTTTACGTCTCAAGGAAATAGGGACAATAACATGTCCGATAGTCAATTTTAGGGGTGCCCAACTCAACCGGTGGCCCAACCCACCCGGTAAATCCGACCGGACCCGGGCCGACCGCCGGCCGACCCAACTACTCCGGCGGTCAGCGGCGGGTTTTCTTCTCCAGAATCTGAGGAAGCTCGGTTTGGTCTCATATCTTCTCCCCAAAACCCGAAGTAACCCGAACCGACTAAGATACATAGTAATTTCCAGCGAAATCTCAACTAGATCCATGAAATCTCCACCGAATTTGGTGAGATCTCGTTGTTTACGCTCAGATCTAGGTACAATCTAGTGGGTTTTGCTCAAATAAGGCTCAGATCCGATGAAAATATGATGGGTTTTGCTCAAATCTGGCAAACCCCGATGGTTTTTGCTCAAATCTGGCGAAACTCCGATGGTTTTTGCTCAAATATGGTGACGATTTGGTGTTTTTTCCCTCAAATCTCATGAGTTTTGCAAAAATCCGGTAACGATTTGATTTTTTTTTTGCTTAGATCTAGTGATTTTTGCACAAATCCGGTGAAGATCCAATGAAAAATTACAAATTGCCATCGAAAGGAATCTCTGGCAGCATCATCGTCAGCATCGACCGATCCAACCGTAGATCAAACAACTCCGATCCGACCTGACCCGTTGGTTTTTGCGGTCGGCGATGGGTTTTCTCGCCGGAAACCCGATGTCATCGGGTCAGTTGCGGGTTGGGCACAAACCCGACCCGGACCGACCCGTGGACACCCCTTGTCAATTTCAATCAATTGGTCAAAAAGTTGTGTTGATGGACTAGCTTTTCTAATCAAGGTCTCCTTGACAAAAGTTAAGAGGATTTATTTCTATTTTCTAACAGTAATTTTGTTTTCTTTGACAAATTGTTTACTAATCAATCCTCATCCCCCATCTGGCATCATTCAACACACCTTCAACAACATAGTGTTGGGAGTTTCTTACTTATCTTAATTAATCTCATCATTTCATTTAAAAATAATCTATAGTTTTTTTTTAGAAGAAAAATATATATAAAGTGTGTAATAAGTAGATAATATTAGAAGTAACGTGAACAACACTACATAAAAATAATGCAATTTTTTTTTTTTTTTGTCATCATCTATAGGTAAAATCAGTCAAATGCTATCTCTATCTAAAAATCTCAATGCCTTTATTTTGGCTGACAATATATTGACCACAATGACTAACTTTCCCAACAAAGTCTTCTCGATAAAAGTTTTGGGGATGCAATGAGACCTCAATTTATCTTCTGGGAAATTTCTTCCCGTATCAATTGAACTAGCTAACAAAAATATTAACAAATAATAAAATAACAGAAGATATTTTACTAACATATGCCTTTAGAACCTCTATTAATAAACTATTTTAGAAATTTTTTATGAAAAAATAAAAAAATAACTAATTTTTTTACCGTTGTTTCGATTTCCTATAAAATTTTTTTCTAATATATTTGATTAATGAATGCTCTAATAGAACTACTAACAGGATCATAATATAAGTTACCGTATACCACATTATGAAAGCTAGGTTGACTAGCCTTTCTTCTACCTCTCATGGACAATAATATGTCCTTATGGTCACTTTCAACATTCAATTGATTAAAATGTTGTGTCGACTAGCTTTTATAGTCAAAGTCTCCTAGAAAAAAGTGAAGAGGATGTAATTTTCTAAACCTAATTTTGGTTTGACAAGTTGTCCACTAATTTTAAAACATATAACATACTATACATTAAGTATGAAGATACTGTAGTATAGGTTCAAATCCTTTAGTATATATCTTTTTTTTTTTTTTTAAATATACCATGATATAACCGTAATATTGAGAGATTAAACGATAATAAAAGATTAAAAAGGACTTCAAGATTTATTGTTTCGAAAAATGCATGCCACCTTTCATCATACCTACAATGACATGGTGTTAGGAGATTCTTATACTGTCTTAATTAATAACTTGGCCTTACGCATCCTTTCAATTCTTTATAAGGAATGAAATATATATATATATATATATTAATATATGCATTGCTGTATATATGTATTTCTGTTTATGGACATTTATGCTAGCTGGGAAGTGCTCTAGCCTTTCTATGTTTCAATCTCAGCTTGAGTCTTATCTTTTAGGAGCTACTGAGACTATACAGTTTAGCAGGGATATTTTTTTTCCTCTGTTTTGGTAGTAGATATAAGTATCTCATTTGAATTGCATTGGGGCTTAAATCTTGGCTTTGGGGTTATTCTTTGAGTGTGTCTCATGTTTATTTAGGATGAGTTTTAGTTCATTGCTGTGCGCTTTGTTGGCTTTAGCAGCTCTAGCTATTGGCTATGTGCCTACTGCTGCAGAGGGCTGTGTGATGTTTGTTTGATATAGACTTCTTCTAACTGATGTATGTTTGTATTTTGTTGTACTATTCGTTAGCTTGATACTGTTAGAGTAAATGATTAAATTCACAATTTCCTAATAACTTTACCTTTTTGGAAAATCAGTAATTAGAGAAAAGAGAAAAAGAAAAGAAAATATGTAAGCACAACTCATCAAGCTAACTTGATAAAGTTAGGTTGGGTTGAAAAAACCTTCCTTTTGACCCAAACTAAACATGCACACCCTTACCCTTAAATTTTGTGAGTTAAAAATAATTGATGGGCTTTATTTGGAGCATATTCATATTTCCTTCTGGATGTTAGAAACATTATTACAATTTTTTTTTTCTAATTGAGATTGTTAACTTATTAACATTACAAAGATCTATTTTAGCAATTTGGTACCCGTAATGCATAGTCATTATATCTCATATGTGATTCTTAACACCATAAAAATTGCAATGTCCATTATTTAACAGACTAATTGTAAAACATATAATACAATATGCATTACGTATAAAGATACTGTGCTAAGTTCAAATCCTACAATACCCAAAAAAAATTAATAATAATAACCATATTGAGAGATTAAACCATAATAAAATATAAGTAGTAATAGTTACACATAATGTATACTACACACTGCCCAACATAATTGTGTATAACAATAAATTAATTAACCAAAAGAGATAATAGGTACGTCTAAACATTTAGTTTCAAACATTTCACCTCCATTGATTTGGAAATGGTATTTTTATATCCCAATAAATTCCTCTATGAAAAAAAAAAAATTTGCTCCTAATCAGCTTTCGGGGCTCAGACCATCTCCTCTGTCCCTGGCTGTGTTTTCCTCCCTCTTGGATGGATATAGCTTGGGCCTGTCAAGCCTCTTTTTTTCTTTAGGAAAACCGTCAAGCCTCTTGTAGTCCTTCTATTTGCAATATAAAATTATTCAGCCAAAAAAAAAAATTCATACACTACAATTAATACGTAGGTATAATCACGTTATCTACCGTATCCCCAACTCAGGCTCGTTTTGCTAATAAAAACAAATATTCACGAAAATCACGCACACACAAATAAACGTGTGTCTAAATATATATATATATATATATATAAAGCTAATTTATGTTTATCTCACTCCAAAAAATTAAAAAAAAATTAAAATTTTTTTTTTTTCTTTTAAGTCTTTATCTTAACTTATCTCATCCTTCGTCTGGAAGTAACGTGAACAATACTACACAAAAATAATATAGCTTTTGGTCATCAGTCATTGGTAGAATATGTCAAATGCTATCTCTATCTAAAATTTTCAGTGCCTTAATTAATCTTGATAGATAATACATTGACTTTAAAGACTATAATGACTAGCTTTCCCTACAAAAGTAGTCTTGACAAAAGTTTTGAGGATACAAGATGACCTGCATAATCTTCTTGGTAAGTTCATTCTTATTCTCATTTTTCTTTATTAGGACAATCTCAATTAATTGGTGGGGTTTGGAGGAACCAATGAACTGTCTGGATTTAGTCATCTTGAACTGTGGCAGACGGAAATTTGAATTATGGGCATTGAAATTACTAAACTCACTTACCAATAATTTCCAAGTTCTTGTTAATTAATTATCAAATAAGTACAAGAGAAACATTCAAATGGAGATGATGCTCCCTCATATTCTATGAGAGGACCAAGTCATGAATTAATGTCGTATTTGCAATATAGTTTCAAGTTCCAATGGTGCAATTATATTATACCCGAGAAAATGCAAAATTTGTTACCATGATGAGGGCGTAACTTATCACTTGATAAATCGAAGTAACAAACGATGTCAGGAATGTAAAACAAAATGTTTTATCAAAAGGATTAAAAAAATTTAATTTTTGTTTGAAGTAATATTAACGGTGACATTTTTTGGTGACAAATATTCTATCAACAAAACGTTGTAGTAATGAATCTATAAATGTAGTAATTAAAGGGAATTCCTGAGGTTACAGTCAAATTATTTATTTATTTTTTTTAGGGTATTAATAAGCCTACAACTCACCTAAATTGGACTCAATTGAAATTTAAGTGAAGAGAAATGTTAAAATTTAGACCCCTAGAATACACAATATGTTTAACCTAATTTATTTGTCAAGTTGTTACTTAGGTTAATTATTTAGATCTAGGTTAAACAGGTATCAATCATATCATAAACAACGAAAAAGTAAAGAACACAAGCGATATGATGACCCAAGAAAACTAATGAAACAATCCAGTTCCAAGGTAAAAAACCTAAGGAGGATTTAACCTAAATAATCCACAAGGCAACAATTCACTACTAGAATAGAAGTTTTTACAATAGACTTAACCCTAAATCTACTGCTACCTTTTGTAATACTTACATGACTACATGCAGCTCCGAATCCATGGACTCTTCTATTATGAATCTATTGCACGCAAACACTCCAGTTTGTGACTCTAAGAGCTCCACTCAAGGTTTAGATAATTAACTATAGTTGATTTGATTCAGCAACTTTAAATCTACCTGTTCAAATTGTGTGTAGAAAGAATTCCAATAGTGACTTTTAATGGAGAAGACACAACACATTTTAAATCTCAAAAGTGAAGCTCCAAAGTTTCTACAAAATGTGTCTTAAGGTTTTCTTTAAATACTTAGTGAAATAGATCTGAAACCCTAATCACTTAAGAGGCTTAATGAGTTGTTGAGACTTAATTAAATTCTGTAGATCTGTATCTCAATTGGTAGAGCATTCTTCTCGATCAGTCGAACCTAGCATGTTTCGAATTCCTGAACCTCCTACTTCTTTGTTCTTGTATTTTGAATTGTAGTACTTTGAGCATTGTACCTATAGACTTAGGATTTTATATCTAAACAAGTTTGTGCTCACTGTTTGCCAATTGTTCTAAACTTTTAGAACCTAATAAGAAAATTTTGTGTTATTCTCTTATCCAATTAAGCCTTTTTTGTGAAACTCATCATAACTTCAAAATTCTACAAAATAAAAACGAGAGAATGCGGAGAGTACCCAATTCCCTTAGTGAGAGAATCCTTGTAGCCCTTCATATATTGACCCTCTCCAATTGCCATACCCATTTAGAGGAAACCCAAGCCAAACACTCTTGATTCCCTTGTAATTGTTGCTGGAAGTCACAAAAGTTATCCTAAATCTTCAAGTAGCATTGTAGTATCAAAGAGATTGATTTTGCAGTTGGCATCTCAACTTGCAGAATCGAAAGCTATTGAAGAGTAAAGGCTAGTGCAACTAGATTTTAGCAAGAGCAAGGAGCTCAGATACAAGGACTTCTACATATGACTAGGAGGGTTTTGTATTGCAACTATGTTCATCAGTGGATTGATGTTTGTCTCGAAGAGTTTTGTCTACTGTGGATTTTTCTCTTCGTAACCCCATCATGTGTCTGGGTGTGTGAGTTGGGAATTGCTGTGATTTTGATTTATACTTGCTATTAATAATTGGCCAATTAATTAATCTGGACTTAATTTGATCATTTTATTAAAATTGGTAGTGCCGATACTTGAAGTTTAAACCATTAATTTTCATGCAGTTTGCTCACTTTGTAGAGATCATAGTAGAGAGCACCCAAATCTTCCATACCATTAAAGTTTGACTAGGTTGAATGATAAAAAGTATTGAAAATTTAAAAACACAACTGATAGAAAATACATTCTTCGTACTTCCTAAATGTGATTACAAATATGATTTTTTTTGAAAATTTTATGGTTTGAAATATTTTATGGTTTGAAATTATTCTACATGAAGATGCATTATAATTATAAAAGCTTATAATACACCCATCATTTAGATTTTTAGTTTTGAAATTCTGCCTCCAATTGTTTTTGGAGGTGACATGGTGATTTTGGAAATTTATGTTTTATACGCTAGAAAACTTTGTTGAACATGAAAGTAACAGATAAGGAATGTTCACCAACTCCATCTGTTGAGGAAGGCCAAACTGATAAGGAAAATGCACCAACCCAATCAACAAAGTCACACCCATGTAGTCTGCAAAATGAGATACAAAAGGATGGTAACGAATATAAAAATGAATGCAGATTGAATAAGTCTAGGGCCTCTGTTCCCCAAATCTTTCCCCAATCTCGTAATTTCATCTCAAAATGAATGAATTGTCAAAGTGTAAGAAGATAATATTGGAAGTACAATGAACAATACTACTTAAAAATAGATACGGTTTTGGAAATCAATCACAGGCAAAATGCGCCAAAATTTCAAATGAAATCTCTATATAACTAAAATTTTCAGTCCTTAATCTTGGCATACAATATATTATGTAGTAAAAGTTGGAGTAACTTTAGTATTTTCCTCCCTTTAGTGGATCTAATGCTCCAAATAATGGCATACTTGTATCCCTCCCTTCTGTGGGTATTTGACCACCTTGCTTTTTACATATTGAAAAATGTGGTAGCAAAGATCCAATTGTTTCTTTTTCTTTAGAATACTTCAAAGGTTCTCCATCTATTCTGTTGAGCCTTTTAGCTCCAGGCCTATATGGGCTTTGTTAGTGTTTATTTGGCCCATGTTCTTAAGCCTTTTTAGAGGCCTAGGGGCTGAAATTCCAGCACATCAGAGAGAGCACAGCAGAAAAACATAGCGAGGGCAATACCAAATGCCAGCTCCACAGAAGAGAGAGATACACAGGTTTCGATGTGAGATTTAACTTTCTCCTACCATGGCCATTGAAACCTATTGAAGCCAGTGTCTCAAAGGTATTTGGGGTTTCTTTCAACAAGTTGTTTGGAAGATTTCATTGTGGTGGAGTTGGGTTTGTAAAGCTCCTAAAGGGTAACCTTGTATTTCTCCAAGTTTGTTGTGTAGGCTCAAGTTGTGCTATAGTGGATTATTCAGAGCTTGATCTACGGATGTATGCTTAGCACCAAACCATGTAATTCTTGAGTGTGCATTGTGTAGGCCTTCTAAGTGTTTGATAATTGTCTTTTAGATTCCATATTGCATATCTTGCTAGCTTAGGCTCAGTATTTGTTGTCTAACCTCCATTACCTTTGTGTTGGTAAATTCACACTTAGTTGACAATATTGGGAGACTATGGTCTCACCAAGAAGTGAGTAGTTTTTCCCAACAGTTAGGGTGAACCTGTCCAAGTCCAAATACATTTCCCCTATCAGTCGATCATGTCATGGACTGCTTTAACTTACATTTTTCTCAAATGGATTCAAGAGTTAAATCTGCTTCCCCACACAATTCCATATCTTTATTCTCAAATTCAAGACCTAGTGAGAGATTTTAGAACATCTTTGGGAAGTTCCATGCCAAGATCAGGAGGCACTGCCACCTCACACATTCCAGTCGTTTCATACTCCTCCTAGACACTGATGTTTATTGCAATAAACATCATAATGTGAGGAAGCCTCAAATTCAAAAGCAGATTGCCCTATCCAATGAGCCTATTGGAAATATTGAAGATATCAAAATTGGTGAACGCTAAGATGCATCACAACTTGGGTCTGCCTACTGGTAAAATTCATGCATTATTAGTGAGTTCACATAATTAAGACCACCAGAGAAACATTTAAGCCCATCCAAAAAGCAGTTGGCACAGAAAGGATAGGGAAAAATAACCTGGAAATCAGTTGGCATGCAAGTCATCATCCATATGCTGACTAATATGATCAAATTTCCTTGGTGAGAAAGTGTCAGGTACTGGATGGCAGAACTGCATCTTTGATAAATGCATATGGCCCATCCCATACAAGTTACAATCAATTTGACAAAAAGAAAAGCTTAGATCTTAAATAATTGTAAATCAATTAAAAAAAATGAATTGAAGTGTTCAAACATTGCACAATAATGAATCCCAATAGGGAGTCAGTCACATGTGTCACAATGGGACTCACCTCATACATGTCTAGTGTGGAACACAAAACTAGTGGTTCTCAGGTGTGCAAATGTTGCCAACCCAGCCACACCATACTACCAATTGCCTAGTGGGTTTATGTTAGCATTTCTTGTTATAAAATAACCATATTATAAGTATCTTACAAACCAAGATTCATTTGGGAACCACAGATTTATTTTTTATTGGACATCTCCCTAAAACAAAATCCTCAATGATTCAAACGTAGGGATGCATTTACCAGAAACTGGAGAATAAAGGGAATATGCGATTCATGGGGCTATAAACTTCTATCAAGAGCAGCACAAAAACTTCTACAAATAATACTTTTCTTAATCTAACTTAAAAAGTCACTGCAAATACAAACCAATAGGTTGCAACTTTTGAAATGAGGGCAGTGGTTAATATACATCACTCTTGAAATTCTACAAGAGAGAGAGAGAGAGAGAGAGAGAGAGAGAGAGAGAGAGAGAGAGAGAGAGAGAGAATTATTTTTGAAAGTACACCAAATCATGCACAGTAACCAACTAACCATGTTTACAACTATGCATTTTAAGCAAAGAATCTCTGTATAGTACAGAAGATGAAAACACCATGATAGAACTTATAAAAAAAAATGCCAACAAAGGAATGGCAAAGGAAAAAAAGCTCCACTAAGCGAGCAAGCATCAATAAAGGAGTTGATGAAAAAATAAAAAATAAAATAAAAAATAAAGAACCACAAAAGGATTCCAAAAACCAAATGAGCATCAGTCAAAGGTTGAAGAAGTGTACCAAAAGAAGATTGACAGCACAGGAGACATCATGTGGATAATAGCTATATCTATGTCAAGGTGTTCAATAAACATACTCATAGACTACTAAATGAATATAAGAGAACTCTCAGAGAGAGAGAATAATGTTTGTAGTTGTATTTTCACGAACAGCTCTTCAGATGAATGGTGATCATAAAAGTCCTTGCATGTACAAGGCTGCAACCATGTCATGCTGTCGATTTGAAGCAGCATTACCCTTAAGCTGTAAGAGTTCAAACCAAAGCAAAAACATATGATACCTGCAGGATCAGCAATGCAAAGGATAAATTCCAGAAACACCAAATAACAAACAACACAGAGGTTAGAACAAAACCTGTTGCAACCAAGCATACCTTCAACGCTTTCTCAAGAGCAAGAGATACGGCATGTGCAGATATAAATATGGATAATTTAGTAAAGAACAATGATGTACTAATAAAGAAAGAAAGGAACGCTAAATGCGTTTGAATCCGACTGCGAATCTGCCATTGATTGTCTTCGAATTTACGGGAATGCCATGAAATTTTGCTTCTGGGAACGGAATAGGAAGAATGAGGGAAGGTTTTGAATTTGGGGAGTTTCGAGGGAAATTGAAAATTTATAAGTAACTTTGAAAGCTTCTGTGGCAGACTATTGCAGATTTGTAATCCCAGAGAATGTCAATATAGCAAATTTCTCTCCACTTCTTTTGTTAAATTCTGGATGGTCCACAGTTATAATTTTTTCTTGTTTAATAATAAATAACACTAACATCTTATGAGATTTTAGGAAATGTCAAAAGAACCCCTTATATTTAAAAATGACACTTTAACCTCTTGTGATTTTTATTTTTTGATAGAATATAACCTCTTGTGATTATTATTCTTATTTGATTTCTTCAATTTTTTTTTTTCCTTATCGTATAATCAATCTGGTTAGTGAGCTTGTTTTTTTAGATTATTATGGAGGAGAATTTAACATGAAAAATACTATTTTTAGATTATTCTAGAAGTTGTTATAAAGCTAATAATTAAGGGGCAAACAAAATTTTAATATTGAGTAAATAGTGCCTAAAAAATAACCTATCTTCCATGCACTTCTCTATACCCTAAACTATGAAGTAGTCTCTTTCTACATCTTTGACCTAATCACCTAATTCTTGAATCTCCTCTCCTTAATGTTTCTTATGATATCCTTATTTCTTACCTTCATGTTAACACCTTCCTCATTTTGGCTATTAGCCACATTAACATTTTTCATCCATTACTTATTAGTAAAGACCATTTTGACACAATACTAAAGGTTAGGGTACAAATTCGTAATTTACCCTAATTATTATTAATTTTGTGAGTTATGTTTACTAATCACGGTTTGACATTTGGTCCATTCTTCTCCACTTCAGTCCATTTTGGTATAATTTGGTCCATTTCGTTTCATTTGGTCCACTTTAGTCTATTCAATCCAATTTGGCTTAATTTAGTCCATTTCGGTCTATTTGGTCTACTTCGGTCCAATTTGGCCAATTTTGATTTACTTTGGTCCATTTTGGTTCATTTCGATCAACTTTAGTCCATTTCAACTAACTTTGGTCAATTTTGGTGTACTTAAATAAAAGTACTATTTTTAGATTATTCTAGAAGTTATTGTAATTTACCCATCTTTTTGGAATTGAATAACATGGGTAAGGTTAAGAGGGCAAGACCTGATGAGATAAAAATAGAGGGAATTGGCGTTTTACCAAATGGTCTGAAATGTGTCACATGTTGTCCATGGAGTTTCAAACTGAAGGATTAGCATATTCAAAGATTCTAACAACGGTCACCACTTTAGATTGTTCCTTGTAGCTTATTTCCTTATTTGTAGAAGTGATTTAGTGATTTGTATTATACTATGGTGACAGACTTGAATGCTATATTAATAATAGTGTGCATGCTTATGTTATTTATTGCACACTTACATATAATTGTATCAATCACTATAATTATTTCATTACATTCAATAAGGCTTGTATTATTACACAAATAGATGCAATTATTACAATCACTACAAATAATCTAGAGTTAGTGCCTCTACTTGTCCTCATTATCACCTAGGTAAGTGCACTCCAAATTTCTCACAAGCCAATTTGTCCTTCTCGAGGTGGTGAAATACCCAATAATTAGTCCAATTATCAATCCACAAGCATATCCTATCACAACACTTTCCAATCAAATCCTTCTACTATTTATAATTCTTGCCTTGTTACATAAGTTGGTAGCTCAATGTTTCCACATTTCTTTGACACCGAAGAGCCACATAATCTCAAGCTTCCCTCAAAAGTGGAAATTGAAGTACTTTCTGCCAAAAAACCAAGAGAACCACCTTGAATACCCCAACCCATTATTATATTTGGGTCAGATGAAAAAGACAATCTTCATAAAGTGACTAAATAAGTACTCCTCAAAGAAAATCAACAACTTGCAGCTAGATATTCCATCTAGAGTCCTGTAAATAAATGAAGATTATGATTTATGAAAAGCAATTAGAAATAGTGATCTTCCATAACAGAGAAAATAATGAAGGCATCAAACAATATTTATGGCATAGGCCACAAAGCAGTCCAAACAAACAATAACATTCCAGGAGGCAGCAACATACATAGTCAGGTGCACAACACAACGTTTAAATAGGTTTTTCCAATTTTATATTACAAAATGTTAATAATATAAGGAATAAAAAAATGTGTAAGAATAGCCCACCTAAATTTAACTCAAAAACCAAAAGCTACCAACTAGTAAAAATCACAAGCCTACACATACACCGTACCACGCATGTTATATAAGCAGCTAGTTAAGGCAGGGTGATACGTAAGAAAGTAACATTAACTGTAATGGATAACATGCACCAACACCCATTCAACATTTATAAAAAAATTTGTTCTTTCCTTATATTTCTGTCCATTGCAATAAACATGAAGATGATTGTCTAAAATGCACCAACACCCATCCAACTTTCACCAATATTTAGAGAAAACTTTTATTTTCCTCAGGGACATGGATATGGGCATTACCCTTAAGTGCCTTTAGTGGTCATGTGACATTCACATGGTCACCCCTCATTCTCAATTTCAGTTGAGAGTTGTTAGGTTCTAAAGACTTTGGATTTGATGTATTTAGAACTCTAATGTGTATTGTTGGCAAACCATGATCAAAACAGGTTGTTAGTTTTGTTTAGACTTGTTCAAAGTGTGGGCGTTTTATGTAAAGTTGGAATCGAGTGGCTGCAGAAGTATTAGTGACTTTCGGCCTGGCTCGATCGATTGAAAATTAGATTCGATTGATCGAATCTCGAGCAGAACGTTTTTCTGCAGAATTTAGAGTAGCTCTGGATGCTCTTGTTGCTCATAATTTGCAGTTTGTGTGAATCTCTTGTGAGATCATTGAGGAGCTTTCCTTCACATAAACTTAGGGTTTTCAAGGTAGAGATAATATCAACATCTTGATGATCAACTCGGTTGCTGCCATTGGAGCTTAAAGAATAACAAGCGTGGGTGCTTGTAGCTGATTGGAGAATCCAAGAAAGAAGGAGTCCGTGAATTCGGAGCTTGCACGTGGTCATGTCAGTAAGTTCTACTGGTGGGTAGCATTAGGAAGTCAAGCGAGGAGCTTGTAAGTCCTTTTGTATGAACTTCGATTCTTTTGCATAGTGGATTCAGGTTTACCTTGAAGATAGCTAGGTCAAATCCTCCCCAGGTTTTTACCGTGTGGTTTCCTGGGTGATTATATCATTTTGTTATTTATATTTCCGCTGCTTTATATTCTTGATATGATTGTTTGTTTGTGATAACCTAGAATTGCATAATTTGACTAAGTTAATTACTTGGCTAATTAACTAGGTTAATCTGGTTGGTTTAAGGGGTCTAAAAACCTATCAAGAGTAACAAAATAAAAGAGACATTCACATATGAGTAGATTTTTCTACTTCCAGGCCAGACCCATCAGCAATTGTGCCCACATTACAAAAAATTTAAAACATCAAGTCACACTCAACACAAAACTAGCAGTGGAAAGAAAAATTACATGAAATCTAAATCTGATTATTAGCAACCATACCTCTTAAAAGCTTCAGTTTTACTATGCAAAAGCACATAAACTACAGAAATGAAATCTGTATCATTTTGAATAGCAAGAGCTATGACATTGATGGTGTCAAATTGAGGATCAGTTCCAAGATCTCCTCTAGATTCTGTTTGAATTATAAAATTGTATGAGAGAATTTATAGAAAGATCATTTGATCCAAAAGTAATTGTAGACATGGAAAAATTCCCGACCTATCACAAGCTGACACGTCACACTACCAAATCCACAAAATGCAGCCAATTACGAGGCACCACATATTGCTGCTAGGTTTTGCTATCACTATTCAGAAACCAACAGAAATTTGCCAAGTGTCATGCAAGAACCAATCATGTATCAGCTCGTGCAAGCGATGATATAAGCAGCCTCGCACATGTAAGCAATGACCTAAGCAACCTCGCACGTGTAAGCGATGACACAATCATTCCAGCCTGTGCAAGCGATGACATAAGCGGACCAATCAAGCTCTGCCATGTGTCACCAATCAGACTCCGCCACATGTCGCTTACCTACCCCTAAACTCCTATAAATAGAAGCCTTCCTAAAGCATTTGAAAAAATCTAGGATCTGAAGAGATCTAGGGATCTAGAGATCTAGAGAGGAGGGCTAGAGATCTAGAGATCCAAGAGATCTAGAGATTTGGAGGAGACCAGGCCATTGGAAGCACTCAGAAGTCTAGAAGCTCTGCCGGAACCAAGCTCTAAAGCCTCCAAGAACTTCAAGAACTTCAACTTCGAATACGAAGAACATTCGAAGAGAAATTATCCAAATCATCCACCTAGATCCAAAAGTTCACTGGAATCAAGCTTAAAAGCCTCCAGAAACATCACAAACCACAAATCAGCGAAGCTCTACGGATTCAAGCCTCTAAAGCCCCGAAGAACTTCCATCACAAACCTTCGAATATAAAGAACATTCGAAGAGGAATCATCCAAATCATCTCAAGGTTCACTGGAATCAAGCTCAAAAGCCTCCAGAAACATCACAAACCACAAATCAGCGAAGCTCTACGGATTCAAGCCTCTAAAGCCCCGAAGAACTTCCACCACAAACCTTTGAAGACGAAGAACACATCAAGAACACGAAGAACACACGAAGAACACGAAGAACGTGAAGAACGAGAGATTTCTAACAAGCTCATAGCCAGAGATTCATTGTAATTCTGTTTCAACAATCTTCGATCTATCCCTCAACCAAATTGAAGGATATTTTGTGTTCAAATCAAAATTACATTATTACAATCCAATTAACAAATCTTTCAAGGAGATTGAATCAGAGGATAACTCTTTTGTAATTACAGAGAATTGTACCACACAATCATCAATACAAATTCACATTTGTGACACTATTTTTACTTGTTTGACTTTATTTCGAACCGAGAAATTTAGTCGTCCACAGTAATGATAAGCATAAATAATGTTCTAATTATCTAGTTCTAGAAAGCAACAAAAGTAGGAAGAAAATGATTTTTAATCATATGAATGAACACTAATCTCCTCCTACAATATAAGTTTCAGTATACCAAGACATACCACAATGGATTCATATTCCAATACATTCCCCAAGGAAAGAGAGAGACCATGACTAATTTTATAAGCAGGTATAGAAAATTTCCTTATCCCAGTAATACAATAATTTGCTCCCACTGATGAAAATTAGAACATCAACTGGTTATTTGGAATTTTGAGAGATGTTAGGAGGTTGTTTTCTCAGGAAATGATTTAGAAATCATACCAATCACATAAATAATACTACCTTTCAAAAATTATGGCTTCATTGATGCTACATTGTTTCCTCGAGAAGTGCTTGAAAATCCAAAACCAAAAGGTAACACATCGGAAATTTGGAAGAATAAATAATAGGAAGTGTATGTATTTAATTAAAGTCTTTAACAGATAATTTTTTTTAAAAAATTACTAGTTCTAGGTAACCTTTCTCATCACAAGATAGCCATTTGCATACACTATCTGTAGAAGGGGGTGATAATACTAGTGTTAAGAGGTACAAGTAAGAGCCATCATTTTGACAGTAAGGATGCCCAAGACAAAAGGATCGGAATCAGAGCCACTAATTCTAGTGTAATTGTCCATGACTTTTGCTTCTCGACAGTCCCCCTCAAAGAAAGGGACAATATCACCCAAAATTTTCCCTAATAAGAAAATGACATAAGTTGGTCAGACATATTATAAAACATGCACTACAAGATGAGATCAATCACCACCAATCCTCCACACCCCCCCCCCCCCCCCCCCCCCCCCCCCCCCCCCCCCAAAAAAAAAAAAACACAAAAAGTAGAAAATGATCCTTCTTTTCCCCTCTACCAATACCAAAGGACCAATAAGGAAAAAATTGGAGAAATTGCATGCAATCCAGGAAAAAAAAAGTGCAACCTGATGATCCTTCAAAATTATCCTCCAAATTAAATATGGTAAGTGTAAGTGAAGCATTTTGAGATGCCCCATCTGTCCAGTCTACAATTGGGGGTTTCTTGCAAAGGTCATGGCAATTAGTTCTGTACATTTTTCCTGAGTGTTACAAATACGGATTCTGAGCTAACAAGCCAAGACAAAACAAAATCCCCTACTTGTTTTCCACCAACACAAATCTGATTTTGCAGATCCATTGAATCAGTTAGGGAATTTGTGCCCGCAAGATTCTCAATAGATTTATCATGTACCCTCCATAAAAATGGTTCATCTTTATGGCCACTTTGCATACATGGTAAAATCTGCACCAGATACTTCACATTCAACCACACCTGTTTGCGAACAACTTGAAGCAACATCTATTTGCTGAAATCTCTGAATAGCCATGCGAGTTACACCTAAGTCAGACTTTTTAACATTGTAAATTTGAGAATGGCCCATGGAAGCTGCAGAATCTGTAGTCATGGGCTTACAAATCCATGGTCCTGTATGCACTTGAGGACCTGTTGCTATGAAATCCACAAGTCCCGTGATGACTCCTATTCTGACCTCGTCACCAACATTTTCATGAGAACCAGAATAACCTTCTTTCAACCTACTAGCACGTGATAAGAAGTCACTGCTGTACAAAAGATGCAGTTTTCCATACATGGAAGAATATGAATGTTTTGCTTTAACCTCATAAGCCTCAGGGAAATTTGTTTGTTGGCCTGCAAGAGATTTCCTCAAATTGAAAGACTCAATATAAAACATCTGTATCTACATTTTTCATAGAACTATCAGCACAATTCCCTGCCTTAGTACCAGCCAAAAAACTTGTACCTGCAGGATCTTTAGTTTCAAGAACACATGCATGAATTATATGGAGACCAAGAGGCTCCAAATCATTCTTCTCCTTTTGCATCATGGAAAATGGTAATTGTTGGGTTTTGTAGAGCTTAGTTGTGTTTGATCCAATTGACGACCCGACTCGAAATAATGTTGCGTGGTTTTTAATGAAAGATTTTCTGAGGCTTAGTCTATGGAGTGGAGGCTTGGGCACACATGAGAGATGTCTAGTAAATTTTGAACACATTTCACAAACCAAACAAACACGATTGTGGTACAATTACATGAGTTTTGAATATCTCAGAGAGAGAGAGAGAGAGAAGGGGGTTTAAGAAAACACTAAGAAGAAACCAAAAGGTATATAAGACGATATTGCAGCTTCAGTGTTCGATATGGCGAAGGACCCCATCATGTTACATGATCAAAAGAAAATTTATGCTTAAAAGTGAAAAGGCCAATATCCAAGAGGACAAACATGCAACCTTATGATGAATTACATATCTAATGTTTCAGTAATTGCTAATGACTGCATTTCTTCAACCTCAAGACAATGGTTCAATACTTGTACTTGTCCCTTTAGTGAGTATTGGAGCATCTTCTACACATATTGAAAACTTGTGGTGACAAAGATCCAATTATTTCTTTATCTTTAGCATTCTTCAAATGTTCTCCATATATATTGTTATGCTTAACATGTCCAGTCATTGATTGCTTAATTCAGTAAGTTTGTTCTCAAATTCAAGACTTAGCCAAAGAGTTTTAAGAACATCCTATGGAGGTGGTAGGCAAGGATTAGGAGGCATTGTCACCTCATGCATTCCAGTCCTTTCATACTCCTGGAACACTAAGGAGAAATTCATCAAATGAATAACCAACAAGATAAAATGTCGACAGACTCATAAAAAGCAACAAATGGATGTGACCAAAACAGACCTCCCATATTGGCCCAAGTGACTGAACCATTTTCACTTCTGAACGAGTTTTTGAGAGGGGTGAATAATTTTTAAACTGTTGGCTAAGAATCTCTACAAAACCCAAAAGAACAATTCTTACATTGAACTATAAAAATCTTAAAAATTTATGTCATATAACTGTGAAGTCAAACAAACCATCTATGGAAGCATCCCCCTCAAGTTCATAGACACTTTGAGGTTTATTGCAATAAAAATCCTGATGTGAGGAAGCCTCAAATTCACTAGGAAATTGCCATATTCAATCAGTTGGAATTGTGGATGATTATCCAAATTGGTGAAGTTAAATATGCATAACAACTTGGGTCTGCCTAATGGTAAATTCACACATCGTTGATGATTATCACATAATTATGAGCATCAAACAAATATTTACAACCTTCCCAAAAGCATTTGGCACAGAAATGAGAGGAAAAGATAACTTGGAAATCAGTAGGCATGCAAGTCAACTTATCCATATGCTATTTATGCGAACTAATATGATCAGATTTCCTTGGTGAGAAAGTGCCTAGTACTAGACGATGGAACTTCATCTTTGATACATTAACAAAATTCTGGCCAACTCTATTATACTCCCTTCCCTCTAGGTCCATCTAAACTAGCCATAACAGTAGTATAAGTATAAATTCATCTTAAAAACAATAGATGAGAATGTTAACGGACTTATATTACAAAATTTAATTTTATTGTAATTTTACCTTTGTAGCAATTTTTTTTTTTTTTTTTTTTTTTTTTTTTGTTTTTGAAAAACACAGATAACTCTTAAAATGATACCAATTCACATTTGTAGCATTAGACAATGATTTAAAACAAACATTGTTTTAGAAAAGTTAATAGTGGTTTTTAGTTTACAATGGACAGAAGAATTAAAATGACGGTTTTGTGAAAATTGACAAATTGAAATGACAAAATTTCAACTTGCAAATTGAATTTTTGCCCAAAAAAAAAAAAATGTATATTCATAATATATATATTTAGCACCTATAATAAAATTTAAATCAATATATCATATTCTAAGAAGCCAAAGTTGTGAAATGAGTTTCACTTCCTTTTCAATTGAGAATTCTATTCCAAATATCAAACATTTAAAAAAAATTACAATAGGAAAAACGAATTACATTGTGTCATCTTAGAAGGATAGTAGAGTACCTTGGAAGGTGCAATAAGAGATATCAAGGCCATGGATGGGGGGCCCATGTATTGTTTGATGGTGAGGATCCGTATTATTACACACATCAATCAATCAATATATATATATATATATATATATATAAATAAGCAGAGACCTCATGTGAGAAAGCATGAGGTTCTACCACGTAGCACTCTAATGTTGCATTTAGCATTTATTTTTAATACCTCTTTTCATTAAGTTTTTTTTACTGTTACCCAATAGATCATAGTAATTTATTTTTACTATTATATAAATTTAGTATTTTTTACCTCTTTTTATTAAGTATTTTTTACTGTTATCCAATAGATCATTGTAACTTTTTTTTTTTTTTTAACTATTATATCAAATATGAGTTGTTCTTGACAATTAGACCAACTAGCTTGAACTCCATGCATATGTATGGATACACTAAAAGATATATAATAAGATACATAATATAATTCTTATGTATATAATTTAAATACTATTGATAATCATTTTTATATTTTGTTAACTCTTTAAAAAAATTTGTAAGGATAATATTAGATATAAAATGTAAATTGTCTATTTTTTTAAAAAAAAATTATTGTGAAGCAATTTTTTTTTTTTTTTTTACAATTCATTTATTCTAGACTCTTTGGATTTTGTACTTGTAGGGACTCAATTTGTAATGGATCCTAACAATACATTTTTAGAGAGTGGGATGAAGAACTAGGCGCTGGCAAGAAATGCAACAGCCCTACATGGTTATTTGTGGGTATGATAACTGAAACGTAAATTGGGACATACAATAATGATCCTCGGATGTGCCTTTCAGAACTCGAAATTCTTCCTCTCTCTTTAAAGGGTGATCACAAGGTTTTAGAGAGCACCGGTTGCTACAGTACTACTTCCTTTTCTTTTTCCTTTTTTTTTCACCCGTCCCCCCTCTTAGGAGGAACTCCCTGCATTATATACATCTCTTTCGGTTGATCCTGGCCTTACAATTGTTGATCAACCAAGCCACCACTTGAGAACCTGTCCCATCAGCCGCATTCTCACTCCTTCTGTGGGTTGCAGCACCCAAGGCTGCACTGTTCAGGAGTCCTATCCTCATTAATGCGGCCAGGGCGTCAGTTGAGGGCATTTAATGTGGAGATGACAGTTCATCTGGGACTTACTCCTCCACCATGCTTCCATTGCCGGCGCTTGGTACACACTATTTGCCCTTTGGATGCTTGGGGATACTCCCTTTAATGGTGTGTTGCTTCTCCACTTAACGATCTCGGAATTCCGAGGAGGGGATCGCCCTCGGCACTGTTTCTAGGCGACGGGGAGTTATATGTTCGTCCTCGGATGTAGGACACATCCTCAGCGCAGGCCTTTGGGCCTGATCCGAAGTGGGCCTGGACGAGTTGATTCTCTGGCCCTACAGTACTTAATAACTCACCTGAATGAATATTTATGATGTGGTTCCATATTTTATTCTAAAATTAAGAAATAAAACTCTTTAAGAATAAATAATTTAGGACACATGGTGCAAAATTGGAACTCTAATTTGGAATTCTAGTTTGAGTTTCTTTTAGCTCCACCTATTATTATATATAGATTAGACCAAAAGTAATTCACTACAAAATGGACTACTTTTTAAAAGTAGACAAAACTTTATGAAAAACTCAAGTCCAGTTATTACCTGACATATTATGACCAAAGTTTGACCATTCCCACGTGTAAATCAAAATAAAAACTCTTACTCTCTTACAAACTTTCTTTTTCCTCCCTCACGTATAGATGAAACTTCTAGAAAATCTCATTCTCATGAAATCATGTCTCCATTTTCCCCAAATTTCAATTCAATATGCTTGTATCTATTAATAATGTTCTATGCAATTTATGTAGACAAATTCTCTGTCATCGACCAGTGCAACAAAAATATATATAAATCTTGAGATCCCTGAGGTTGTTGAAATAATTGACAAGTGCATATTTCTAAAATTTATAATAACAAAAAGTCTAATAAATAGCTTGTACTATCTCACAAAATGCCATTAACTTAATATTTTCTTTAAAAAAAATTTAATGATAGGAATGGTAAAAAACATGATCCTATACAAGAAAACCAAAAATACATGCAAAACAATTTTCATAGGAGAATTTATCTTTAAATAATACGAAGACAATAGTAAAGATAAAATGCATTGAGTGAGATCCTACGAAACATGTTTGTTAATCATTTCAATTTATACTCATCATTTACATAAAAAAAAAAAAATAATAATACATCATATTATTTACATTAAAAAAATAATACATATTAATTTCAAAGTTCATTGCGAGATGTGAACTACTAGGGTATTGTAACAATAAGTAACATTGATACAACAATGGGTTAGTATTACATTTTGTGCGTACTTTGTGAAAAGAATGTCAAACCACAAGTAAGATCATTTTGGTGTGCAAAATGTGAAACAAAAACAAATCTTTCTATCCCAAAGTTTGAGACACTCACATTAACTACATACTCTCCAAATATTTATAATATATTTATCTCACTATAACTACTATATATATACACACACATACACACACAATTGCAAACTATTTCAGATACAGGATTCAAATTAAAGTTTTTGATACAACTGACAAAACAAATTTTGTGATATTTGATTGAGATGCCGAGAAAATCCTAAATAAATCTACAAGAGATCTTGCTGAAAAATAAATAGAGATACAACTTATTTAAATTATTGTAAAACTATTGATATTGGAGAAGGAATCCCACGTCATTTGAAAAAAAAAATTTAGGAAAAAAATGGATTTCCTACTTCATTTTAATGAATTCAATCTAAAGGATGGTTTTGAAAATTACATAGTTGCTAAGATTTTTGATGCACCTTCAAATGACAAAAAGCTATGGATGAAAAAATATATATATATACAATCCAATATGCTATATTAATTCTTTTTGCTACACTATTCCAAAAAAATAAAATAAAATAAAATAAAAACAGTTACAAAAAACTGTCACATCATTGAAATTTAATATAAATGCAAATACCTACGAAATATCTTAGCGACAAAGTCCAAACTTTGTAAGATCCAATCAAGAATCTCCCGATGTCAATTCATTAGTGATTAACACAAATGATGCAACAAAAGGAAAAAGTGATAAAAATTTAAAAATTGAACAAATATGGACAGACTAAACTTCAAACGTTGAAGATGGAGAAACTGATGATGATAACAAGCGTCACCATACCGCAATAACAAAGCATTGAAGGAAAAAAAAAAGATTTCATAATGAGCTTTTTATTACATCACATAATAAAAATCAATAATATAAAATGAATTAATATGCTTTATCAAATTTTATTATAAAATTTCATCATCAAAAAAAAAACTTTTATTATACAATATTACTCCAAAGTTGTTTTAATTATCGCTCATTACTTGAACAAAATAATTATAATAAATATATGTGTGCAATTATATTACTTTTTATGATGAACTCATTACTAACAAAGTTTTATAATAAATATGCTATAATATATGTATAATATTTTTCAAAAACAAATTTACATAAAACATTACAACATTATCCATGTATCGCATGGGCAATTTACAAGTAAGTACAATTATTACAATCACTATAAATCTAGAGTAAGTGCCTCTACTTGTTTCCATCTTCACCTTCGTAAGTGCACTCCAAAATTTCTCACAAACCAATCTGTCCTTCTTGAGGTGGCTAAATGCCCAGTAACTAGTCCATTTATCAATCCATAGGCATATCCTATCACAATCATTTTCCAATCAAATTCTTCTACTATTGTTTCTTTTGAGAAACCTGTTTCATAACTTTGTGTCTCATTATTATTTCCACATTTATTTAGCAATGGAGAGTCACACAATCCAAAGTTTCCCTCAAAAGAGGAAATTTCAAATGTTGAAAATTGTCCACCTTGTGGAATTGGACCAACAAGTTGATTGTGAGACAAGTTTAAATATTCAAGAAATGTAAGACCTATTAGTTGTTGAGGGATTTCACCTACGAGATTGTTTTGAGAAAGATCCAAAGATTCAAGTGCAGTTAGGTTCCCTAACGATGAAGGGAAATGGCCCATGAAGCTATTTCTCGATAAATTGAGTACAATTAGTCCCTTTAAGTTTCCCACACTATTTGGAATTTCTCCATAAAACCTATTATTGGAGAGATCAATAGCCGTGAAGATGGTCAAGATCTTTACCAAAAATATTTCTACCCCCTTATTCACCACTGTCATTGAGTCTTCATAATAATTGGATTGACTTCCCATGTATTCTGGTTGTGAGTCATCTATGACAGGAACTGTTCGCATTGTAGTCCAAGTTTTGAAGTATTTTAGTGGTAGCGTACCAGAGAAATTGTTGTGAGAGAGGTCGATGACATGCAACTTGGAAAAGCCAAACATGGTATGAGGAGTCCATATAGGACCACGGAATCCATTTGCTCGCAAAACGAGAATTCTTAACTCTGGCAAAGACTGCAACCAGAAGGGGAATGCATCATTAATGTTGTTATTTCCAAGATTTAAGACCTCTAGCATTCGACATTGTACTAATGATCGTAGAATCTTCCCCTGTATTTGGTTGTGACTGAAGTCAAGTGTCATCAAATTGCATCCTTTCAGGAATGATTTAGGCAAGTTTCCTTGAAAGGTATTGTTTCTCATATTCAATACTAAAAGAGAATTGCTAGAGTGACCTAAACATTGTGGAATTTGACCAATCAGCTGGTTGTTAGAAATATCAAGGACTTCAAGGGAATTCACCTTGCAAATCATTGGAGGGATTTTCCCGGTTAGATTATTGTTTGAGGCAAAAAAAAATGATGTAGACAATGGCAGAATTGGGAGTGACCCTTGCAACATGTTGGAACGTAAATCTAAATAGACAATAAATTTCCAAGGAAGAACTTTTAGCGGTTGTTCAAAACCGCTGAGAAGGTTAAAAGAAAGATTCAGGTATTGTAGTGTCCCTTTTCCAACATTACAAAACCATTTGGGTATTTTACCTTCAATTTTGTTGTTGGAAAGGTCTAATGTATTCAATTTATTTTGGGCTTTTAGGAAATCAGGGAATTCATGCAAATTGCAAGAAGACAACCACAAATATGAAAATTTGGGGTGGGTTGAATTTATATTTTCTTTTGAAACCAACAAATTGTTACCTGAAAGATCGAGATATTGAAGCTCCTTAAGCTTGAAGAATATGTTTAACTCCATCTTGGGCAGTAGCAAAATATCTGAGGGAAATTCGCCAAGCAAAATGCACCAAGACAGAGATAGAGATGTCAAGGAAGACAAATTTGCCAGGGATTGAGGTAGTGACGATGAGATGTTCACATAGTCTAGATGAAGTTCTCTCAAATATGTCATGTTTTGGACAAGTGCTTCAAGATCAATTCTTCTAAGCTTCAAATTTTTATAATGATAATCAGCACCAACATAGTATTGAAAATAATTGAACGAGAGATCAAGTGAAACCAAATTGGAGAGCCATGAAATTTCGGACGGGATTCGGCCATGTAAGAAGGAACTAGAGAGATTAAGATGGGACAACCTCACAAGCTGCCCAAACTCAGATGGGAATGTGGTGGAGGAAGAGAAGTCGTTGAAGGCAAGGTTGAGTTTCCAAAGGTGACCCAGCCTGAAGAGGGTGCTATTAGAGTTGAGAGGCCCACAAAGCCAGCTGTTGCTGAGGTCTAAGCCAATGACGTGGCCGTTGTGTGCATCGCATGTGACCCCATCCCAGCTGGAACAACAATCACTATCTGCCTTCCAAGACTTCATCTTTGGATATGAAACACCATAGTAATCATCATCAGGATAGGTTCTCTTTTCAACAAATTCTTTCCTCAGTTGCAGCAAAGCAGAGCTCTGGTCAAGGAGGCAACGATGTTGAGAGGAAGTATTAGAAATAGTTTGAGAATGTGAAATGTAGAACAAACAAAAGGCAATAAGGAATAAGGGCAGGTATTGATTCATTTTCCACATGTTTACAGCAGAGGAAGTAAATTGAAAATTGGGTGGCTTTAGTGTTATGAGCAGATAAAGAACTAATGACCTGTGAGGATATTTATACACACACAGCAATTTGAAAGGACTAAAGGTAATTGGATATTTATATTATTTTTTGTGGTCTAAATCGAATATTTCAAGGGCTTTAAATATATTGGTTTGAAAGGTCTGAAATAATTGAATCTATGAGTCATCAGTATTGACTAGAATTGCTTTACATACATGATTGTGATAACATATTAAAAAGTTCTTTATATTTAGAAGGCTTCAGATTAAAAAGTTCCTTTATGTAACCATAAAAATATGAAGACGACGGATTATCAAAAAAAAAAAAAAAAATGAAGACGACAATCCTTTTTATAAACAGAAAAACAAATTCCCTCTAACATTTAATATTTAGTTGATTTTTTGTAACTAAATTCCTTCCTTTGTGTTACATTCCAGTCACTAAATTATAATTTTAAACTAATAAATTTTTATTTTTAAAAATTCTACTATCTATATAGCCTTTTGATCTCAATTTTTGCTTGTTAGCTTCTTGCAATCCGACTGTGATTTAAAATTATAATGCTACATAAACAAACAAACAAACAAAAATTTCTTTCAATGGCCAGACTTTGTAATTTGGTTATGTTTCTCTTACTCAAATAAAATTAAGGGGAAATTGCAATTTACCCACCTATGGTTTGGCCCATTTTAACATTGCCCACCCGTAGTTTGAAATTTGTCACTTAACTCACCTGAGGTGACCTCCGTTAGACCTCCGTTACCCACCTCTCTCTTTTCACCGTCAAAAATAGGGGTAAATGTGTCTTTTTTATTATATTTTATGTCTCTCTCCTCTTTTCTCCCCTTCTTATTCTTCTTCACATAAAACATAAAAGAAAACCAATACACCTACAATCACAAACAAAGCCACAAATCCATGTGAACATACACCCATAGATTCACTAGCCTTCCACTGCAAAAATCCAAAAATTGACTACATAATTCTTCATAGAACAATCACAAAATAAAACTCTAACCCTCTTTCTTTTGCTAGGTTCTCTAAAAAAAACCCAGATTTGCAAGTAAAAAAAAAAAAAAACCCAGCAATCTGTCTCTTTCAGTTACATCAATTTTTTTCTTTTCCTTTTCTTCAGTTTCTCAGCAAACAAACAGAGAATGAAGAAATAGAATTTCAATAATCTCTTTGAAATCAATTGAAGCAAGTAAACTAATCACATTTAAATTTCACTGACACAGTAACCTTTTATTCATTTTCCTTCATTTTCTCAGGAAACAAACATTTGCCACAAGGACTTTGCAAGTAAAAAAAAAAAAAAAAAAATCTGCAAAAGAAAAAACCCAGCAATCTGTTCAAATTTTTTTGGGTTTAATGGATTTCTCATTTCTCATTAACCACAGGGACTTTCTCAACCAATTCCTTGGCCTCCTTCAACCCCAAATCCATGAACGTCCTCACCTCCTTTATGATTTTGATCTTCATCGCTGCGTTGTACTTCTCCAGCTTCAAATCGAATACGCTCTTCTTGGTGGCTTTGGCCTCCACGCCCGACCTGGCTCTGGATCCGAAAGCCGCAGATGGGCCGAGCCCGGAGACTGCTGGGCTGTACTTGTTGAGCTCGTAGCGTTCGAGCTTGGTGAGGTCTCGTCGGCGATTCACTCGAGCTTCTAGGTGCGAGTCTTGGTGGCTGTGCACAGAATGCGAGCGAGTGGTTTGCCATTGAGAGTGAAGAGACTGGTTAGGGACTTGGTGGGGATTCAATACACCCTCCTTGCTTGCAATTGTTCAGATTTCACTTTGGTAATCTAAGTGAAGAGAGAAAGGGATTATGGGTTTAGGGATTTTTAGGGACTCTAGGGTAGAGAGAGGGAGAGAGCTCGTTCTTCCTTTTAGGGTTCTATTTGGGTTTTAATTTTGGCTTATATAGTAAATGAGATTTTCTAACGGAAATGGTAGAGGTGGGTAACGAGGGTCTAACGGAGGCCACCTCAGGTGGGTTAAGTGACAAATTTCAAACCATGAGTGGGCACTGTTAAAACGGGCCAAACCACAGGTGGGTAAATTGCAATTTCCCCTAAAATTAATTATATCTTTTATCTCAAAATATATATATATATATATATATATCTTTCATTGGACAGACTTTTTAATTTGGTTATAGTTCTCTTACTCAAATAAAATTATATCTTTTATCTCAAAAAAAAAAAAAAAAAATCTTTCAATGGTATTCCAAATCAATACCCATGATTTCATGTGCAACCACATCTCAGAATGGTTATTCTATCAAATAAGAAAAATTAAAGGAACTGTAATGTAAGGTTGAATTTTATCAACCATCTTGTTGGCTTTATTCCGTGCCAATTTGCTTGTAATTTAGCACTTAGTAACCCTGTATTTAGGTGAGATTCATGTAAGGGTAGTGTGTGAAGAGAGTGTGAAGAAAAGCTCAAGGTTGTGCAAAGAAGCAGAGTTTCGCGACTAGGACTAGCGGCTGACTCGCGACTGGTAAGCCGCCAACTACAGGCACGTGAGAAGCACACAGGGGAGCTGAAGGGTCACGCTAGCTGTCGCACTACATGACAAAAATTCCAGGCTGGCCAGGCCGTTACTTCGCGACTTGAACTTGCGACTTGGACAAGCCGCCAACCAGCCCTATTTGGGAAAAACTGACTTTTCGTATTCCAAACACACATTACTATACAAAGACCCTTATACCCACAAAATTTAAAGAGCTTCCAGAGAGAATTTTGTGAGAGAAACCCTAGAGCAAAACAAGATTGCCTCATCCCCAATCTTCATCTAAGAGACTCTACAAATTCCTCTACTCCCTTCCTCTCCATTGATACATCCTTGAGAGGTCATTAACCAAATCCTTTTCTCATCACACCCACGTCTGTGAGAAGGTTATTTTGGTGCTAAGGGAAGCAGTTTGAAAGGGACCAATGATTATTGGTTGATGCTATGGGCTATAGCAGAATCCGGTAAGTTAGAGAAGAAAAAGGTTCGGCGCAACCTCGTTGGAGCAAGAAGTTTGGAGGGCTTAGGTATTTGGATAGATTAGGCTCGGAGGGTCCATTACTGTTCATGTATCCCAACTACATTTTCTAGTGGATTATTGACCGCTTGGAGGGCGGTGGAGTGTTTTACGCCGAGGGTTTCGGTTTCGTCTTCGATAACACATCGCGTGTTGTCCTTGTGTTTGCATCTCTCTTCTCTTTATCTTTACCTTTTATTTTCTACTGTGGATGTGATTTTAATTGGCTTAGATAGTTTATCAATTTTGTGTTTGGCTTATGTTCATGTTCCGCACATTAATTGTTTGATAATAAGCTTGATTTGATAATTTGTAATTTGGGGTTTAAACATTCATAGTGTTTTCAACGCTATTTGAACTTTCAATTGGTATCAAAACGGGTACACTTGTTGTGGTTTAAATACCTAAGTGTGATCCTTGACCCCTTGGTTTATTTGCCATGGATTGTGCTTTGTATGCCTCTTTGTATGATTTGGTTGGTGATGAATGTAACATGCCACGTGTTTGTGAAAATGCATCTATGAGTGATAATCCTCATGATTGTGATGCTATGTTACATGAATCTTTGGATGTTGTTGATATTCCTAACATCAACCCTTAAAGAAAAATGCTAAGAAGTTTCAAAAGAATTTGAGGAATTTATTTTGTGAAAAGGATAATTTGATTCCTAAGCTCAAAGAATCCAACAAATTGGTTGAAAAATATAAGAAACTTGCTGAAATTTCTCTTTAAAAGCTGAAAGAGTTTGAATGTTTGAATATGGACTTGGATGCTAAACTTGTTTTGTCTAACAAACTTGTTGATGAGCTAAAATGAAAATGAATCTCTTAAGATGCATGCCAATATTTGTTAAAATGGATGAAAATATTTGTTGCAATCATGTTGTGGTACCCGATTTTGTGCCTATTGTGTGTTTTACTTCAGAGGACAAATTGGTGTACATTCCTCCACATAAAAGAAATCAAAAGGTGAAGAGAAAGTCTGTTAAGTCAAAGCCTCTATTTAGGTCTCAACCTAAGGTTTTGAATGGATCTAAGTTTGTTCCAACTTGCCACAATTGTGGTGTGATTGGTCATATAAGACCTCAATGCTCCAAGTTGAAAAGGAAACAAAACAATGTTGCTAGATCTCTTCCCAAAAAGCCTAGTAGACCTAAACACATTGTTTGTCACCATTGTGGTGCCTTTGTTCATCTAAGACCTCAATGCTCTAAGTTTCATACTTTCAAAAGAATCAAAAGAAAAGAGAAGCTTGAGCTTCTTGGAAGTTGTGCTAAAAAGGGTAAACCGGATTTGAGTGATAATAGCATGTTGTTAAAGAAACTGTTTAATGCTCTTTACTCCTTGTCTATGTGCATCTCTGGTTCTCATTCTTCCAACCCTCGTCTCACTTCTCATGAGACATTCATTCCAAACAATCATTCTGTTTGGATGAGGAAGGGTTCCTATGGTTGAGCTTTTGCTCGTTTGGTCCTTGATCTAATTCTTTCGATCTTTGTAGGACCCTTCATGCATTGAATGTCATATCTTCATGCATTTGTACATTTTGCATTTATTTGTATGCTTTGCTTTTGTTTTGAACTTACTTTTTTGTTTTTGTTTTGTGTGAGTAAAAATCCAAAACCACATAAAAAGTGAAAACTTCAAAAAGTTTAATCGTATATATTTGAGCACTTATCACATGTGAGTTTTGCCTTGTACCTTCGTACAAATGGCTTTATGCATTTACGAACTTAGCTTGTTCTTTATGAACTTATATCTTTGTGGGAAAAATCTTGAAATCTATGTGTGATTGTTGTAAATAGATCTTCAAGCTTGTCATGAATGATTGGTTAATAGTCTTGATAGTTTTGATACTTGCATAGACTTGTGCCTATATATCTTCCCACACTTTTTATTGTTTTTGCTTAAAGAACTCAACAAATGTAAATCTCAAAATGAAAAGAGATAATGAGCTACAAAAGCCACGCACATACTAGTATTTGACTAGGAAAAAGGGAAAGTGACTTGTTTTGAAAATGTATGATGCCTAAAAAGCCAAAGGCTTGTTCATCAAATTGAAATATCAAAAATTTCAGGCATCGATCTCAAAATGAGATATAAAGATAAAAAATGGTCAAATGTTTTGAACTGTAAAGAAGCCAAATGAAAAGTTTCAAAGTTTTGTAATCATTTTCTTGTGGGAAGTCATATATGTTCATTTCTATAATTGAGATAGACCACTTGACTTAGTACTAGTTGTGTATGACTTGATTGAATTGATCATTGAAACTTTATTTTAGACTAAGGACTATTTCACACTTGATACACACACACAACACACATGACTAATGTTCAATGAATGTCATATTCATTTGTTCAATTGTACTTGTTTAAATGTGATGTATGTGTGCTCAACTATATATGGATCAATCCAAAAAGATGTTTTTATCATTTTATATGTTTTTGGAAGTGATTTTTATCACTCTTTGTGTTTATGTTTAGTGCTTACATTGTTTTTCAGTGTTTAAACATGTTTTGTGTTGAAAAATAGGTGTCAGAGTTTTTCGCGACTTACTCGCGACTCGCCAGTCGCGAGTCTCATCCAGAAGCTTTGGCGACTTACTCGCGACTTGTGAAATTTTCGCGACTAAACTTTGCGACTCGCCCAGTCGCGAAACGCCCAAAAACAGCTTTTTAAAGGGCTTTTCGTAGGAATCTGTTTTAAACCTCTCCCATCCTCTGTTAAACCCCTCTTTCACTATTTTTACATCAAAGCTCAATCAATTTGAATGGTTTTTCATTCCATTAACATCTCTAAGGTAATTATGAACTCTTTTCATTGTTTTTGATCCTTAATCTATGTTTTGGAGAGTTTTGTGCTCTTGGTTGAGTTTTTCATCATAGAGGTTAGGAAAACTTATTTTTTGGTCAAATTTTTGTATGGGATTGGTTTCTTTTAATGATTTTCTTTCGATGTTGGCCCCTTGTGGCAAAAAGATCATGTATTAAGGGTGGATTTCATGATGTTCATGCATTATTTCACATTGTTATTCATAGTGTGCACGCTAGGTATTTGATAAAATGCCTCTTAGGCGTTTTCTCGCTTGTTTGGACTCTGATGAGTATCAAACTTTGGGGTTTCTCATGTCTCCTCATTAGGAATATGTTTGGATCATTGGTTGTGTATTTGACACACCTTGCCCCACATGTGAATTTTTCATGCATTGGTCATGCATTGCACATAACTAGCTCTTGTACACACCTTTGTTACCCTTGTCATGCATTGGTTCATACATTGTTTCTTCGTCCTAGCATATCATGTCTTAAGTTTGAGTTTCATTTTCTCATTCATCTTGCACTCTTCATGCATCATCTTTTATCTTTGTTCATATCTTCTTTTCTTTCCCTCCTTCCTCTTGTTTCATTTGTCTATTCGTGACAAAAAGGGGGAGAGTGTCGTCATTTCTACATGACTCATGTGCACACTCTTAGGGGGAGAAATTCTACCTTGTGCACATTCGTAGGGGGAGAAAGCCATAGGGAAGATGCATATACTAAGGGGGAGAAGACATTTTTTTTAGAAAACCTTGATTTACTTTATGCTTGTTTTCTCGTTGCTCTATGGTGCTTTGATATACTTTATTGCTCTCATTGCATTGTGCTTGTGTGTTGAACATGCTTACATCCTTATACTATTGTGTTTTGTTGAATGCATGTTCAGATGATCATTTGATTTACTATGTGATCATTGTAGTCATTTCTATATGAATGTTTTGGTGTGTGATCAAGTTGCTCACATGTTTCACATCATGTTTACTTGATCGTAATTTACTTGTTACATTATATTTGTCCGTTTATTACTTACTTTACCTTGAGGGTCTAATGTGTTTTGTGTAAGTGTTTCAGGTTTCAGGTATATATGTTCCAAGTTCATCACAGCTCCTATGATTCATGATAGGGGGAGTGATATGATAAGGGAAGTACTTTTTAGTTTGTACCTGGTACCTTTGTAGGTTGTTAAGGATTTTGTTTATGTTTTGTACCCATATTGCTTTTGTAAGCTTTTAGGGTTTGGTTTTATGCACTTTGTAGGCTTTCTGGTTTGTACCTTGCTTTATGCAGCCTGTATGCTATGTTAAATCAGTACTTCTAACTTAATGTTATGCATTTCTTTTTTAAGTACTGTCACTCTTGTGCCCTTGTAGGATTTTTCCTAGATGCACATATTTCATTTACTGTGCATTGGTTGAGTGTTGGTCATTCAAGTGATTTGTCTTGTGCTTATCAGCCTGAATGTCTGGATGTTCATTCCAAGTGTGAATGAGCATTATGATCACTTGTTCATAGTGATTGTTGGTTTTGGTCTTGCCTTGGTTTATTGTTTTTATTCCATTGTGCTTGATCGCATTGTGCTTGCTCCATTTGCATTACAAGTTTTCTGCATACAATGAACTTATTGTGTTGTTGTGTTTCAGGAGTTACTTGTTCTTATGGTTCAAAAGCTTCACAGATTCTAGAGTTATGTGTGAGTGAGTTTTCCAACTGTTCCCAACTCACGCGTTAAGTCTAGAGTTTGTTATAGGGTTTTGTCACGGAATAGCCATAGGGGGAGATTGTAAGGTTGAATTTTATCAACCATCTTGTTGGCTTTATTTCGTGTCAATTTGCTTGTAATTTAGCAATTAGTAACCCTGTATTTAGGTGGGATTCATGTAAGGGTAGTGTGTGAAGAGAGTGTGAAGAAAAGCTCAAGGTTGTGCAAAAAAATAGAGTTTCACGGCTAGGACTCGCGGCTGACTCGCGACTGACAAGCCGCCAACTGCAGGCACGTGAGAAGCACACAGGGGAGCTGAAGGGTCGCGCTAGCTGTCGCATTATAGGACAAAAGTCCCAGGCTGGCCAGGCTGTTACTTCGCGACTTGAACTCGCGACTTGCACAAGCCGCAAGGCCAAGCTGCCAACCAGCCCTGTTTGGGAAAAACTGACTCTTCATATTCCAAACACACACCACTATATATAGACCCTTATACCCACGAAATGTAGAAAGTTTCCAGAGAGAATTTTGTGAGAGAAACCCTAAAGCAAAACAAGATTGCCTCATCCCCAATCTTCATCTAAGAGACTCTACAAATTCCTCTACTCTCTTCCTCTCCATTGATACATCCTTGAGAGGTCATTGACCAAATCCTTTTCTCACCACACCCACGTCTGTGAGAAGGTTATTTTGGTGCTAAGGGAAGCAGTTTGGAAGGGACCAATAATTATTGGTTGATGTTATGGGCTATAGCGGAATCTAGTAAGCTAGAGAAGAAAAAGGTTCGTCGCAACCTCGTTGGAGCAAAAAGCTTGAAAGGCTTAGGTACCTGGGTAGATTAGGCTTGGAGGGTCTATTGCTGTTCATGTATCCCAACTACATTTTCTAGTGGATTATTGACCGCTTGGAATGCGGCGGAGAGGTTTTACGCTGAGCGCTTCGGTTTCCTCTTCGACAACACATCGCGTGTTGTCCTTGTGTTTACATCTCTCTTCCCTTTATCTTTGCCTTTTATTTTCTGCTGTGGATGTGATTTTAATTGGCTTAGATAGTTTATCAATTCTGTATTTGGCTTATGTTCATGTTCCACACATTAATTGTTTGATAATAAGCTTGATTTGATAATTTGTAATTTAGGGTCTAAACGTTTATAGTGTTTTCAACGCTATTTGAACTTTCATGTAAAATATCAAAGAGTCTGTAAAATAAGAAAATATAGAACACATCATGAATCATGATAGCTAGATTCTATTGACTTGACTAGCTTTTCTTCTACGTTTAAAATACAATAACGTCTCCTAACAAACAAGACAAAAATGTCTCTTGACAAACAAATATTATAAATTTATAAAGGATAACGTTAGCAAGGGCTTTTTAGGAAATTTGTTAATAGATTGTGCTTAGGCTAATTGTTAATAAACTAAATGAAAAAAGTTTTGACAAAATTTTTAATAAAAATATAAAAAGCTGTCAATAAAATTAATTGGGCAAATTACAACTTACCTACCAATGATTTAGTTGAAATTTAAATTGCCTATCTATGATTTGAAATTTGACACTTTACCCGTCTGAGGTTTGATCGAAATTTAAGTTGCCTACTTGTGATTTGAAATCCCATGATACAAGTGTTCTGTTGATTTTTTTTTTTCCTTAGTTGATCTAGTATTTTTATGTATTTTATGTTTTTGGAAGAGAGAGACATAAAAGTGGAGAAAAATTACTTGTTTAGCCTTGTTTTTAATAGAGATGGGTTATGGAAATCTAATTAAGATAACCTCATGTGGATAAAGAGTAAAATTTCATGTGTAATTACATCATTTGTTGTGTCTATATATGTTGATTTGAACCTCATCTTTCACTTCTCTCACCATATACCTAAAAAATAATAATAATAATTAAAAATAATTTACTCTGAAAAATAAAAATAACCAAGAACATTGTAGTTTAGCTACAATCTTCTGTCCTCCCCTCAAAAGAAAAGAAGAATAAGAAGGGATGATTATTTGTAACAGATTTTGAGTGATAAACATTAACAAATGTTACTAATATTAATAAGTATTCTCGGTGTAATGGACCTAAGCATTACAAATGCCAAATATATTTTCTCAAAAGGCTTAAGAATTGTTGTTTTTATTTGAAAGTAATTTTAGTGGTGGCATTTTTTGATTGTTGAGGTGACAAAATATCCTATCAAAAAGAGCAAGACTTAGGTACAGTATTTAGGTGCTGTTCCTTAGGTTTTCCTCTTAAGATTCTGTCATTTTGATTTTTTCTCATGGGATAGAAGTATATTTTTTAGTTAAGTAGTTACATGGCTGAATCCTAAGAGGAAAACCTAAAGAACAACACTTAAGGTACTCAACATCTAAGGTGCTGTACCTAAGTTTTGTCTTATCAAAAAATTCTTTCCTCGTAACTCTACAAATTTAGTAATTGAAGGGGTTTGCAATAGTTACATATTAGAGTCAGGATTTTTTTTTTTTTTTTTTTTTTTTTTTTGCATTAAAATTTTGAAAGCCATACTTCTTCAATTATCTGTTTCAAATATGATTTTTATTTTGTCAAGTGTTTTATACTTTTATAGCTCATTTAGCACTTTTATAAAAGTTTTAATTTTGTAGTTCACTCACTTTGTCATGATTTTTTTCCAATAAGAAGTCTTAAAATTTAAAGCCATACTTTTAAACACAATTATCTGTAGAAAATAGGTTTTTTTATTAGTTGCCAAGAGTTTTATAACTCAATTGACACTTCTTTGCATTACAAGACTCTTTGCAAGTTTTCTTTGCATTACAGGTTGCTTACTTTTTCAAGATCATATTAGAGCCCTTTCATATCTGGTTCTAAGGTATTTTAAGGATTTCAAATTAATTTGCATGTTATTATAAGATACATTACAAAAGCATGTAATAAAGAAGTATTTTAGAAAAGGCAAACAATTAACAAAAGAAATTAACAGAAGGACAAAGTTTAGTTACAAAATTCGTTATAGTCTAAGGCTACAACCTTACTCAATATCATTAACATTACTACATATTTTGAAAATCTAACCGTTAGATTGCATGTTCTTTACACTCTTAATACACATGACAAATTTTGTGCCAATTAGATATTATTTACTATAAGATCTAAAAGATTATATTTTTATACATAATTTTAAACTACAAAAACTTGCAATTTAAATAATTTATTGATGATATAGTTATTGATCTTTAATTTTCTAGAAATTTTGCAAGCATGGAGGATATAAGAAGAAAACGTAATCCAATAGTGGATTTGTCAAAATTCACCTCTAATAAAAGATATTGAGTTAGGTTGTAGCCTTAGACTACAACAAATTTTGTAGATAAACTTTATCATTAATAGAATAGGAAGTTTCTTATTATTAGTCTTTTTCTAATCCCATCAGCAATTCCATTTAAAAGGAATAAATAGTGAGTGTAAGAAGATAATATTAACATGAGAATGATCTCCTCTTCCCCTCTCCCTTAGGACCAAAACTTACTTATCTAAAATATTGGAATCCATAGTAAAGTGTGTGTAATAAGTAGATAATATTGGAAGTAATATGAACAACACTACACAAAAATAATGTAGTTTTTTGGTCATCATCTATAGATAAAATCAGTCAAATGCTATCTCTATCTAAAATTTTCAATGCCTTAATTTTGGCAGACAATATATTGACCACAAAGACCATAGTGCATGACTAACTTTTCCAACAAAGTGACAAAAGTTTTAAGGTGGTAATGTGACCTTGCTTAATTTTCTTGGAAACTTCTTCCTATATCAATTGAATTTGCTAAAAAAAATACTAATAAATAATGAAATAATAGAAGAGGTTTCACTAATAGATACCCTTAGGACATTTATTAATAAACCATTTTAGAAAATTTTTTATGAAAAAAATAATTGGTATTTTTTATCATTGTTTCAATTTCTCATAAAATTTTTTCTAAAATAATTGATTAATGAATACTCTAAAAAAATCCGTTAACATGATCATAATATCAGTTACTACGTATATCATGTTATGAAAGCTAGGTTGACTAGCTTTTTTTCTACCTCTCAAGGACAATAACATGTCCTTATGGTCACTTTCAATCAATTGATTAAAATGTGTAGTGTAGCTTTTATAGTCAAAGTCTCCTAGACAAAAGTGAAGGGGATGTAATTTTCTAACCCTAATTTTGGTTTCTTTGACTGGTCGTCCACTAATTGTAAAACATATAACACACTCTATGCATTAGGTATGAAGATACTGTGGTATAGGTTTTTTTTTTTTTTTTTTTGAAAGATACTGTGGTATAGGTTCAAATCCTTTAGTATCTTAAAAAAAAAAAAAAAAAAATACCATGCTATAACCGTAAGATTGAGAGATTAAACGATAATAAAAGATAAAAAAGGACTTCAAGATTTATAGTTTCGAAAAATGCATGCCACCATTCTCTAGGCTCCCTATGGACATTTATCTTTTTGGAACTACAGTGAGTCTATTCAATCTAGAAAACAAAATAAGTTACAAAATAAGTTGTAGTTGTGTTCAATTAATTTTTACCCACTACACTATAATACAATCACATACTAACACAACATTCTTTTTTAAACTAGAAAAAGCCCTATGGTGTTTTATAATAAGTTTTGATAGAATTAAATTCTAAAAAATAATAACCGGTTATGAATTATATATCTATAATTCTCTTACTCTTATCTAATTCATATTAACTATTTTTTTAAAAAAATAATATTTTAACTATTCTATAAATACTTTCTCAAAAAAAAAAAAAAACTATTCTATAAATAAGTTTTTACTCTGGCTTGTGCGATTCAATTGTCATCAATGGTTCTTATACAAGATTTAATCATTTATATCTTATTATTTATCTTGCTTTCATTTTCTATCAATTTTTCATGATGGAAGGTCACTTAAGGTCATCTATCTATTATCAATATAATAAAAGTTTAAAAATCATGGTTATCATAAGTAGATATCTCACCTAATTTTTTTTCATTATTACTTTTTATTTTTATAAATATAATAGAATTTTAATTTATAGTGTCCACTTTATGATAATTGTTTTCTATTATCAAGTCAAGACACTAATTAGTTTTGATGTAAGTGGAATTTGAACCACAAATTTATTATTTGCCTGATAAGAAATTTTACCCGGCCCGTTGAGTTAATTAGATCCCACACTCTTAACTAATTCTAAGGTATACTTCTTTTTATAATAGTTTTACAATTGAATTTTGATTAGCAGTTGTTGATACACAATTTTTGTTCAATTTATGAAACATTTAGAGATATTATGTTTTAATATATATATATATATATATATTCTATAAATTCATGATTAAAATCGTGCCATGCACGCTGAAATTTTTTTTCCAATGCAGTGAACTAGAATTCAATTCATAAAGATAGAAAGAACGTGAATTGTAAACCTTTGATCTTTGGAAAAGATAGAGATTGAAGCAAAGCAACACTATTTCACAAGATTTTTAAAAACTGTTTATAATTCCACGCACTCACATCGATTCACTAATACATTAATAACACCATAATTAAAAGAGAAGAAACCCTGTAGTCCGCTGTATCTGTAACAGATTTTTTGGGAACCAAAGGCTATATAGTTTGGGACGACACCGTTTGGTGTTCTTTGCTTGACAATCATTAAACAAAATGTCAGCGTTTAGTTTAGTGTCAGCACGTGTGCCACTCTGAACTTTAGTGTTGGTACGTTGGTGCTGGTCTGAAGGCTTATCTCTGTTTGGATTCGTTAATACGATGTCGTTGGCTTCATCTACTTTAACATTTCCAACTTGGACTGAACATTTTATTTATTTATTTTAGATATGTACTTCAATATATCTAATGTGAAAATGAGTATATATATTACGGTTTGAGGAATTTGTACGAGAAATATGAGAGAAGGGTTTGTGGTATATATAGGTTTGAAAAAGATTATGTAATGTGGCATTGTTTAAGAAGCTCCACATGTACAGATTGAACGTTTCCAGATTTTTGCCTTATAAAAAGAATTCGGTGCCGATAGGTAAGCCCTAGGTGATTATTTTTTATTGGCACATGTGTTTTATAACTAAAATTTTGAGTTGAATCTACAATTCTTACTTATCGTTGGAGTGGATTATGTTTCAAATACTTAGCCTTTAGTTTTGTGTCTTACATGGGTTAGAGATGAATCAAGTTATCTATACTACTATTTAAGGACTTTCCTTGTTTGGGATCTTAAATTTAGATGACTAATATACCTTTAAATTCATCTTTTTGTAAAACTTAAATAATAGGATTAGACATGTAAAATTACTAATTTAAAAACTCCAATTTAGCTTTTTTTTTATAAAAAAAAAATATATATATATATTTTTTTTTATCTCACCTTCACATTTCTCTTTCACATTAGTAGTCAAGTACAAATACAACTTCTTTTTTAAAAATAAAATAAAATAAAAACGCTCATGGGACCTCAAAATTTTTTCAGATTCTTAGGCGCCAAAGGATGGGTGGAGGCCAATGTTATTCCTCACGATGATGATGAATGGGCAATAGAATTGGGTGTACAAGTTTTGTTTCTGAGAGATGGGCATGGATTAATATTGATTGAGGAATCGCAATTCAATGGAAATCACCAGTCTCATTCTTTGTTCCTAGAGAGTTCTAGGACTCTCTCTTTTCCCATCAACAAAGTGATGGGTTTATTTATTTATTTCTTTGATTCTATTAATAATTTATGTCTCAAGATGGGTTTATTGATGTGTGGGGATTTTTTTAATTGTTGTGCATAAGATGAAACATAGTATACCAAAGTTGTTCACGTATAGTGTAACATCTTATGAATTTTTTTAATTATTGTGCATAAGATGTAGCATGTAAGTATTTTGTAACGTGTAACCTATGTAACATATAAGTTCATTGGTCACCCCCCCCCCCCCCCCAAAAAAAAAAAAAGAGCTCATTTGGCAAAGAGTTTGGCCCTATCGAAATAAATCTCTTGTTATAAAGTTTATTATTTTGTTACATTGATCCTATATTTTTGGAGGGGGCTTATTTAAGTGGGGGAGGGAGATGCAACTCAAATTTTTCCCTATGGAGAACTAAGCAATGACAATTAACTACAAAGTTCTTGACTAAGCCAAGTTTATCTTATTGAACACAATTCAATACATTTATTAAAAAACCTATAAATCCAAAACAACTACTTACACTAGTGCACTTGCATTCATCATTGAATATGTAGATTCACTCCAAAAGTTCTTGCAAACCAATCTAGCCTCCTTGAGATGATGACATGTCCAATAACCAATCCAACTAGCAGTCCACTAGCATATCCTATCATTACCACTTTCCAATTGAATCCTTCTCCAAAAGATAATTCTTGGCTTGGCCAAAAAGTTGGTGCCTCAATATTTTCACATTTCTTGGACAATGGAAACCCACAAAATCTCAAGCTTCCCTTAAATGAGGAATTTTGAAATGTCCCAAATTGTCCACCTTGGGAATCAGAGCTTTTTTTTTTTTTAGAGAGTTTCAATCTATGATGTCTGCTCTTGATGATAACACTTTATCATCATATCAAGACATCAATCACTTAGATCTTTTATTCAACCATTAGAAACTTTACCAGTTGAGCTAACTAGAATCCACTAGAAAATCGGAACTATAAGTTGGTTTTGGAAGAGATTTAAATATGTAAGAAATGTGAGACTTGTTAGTTGCTGAGGGATTTCCCTTAGAAACTTATTTTGAAAAAGATCTAATGGCTGGAGCTCAATTAAAATAGGAAAATATATATTGAAATTGTTAAAAATATATTAGCAAATAATAATAGAAGTTAGTATGAATCAGGTTATGAAAGCTAGGTTGTGTTGACTGGCTTTTCTTTTACGTCTCAAGGAGACAAGGAAAATAATGTGTCCTAATAGTCAATTTCAATAAATTGGTTAAAAGGTTGTGTCGACAGACTAGCTTATCTAATCAAAGTCTCTTTGACAATTAAAGTTTAGAGGATTTGTTTCTATTTTCTAACCCTAATTTTGTTTTCTTTGACAAATTGTCTACCAATCAATCCTCATTTCCCATCTGGCCTCATTCAAAGCCCTTCAATGACCTAGTGTTGGGAGTTTCTTTTTACTCATCTTAATTAATCTCATCATTTCATTTAAAAATAATATATAATATTTTTTTGAGAAGAAAAACATAATATATAGTAAAGTGTGTGTAATAAGTAGATAATATTGGAAGTAACATGAACAACACTACACAAAAATAATGCAGTTTTTTGGTCATTAGCTTTAGGTAAAATAAGTCAAATGCTATCTCTATCTAAAATTTTCAATGCCTTAATTTTGGCAGGTAATATATTGACCATAATGACTAACTTGTCCAACAAAGTCTTCTTGACAAAAGTTTTAGGGATGTAATGCGACCCCTATTACTCTTCTAAGAAACTTCTTCCCATTTCAATTAAACTTGCTAGTAAAAATATTAACAAATATAAAATAATAGAAGGGATTTTACTAGCAAATGTCCACAGAACATCTATTAATAAACCATTTTAGAAAATATTTTATGAAAAAATTAAAAAAATAACTGATAATTTTACCATTGTTTCAATTTCCCATAAAATTTTTTCTAAAATGGTTGATTAATGAATGCTCTAAAAAAATCTGTTAGAAGGATCATAATATAAGTTACCGTATATCATGTTATGAAAGCTAGGTTGACTAGCTTTTCTTCTACCTCTCAAGGACAATAATATGTCCTCATGGTCACTTCCAATCAATTGATTAAAATGTTGTGTTGACTAACTTTTATAGTCAAAGTCTCCTAGACAAAAGTGAAGAGGATGTAATTTTCTAACCCTAATTTTGGTTTCTTTGACAACTTGTCCACTAATTGTAAAACATATAACACACTATGCATTACGTATGAAGATACTGTGGTATAGGATCAAATCCTTTAGTATCCTAAAAAAAAAAAAATGCTATAACCGTAATATTGAGAAATTAAACGATAATGTGTGTGTGTATATATATATATATGTATATATGTATATATGTATTGCTGTTTATGGACATTTATGCTGGGAGGTACTCTAGATCCCTATGGTGCTTTAAGCACAACTCATCGACCTAACTTGATAAAGCCAAGTTGAGTTGAAAAGAGGCTATTCAACCCAAACTGACCATGCACAACCCTACCTCAAATTTTGTGAGTTAAAAATAATTGATGTGTTTTATTTGCAGCATAGTCATATTTCCGTTGGGATGTTAGAAACATTATTACAAATTTTTTCTGATTGAGATTGTTAACTTATTAGCATTACAAAGATCTATGTTGGAGCATTTTAATATTAAATAATTAAAATGAATAAATGTTATAACATAAATATAAAGATGTGGGAGTGAATATGGAAGATGAGGAGTTAGTGAAAATGTTTAATCCCACATTGAAAAGGAGAGAGACTATTTTATTCTTTTTAATTGTGGTGATTAATGGGCTAAAATGTATTGACTCAGATATTGGGCTAGATACGTGCGCAAGAGGGAGGTGAAGAATATATTGGGCCTTTTCATTCTTCAGAAACTCCTTATCAGACCATTAATTGTGTAACTCCAGCCCATCATATTAATATCCAACAATTAATCTTGTAACACCTACTACATCAAAATAATGGACCTAATTAATCAGAATAAATTGGGTAGTAATTTCGTGAAGCCCATTGAGCTTATAAATAGACTCATTCAGACTCAATCCATGTTACTGCAAATACAATATACACATAAAAATAGAGAGATTCTTGTCAAAGAAGGGTGTTTTTTCTGGTGGAGCTTTAGGCTTGAACACTTTGTGCAAAGATTGTTCTAACCATACGACACTTGTTGGGCTGTTGTATCTTGGGGGAGACAAGTCAGAGAAGGTCTGCACCGGTTACAAAGTTTAGCCAACCAAGGGCTTGAATCTTCTTAAAGAGAGCGAGTGTCGCGCCTCAGTCCAAATAGTGTTGTGTAATTTCTCTCTTTAAAGTAATAAAATTCAAAAGTATTATTCAGTTTCTCTTTGTGTTATTTCTATTATCATTGTATTTACACCAACAATTTTAAGGAGATTCAACACATGGAGCCTACACAAGAGAAACCAAATGAGCCTGTTGGAGATCTTAACAAGCCCTTTCGCTTTAAGGGAGCACACTTCAAGAGGTGGAAAGGAAACGTCCTCTTCTACTTGAGCCTTCTCAAAGTCTCCTACATCCTCACTGACAAGAATCTATCAAAAGTTCCTACCGATGAGATGAGTGATGAAGAATATATTCTCCATCAAGAAAAAATAGATAAGTATACAAAAGATGAGTATAATTGTCGCTCTTATCTATTGAATTGTCTTGCCGATCATTTTTATGATTATTATGATACAACTTACAATTCTGCTAAGAAAATTTGGAAAGCTTTACAAAGCAAGTATGATACCGAGGAGGCAGGTGCAAAAAAGTATGCTGCTAGCAAATTTTTCCGTTACCAAATGGTGGATGGGAAATCGGTGGTGGATCAAGCACAAGACTTCCAAATGATTATGGCAGAATTGAGATCCGAAGGCATAAAGATTGGAGACAATTTGGTGGTAGCTGGCATAATTGACAAACTACCACAATCTTGGAGGGAGTTCCAAAAGATTTTGCGGCACAAACAAAAGGAGACATCCTTGGAGACTTTGATCACACGCATCCGTGTGGAGGAGGAGGCCAGAGGACAAGATGCACTCATGACACAAGAGAGCAATGGTAATTCCACCACAAAGGTAAACCTTATTTCAGCTAATAATAATATGCCCAAAAATCATTTTCCTAGAAATAGTCAATTGAAGCCTAAAAAGAGAGCCTTTAAAAATAATAATAGACCTCAAGGAAGGGGAAACCCGAATAAAAATTACAATAAGAACCAAGGACCCCCTTCACAAGATCAATTTAATAGATCCTGTTTTGTCTGTGGCAAGAGTGGGCATATTGCTCGATTTTGCAAATTTCGGAAACGTGAATCTGTCCCGCAGGCTAACGTAACCGAAGAGCCTTTAGTGGCTATGATTACAGACATCAATATGGTGCAATATTTTGAAGGGTGGTGGGCAGATTCTGGTGCTAATAGGCACATCTGCTATGACAAAAATTGGTTCAAGTTGTACACTCCTTTTGAAGAAGAAAAAACTATTATGCTTGGTGACTCTAGCAAAACCAAGGTTCTTGGGAGTGGTGAGGTTGAATTAAAATTCACTTCTGGACACGTGCTAACATTGAAAGATGTTCTTTACACTCCGTCCATGAGGAAGAATTTGATGTCAAGTTTTTTGCTTAACAAGGCTGGCTTCAAGCAAACTATGGAATCTGATAATTATGTAATCACTAAAAAGGGATTATTTGTGGGCAAGGGTTATGCTTGTGATGGAATGTTTAAATTGAATGTTGAGAATAATAAAGCATCTACCAGTTCAATTTATATGCTTTCTTCTATTAAGTTTTGGCATGCTCATTTGTGTCATATAAATAGTAGATATGTGGGAATCATGAGTAGTTTAAGATTAATTCCAAGACTGTCAAAAGATTTTGAAAAATGTGAAACTTGTAGTCAAGCTAAGATTACAAAAAGGCCTCATAAAAATGTTGTAAGAAATACCGAATTGCTTGAGTTAATTCACTCTGATTTATGTGAATTTGAGGGAATTTTAACTCGTGGAGAAAATAGATATATTATCACTTTTATTGATGATTTCTCAAAATATACAACTATTTATTTGTTGAAAAATAAAAATGATGCTTTTGAAAAATTTCAAGATTTTTTAAAAGAAGTTGAAAATCAATTCGGTAAAAAAATAAAAAGAATAAGAAGTGATAGAGGCCGTGAGTATGAATCTAGTGCATTCAACTCATTTGTTCAGTCTTTGGGAATTATCCATGAAACTACTGCACCATATTCACCCGCTTCTAATGATGTGGCTGAAAGAAAAAATAGAATTTTAATTGAGTTAACAAATGCCATGTTAATTGAATCTGGTGCACCTTTACATTTTTGGGGTGAAGCTATTTTAACTGCATGTCCTGTTTTGAATAGGGTGCCACATAAAAAGTCACACACCACACCTTTTGAAATGTGGAAAGGACATAAGCCAAATTTGAGATATTTGAGAGTATGGGGCTGTCTTGCTTATGTAAGGCTCACTGACCCTAAAATGCCTAAATTGGGAATTAGAGCTACTACCTGTGCTTTTATTGGTTATGCAATTAATAGTATAGCCTATAGATTTTTTGATCTTGAAAACAAAATAATTTTTGAATCTGGTGATGCAATTTTTCATGAAGAAAAATTTCCTTTTAAATTGAGAAATAGTGGGGGTGAAGAAAATATTTTGTCACAACCTAGTTCTTCTACTTCACATTTACAAAGTCAAGAAAATTTTGAAATGGAACTTAGAAGGAGTAAAAGAGCTAGAGTTGAAAAGGATTTTGGTCCTGATTATTATGTTTTTAACATTGAGGAAAATCCCCAAAATTTAAAAAAGGCTTTAACATCACCTGATGCTATATTTTGGAAAGAGGCTGTAAATGATGAGATTGAATCTCTAATTTCTAATAGAACTTGGAAATTAGTAGATCTTCCACCGGGTTGTAAAACCATAGGTTGTAAATGGGTCCTTAGAAAAAGGTTGAAACCGGATGGATCAATAGATAAGTTTAAAGCTAGACTTGTTGCAAAAGGCTTTAAACAAAAAGTTAGTCTTGATTTCTTTGATACTTTTTCTCCGGTAACAAGAATTACATCTATTAGATTGTTAATTGCTATTGCTGCAATTTTTGATTTGAAAATTTATCAAATGGATGTAAAAACTACTTTTTTAAATGGGGACCTAGAGGAAGAGATTTATATGGATCAACCCGAAGGCTTTGTAGAGCCTGGACAAGAAAGCAAGGTATGTAAGCTAACTAAATCCCTATATGGCTTAAAACAAGCACCTAAGCAATGGCATGAAAAGTTTGATTCTTGCATGATTGAGAATGGTTATAAATCAAATAAATGTGATAAATGTATTTATTCTAAATCTTGGAATAATTTACATGTTATTATTAGCCTCTATGTGGATGATATGTTGATTTTTGGCTCAAATATGCATGTTATAAATGAGACAAAAAATATGCTTAAAAGCCATTTTGGTATGAAAGATCTTGGTGAGGCTAATTTTATTTTGGGCATGAAAATTACAAAAGCATGTGATGGAATGTATCTTGATCAATCACATTATGTTGAGAAAATATTGAGAAAATATAATTTTCATGATCACAAAAGTATAGCTACTCCTTTTGATTCAAGTGTTCATTTATTTCCTGTGAATAATGATGATGAGATTTTTAATCAAAAGGATTATGCTAGTATCATTGGTAGTTTGCGTTATGCTACTGATTGTACTAGGCCTGACATTACATATGCAATAGGAGTGCTTAGCAGATTTACTAGCAAGCCTAGTAAAGATCATTGGCTAGCTATTGAGCGAGTCATGAGATATTTAATTGGTACCAAAAACTATGGCTTATTTTATAAAAAGTACCCTGCTGTGATTGAAGGTTTTAGTGATGCCGATTGGAATACTTTGTCAGGTGATTCTCTCTCTACCACTGGTTATATTTTTACCTTAGGTAGTGGTGCTATTTGTTGGAAATCTAAAAAGCAAACAATAATTGCTAATTCAACGATGGAAGCTGAATTAATAGCATTAGCTTCAGCTAGTGAAGAGGCAAATTGGCTTAGAGATTTGTTATATGAAATTCCACTTTGGGAAAAGCCAATTCCACCTATATTAATTCATTGTGATAGCACTGCCGCAATTGGTAGAGTTAAAAACCGTTACTATAACGGTAAATCCAGACCTATAAGAAAAAAGCACAATACCGTGCGATCTTATTTGAGTGGTGGCATCATAACTGTGGATTATATTAAATCTAATGATAATCTTGCAGATCCATTTACCAAGGCCTTGGCAAAAGATAGGGTCTGGAATACATCGAGGGGGATGGGACTAAAGTTCATAGAATCATGAGCCATGTATGAGGATACCCAACCCAAGGACCAGAGATCCTGAGAATTGAGTTCAATGGGAAAAACGAATCATACGATGGTCGTAAGAAATGCACAATTTATTTATTCTTAATTATTTATTTTGTAAATAATTTTTTTAATTGTTCATCCCTATGATGTAAGTGCATTTATCCTGTAATGTGGAGAGGATGAGTTAAAAAACTCTTAATGAAATTTGTAGCTCGTATGAGTAGGGTGTCAGAATTACAGGAGCACCCTTGATAAAATTTCACCTATGTGAGTGTGGGGGTGGGGCCGCTCCCTATGAGATTTGGACTTAATCTCAAATACACTCATGAAACTAGGATCAGCACACGGCCGTAAAGTGCTAGCTATAAAAGCTCATGTCAACACCTGGGTTGTTATGTGTACGCAGTGACGCTTAATTTCCCTAAAGCAGTCATAGTTCAAGTCGGAGACCACTACGACTCTGGAGTTGAGATCGCTGCTTTACTAAGTGAAGGTTCAATGCAGAGCAAACCTTCATGATGCATAGTGACCCGTCTTTGCCTGGTAATCTCTCTTTAACTAAAAAAATTTTAATATTAAAATGAGTGGGGGATTGTTGGAGCATTTTAATATTAAATAATTAAAATGAATAAATGTTATAACATAAATATAAAGATGTGGGAGTGAATATGGAAGATGAGGAGTTAGTGAAAATGTTTAATCCCACATTGAAAAGGAGAGAGACTATTTTATTCTTTTTAATTGTGGTGATTAATGGGCTAAAATGTATTGACTCAGATATTGGGCTAGATATGTGTGCAAAGGGGAGGTGAAGAGTGGAGGTATCAAAATTGGAAATGAATCAGCCTCTTGGATCCTCCTACTTGACAGCCCATTCAGAGCAATTGCCATTTCCGTTGGTGAGTAAATGGCCCGAATTTATACTCCATTTTTATTATGGAAAATAAAGAGCCATTAACCCACTTAATGGACTATCCGTTTGGGCCTTTTCATTCTTCAGAAACTCCTTATCAGACCATTAATTGTGTAACTCCAGCCCATCATATTAATATCCAACAATTAATCTTGTAACACCCACTACATCAAAATAATGGACCTAATTAATCAGAATAAATTGGGTAGTAATTTCGTGAAGCCCATTGAGCCTATAAATAGACTCATTCAGACTCAATCTATGTTACTGCAAATACAATATACACACAAAAATAGAGAGATTCTTGTCAAAGAAGGGTGTTCTTTCTGGTGGAGCTTTGGGCTTGAACACTTTGTGCAAAGATTGTTCTAGCCATACGACACTTGTTGGGCTGTTGTATCCTGGGGGAGACAAGTCAGAGAAGGTCTGCACCGGTTACAAAGTTTAGCCAACCAAGGGCTTGAATCTCCTTAAAGAGAGCGAGTGCCGCGCCTCAGTCCAAATAGTGTTGTGTAATTTCTCTCTTTAAAGTAATAAAATTCAAAAGTATTATTCAGTTTCTCTTTGTGTTATTTCTATTATCATTGTATTTGCACCAACAATCTATTTTAGCAATTTGGTACCCGTGATAATGCATAGTCATTATGTCTCATATGTGATTCTCGACACCATAAAAATTGCAATGTCAATTAATTTTTCTCCATACCTATCTGCCCAGCACTCGCCTATTTTATATTTAGACAATTAAAAATATTTTTTTATATATTTTTTATAACTCACATATATGTGTTTTTAATTTTCAAACTTTAAATTTATGATATTTTGATGTTGTATTGCTGAATTTATATTTTTATGTTTTAAGATTTAAATTGTTTATATTTTTTTAACTGTTATATTGTCATTTTTTTTTTTTTTTGGTGTTTCTTAATAATGAATTGTTGTATTGTTATGCTTTGAGAGAGTTTTGTAATGTTAGAACTTGTTTTTTTTTTAATTCATGTTTTATGAGTTTTGATTTAATGTATTCAAAATCAACTATTCATAAATTATATATATAAAAAACTTGAGTGTGGCGGGATAGGTATTTGTGGGCATCTGCTAGAACGCTTACAGCGAAAGTGGGAAATATGAAACCCACCCCATACATTTACCATTGCCATTCCTACCTCTTATGTCGAATTTTCTACGAAATAGGTAAAGAAATTGATTTCGAGGAACTCTTACATCATACCGTGTGATGCACGAACTATTTATAAAAAGGAGTAAAAAAAAAATTATAAATTAAAATTGCTCACAAAAGTATTACCAAATAATAATAGAAGTTATCATAGATCATGTTATGACAGCAAGTATATGTTAACTAGCCAGTTTTAGTTAGATTAATTGGTAAAAAGAAAAAAATTGTGATCGAATAAGAGTTTGGAGATTCAAATTCTACTTACACCAAAGACAAATTAACATCATAATTTGAAATCTATTGTGTATATATATTATTTATAAAAAAAAAAACTAGCGTTTCGTCTACGTCTCAAGGACAATAATTTGTCCTGAAAGTTTTTTTTTTTTTTTGGAGAAAAAAGTGTGTCCTGAGAGTCAATTTCAATAAATTGATTAAAATGTTGTGTTGACAAATTTTTTCTACTAAAAGTCTAGTAATGAAAAAAGTTAAGAGGATGAATTTCTAACTCTAATGTCTTTTCTTTGACAAGTTGTCCACCTAATAAGAAAGACATTTCAACAAACAAAAAACGCACGCAAGAAGGATTAGTAGAGTTGGAAGGACCATTAATGGCCCGGGGATCGAAGAGGACTTGTAACCTAGAAAGCACGGGAGAGGGAGACTGAAAATTGGGATATGCATGCATGCGCAATTGAATTGCAAAACTGACATAGCTATGAGAGAAGCTGAAATGCTCCCTCAGATTCTGAGAGGTAAAAAATATAAATAAAAAATCTCACGCCTGTGAGATAAATTGTGATTTCCTCTATCGGTTACATTATTGTTGAATTAACATGTTAATTGTTATAGTTATTTGAAACTAATTAGAACTGTTGTTTCTATAGAAAGAAAAATATAAATAAAAAATCTTCGTGGAAGTTATTTTTTTAAATCTTTTACTTAAAAAAAAAAAAACAAAAAAAAAGAGAGAAAAAAAAAAGGTCGGATTTCTTTTGGTGGACTGTTTAAACCAATAGGATTATTATGCATCTATGATAAAGAAGAATAGAGAAAGAAGCACAAGATTGGAGGCTGCTCCAAACTTTCTCAATCACATATTCACTCCATCTATTATGTCCTATTTTTTTAGTTTGAATAATAACCTTAGAAGACAATAATTAGTAATATAATTAGGTATCACTCCATCTATTATGTCCTATGTTCTTTGTTTGAATAATCTTAAAAGCCAATAATTATTAATAATTTAGATCAGTGAAATACTTAGACTATTTCCAACCTTTATTTTGAACTAAAATTATTTATCCTAATTAGTTTTCAACTAATTGAAGCATTTGAACAAAGTGAAGATTTTTTTTTTGGGAACAAGCAAAGATATCTAATATTAGCTAACTATCTAATGCATCACATGTATTAGAGACTAGTGATAACTATTAATTAGTGTTGACTTGACTAGCTTTTCTTTTATGTTTGAAAGATAATAGTGTTTCATGTCGACTCGCTTTTACACTAATCTGCATGTTATTATAAGATGTATTACAAAAGCTGATAATAAAAAAATATTTTAGAAAAAGCAAACAACCAAATTTTTTTAACAGAATCAGAAGTTTCTTCTTATTAATCTCTTTCTAATCCCATCATTAATTTCATTTTAAAAGAATAAATAACAAGTGTAAGAAGATAATATTAGACTTAACATGAGAATTAATCTCCTCTAACCTCTTCCTTAGGACCAAAACAAAATTATCAGAAAATATTGGAACCCATGGCTCCCAAAAAAGACACATGTGGTTCGTTTTTCGACCAAGTATGGAAAATAATAATAATAATAAATTTGAGGAACTCTTACATCTTGGTAAGATTATGCCGTGTGTTGCACGAGCTAATTATAAAATAGAAAAATATAAATTGAAATTTTTAACAAAAATATTAACAAATAATAATAGAGTTACCCTCAAACAGGTTATGCAAGCTAGGTTGTGTTGAGTAGCTTTTCTTTTACGTCTCAAGGAGACAGGGACAATACTGTGTCCTGATAGTCAATTTCAATCAATTGGTTAAAAAGTTGTGTCGGTGGACTAGCTTCTCTAAAGTCTAATCAAGGTCTCCTTGACAAAAGTTAAGAGGATTTATTTCTATTTTTTAACAGTAATTTTGATTTCTTTGACAAATTGTCTACCAATCAATCCTCGTCCCATATCTGGCATCATTCAACACACCTTCAATGACATAGTGTTGGGAGTTTCTTTTTACTTATCTTAAATCTTAATTAATCTCATCATTTCATTAAAAAATAATATATAGTATATTTTTTAGAAGAAAAAAAAATAATATATAGTAAAGTGTGTGTAATAAGTAGATAATATTGAAAGTTACATGAACAACACTACATAAAAATAATGTAGTTTTTTTTGGTCATCATCCATAGGTAAAATCAGTCAAATGCTATCTCTAACTAAAAATTTCAGTTGCTTAATTTTGGCAGACAATATATTGACCACAATGACTAACTTTCCCAACAAAGTCTTATTGATAAAAGTTTTGAGGATGTAATGAGACCCTGATTAATCTTTTGGGAAATTTATTCCCATATCAATTGAACTTGCTAACAAAAATATTAACAAATAATAAAATAACAGAAGGGATTTTACTAATAGATGCCCTTAGGACATCTATTAATAAACTATTTTAGAAATTTTTTAATAAAAAAATAAAAAAAAATAACTGATTTTTTTACCGTCATTTTGATTTCCCATAAAACTTTATCTAATATAGTTGAATGCTATAAGAGAACCACTAACAAGATCATAATATAAGTTACCATTATCACATTATAAAAGCTAGGTTGACTAGCTTTTCTTCTACCTCTCATGGACAATAATATGTCCTTATGGTCACTTTCAATATTCAATTGATTAAAATGTTGTGTCAACTAGCTTTTATAGTCAAAGTCTCCTAGACAAAAGTGAAGAGAATGTAATTTTCTAACCCTAATTTTGGTTTCTTTGACAAGTTGTCCACTAATTGTAAAACATATAACACACTATACATTACGTATGAAGATATTGTGATATAGGTTCAAATCCTTTAGTATATATCTTTTTAAAAAAAATATGCCATGATATAAACGTAATATTGAGAGATTAAATGATAATAAAAGATTAAAAGGACTTCAAGATTTATTGTTTCGAAAAATGCATGCCACCTTTCATCATACCTTCAATGACATGGTGTTAGGAGATTCTTATACTAAATTAATAACTTGGCCTTATTCATCCTTTCGATTCTTTACAAGGAATGAAATATATATATATATATATATATATATTAATATATGCATTGCGCTGTATATATGTATTTCTGTTTATGGACATTTATGCTAGCTGGGAAGTGCTCTAGCCTTTCTATGTTACAATCTCAGCTTGAGTCTTTTATCTTTTAGGAGCTACTGAGACTATACGGTTTAGCAGGGATGTTTTTTTTCCTCTGTTTTGGTAGTAGATATAAGTATCTCATTTGAATTGCATTGGGGCTTAAATCTTGGCTTTGGGGTAATTCTTTGAGTGTGTCTCATGTTTAATTAGGATGAGTTTTACTTCATTGTTGTGCGCTTTGTTGGTTTTAGCAGCTCTAGCTATTGGCTATGTGCCTACTGCAGCTAAGGGTTGTGTGATGTCTGTTTGATATATATGTATGTTTGTATTTCATTGTACTATTTGTTAGCTTGATATTGTTAGAGTAAATGAGTAAATTCATCATTTCCTAATAGCTTAACATTTTTGGAGAATTAGTAATTAGAGAAAAGAGAAAAAAAAAAAAAAATATGTAAGCACAACTCATCGAGCTAACTTGATAAAGCCAGGTTAGGTTGAAAAAACCTTCTTTTCGACCCAAACTGACCATGCACACCCCTACCCTTAAATTTTGTGAGTTAAAAATAATTGATGTGCTTTATTTGGAGCATATTCATATTTTCTTGATCTTAGAAACATTATTACAAATTTTTTTTCTAATTGAGATCTATTTCAGCAATTTGGTACCCGTAATGCATAGTCATTATATCTCATATGTGATTCTTGACACCATAAAAATTGCAATATCCATTGTTTAACAGACTAATTGTAAAACATATAATACAATGTGCATTATGTATAAAGATACTGTGCTAAGTTCAAATCCTACAATACCTGAAAAAAAAAAAAAATAATAATAACAACCATATTGAGAGATTAAACCATAATAAAATATAAGTAGTAATAGTTACACATAATGTATACTTCACACTGACACTGCCCAACATAAGTTGAAATCATGTTTTAGTTAAATTGTAAAATCATGTCTGTGTTTGGCTGTGTGCAACTAATTGTGTATAACAATAAATTAATTAACCAAAACAGATAATAGGGACGTCTAAACATCTATGGCTTGTTTGGAAGTTTAGAGAGGGAGTAGTGGGGAGGAGAGTAGAGGAGAATGATTCACCTCCACCTTATTTGGATGTTTTTAAAATTAGTAAGGGAGAAGGGAGTAATTAGCCCTTCTCCTTGTGTAATTTTGTTAATATAATAAGGGTAAATTAGGTAATTTACTTGGTCAATAGTTTATGTACTCTACTCTCCCTCCAAATCTCTCCAATTTGGGGGAATTAAAATTAGGGGGCTAGAGGGAATCCAAACCCCTCCAAACTCCTCCAAACCCCTCCCCCTCATTTTTTAAAAAACTTTCAAATAAGGTAATTGCATTACTCTCCCTCCCTCTACTCTACTCTCCCTCCTTTTTTAAACATCCAAACATGCCATTAGTGTCAAACATTTCATCTCCATTGATTTTTTATATCCCAATATATTCCTCCATGCAAAAAAAAAAAAAAAGCTCATGATCAGCTTTCGGGGCTCAGACCATCTCCTCTGCCCCTGGCTGTGTTTTCCTCCCTCTTGGATGGATATAGCTTGGGCCTGTGACACCTGTCAAGCCTTTTTTTTTAAAAAAAAAAAAATAGGAAAACCGTCAAGCCTCTTTTTTTTTTTTTGAAAGGAAACCGTCAAGCCTCTTGTAGTCCTTCTATTTGCAATATAAAATTATTCAGCCAAAAAAAAAAAAAACTTCATGCACTACAATTAATACGTAAGTATAATCACGTTATCTACCGTATCCCCAACTCAGGCTCGTTTTGCTAATAAAAACAAATATTCTCGAAAATCACGCACACACAAATAAACATGTGTGTGTGCATATATATATATATAAAGCTAATTTACGTTTATCTCACTCCAAAATAATAAAGAATAAAAAGTTTCTTCTAATTCTTTATCTTAACCTATCTCATCCTTCATCTTGAAGTAACATGAACAACACTACACAAAAAGCTTTTGGTCATCAGTCATGGGTAAAATATGTCAGATGCTATCTCTATCTAAAATTTTCATTGCCTTAATTAATCTTGGCAGACAATACATTGACTTTAAAGACTATAATGATTAGCTTTTCCTACAAAAGTCGTCTTGACAAAAGTTTTGAGGATGCAATGTGACCAGCATAATCTTCTTGGTAAGTTCATTCTTATTCTCATTCTTCTTTATTAAGACAATCTTAATTAATTGGTGGGGTTTGGACGAACCAATGAACTGTCTGGATTAAGTCATCTTGAAGTGTAGCAGACGGAAATTTGAATTATGGGCATTGAAATTACTAAACTCACTTACCAATAATTTCCAAGTTCTTGTTAATTAATTATCAAATAAGTACAAGAGAAAACATTCAAATGAAGATGATGCTCCCTCATATTCTATGAGAGGACCAAGTCATGAATTAATGTCGTATTTGCAATATAGTTTCAAGTTCTAATGGTGTAATTATATTATACCCGAGACAATGCAAAATTTGTTACCATGACGAGGGCGTAACTTATCACTTGATAAATCGGAGTAACAAACGATGTCAGGAATGGAAAACAAAATGTTTTATCAAAAGGATTAAAATTTTTAATTTTTGTTTGAAGTAATATTAACGGTGACATTTTTTGGTGATAAATATTCTATCAACAAAACGTTGTAGTAATGAATCTATATATGTAGTAATTAAAGGGAATCCTGAGGTTAAGTCAAATTATTATTATTATTATTATTATTATTATTTTAGGGTATTAATAAGCCTACAACTCACCTGAATTGGACTCAATTGAAATTTAAGTGAAGAGAAATGTTAAAATTTAGACCCCTAGAATACAGTGTGCGCGTTTGGATACCACTTATTTTACTGAAACCTGAAAATTAAAAACTAAAAACAATAAAAAAAATAATAAATTATTGTTCATGCTTTAAGGTACTATTTATATGCCTGATTGCACGAACAGTGCAATAGGCGCTGGTTAAAAAAAAAAAAAAGAAAAAAAAAAGCTAAAAACACCAGACGCGTAAAACGTGGATGCGGACACGCAAGGCAAATGCACCTAGTGTGTTTAACCTAATTTATTAGTCAAATTATTACTTAGGTTAATTATTCAAATCTAGGTTAAACAGGTATCAATCATATCATAAACAACGAAAAAGTAAAAAATATAAGCGATATGATGACCCAGAAAAACTAATAAAACTGTAAAGTTTCAAGATAAAAAACCTGAGGAGAATTTAACCTAAATAATCCACAAGGCAACAATTCACTAATAGAATGGAAGTTTTTACAATAGACTTAATCCTAAATCTACTACTACCTTTTGTAGTACTTACATGATCACACGCAGCTCTGAATCTACGGACTCTTTTATTATGAATCTATTGCATACAAAAGAGAAGCTCCAAAGTTTTTACAAAACGTGTCTTAAGGTTTCCTTTAAATACTTAATGAAATAGATCTGAAACCCTTATCACTTAATGGGCTTAATGAGTTGTTGGGACTTAATTAAATTCTGAACCTGCAGTTTCCTTGTTCTTGTATTTTGAATTGTAGCACTTTGAGCATTGTCTAATCATACCTATAGACTTAGGATTCTATATCTAGACAAGTTTGTGCTCATGGTTTGCCAATTGATCTAAACTTTTAGAACCTAATAAGAAAATTTTGTGTTATTCTCTTATCCAATTAAGCTTTTTTTGTGACACTCATCATAACTTCAAAATTCTACAAAATAAAAACAAGAGAGAATGCCGAGAGTACCCAATTCCCTTGGTGAGAGAATCCCTTGTAGCCCTTCATATCTTGACCCTCTCCAGTTGCCATACTCATTTAGAGGAAACCCAAGCCAAACACTCTTGATTCCCTTGTAATTGTTGCTGGAATCACAAAAGTTATCCTAAATCTTCAAGTAGCATTGTAGTATCAAAGAGATTGATTTTGCAGTTGGCATCTCAACTTACAGAATCGAAAGCTATTGAAGAGCAAAGGCTAGTGCAACTAGTTTTTAGCAACAGCAAGGAGCTCAGATGCAAGGACTTCTACATATGACTAGGAGGGTTATGTATTGCAAATATGTTCATCAGTGGATTGATGTTTGTCTCGGAGAGTTTTGTCCGCTGTGGATTTTTCTCTTTGTAACCCCATCATGTGTCTGGGTGTGAGTTGGGAATTGCCGTGATTTTGATTTATTCTTGGTATTAATAATTGGCCAATTAATTAATCTGGACTTAATTTGATCATTTTAATAAAATTGGTAGATGGCCGATACTTGGAGTTTAAACCATTAATTTTCATGCAGTTTGCTCACTTTGTAGAGATCATAGTAGAGAGCACCTAAATCTTCCATACCATTAAAGTTTGACTAGGTTGAATGATAAAAGTATTGAAAATTTAAAAACACAACTGATAGAAAATACATTCTTATTATTTCCTAAATGTGATTACAAATATGATTTTTTTTTTTGAAAATTTTACGGTTTGAAATATTTTTATGGTTTGAAATTATTCTACATGATATATGAAGATGCATTATAAAAGCTTATAATACACCAATCATTTAGATTTTTAGTTTTAAAATTCTGCCTCCAATTGTTTTTGGAGGTGACATGGTGATTTTGGAAATTTATGTTTATACACTAGAAAACTTTGTTGAACATGAAAGTAACAGATAAGGAATGTTCACCAACTCCATCTGTTGAGGAAGGCCAAACCGATAAGGAAAATGCACCAACCCAATCAACAAAGCCACACCCATGTAGTCTGCAAAATGAGATACAAAAGGATGGTAACGAATATAAAAATGAATGCAGATTGAATAAGTCTAGGGCCTCTGCTCCCCAAAACTTTCCCCAATCTCATAATTTCATCTCAAAAAGAATGAATTGTCAAAGTGTAAGAAGATAATAATGGAAGTACAATGAACAATACTACTTAAAAATAGATACGGTTTTTGGAAATCAATCATAGGCAAAATGTGCCAAAATTTCAAATGAAATCTCTATATAACTACAATTTTCAGTCATTAATCTTGGCATACAATATATTATGTAGTAAAGTTGGAGTAACTTTAGTATTTTCCTCCCTTCAGTGGATCTAATGCTCCAAATAATGGCATACTTGTATCCCTCCCTTCTGTGGGTATTTGACCTCTTGCTTTTTACATATTGAAAAATGTGGCAGCAAAAATCCAATTGTTTCTTTTTCTTTAGAATACTTCAAAGGTTCTCCATCTATTCTGTTGAGTCTTTTAGCTCCAGGCCCATATGGGCTTTGTTAGTGTTTCTTTGGCCCATGTTCTTAAGCCTTTTTAGAGGCCTAGGGGCTAAAATTCTAGCACATCAGAGAGAGCACAGCAGAAAAACATAGCAAGGGCAATACCAAATGGGAGCTCCACAGAAGAGAGAAAGACACAAAGGTTTTGATGTGAGATTTAACTTTCTCCTACCATGGCCATTGAAACCTACTGAAGCCAGTGTCTCAAAGGTATTTGGGGTTTATTTCAACAAGTTTTTTTGGACATTTCATTGTAGTGGAGTTGGGTTTGTAAAGCTCCTAAAGGGTAACCTTGTATTGCTCCAAATTTGTTGTGTAGACTCAAGTTGTGCTATAAAAGTTGAGTAAAAGACCATTGGAGCTTGTTGTTTATAGTGGATTATTCAGAGCTTGATCTTCGGATGTAGGCTTAGCACCAAGCCGTGTAATTCTTGAGTGTGCATTGTGTAGGCCTTCTAAGTGTTTGATAATTGTCTTTCAGATTCCATATTGCATATCTTGCTAGCTTAGGCTCAGTATTTGTTGTGTCTAACCTCCATTACCTTTGTGTTGGTAAATTCACACTTAGTTGACAATATTGGGAGACTATGGTCTCACCAAGAAGTGGGTAGTTTTTCCCAACAGTTAGGGTGAACGTGTCCAAGTCCAAATACATTTCCCCTATCAGTTGATCATGTCATGGACTTCTTTAACTTTACATTTTTCTCAAATGGAGTCGAGAGTTAAATCTGCTTCCCCGCACAATTCCATATCTTTATTCTCAAATTCAAGACCTAGTGAGAGATTTTAGAACATCTTTGGGAAGTTCCATGCCAAGATCAGGAGGCAATGCCACGTTACACATTCCAGTCGTTTCATACTCCTAGACACTATGACGTTTACTGCAACAAGCATCATAATCTGAAGAAGCCTCAAATTCAAAAGCAGATTGCCATATCCAATGAGCCTATTGGAAATATTGAAGATACCAAAATTAGTAAACTCTAAGATGCATCACAACTTGGGTCTGCGTACTGGTAAAATTCATGCATTATTAGTGAGCTCACATAATTAAGACCACCAGAGAAACATTTAAGCCCATCCAAAAAGCATTTGGCACAGAAAGGATAGGAAAAAATAACCTGGAAATCAGTTGGCATGCAAGTCATCATCGATATGCTGACTAATATGATCAGATTTCCTTGGTGAGAAAGTGTCAGGTACTGGATGGCAGAACTGCATCTTTGATAAAAGCATTTGGTGGCCCATCCCATACAAGTTACAATCAATCTGACAAAAAGAAAAGCTTAGATCTTAAAAAATTGTAAATCAATTAAAAAAAAAAAATGAATTGAAGTGTTCAAACATTGCACAATAATGAATCCCAATCAGGAGTCAGTCACATGCATCACAATGGGACTCACCTTATACATGTCTAGTGTGGAACGCAAAATTAGACCCTCAAGCGTGCAAATGTTGCCAACCCAGCCACACCATACTACCAATTGCCTAGTGGGTGACTATGTTAGCATTTCTCATTATAAAATAACCATATTATTATAAGTATCTTACAAACCAAGATTCATTTGGGAACCACAGATTTATATTTTATTGGACATCTCCCAAAAACAAAATCCTCAGTGATTCAAACATAGGGTTGCATTTACCAGAAACTAGAGAATAAAGGGAATATGCGATTCATGGGGATGTAAAATTTTATCAAGAGCAGCACAAAAACTTCTACAAACAATACTTTTCTTAATCTAACTTGCAAAAGTCACAGCAAATACAAACCAATATGTTGCAACTTTTGAAATGAGGGCAGTGGTTAATATACATCACTCTTGAAATTCTACGAGAGAGAGAGAATTATTTTTGAAAGTACACCAAATCATGTACAGTAACCAACCATATCTACAAAATAAACCTTAAGTGTACAACTATGCATTTTAAGCAAAGAATCTCTGTATAGTACAGAAGATGAAAACACCATGATAGAACTTATAAAAAAAATGCCATGAAAGAGCAGTGGCAAAGGAAAAAAGCTCCACTAAGTCAGCAAGCATTAATAATGGAGTTGATGAAAAAAAAAAAAAAAAAAAAAAAAGAACCACAAAAGGATTCCAAAAACCAAATGAGCATCAGTCAAAGGTTGAAGAAGTGTACCAAAAGTAGATTGGCAGCACAGGAGACAGCATGTGGATAATAGCTATATCTATGTCAAGGTGTTCAATAAACGTACTCTTAGACTACTATATGAATATAAGAGAACTCTAAGAGAGAGAGAATAACATTTGTAGCTGTATTTTCACAAAAAGCTCTTCAGATGAATGGTCACCATAAAATTTCCTTGCTCGTACAAGGCTGCAACCATGTACATGCTGTCGCTTTGAACCAGCATTACCTTTAAGCTGTAAGAGTTCAAACCAAAGAAAAAACATATGATGCCTGCAGGATCAGCAATGCAAAGGAAAAATTGCAGAAACACCAATTAACAAACAACACAGAGGTTCGAACAAAACCTGTTGCAACCAAGCATACCTTCAAAGCTTTCTCAAGAGCAAGAGATACAGCATGTGTGTATGCATCACCTATGCATATTAACAAGAAAAAGGATAAACTCAGAAAACCAGACAGCAAAAATCACAGCGCATCTTAACATCAGGACAGACAAACTTAATTTCACATTAGGATGGAAGAAGATATCACATCCAAAATGAAATTAAGAGATAAATAAAAAAAATATAGCACAAATTCACAATATCAACTAAAAAAAAATTGACCCTGACTAACTAGGAGCAGCTACATAAATCAAATTTTTATTCCATTGGCTTAATTCAAAAAATATTATCTACCTTCCTCGTGTGGTTGAAGCGATATATCCGCACAAGGCACATATAAATAGGGTAAAACCTGCAAAAAATATGGATAATTTAGTCAAGAATAACAATGTACTAATAAAGAAAGAAAGGAAGAGTAAATTTCAAACACTTTTCATATGCTTAAAGTACTCTATACATGAATTATTACTTTACATAGCATGCAGTATGTGTTATTTCAAACATTTTTTTTTCTTGATAACGTAAGGAACCTTTCTAAAGAAGAACCCTTGGGACTCGCCTTTAGCACAATGTTGATTCACCACCAGAAAATGGAAAAGAAGATAATTTTTTAGAAATAAATTTTTCCAATGTGCAATTGAATGGAGAGAAAAAAATGAAAGGTGGATTTGGAATATCCTTTAAGTCCCACCAAATTTCACTTCAAAGTAGGCAGGACTTAAATTTTGATATTGAAGAAGAAAACGCGTGTCCTAATTTTCCCTCCATTTTCTCAACGTAACCAAAAGGAGAAATATTATAACTTCATAAACTTTGATATGCCTATTTAAACTACTGTATTCAAGGAAAATTGACGAATCCAAGCTTTTGATAACAGTCAATAAGAAGCCAATAAAACAGGAATGATCTTACCCCGTGGATGTGCAAGCAAGTCTTCTGACCAGCCGGTGTAGAACCATATATTCTTATAACAGGAACCTCGTTCACTTTGCCACCTTCAAGAATTCAAAAAACCACTTAACACATAATGTACATTTCTATGAATACCATTTTTTTTTTTTCATAAAATCTCTGATAGTAAGTATAAGTATAAATTCATCTTAAAAACAAAAAAATATAAAAATACAATTACACCCCTAGATCCCATCAAACACGTTTTGCATTTGAAACAGTTAACAATGAACAGAGGAACTAAAATGATAGTTTTGAAAAAATTGACAAAATTCATAAAATATATTTCGAAAATTGTGAAATGAGTTTCACTTTCTCTTCAATTGAGAATTCTATTCCTAATATCAAACATTCAAACAAATTACAGTAAAATAGAAGAATTAAACGGCGTTGTTCGAGAGTGAAAGTAGCGAGTACCTTGAAAGGTACTGTAAGAGATATCAAGGCCATGGATCGGCGGAGCCATGTAGTGATCGATGGAGACGATCCGTACGCTAAAGGCGTTTGAATCCGACTGCGAATCTGCCATTGATTGTCTTCCAATTTACGGGAATGCCATGAAATTTTGCTTCTGGGAACGGAATAGGAAGAATGAGGGAAGGTTTTGAATTTGGGTTGGGGGGTTTTGACTTTCGAGGGAAATTGAAAATTTATAAGTAACTTGAAAGCTTCTGTGGCACACTATTGCAGATTTGTAATCCCAGAGAATGTCAATATGGCAATTTTCTCCCCACTTCTTTTGTTAAATTCTGGATAGTCCGCTGTTAGAATTTTTTTGTTTAATAATAAATTATATAACAACTTATGAGATTTTTTAGGAAATGTCAATAGGACCCCTTCTATATTTGAAAACAACACTTTAACCTTGTGTGATTATTATTCTTATTTGATTTCTTCAAAAAACAAATTTTAATTTCTTATTATATGATCAATCTAGTACGTATGCTTTTTTTTTTTTTTAATTCTAAAGGAGAATTTCATATGAAAAATACTATTTTTAGATTATTCTAGAAGTTGTTATAAAGCTAATAATTAAGGGGTGAACAAAATTTTAATATTGATCTCCTTGTAATTTCGAGACATATAGTGTGTATTTGGCAAAAATTATTTTTGCCAACTTATTTTATTATTTAGCTTATTTTTGCTACTATTTACGAGCTCCACTGCACTTTTTGGTACTATTCATGGGTCCCACTGTACTATTTCAACTAACTTTTAGTTTTATCTGCAGTACTTTTAGCAAAAAGTTTTCAATTTTAACAAAATAAGTGAATTTCAAACAGACTCATAGTCTCCTCCTTGAGTAAACAGTGCCTGAAAAACAACCCATCTCCCATGCACTTCTCTATAACCGAAACTATGGAGTAGTTTCTTTTTGTATCTTTGACCTAACTCTTGAATCTCCTCTCCTTGACGTTTTTTTATGTGATTTTATTAAAAAATAACTATAAAACCCAATCTATATTATTAGTTAAGCAACATTTCAAACATATTTGGTTTTTAACAATTCGAGTTCTCTACACTCGATTTTACCCAGTGAATTTGCACTTGAAAATTGAGTGTCTCACACTCGATTTGTTAGAAATGAAATTTGTTTCAAATCTTGCCTAACTAATAATATAGTTTGGGTTTTATAATTATTTTTTAATAAAATCCTTTTTTATGATACCATCATTTCTCGCCTCCATGCTAACACCTCCCTATTTTGGCCATTAGTTACATTAACATTTTCATTCATCACTTAAAAGTGTGAACCATTTTGATACAATACTAAAAGGTCATGGACTAAACTAATATACTTGAAACATTAAAGACCAAAATAATATATAGCCTAAAAATTTGTAATCGACCCTAATTTTTTTGAGTTATGTTTACTAATTATAGTTCGTCATTTGGTCCATTTGGTCTATTTCTATATAATTTGGTCCACATCGGTCCATTTAGGTTCCCTTCGGTCTAATTTAGTCCACTTTGGTCAATTCGGTCAATTTCAGTCCATTTGATCCATTTTGGTCAACATTGGTCCATTTCAGAGTACTTACTTAAGAACAGGAAAAGACAGGTTTGGTAACATCAATTATTTGAGTAATACCAATTGCAATATATGATAATTTTTTTTATTATCAAGATAATTTCGCTGAGAGAATGAAAAATTAAAATAACAAATTTCAAAAATTAAAAATTTTAGTTGTGCCAACAAAAATTAGGAAAATATAATGCACAATAAAAATCGTTAGAAGAATATGGACCACATATAAAAAGAATAATATCAACCAAAAATACTGAAAATAATAAAATTATATATTTGTAAGAATAGAAACATGGAAAGTACTTTTAGAAATTTTTTAATTTTTAGGGAGAAATAATTATTTACAATAAAATTTAGAAAATAAATTATATCACATCTTAAAATAATCATATATTATCATACGTCCTATGAGTTTGCAACCAGTCAATTTTAAAAACCCAAGTTTGGCTGAGTTAGGCTTGTTAAAAGAAAATGTAAAAGGCTTTGGTTTAGGATGGGACCTTTTAAGCTTTGATTATGTAAAATTTGATGTAAATGGATCTGCAAAAAAAAAAAAAAAAAAAAAAAGTTGCAAATATAGCAAATGATAAGGAAGGATTGTGGTTTTGTTGCCATCTCCTTTTGCTAATTGATAATAAAATATTAAAAAAAAAAAAAAAAGGCAACAAAATCCATATCTAAAACATATGATAAAGTAGTCAGTGTTGTATAAAGATACTTGAACTTGTTTCATTTCTATTCATCTTTAGCTTTGGAGAAATTATTAGATCCATTGAAGGATTGCTAAAGTGGTCCACCTTTGTCGTTCCAACCAATAAAACATTGTCGCTTATGCAAATTAAAAAAAAAAAAAAATTTATGAGGATTAAGAAAAGTTCTAACTTTTGAGAGAAAAATTAAGAATATTTGATACACTCCAAGTTAATTAGGATATTCCACTTTATTTGAATGTTCAACTACAATTATCATAATCTTTATAAATTACTATCGAGTGTCTTTCATAGTGTACTCATATTCATCTTAACCTATGGCTATGTGTCTCATTATAAGAGTTCACATATAAGAGTTTCACTCCTTCTTTATTATTAATTTATACACGTATCTAATGGATTTTGAAGGCACTATTTTACCATCAACTTGTTAGAGTAGAAACTAATTCTTTTCGATTAGAGCTCATTGGCAAAGAGTTTGGTCCTTTCGAAATAAAGACCTCTTGTTATAAAGTTTATTATTTTGTTACATTGATCCAATGTTTTTTGGGGCTTTCTCCATAGAAAAAAAAAAAAATATATATATATATATATATATATATGGGGGGCACCCTTAAGTGGGAAAGGGAAATTCAAACTCAAATTTTCCTCAATATAGAACTAAGCAATGACATTGAAATACAAAGTTCTTGACTAAGCCAAGTTTATCTTATTGAACACTTCAATACTTAAATTAAAACAACTGTAAATCCAAAATAAGTGCTTATACTAGTCTACTTGCATTCATTTTTGAATATGTAGACTCCCTCCAAAAGTTCTTGCAAACCAATCTAGCTTCCTTGAGATGATAAAATGTCCAATAACCAATCCAACTAGCAATCCACTAGCATATCCCATCATCACCACTTTCCAATTAAATCCTTCTCCAAATGATGATTCTTTGCTCGGCTCAAAAGTCAGTGTCTCAATATTTTCACATTTCTTGGACAATGAAAAACCACACAATCTCTAATTTCCCTCAAATGAGGAATTTTGAAATGTCCCAAACTGTCCACCTTGGGGAATTGGAACTGTAAGATGGTTTTGGGAAAGATTTAAATATACAAGAAATGTGAGACTTATTAGTTGCTGAGGGATTTCTGCTAGTAACTTATTTTGAGATAGATCCAACGGCTAGAGCTCAATTAGGTTCCCAAAGGATGATGGGATAGGACATGTGAAATTGTTGCTTGATAAGTTGAGTACAATTAATTCCTTGAGATTCCCCATGGTATTTGCAATTTCACCATAAAATCCGTTGTTAGAGAGATCAAAAGCTATGAAGATGGTCAAGATCTTTACCAACTCCATTTCTATTTCCTTATAGCTATTGAGTCTTCATAATAACCAGAGCCATCCCCCATGTACTCTGTTTTTGAATTAATTTTTCCATGGACCATTAACATTGCATTCTAGGTTTTGAAATTCAACATTGGTTCATTTGACACATTTTATTATTATTATTATTATTTTTTTATCTTCTAAAAAAAGTTATATATTTTTTTAAATTAAAAATTCTTATATATAAAATAACCTGAACATATTTTTTGTTTAAATTTCTAAGAACCTTTTACATGTTGTCCAAGAAGACAAATGATTCAAACTCATAGATGTCTTATATTCAAGAATAATCAACTACTTTTCTTTTTAAGCTTGGCTGAAAGGTTTTGTTCGTTTCAAACAAGAATTTGGTCCTCAAATTTTGCAAAGGATAGGCTGGTTTGTGCTAGAGAGGGAAAAAGGCCTGCATGCAAGGGCAGAGTTTTCAAAATTTAGCCTACAAAAATAAGAAATGGGGGCCTCCCCTCAAATATTTGAATTAGTCCAATGGTGCTCCTAAAAAAAATAGTTGGTATAATATTTATGGAGATGTAACTTTATTTTTCACAATTTTATTTTTTATTGTAAAATGTGCTCTTATATTTGTTAAATATTTAATAAAATTTGAAATCAAACATATTTGGATCTATCTTTTTCAACCCATTATGTGGCATTTAACAAGTCATTGACTTATTAAAAAAAATCTTGACACTAAAACTTCACATGTAATGTCTCCTTAGTTGCCATATAGTTGGTTAAGGCAAGATAATTTCAAATATGTTTGGAGCATAACTCATTACTCCAAATTTTGGATTATTCATATTTTTGAGAATTTTATTAGTTCAATTGAAGGATTTTTTACTTACTTTAATATAAAATTTAATAATTTTCACTAAAAATGAAAATTTTTAAGAATTTCAGGTGAAAATGGTAAAAATAAATTTTATTTTATAAAAGATCGTTACCAAATATAATTTTAATTGAAAATACTAAGCTTTTATTTTTGGTGTGTGTATATATATATAACTTATAAAAAAAAAAGTGTGTATATATATATAATAAAAAAACATGTGTGTAAAGGTTGTCTTGGTAAATATATTAGTGCCGAAACTTCCCCCACCCCCCCAAAAAAAAAGACATAAATTCCAGGCTCCCCTGCCCACATGGACATAGCTTAAACCGTTTTGAGGGCCATACTAGACGAGCTAAATTGCCAGGGCCTCATGGCAAACTTGTTTTTGTATTAACATCATAGCAAAACAGAGGACTAGATTGGCTTGGGCTTCAGACTTCTTTGTTGCTATACAACATATGATTAATTACCTAAAGACATAAATTACAACTTACAACAATTATTGATAATTTCGTTCAATGAATCAATCCAGCAGTACCCTTTGCTAGGTGACCAGACTAGGTCATTAGTCATGTTTTGCAAGTTTAATTAGCATATTTATGTTAAAAATGATCCCATTGTTTTGCATGAAAATTTGATATAACTGACAAAGTTTGCATCCGACCATATCTAGTTGGTTCATTATCTCATGGTTCAATCTTGCTCTCTCTATAAAATAATCTGTACACATCTAAATCTTCCTCGTCCAGGACCAGTAGAAAACTATTTTGTCAGTACTTAGTGACGAGGTGATGGAATTTTCTGCCTCAGTACAGCTTCGACTGCTGCTTCAATTGTGCACTTATTAAGCTTAACTTCATCACCCATCAATCGCTACACATTCAAGATAATTCTACCACTAACATGAACACCACTGGCATGAGATCAACCCCATTCATCCTCGATAACCGCATCTTCTAGTATGACAGGATCAGTATTTGACTGTTCAGGAATTAAATTATCAAAAATTCCTTCCTCAGGAATATCTAACTCTCCAGCTGCTATCTTGGTTTCAGATAATGTCCTAGATATGTTATTGAGTAAACCTTGAACATCTCAACCCATTATAATATCTGGGTCAGATGAGCAGACAATCTTCATAAATTGACTACATAAGTACTTCTTAGAGAAAACCAACATCTTGCAGCCAGATATTCCATCTAGTCCTGTAAATATATGAAGATTATGAAAAGTGATTAAAAATAGTGATCTTTCATAAAAAGAAAATAATGAAGGCATAAAACAATGTTTGTGGCAAAGGCCATGAAGCAGTCCAAACCAACTGTAACATTCCAGGAGGTAGCAACATACCTAGTCATGTGCAGAACACAACATTTAAACAGGTCATTCCATTTTTATGTTGTAAAATGTTATGATATAAGGAAAAATGTGTAAAAATAGCCCACCAAAATCTAACTAACAAGGTAATTTCTAGATGATCTAATTGGTCAAAATAAATAAAAACCAAAAGTGACCAACTAATAAAAATCACAAGCATACACACACAGTACGATGAATGTTATATGAGGAACATTCAAGCAGGGTGAGTAATACATTACAAAGTAACATTAGCTGTATGGGTTCCCCTCATTCTTATTTATTGCTCACCTTTCCCCTCCTTTTACAAATAGTTAATACTTTTACTAGGCCAAAGAAAAAAGAATTGAAAAGAGAGGAAGGAAAATAGATTTAGAAAGTAACATTAGCTGTATGGGTTCCCCTGATTCTTATTTATTGCTCATTTTTCCCCTCCTTTTACAAATAGTTAATACTTTTACTAGGCCAAAGAAAAAAGAATTGAAAAGAGAGGAAGGAAAATAGATCTTCATCAAAAGGAATAGGAGGGAAGATACCAAACAGAAGATGTTTTATTCTTTTCCAATAATTCTGTCCATTGCAATTAAACATGAAGACAACAACACCCATCCAACTTTTACCAAAATTTAGGAATTTGACTCCCATTCTCAATTTGACTTGAGGGTGACAAAATAAAAGTCAATGTTTGCACCAGAGTCGGTTTATGGGTAAAAGTGACTGAAAAATTAGTTAAGTGGACTTTACTTCAATTGTATTTAATTTTTAATTGATAAGTTACTTATACACTGTTGTAAACTCATGATCTCACCCTTTACCCATCTTACGTGAGAAGGGAGTGCCATTGAGCTTGAGTTTACTGGCACTAGTGAAAGTTCAAAGGCCATCAATAAATGCATTTTAATTAAAAGATTTAATTATTCCATTCTCTTACATTTACATTTCCAACACAAAATGAAGCATAGAACATATGAGTTGATTTTTCACTTTCAGATCTGTCAACAATTGCCCACATTACAAAAAATTTAGAACATCAAGTCACACTGACCACAAAACAAGCAGCGGAAGGAAAAATTACATGAAATCCCAATTTGATTATCATCAACCATACCTTTTAAAAGCTTTAGTTTTACTATGCAAAATCACGTAAACTTCAGGAATGGAATTTGTATCATTTTGACATTGATGGCATCAAATCAAGGAACAGGTCTGAGATCTCCTCTAGATTATGCTTGAACCTATTCCCATTATAAGATTGTAAGAGATAATTTATAGACAGATCATTTGATCCAAAAGTAATGACAAGCAGAAATAAAGTTCTAATTATGTGGATCTAGAAAGCAACAAAAGTGGGAGGAAATTATTCTTAATCATATGAATGAACACTGATCTTCTTCTACAATATAAGTCTCAGTATACCAAGAAATGTTTGGAATTTGGTACCACATTGTGTGATGTGGATTATTTGGAGGGAGAGAAATAATTGTATATTTGAAGATTTGGTGCTTTCTGGGAATAAGCTCTTAGAGTTGTTTGCGACCAATTTGTTTGATTGGTCTCGCGCGTGGGGTTTTACTTCTTTGAAATCCATTCCGCTGTTTTTAGATTCACTTTTTTCTTGTACGTAAGTTGTTTTGTTTTCCTTTGTTGCTTGTAAATATTTCCTTCATTTACTTTATCTCTTTGTTGGAGTAGCTTCTTTTTAATACAAATTTTTCTTACCTATAAGGCTATTAAAAAAAAAAAAAAAAAAAGAGGAAGACCATGAATTTTTTTTTTAAACAGGTATTGAAAATTTCCTTACTCCGGTGATACACATAAGTGATATCAAAATTTTTAAAAAAAAAAAAAAAAACAACTAATACATTAATATTTGAGAATACATAATTTGATAAGAAACTACTGGTTTAAACTTAGAGGTAGTGAATTCATCACCAAACAACTTCAAAAGGAAAGGAAATGTACAATCATATTCCTAGAAAAGACCAAGAGGCCAAAGCTTTTCTCTCTAACTCTCCCTGATCATGAAATATTATCAAGTTGATTTGACAATATTGATGTTGGCAAAGGTAAGATGGTGCTGTATTTTCATACCATAGCTAAATTGATTCAGGATAATTTCAAAGATTTATCATCTGAATGACCAAATTTCCAAGTGCTAAGCATGAGAAAGTATGAACTCCCTACTTAAAAAGAACAACCTTCAAATGCAAAGTATATCACAATTGTATTATAAATATTTATTGTACAGCAATATAGAAGAGTATTTTGAATAATCATGAAAAACTTTAAGCATGCAAACCCATGGGGATGTTCTAAAAAAAACAACCAGGGGAATTTAGATTTGAGATGACATATATTTTGAAAATAATTTAGAAAAAACTTCTAGTTTTGCAAAAATATCAAACATAAAAAAGTAATTTGATACCTCTATTCTTAACAATGTCAATTGTTGTCCACCACCAATGCTTGCGGGGTCCTGAAATCTGAGACATCAGAGCATGATTTTTCTTTTGCAATACCTCCTCCACGCTGCATTATCGTTGTCACCCCATCACTAAATGCACTCTTTTCTGCATTAAGGTTTACGGGGTTTTCATGATACAAATGCTCCAAAATAGGCTTCACACGAGATCCAAAACCATTTTTGAGCATATCCTTCTTGGAATCATTAGGGAAAAAGCTTCGTGTCTTCTCACAATCATCAGGCAAAGAACTTTGTGAATCAATCAAACTTCTAGCTGAACCAGCTAAGTGTCACAGAATAGATAAGAAGTTTCTCATTGGCAAATGCAAATGTAATTCTTTCCACAAAAGAACATGGGTAGCTTGCAAACATTCAGCCTAAAGTTACAATATCTTCCTAAAGTTTAGAACTGAGCAAGCAACCCCCTAATCTCACTCAAACTTCGGAAAGCGCCTTACCATTCCAATATTTATTGAATTAAAAGCAAATTAATGTACCCAAAGGAGAAACAAAGCTGAAGGGTGAAGAGATCTTTGGTTGTATCTTCTTCTTTTTTTTACACCCGGGGGAGTTGCATTTGTACAATAATTTGCTCCTACTTTGATGGAAATTAGAACAGAAACTAGCTATTTGGACTTTTGAGTGATGTCAGGATGTTGGTTGCTTAGTTCTAGACTTCATGGGGGACATATGAACTCAGAAGATAGTTTAGAAATCATATAAATCACACAAATAATACTACCTTTCAAAAGCTATGGCTTCACTGATGCTACATTGTTCCCTCGAGAAGCATCTGAAAATTCAAAACTAAAAGGTTATATCATTGGAAATTTTAAAAAATAAATAATAGGAAGCGAATACATTTAATTATAGTCTTAAACGGATAAATTAAAAAAAAAAAAAAATTACTAGTTCTAGATAACCTTTGTCATCACAGGATAGCCATCTGTATACAGGTGATAATACTGGTGTTAAGAGGTACAAGTAAGAGCCATCATTTTGACAGTGAGTAAGGTTGCCCAAGACAAATTGATCGGAATCAGAGCCACTAATTCTAGTGTGACTGTCCATAACTTTCTCACTTCTCTGGGCAGTCCCCCTCCCCCTCAAAGAAAGGAAGAATATCATCAAAAATTGTCCCTAATAAGAAAAAGATGTAAGTTAGTCAGAGATATTATAAAACATGCACTACAAGATTCTCAAAAGATTTATCATGTACCCACCCCAAAGATGGTTCATCTTTATGGCCACTTACATGGAACAATCTGCACCAGACACTTCACATTCAACCACACCTGTTCAAACAGCTTGAAGCAATATCTATTTGCTAAAATCTCTCAATAACCATGGGAGTTACACCAAAGTCAGATTTTTTAACATTGTAAATTTGAGAATAGCCCATGGAAGTTGCAGAATTTGTAGTCATGGGCTTACAAATCCATGGTCCTGTATGCACTTGAGGACCTGTTGTAGTGAAATCCACAGGTCCGGTGATGGCTTGTGTTCTGACCTCATCACCAAATTTTTCATGAGAAACAGAATAGCCTTCCTTCAACCTACTAGCCTATGTCGAGAAGTCACTGCTGTACAAAGGAGGCAGTTTTACATACATGGAAGAATCCAAATGTGCTGCTTTAACCTTATAAGCCTCATGGAAATTTGTTCACTGGCCTACAAGAGATTTCTTCAAATTGAAGGACTCAATAGAGAACATATGTATCTACACTTTTCATAGAACTATCTCCACAATTTCTTGTCTCATTACCAGTCAAAAAATTGTACCTACAGGATCTTTAGTTTCAAGAACACATGCAACAATTATGTGGAGACCAACTGGCTCCAAATCATTCTTCTCCTTTTGCATCATTGAAAATGGGAATGAACTTCATTTAGATTGCTTTATTTTGTGCTTAATGGTGAGCCTAGCAACAAAATCATGGGACGACTGGAACTCTGAAGACCCTTCAATTTCATTCTTCATTTCTGTTTTGGATGAATTTCCTGTTCATCCAGCATAAGGAATTGAGAAATAGATCATCCATGGAGCCATATACTTGTGGAATTAACTCTCTAATGAACAAATGGAAGAATGATTCTGATCAGAGCAATGAGAAGCTCTCTCCTTCAGGCCCTCAAAGTCAATCAAGTCATCAACTGAATTAAGAATGTCTTGACACTCCTTCTGAGACTTGCTCTCATAATCCATATTAGCCTTCTCCAGCACCTTATCAATGGTTTTTGCAAGCAACAAAGGACTCAAAGCAGTCTCATGAATAAGTTCATCATCAGAATTTATATCTTCAGCAGCCTGAGAGGAGGCTAGCCACCGTAGAAGACTGAAGGCTTCCTTACCTGTAGCTTGAATAAAACACATGGATTTTAAGAACACATAAGAGATGTCTTGTAAATTTTGTACACCACTTCACCAATCAAACAAACACCATTGTGGTACAAATACATGAGTTGTAAACATCTCAGTCCAAGAGAGAGAGAGAGAGAGAGGGGTGGGGGTTTATGAAAACACTTACAAGAAACCAAAAGGTATATGAAAATACTTACAAAGATCCAGTTATTTCTTTTTCTTTAGCATTCTCCAAAGGCTCTCCATCTATATTGTTAGGGTTAACATGTCCAAGTCCAACCAAATTTCCCTCATCAGTTGATGATATCATTGACTGCTTTAACTTTCATTTTTCTCAAATGGAGTTAGAGTCAAAGAGATTTCTGCTTCACCACACAATTCAATAAGTTTGTTCTCAAATTCAAGACCTAGTGAGAGAGTTTTAAGAACATCTCGTGGAGGTGGTTTGCCAAGATCTGGAGGCATTATCACCTCATGCATTCCAGTCCTTTCATGCCCCTAGAACACCAAGGAGATATTCATCAAATGAACAAACAATATAAAATGTCAACAGACACTTAAAAAGTAGAAAACAGATATGACTAAAACAGACCTCCCATATTGGCACAAGTGACTGAACCATTTTCACTTCTGAAAGGGTTTGTGAGAGGGATGAATAATTTTTAAACTACTGGTTATGAAAGTCTAGAAAACCCAAAAGATCAATTCTCACGTTAATCTATGAAGAGAATCTTAAAAAACTTATGTCACATAACTACAAAGTCAAACAAATTGTCTATGGAAGCATCCCCCTCAAGTTCAAAGACACTTTGACGTTTATTGCAATAAATATCATGATGTGAGGAAGCCTCAAATTCTCTAGGAAATTACCATATCCAATCAGTTGGAATTGTTGACGATATCCAAATTGGCGAACTTAAAGATGAATCACAACTTGGGTCTACCTAATGGTAAATTCACACATCATTGAAGGTTATCAGATAATTATGAGCATCAAAAAAATATTTACGACCGTCCCAAAAGCATTTGGCACAGAAAAGAGAGGAAAAGATAACCTGGAAATCAATAGGCATGCAAGTCAACTTATCCATATGCTGTTTATACAGACTAATATGATTAGATTTCCTTTGTGAGCAAGTGTTTGGTACTGGATGCAGAACTTCATCTCTGATAAATGCAGCAAATTTCCCGCTAACTCTACCCTATTCTACTCCATTTAAACTAGCCATAATAGTAAGAGTAAGTATAATCTTAAAAACAAAAAGGTAAAAATACAGTTAAATTAAATTTTGTAATATAAGTCTGTTAACATTCTCATTTTAGTCCTATTATCCATTGTAGTTTGAAAAATGCTGATAACTCTTAAAATGACACCATTTTACATTTGTAGCATTAAACAATGACTTACAACAACATCATTTTAGAAAAATTAACAGTGGTTTTCAAGTCACAATGGACAGAACTAAAATGACAGTTTTGTAAAAGTTGAGAAACTAAAATGACAAAATTTCAACTTGGTAGTTGTATTTTGCCCAAAAAAGTGTATATTAATAATATATATTTAGCACATACAATGAAATCAAAATCAATATATCACATTCTAAGAAGCCAAAATTGTGAAATGAGTTTCAGTTCCTTTTCTGAATTCTATTCCTAATATTAAATATTTAAAAATATTACCAAAAAAAAAAAAAGAGTTACACTATGTTGTTTGAGAAGGATAGTAGAGTACCTTGGAAGGTGCTATAAGAGATATCAAGGCCATGGATCGGCAGGGCCACGAAGTGGTTGCTGGTGATGATCCATATAATCACACACATAGATACAATTATTACAATTACTATAAATCTACAGTAGCTGGCTTTATTTGTCTTCATCTTCAACTACGTATGTGCACTCCAAAATTTCTCACATACCATTATATGACAGAACTTCATCTTTGATAAATGCAGCCAATTTCCCGCCAACTCTACTCTACTCCATTTAAACTAGCCATAACAGTAAGAGTCAGTATAATCTTAAAAACAAAAAGGTAAAAATTCAATTAAATTAAATTTTGTAATATAAGTCCTTTAACATTCTCATTTTAGTCCTATTATCCATTGTAGTTTGAAAAACGCTGATAACTCTTAAAATGACACCATTTCACATTTGTAGCATTAGACAATGACTTACAAAAACATCATTTTAGACAAATTAATAATGGTTTTCATTTCACAATGGACAGAAGAACTAAAATGACAGTTTTGTAAAAGTTGAGAAACTAAAATGACAAAATTTCAACTTGGCAATTGTATTTTTGCCCAAAAAAATGTATATTAATAATATATATTTAGCACCTACAATAAAATCAAAATCAATATATCATTTTCTAAGAAGCCAAAATTGTTAAATGAGTTTCAATTCCTTTTCTAAATTCTATTCCTAATATTAAACATTTAAAAAATTACAAAAAAAAAAAAAAAAAAAAAGAGTTACAGTGTCGTTTGAGAAGGATAGTAGAGTACCTTGGAAGGTGCTATAAGAGATATCAAGGCCATGGATCGGCAGGGCCACGAAGTGGTTGATGGTGATGATCCATATAATCACACACATAGATACAATTATTACAATCACTACAAATCTACAGTAGCTGGCTCCATTTGCCTTCATCTTCAACTGCGTATGTGCACTCCAAAATTTCTCACAAACCAAACTGTCCTTCTTGAGGTGTAGAAATACCCAATAACTATTCCAATTATCAAGCCACAAGCATATCCTATCACAACCACTTTCCAATCAAATCCTTCTACTATTGATGATTCTTGTCTTGTTTTATAAGTTGGTGTCTCCTTGTTTCCACATTTCTTTGACAGCGGAGAGCCACACAATCCCAAGTTTCCCTTAAAAGAGGAATTTTCAAACGTCCAAAATTGTCCACCTTGTGGAATTGGACCAATAAGTTGATTTTGAGACAAGTTTAAATATTCAAGAAATGTAAGACTTATTAGCTGTTGAGGAATTTCACCTGAGAGCTCGTTTTGAGAAAGATCCAAAGATTCAAGTGCGGTTAGGTTCCCTAATGATGACGGGACATGGTCCATGAAGCTATTGCTTGATAAATTGAGTACAATTAGTCCCTTTAGGTTTCCCACACTATTTGGAATTTCTCCATCAAACCTATTATTGGAGAGATCAATAGCTGTGAAGATGGTCAAGATCTTTACCAAAAATATTTCTAACCCCTTATTCACCACTGTCATTGAGTCTTCATAATAATTTGATTGACTTCCCATGTATTCTGGTTGTGCTTCATCTTGGGCGGGAACCATTTGCATTGCATTCCAAGTTCTAAAGTATTCTGAAGGTAGCCTACCAGAGAAATTGTTGTAAGAGAGGTCGATGACATGCAACTTGGAAAAGCCAAACCTGGTATGAGGATTCCAAATAGGGCCATGGAATCGATTTGCATGCAAGACAAGAATCCGTAATTCTGGCAAAGACTGTAACCAAAAGGGGAATGCATCATTCATGTTGTTATTTCCAAGATTTAGGACCTCCAGCATTTGACATTGCACTAAGGATCGTGGAATCTTCCCCTGTATTTGGTTGTGACTGAAGTCCAATGTCATCAGCGTACATCCTTCTATGAATGTTTTAGGCATGCTTCCTTGAAAGCAATTGTTCCTCATATTCAATACTGAAAGAAAGCTGCTGAAGTGACCTAAACAGTGTGGAATGTGACCATTCAACCGGTTGTTAGATATATCAAGGACTTGGAGGGAACTCAAGTTGCAAATCATTTGAGGGATTTTTCCGGTTAGATTATTGTTTGAGGCAAAAAAATATGATGTAGACAATGGGGGAATTGGAAGTGACCCTTGCAACATGTTGGAACGTAAATCTAAATAGTACATAGATTTCCAAGGAAGAACTTGTAGCGGTTGTTCAAAACCGTTGAGAAGGTTAAAAGAAAGATTTAGGTATTGTAGTGGCCCTTTTCCAACATTACAAAACCATTTGGGTATTTTACCTTCAATTTTGTTGTTGGAAAGGTCTAACATATACAATTCATTTTGGGCTTTTAGGAAATCAGGGAATTCACGCAAATTGCAAGAAGACAAATACAAACGTGAAAATTTGTGGTGGGTTGAATTGATATTTTCTTTTGAAACCAACAAATTGTTACCTGAAAGATCGAGAGATTGAAGCTCTTTAATCTGGAAGAATATGTTTAACTCCATCTTGTCCTTTAGGTTGATCGAAGAAAGATATAGCCCTTGTAGCTTAGTGAAATTGGAAATTGACCTTGGAACCGGTCCATCCAATTTGTTTCCACCCAATCCCAAGTAATTTAATTGTGATGAAGAGATATTTTGAAATTGGAGAGGGCCAGTAAGCTGATTTTGATCTAGATATAGTTCAGATAATGAAGGCATTGTATACAAAACCGAAGGGATAGGCCCTGTGAGTGAGTTTTGAGACAAGGCAAGGGAAGACAAATTAGTAAGTCTACTTATTTCCGATGGGATTGACCCTTTCAATTGGTTTCCTGATATATCTATCCGAGTGAGTTTGGTAATATTTGTTAGTGAAATTGGGAACCTGCCTTCAAACTTGTTATATGAAAGGTCTAATTCTTCTAGTTGTGTAAGATTTCTCAGTGAAGATGGTACTTTCCCAGAGAAAAGGTTATAGCCAAGAGCTAGATAAGTGAGTTTTGCAAGATTTGCTAATGTGGATGGAAGCTGACCATGAAAATTGCTCTCCTGGAGAAAAAGAGAAGTAAGCTGTGATAGGTTCCCAATAGAAGGGGGAATTTCTCCTGAAAATTTACTTAAATCAAGTTCCAAATAATTCAAGGAGTTAAGGTTGCCGATTGAATTGGGCAATTCCCCAGAAAAATTTGCCCCAGAAAGTTCCAAATGACTCAAGGATTTAAGGTTGCCGATTGAATTAGGCAGTTCCCCAGAAAAATTTGCCCAAGAAAGATCCAAATGACTCAAGGATTTAAGGTTGCCGATTGAATTGGGCAATTCCCCAAGAAAATTTGTTCCAGAAAGATCCAAATGACTCAAGGATTTAAGGTTGCCGATTGAATTGGGCAGTTCCCCAAGAAAATTTGTTCTAGAAAGATCCAAATACCTCAAGGATTTAAGGTTGCCAATTGAATTGGGCAATTTCCCAGAAAAATTTGCCCAAGAAAGATCCAAATGACTCAAGGATTTAAGGTTGCCGATTGAATTGGGCAATTCCCCAGAAAAATTTGCCCAAGAAAGATCCAAATGACTCAAGGATTTAAGGTTGCCGATTGAATTGGGCAATTCCCCAGAAAAATTTGCCCCAGAAAGATCCAAATGACTCAAGGATTTAAGGTTACCGATTGATTTGGGCAATTCCCCAAGAAAATTTGTTCCAGAAAGATCCAAGTGTTTCAAGGATTTAAGGTTGCCGATTGAATTGGGCAATACCCCAAGAAAAATTGCCCCAGAAAGATCCAAATGGCTCAATGATTCAAGGTTGCCAATTGAATTGGGTAATTCCCTGGAAAAATAGGTTTGAGAAAGATCCAAATGACTCAAGGATTTAAGGTTGCCGATTGATTCGGGCAATTCCCCAGAAAAATTCGTGGAGGAAAGACGCAATTGCTTTAGGGAACTACCAGATCGAAAATTGGGAAGAAAACCAGTGAGATTGTCGTTACCTGTCACATCAATGGCTTGTATCTTGGGCAGTAGGAAAATATCTGAGGGAAATTCGCCAAGCAAAATGCACCGTGACAGAGAAAGAGAAGTCAAGGAAGACAAATTTGCGAGGGATTGAGGTAGTGACCATGGAAGGTCCAGGTCGTCTAGATGAAGTTCTTTCAAATATGTCATGTTCTGGACAAATGCTTCCAGATCATTTCTTCTGAGCTTCAAAAATTTAAAATAAAAATCAGCACCAACAAAATAATTGAAAGAGAGATCAAGTGAAACCAAATTGGAGAGCCATGAAATTTCCGATGGGATTCGGCCATGTAAGAAGGAATTAGAGAGATTAAGATGGGTCAACCTGACAAGCTGCCCAAACGCAGATGGGATTGTGGTGGAGGAAGAGAAGTTGTTGAGGGCAAGGTTGAGTTTTCGAAGATGACGCAACCTGAAGAGGCTGCTGTTAGACTTGAGAGGCGCACAAAGCCAGCTGTTGCTGAGGTCTAAGCCAATGACATGGCCGTTGCGTGCATCGCATGTGACCCCATTCCAGCTGGAACAACAATCACTATCTGCCTTCCAAGACTTCATCTTTGGATATGAACCATTATAGTAATCATTGTAATCAAACAGATCATATATATAATCAGAATGCAATCTCTTTTCAACAAATTCTTGCCTTAGTTGCAGCAAAGCAGAGCTCTGGTCAGGGAGGCAACGTTGTTGAGAGGAAGTATTAGAAGTGGTTTGAGAATGTGAAATGAAGAACAAACAAGAGGCAAGGAATAAGGGCAGGTATGGATTGATTTTCCCCATGTTGAACATCTTGACAGCAGAGGAAGTAAAAGGAAAATTGGGTGGCTTAAGTGTTATGAGCAGATAAAGAACTAATGACATGTGAGGATATTTATACACACACAACAATTTGAAAGAACTAAAGGTAATTGGATATTAATATTATTTTTTGTGGTCTAAATCGAATTGGATTTCAAGGACTTTAAATATATTGATTTGAAAGGTCTGAAATAATTGAATCTATGAGTCTGCAGTATTGACTGGAATTGCTTTCCATACACGATTGTGATAACATATTAAAAAGTTCTTTATATTTAGCAGGCTTTAGAATAAAAAGTTCCTTTATGTAACCATAAAAATATGAAGACGACAATCCTTTTTATAAACAGAAAAACGAATTCCCTCTAACATTTAATATTTAGTTGATTTTTGGTAATTAAATTCCTTCCTTTGTGTTACATTCCAGTCACTAAATTATAATTTTAAACTAATAAATTTTGATTTTTAAAAATTCTACTATCTATATAGCCTTTTGATCTCAATTTTTGCTTGTTAGCTTCTTGCAATCCAACTATGATTTTAAATTATAATGCTACATAAACAAACAAACAAACAAACAAAAATTTCTTTCATGGCCAGACTTTTTAATTTGGTTATAGTTCTCTTACTCAAATAAAATTATATTTTTTATCTAAAAAAAATTCTTTCAATGGCATTCCAAATCAATACCCATGATTTCATGTGCAACCACATCTCAGAATGGTTATTCTACCAAATAAGAAAAATTAAAGAAACTGTACATCATACTAAGATTATGACGTTTGATACACGGTATAAATATCAAAGAGTCTATAAAATAAGAAAATATAGAACTTGTCATAAATCATGATAGCTAGATTCTATTGACTTTACTAGCTTTTCTTCTACGTTTAAAATACAATATTGTCTCCTAACAAACAAGACAAAAATGTCTCCTGACAAACAAATATTGTAAATTTATAAAGGATAACATTAATTAACAAGTGCTCTTTTTTGGGAAATTGCAAATAGATTGTGCTTTGACCAATTATTAATATATTATATGAAAAAAGTTTTGAAAATTTATTTATTGAAAATATAAAAAGTTCTCAACAAAATTAATTGGGCAAATTACAATTTATTCACTTGTAATTTGATTGAAATTTAATTCATCTAATTATGGTTTGAAATTTAACATTTTACTCATCCGATGTTTGATCGAAACTTAAGTGTCTATTTGTGATTTGAAATCTCATGATACAAGTATTTCATTGGATTCTTTTTTATTTTATTTGATTTTGTATTTTATGCTTTTTGTGTTTTTGAAAGAGAGAGACATAAAAGTAGAACAAAATTACATGTTTAGCTCCATTTTTTTTACAGACATGGGTTATGGAAATCTAATTGAATTAACCTCACGTGGATAAAAGGTAAAATTTCATGTGTAATTACATCATTTGTTTGTGTCTATATATGTTGATTTGAACCTCATCTTTCACTTCTCTCACCATATACCTAAAAAATAATAATAATAATTAAAAATAATGTACTCTGAAAAATAAAAAGAACCAAGAACATTGTAGTTTAGTTGCAACCTTCTATCCTTCTCCCATCAAAAGAAAAGAAGAATAAGAAGTGAGGATTATTTGTAACAGGTTTTTGAGTGATAAACATTAACAAATGTTACTAATATTAATAAGTATTCTCGGTGTAATGGACCTAAGCATTACAAATGCCAAATAAATATTTTCTCAAAAGGCTTAAGAATTGTTGTTTTATTTAAAAGTAATTTAAGCGGTGGCATTTTTTGATTGTTGAGGTGACAAAATATCCTATCAAAAAACTCTTTCCTCGTAACTCTACAAATTTAGAAATTAAAGGGGTTTGCAATAGTTACATATTATAGTCAGGAATATTTTTTTTTTTTTTTTTTTTTTTTTTTTTTTTTTTTTTTTGCATTAGAATTTTGAAAGCCATACTTCTTCAATTATCTGTTTCAAATATGATTTTTATTTTGTCAAGTATTTTATACTTTTATAGCTCATTTAGCACTTTTATGTAAGTCTTAATTTTGTAGTTCGCTCACTCTATCAGGATTTTTTTTCCAATAAGAAGTCTTAAAATTTAACAGCCATACTTTTAAACTCAATTATCTGTTGAAAATAGGTTTTTTTATTGGTTGCCAAGAGTTTTATAACTCAATTGACACTTTTTTGCATTCCAAGACTCTTTGCATTACAGGTTGCTCACATTTTCAAGATCATATTAGAGCATAATCCTTTCATATCTGGTTCAAAGGTATTTTAAGGATTTCAAATTAATCTACTTGTTATTATAAGATGCATTACAAAAGCATGTAATAAAGAAATATTTTAGAGAAGGCAAACAATTAACAAAAGAAATTAACAAAAGGATAAAGTTTAGCTACAAAATTGATTATAATCTAAAACTACAACTTTACTCAATATCATTAACATTATTATATATTTTGAAAATCTAACCGTTAGATTGCATGTTCTTTACACTCTTAATGCACATGTCAAATTTTGTGTCAATCAAATATTATTTACTATAAGATCTAAAAGATTATATTTTTTTGCATAATTTTAAACTACAAAACTTACAATTTAAACAATTTATTGATGATATAGTTATTGATCTTTAATTTTCTAGAAATTTTGCAAGCATGGAGGATATAAGAAGAAAAACGTAATCCAATGGTGGATTTGTCAAAATTCACTTCTAATAAAAAGATATTGAATAAGGTTGTAAACTTAGGCTACAACAAATTTTGTAGCTAAACTTTGTCCTTAATAGAATAAGAAGTTTTTTATTATTAGTCTTTTTCTAATCCCATTAGTAATTTCATTTAACAGGAATAAATAGTGAGTGTAAGAAGATAATATTAACATGAGAATTAATCTACTCTTCCCCTCTCTCTTAGGATCAAAACTTACTTATCTAAAAATACTGGAATCCATATTAAAGTATGTGCAATAAGTAGATAATATTGGAAGTAATATGAACAACACTACACAAAAATAATGCAGTTTTTTGGTCATCATCTATAGGTAAAATCAGTCAAATGTTATCTCTATCTAAAATTTTCAATGCCTTAATTTTGGCAGACAATATATTGACCCTAAAGACCATAGTGCATGACTAACTTTTCCAACAAAGTGACAAAAGTTTTGAGGATGTAATGTGACCTCGCTTAATTTTCTTGGAAACTTCTTCCTATATCAATTGAATTTGCTAACAAAAATAATAACAAATAATAATAAAATAATAGAAGAGATTTTACTAATAGATACTCTTAGGACATTTATTAATAAACCATTTTAGAAATTTTTTTTATGAAAAAATTAAAATAATAACTAGTATTTTTTATTGTTGTTTTAATTTCTCATAAATTTTTTCTAAAATGATTGATTAATAAATGCTTTAAAAAAACCCGTTAAAAGGATCATAATATATGTTACCATGTATATTACGTTATGAAAGCTAGGTTGACTAGCTTTTCTTCTACCTCTCAAGGACAATTACATGTCCTTATGGTCACTTTCAATCAATTGATTAAAATATGTTGTGTAGCTTTTATAGTCAAAGTCTCCTAGACAAAAGTGAAGAGGATGTAATTTTCTAACCCTAATTTTGGTTTCTTTGACCGGTCGTACTATAAAATTAATACAAGGAAGTACTGTGGAATAGGTTTCTTTGACTGGTCGTCCTAATTTTCTAGCTCTACGTAATTTTGCATAGGGTGTGTAACACACTCTATGCATTAGGTATGAAGATACTGTGGTATAGGTTTGAATCCTTTTAGTATCTTTAAAAAAAAAAAAAAAAAAAACCCATGCTATAACCGTAATATTGAGAGATTAAACGATAATAAAAGATAAAAAAGGACTTGAAGATTTATTGTTTCAAAAAATGCATGCCACCGTTCATCATAATTAACTTCAATGACATGATGTTGGGAGATTCTTATATATATTGCTGTTTATGGACATTTATGCTGGGAGGTGATCTAGGCTCCCTATGGACATTTATCTTTTTGGAACTACAGTGAGTCTATTCAGTCTAGAAAACAAAATAAGTTACAAAATAAGTTGCAGTTGAGTTCAATTAATTTTTACTCACTACACTATCATACAATCACATACTAACACAACATTCTTTTTTAAACTAGAAAATGCCATATGGCGTTTTATAATAAATTTTGATAGAATTAAATTCTAAAAAATAATAACCGGTTATGAATTATATATCTATAATTCTCTTACTCTTATCTAATTCATATTAACTATTTAAAAATATATATATATATATATATATATTAACTATTCTATAAATACTTTCTCAAAAAAGAAAAAAACTATTCTATAAATAAGTTTTTACTCTGGCTTATGCGATTCAATATATTGTTATAAGTGGTAGTTCTTATACAAGATTTAATCATTTATATCTTATTATTTAGCTTGCTTTCATTTTCTATCAATTTTTCATGATGGAAGGTCACTTAAGGTTATCTATCTATTATCAATATAATAAAAGTTTAAAAATCATGGTTATCATTAGTAGATATCTCACCTAATTGTTTTTCATTATTACTTTTTATTTTTATAAATATAATAGTATTTAAATTTATAGTGTCCGCTTTATAATAATTGTTTTCTATTATCAACTCAAGACACTAATTAGTTTTGATGTAAGTGGAATTTGAACCACAAATCTATTATTTGCTTGACAAGAAATTTTACTCGTTGAGTTAATTAGATCCCACACACTCTTAACTAATTCTAAGGTATACTTCTTTTTATAATAGTTTTACAATTGAATTTTGATTAACAGTTCTTGATACACAATTTTTGTTCAATTTATGAAAACTTTAGAGATATTATGTTTTAATTAAAAAATATATATATATATATATATATATATATATATTCTATAAATTCATGATTAAAATCGTGCCATGCACGCTGAAATTTTTTTTCCAATGCAGTGAACTAGAATTCAATTCATAAAGATTGTGAGAGAACGTGAATAACGCTGCACAAAAGTAGTCATTTTGATTAACAGTAAGAGAAGGTAATAGTAGAACAATGAACTATCTGCCAAAAAGTAATTCTAAACAAAGTTTGATAGTCCATTATAGCCAAATTGATTACTACCTACCAATACCATTTTCCTTTTCCACTTTCTAATCTATCTGCAACTATTTCAATGCATTCATTCATTGTGGACCATGACCGAACTATACCAAAAAGTGAAAAACATTTATTCTATTTTAATTTACACGTTAATCTTGTGGTCAAAAGAGAGAGAAACTGTTAAGGAAAATTCTGAGAAAAGAAACAGAGAGCTTTAGAGAGAGATTTGTAAAAACTGAATATTATTCTACAGTTCCACACACTCACACCGATTCACTAATACATCAATAACACCATAATTAAAACCCTGTAACAAACTTTAGTCTCCTATAACAGAATTTTCCGCATGCTCTGTATCTCTAACAGACTTTTTGGGAACCAAAGGCTATATAGTTAGGGACGACACCGTTTGGTGTTCTTTGCTTGACAATCACTAAACAAAACGTCAGCGTTTAGTTTAGTGTCAGCACGTGTGCCACTCTGAACTTTAGTGTTGGCACGTTGGTGCTGATCTGAAGGTTTATTTCTGTGTGGACTCGTTAATACGATGTCGTTGGCTTCATCTACTTTAACATTTCCAACTTGGATTGAAACATTTTATTTATTTATTTTAGATATGCACTTCATATCTAATGTGAAAATAAGTATATATATTACGGTATGAGGAATTTGTATGAGAAATATTAGAGAAGGGTTTGTGGTATTTATAGGATTGAAAAAGATTATGTAATGTGGCATTGTTTAAGAAGCTTCACCTGGACATATTGAACGTTTCTAGATTTTTGCCTTATAAAACGAATTTAGTGCCTGCAGATAAGCCCTAGGTGATTATTTTTTATTGACACATGTGTTTTATAACTAAAATCATGAGTTGAACCCACAATTCTTACTTATTGTCGGAGTGGGTTATGTTTCAAACACTTAGCCTTTAGTTTTGTGTCTCACATTGGTTAGAGATGAATCTAGTTATCTATACCATTATTTAAGAGGTTTCTCCTGTTTGTGATCCTCAATTTAAATGCCTAAAATACCCTCAAATCCATCTCTTTGTAAAACTTAAATAATAGGATTCGACATGTAACATTACTAATTTAAAAACTCCTAAATTTTAGCTAAATTTAAAAATTAAAAAAAAAATAGTTTTTTTTTGGTTTGTGGCACCTCCACATTTCTCTCTCACGTTAATAGTCAAGTACAAATACAACTTTTTTTTAAAAATAAAATAAAATAAAAATGCTCATAGGACCTCAAATTTTTTTGCAAATTCTTTGTTGAAGGAGCATTACCACTACTTGAGTTTCAGTTCATCAAACTTTCATACATTGCTTCTACCATTGGCACCAAAGGATGGGCAGAGGCCAATGTTATTCCTCACGGTGATAATGAATGGGCAAAATGAATGGGTGTACAAGTTTTGTTTATGAGAGATGGACGTGGATTGATTGAGGGGTGTATAAATTTTGTTTCTAAGAGATGGACATGGATTGATTAAGGAATCGTAATTCAATGGCAATCACCAATCTCATTCTTTGTTCCTAGAGAGCTCTAGGTCTCTCTCTTATCCCATCGGCAAAGTGATGGGTTTATTTATTTATTTCTTTGATTCTATTAATAATTTATGTCTCAAGATGAGTTATTGGTGTGTGGGGATTTTTTTAATTGTTGTGCATAAGATGAAACATAATATACCAAAGTTCATGTATGATGTAACATCTTATGGATTTTTTTAATTGTTGTGCATAAGATGTAACATGTAAGTATTTTGTAACGTGTAACCTATGTAACATGTAAGTTCACGTATCTAATGAATTTCGAAGGCACAATTTTACTGTCAACTTGTTATAGGAGAAACAAATTCTTTTCAATTAGAGCTCATTGGTCTTCTCAAAAAAAGAAAAGAAAAGAAAAGAGCTCATTAGCAAAGAGTTTGGCCCTTACGAAATAAATATCTCTTGTTATAAAGTTTATTATTTTGTTACATTGATCCAATATTTTTTTTTGGGGGGGGGGGGGGGGGGGCTTACTTAAGTAGGGGAGGGAGATGCAACTCAAATTTTCCTCTGTTTTAGCAGTGGATATATGTATCTCATTTGAATTGGATTGGGGCTTAAATCCTGTCTCATGTTTAATTAGGATGAGTTTTAGTTCATTGCTGTGCGCTTTGTTGGTTTTAGCAGCTCTAGCTATTGGCTATGTGCCTACTGCTGCAGAGGGCTTTGTGATGTCTAATTGATATAAGCATCTAACTGAAGTCTGTTTTTATTTCGTTGTACTGTTTGTTAGATCAAATGAATAAATTCACAATCTCCTAATAACTTAACCTTTTGGGAGAATCAGTAATTAGAAATATATATATATATATAAGCACAACTCATCGACCTAACTTGATATAGTCAAGTTGAGTTGAAAAAACCTTCTATTCAACCCAAACTAACCATGCACACCCGTACCCTCAAATTTTGTGAGTTAAAAATAATTGATGTGTTTTATTTGCAGGATAGTCATATAATTTAATCGTAGGAGCTATCGGTAGTATTGACTTGAATTTATGAAGGTGTTCATCTGTTTCTTATTATATGGTGTCAATTTATTGAATTGAAAGGTTTTTTTTTTTAATATTTTTTTTCCTACATATCTATTATTCTCTGATGTGTTTGTTCTCCATGTCTAAGGAGCTTGATTAAATTGAAGGTCTCAAATATAGCTTTTGTTCTCCATGTCTGTCTATTTCTATGGAGCTTGATTAAATTGTACAGCTAACTTGAAAATGTGTTGATTGATTCTAAATCCTATAATGCCTTCTAGGTGAGCAAAAACCCACTCATTATTCATTTCTTAATGAGAATTAGTAAGAAAAAAAATTCTCTCTCAAACTCTAATACGTGGCATTCTAATGCCCATGGTTCCATGTCAACACCACATCTCATCTTGGTTTTCCTACTAATTTAAAAAAAAAAAAAAAAGGAAAAGAAAAAAGAACTGTACATCATATTAAGGACTAATTATCAAAGAGTGTAAAATAAGAAAACATAAATCATGTTACGATAGCTAGGTGGTGTTGAATTGACTAACTTTTTTTGTACGTCTCACTAATAAACACTTATAATAAATAGCTAGGTGGTGTTGAATTGACTAACTTTTTTTGTACGTCTCACTAACAAACACTTATAATAAATTGATGAAAATGTCATGTTTACAAGATTTTATACTAAAATCTGCTTGACAAGAGTTAAGAGGAAGTATTTCTAGCCCTAATTTCTTTTCTTTGACAAGTTGTTCACCCATCAATTCTCATCCCCCTCGTCTAGCCTCATTCATATCCTTCAATGATGTAATATCTCTAACAAATGGGCGTCCTTCCCATGCAGTGGGAGATTCTTTTACTATCTTGAAGTAATGACCAGCAAGAACAATTTGTTGTATGTATTGAATTACAACCAAAAAAAAAGTTCCAAGTGTAAGGAAATTTTTTTGTGGCATTTTATATCTATGGTTTGAATTCCACCTCTCCTCTCCCACAAGTAAACCAATATACACCCATTGTTTTTTGCCTATAAGTTTTCTAGAAAATACTAAAAGTAAGCATTAAAATATTATAATTTGATTTTTTTTTTTGTTACTACTATTATATTATTCAAAAGCTATATCTATCCAGAATTTTTAGTGCCTCAATAATCTTGGCAAACAATATATTGACTAGCTTTTTGTAAAGCCCTCCTGACAACAATTTTGAGGATGATGTAACTCTGCATCATTTTCATGGTAAGTTCCTGCCCAATCAATCTTCTTCCTCTCTCTTGTTCTTATCCATACTTCCCATGACAAGCTTATTTTCCTTTTTCTTTATTAGGGAATCTTTTGCTATCTTGGCATTTGGAGGGAGAGGGACTAATGAATTTGTCACCTTGAAGTGTAGGAGACGGAAAATTGACTTAGGCCTTAATTATTTGATAAACTCCCGTACCAATTTTCAAATTCTTGTTAGCATATAATTGCAAGAGAATGAGAACATTAAACGGATATGGTCCCTCGTATTCTATTAGAGGGACTTTCCAAATTCTTGTTAGCAAATAATTAGTGCAAAAGAGGACTATTCAAACGAAGTTGGTTCCTCATATTATATAGGTTGACCTAGTCGTGAATCACTAAATGTTGTTGTATTTGCAATTAGACATTCGAGACAATCCAAAATTTGTTATCACATTAAAGGTCATTATCATTTGGCAAATCGAAGTAATGAATGTAGACTTCTTTATTTTATTTTATTTAATAATTTGGTAATTATAAGAATTAGAGAGGAGAGATTTGAACTTTGGTTACATGACCTTGACAATGAAGGTAGGCATTAGGAATATCAAATAAAATGTTTTTATAAAAGACTTAAACAATCTCATTTTGATTCAAAGTGAGATTAGTGGTGAATATTTTTGTAGGTGACAAATACCATATCAACAAGCCCTTCTAGTAACGAACTTGCATATTTAGTAATTAAAGGAGACTGTTGTAGTTAGACTCAAGATTTTTTTTTTAACTAATGAAGCCTAAAAATTGTAAAGCCATGGTTTTACACTCAATTATCATTTTGAGTAGCTCACTTTGTTAAGATCATATTAGAGAGCAGCTAAATTTTTAGGAAATGGTATGTTTTATAATACAACCATCTTTATGATTTTTAATTTCGAACAATTCTGCCTCTGATGGTTTTCCCAGGCAGCATGTTGATTTAGGAAATGGTTTTCTTTATATCCTAGTAAAGTATTCCATACACCATAATTGTTACTTAAATCACCTTTATCTACTAAAATCCCATCTAGAGCAGGTTTCTCCACACAACACAACACAAAATGTTGAGGAATATCATATGTGAGGCTCGAGGGCCCAGAACCCCCGGCCCACCTTTAGGCTGGCCTAGGGCCCAAGCCGAGGAGGGCAATCTCCCCAGATGGTCGGCTTAAAGGTTTTAGTTCTTCCAAGCCCCAAGCCGAGGACGCACCCCTCCTCGGCACACCTAGTCTAAATCCAGGTAGGGGGCAGACCCAGAATAGGTGGTCACATCCCTACCTAACGATTCTGCCTGGCCCTCCAGGCTCCATTAATGATGACAAGACCCTTCACTGAGAAACCTGGGGGGCAGCAACCCCCAGTATGGTGAGGAACCTGTCTGATGGGACAAGTCCTGAACCAGTAGCCCGGATGGCCAATAGCTGTAGGGCCAGGATCGAGCTAAAGGGCGTATATAAGGCAAAGAACCCCCCTTGTGAAGGGGGGCCTCCTCGGACGCCAGCCGAGGAGCAACCCTAGGCAAAGAGCAACAAAACGAAAAGCTCAAGGAAGACCGGCAAAGGGCCGGCCGGAGCCAAACCCTTTGCCCCACTCTCTACAAATTCATTGTCGGGGGCCCACCTCCGAAAAAGGAGCCCCTACAATTGGCGCTGTCTGTGGGAAGGGTTAGTGCGCCGGCCGGCGCAACCGGCGATCGTTCTAAAGCAGTTATTACTCAGAAGTTGGTGGTGCAAAAAAAAAAAGAGAAAGAAAAAAGAAGAGAAGAAGAGAAGAATTGCAGTACGAAAAGAAAGTTCAACAACAAATAAAGGGAAAGTTCTTTATTATTTCAGAAAAGATTACAAAAGATTACAAGTACAACAATCCTCATTATTTCATAAAAGAAAAGCTACAAATACAATCAGAGGCTCAGACAGGCATGTTTTACAAAAATTCCTACCAACTAATCCTACAATCGGAGGCCCAGGCGGACCGGTGTTGGAACTGGCCAGGCAAGAGGCTCGCAAAGAATTAATATCAGGAATGAGGGAAGTGTCAACCCGTGCTTTTACCGGCTTCCAGAGAATGGGAGAACTGGACAGTAAAAGCATGGGAAGGGGGGCTAGGGGCTGGCTCACATTCAAACCAAAGCTTGAACAAAGTGAGGAGCCCCTAGACCCCGGAACACCCTCCCTCGTGATGCTTCCTCGACCCTCTCCAAACTGCACGAGCACTGACCGTCGGAGACGGCAATACTCGGGCACCAGCCGTGACGGGAGTTCGCGTGCCTCCTTCGTCGGAGGTGCGCTCTGCGGAGGGACGTTAGGTACTTCAATGACGTCCCCCCTAGCCACCATACGAGGCCCTGCCAGTGTTACGCCTAAACTCTGCCGCGCCGGCAGCCCAGTGGGGGCTACGGCCACGGCGGCCCTTAACTCCAGGTCTCCTAACTGCGGTCACAACCCTGGTGGCGGTATCAAAGTGGCTCAGGAAGGTGAAAGTGTATATCTCTTTTCGTGGGGGAGAATTCATGGAATGAGGAGAAACACTCCCCCCAGAACACCTTTTATGGAGGGTGGAAACCAGCGGGAGTTGAGCCGCGCGGAATTCGAAGGGGGAATTGTCAAAGGGAATTAATTCCCACCCAATTCCAAGGGGATCGCCAGCTGCCTAATTCGTGTTAATTCACGAGGGCATTAATGGAGGCGCGTTACGGGCACTGAAGCGTCAAACATGGAGCGCGGAAGGCCAAGCGACGCCTCGTAAACCAGAAAGATGAGGAACACGAACCAGAAGCAGGATCAGCCCCACGTGCGAAGTCACAATCCGACCCGAGGAAAGACAGCTCACAGGAAAAGACCCGTGGACGTCCTCACACCAAAAACGAAGTCCTCGGATCCGAGGACAAACTCCTATTGGAGGCAACTGTGCAATAATGGTACAATGACTCTCGCTCCAGCATCCTGCAAGGGGCTAAGGGGAAGGACTTCTACCTGACGTGAGACTGAGTTGCCCAAAGAGGTGAACACTGTGTCCTCATGCTCGGAGCCATTTGGAAACGATGGCAGCAATTGTACCTAGGACTTGCATGGTCCTCGGACTCAAGCCTACGGGGAGCTGGCCACTCGTACTTAAGGCAGCAACTGTACCTAGGTCTTGCATGGTCTACGGACTCAAGCCTATGGGGAGCTAGCCACTTGGAAACGATGGCAGCAATTGTACCTAGGACTTGCATGGTCCTCGGACTCAAGCCTACGGGGAGCTGGCCACTCGTACTTAAGGCAGCAACTGTACCTAGGTCTTGCATGGTTTACGGACTCAAGCCTATGGGGAGCTAGCCACTTGGAAACGATGGCAGCAATTGTACCTAGGACTTGCATGGTCCTCGGACTCAAGCCTACGGGGAGCCGGCCACTCGTACTTAAGGCAGCAACTGCACCTAGGTCTTGCATGGTCTACGGACTCAAGCCTACGGGGAGCTATCTATTTACGACGGAGCTAAGGTACTGCTCGGTCCGAAGGCCTATTCCCGTGAAGAAACTAACTACCAATTGAAGAGCCTAAGGGTCGATCCAACCACTCAAGGAAGAACCAGCCGACTGAAGGCCTTCCGGACCATAGGGGCCGAGGTTTGCAAAACCCTCCTCCCCGTCCGAGGATACGTGCAGCAGGGTTTTGAGGGGCTATTGTGGGGCCCGAGGGCCCAGAACCCCCGACCCACCTTTAGGCTGGCCCAGGGCCCAAGCCGAGGAGGGCAATCTCCCCAGATGGTCGGCTTAAAGGTTTTAGTTTTTCCAAGCCCCAAGCCGAGGACGCACCCCTCCTCGGCACACCTAGTCTAAATCCAGGTAGGGGGCAGACCTAGAATAGGTGGTCACATCCCCACCTAACGATTCTGCCTGGCCCTCCAGGCTCCATTAATGATGACAAAACCCTTCACTGAGAAACCTGGGGGGCAGCAACCCCCAGTATGGTGAGGAACCTGTCTGATGGGACAAGTCCTGAACCAGTAGCCCGGATGGCCAACAGCTGTAGGGCCAGGATCGAGCTAAAGGGCGTATATAAGGCAAAGAACCCCCCTTGTGAAGGGGGGCCTCCTCGGACGCCAGCCGAGGAGCAACCCCAGGCAAAGAGCAACAAAACGAGAAGCTCAAGGAAGACCGGCGAGGGGCCGGCCGGAGCCAAACCCTTTGCCCCACTCTCTACAAATTCATTGTCGGGGGCCCACCTCCGAAAAAGGAGCCCCTACATCATATATAAGCTATTATTTACGAAAATCTCAATTCAGAAATAGTAGAAAGAATGAGTCAAATTCTATCTCTATCTAAAATTTTCAGTGTCTTAAAGACCATATTAACTAGCTAGCTTTTCTACAGGTCCTCTTGACAAAAGTCATCTTGACAAAAGTTTTTGTGAATGTAATGAAACCTCCACTCAATTTTCATCCTCCCTTTCAGCCTTATATGCATACATCCAATGACAAGCTCTTTCTCTTTAGGAGATTCCTCCCTGTCATAATTGGTGACCTTGAATGAGCTGAAATTTGTTAAGTATAGGAGATTCTTCCATGTCTATATTTTCTTGCAAGTGACCGCAATAATATAAAGAGTACAGTCCTTTTACAATAGTGTGAGGAGGAGAAAAAAGAAAAGAAAAGATGCTAATGATGTGGTGCAAAAAGATTTTTGTAAAATTTATTGTAAAACTTCCATTATTATATATAGTACAAATAGATATGTATAAACATTGTTTTTTATTTTTGATTATTCATTGATTTTTTTTTTTGTTTAATTATAAACATATAAATTAAAGTAAATGAATACATAAAGGCAAAGTTAAATGTAAAGTTAAAAATGCTCAAAATAAATGTATAATAAATAAAAAAAAAACTTGAAAATGTGTAAAGGTGCCCAAGATGAATGTGTAAAAAAGAAAAAAAAAAGATTATGTGACTAATAACATGGTAGACAAGGTGGCGCAATATGAATATAATAATAATATATGTTTCATCTTTTATATATATAGAAGTAGATTAGCGTATACTAGTTAAAAACTTGAAAATGTGTTGATTGATTCTAAATTCTATAATGCCCTCTAGGTGAGCAAAAAACCACTCATTATTCATTTCTCTTAATGAGAATTAGTAAAAAAGAAAATTCTCTCTCAAACTCTAATACGTGGCATTCCAATGCCCATGGTTCCATGTCAAAACCACATCTCATCTTTGTTTTCCTACTAAATTATTAAAAAAAAAAAAAAAAAAAAAAAAAAAAAAAAAAAAAAAAACCTCTACATCATATTCAGATTATGCCGTGTGATACAAGGACTGGTTATCAAAGAGAGTGTAAAATAAGAAAATATAAATCATGTTATGATAGCTAGGTAGTGTTGAATTGACTAGCTTTTTTTGTACGTCTCACTAAAAAACAATTATAATGAATTAATGAAAATGTCATGCTTACAAAAGTTAAGAGAGTATTTCTATCCCTAATTTCTTTTCTTTGACGAGTTGTTCACCCATCAATTCTCATCACCCTCGTCTAGCCTCATTCATATCCTTCAATGATGTTATGTCTCTAACAAATGGCGTCCTTCCCAAGCAATGGGAGATTCTTTTACTATCTTGAAGTAATGGCCAGCAAGGACAATTTTGTTGTATGTATTGAATTACCCCAAAAAAAAAAAAAAGTTCCTATAGCGTAGTGACATTTTTTTATGGCATTTTATATCTATGGTTTGAATTCCACCTTCCTCTCCTACACTATTTACCTTAAAAAATAATAAATAAATAAAACGGACGTAATATGAAAACAAGTAAAAAAAATGTAAACCAATATACACCCATTGTTTTTTGCCAACAAGTTTACTAGAAAATACTAAAAGTAAGCAGTAAGTGTTATAATTTGAAATTTTTTTTGTTACTACAATTTTATTATTCAAAAGCTATCTTAGAATTTTCAGTGCCGTAATAATCTTGGCAGAAAATATATATTGGCTAGCCTTTTGTAAAGCCTTCTTAACAAAAGTTTTGAAGATGATGTGACTCTGCATCATTTTCATGGTAAGATCCTCCCCAATCAATCTTCTTCCTCTCTCTTGTTCTTATCCATACTTCCCACGACAAGCTTCTTTTTCTTTTTTCTTTATTAGGGAATCTTTTGCTATCTTGACATTTGGAGGGAGAGGGACTAATGAATTTGTCACCTTGAAGTGTAGGAGACGTAAAATTGACTTAGGCCTTTTTTGTTTGAAAAACTCCCGTACCAATTTCCAAATTCTTGTTAGCATATAATTGCAAGAGAATTAGGACATTAGATATGGTCCCACGTATTCTATAAGAGGACCTTTCCAAATTCTTGTTAGAAAATAATTAGTGCAAGAGAGGACTATTCAAACGAAGATGGTTCCTCATATTATATAGGTTGACCTAGTCGTGAATCATTGAACGTCGTTGTATTTGCAATTGGACATTTGGGACAATGCGACATTTGTTACCACATTAAAGGTCACTATCGTTTGGCAAATCAAAGTAATGAATGTAAACTTCTTTATTTTATTTTATTTAATAATTTGATAGTTATAAGAACCAAGAGGAGAGATTTGAACTCTGGTTTTAGGAGGACCTTGACAATGAAGGTAGGCATTAGGAATTTGACAAATATTATGATTAGTTATTTATTTATATTTATTTATGCATTCTATCATTATTTTCTTACCGATCTTTAAATTATTAATAATATTTTTAGACTATTTACAATATAGTCATTTTGATTACCAGTATGAGAAGATAATAGTAGAACAATGAACCAACGTGTATAACACTGCCAATAAGTAATTCTAAACAAAGTTTGATAGTCAATTTTGCCCAAATTGATTACTACCTTGCATTTTCCTTTTCCACTTTCTATCTTCAAGTATTTCAATGCATTCATTCATTGTGGCAGACCATGACCGAACTGCACTGAAATGTGAAAACCATTTCTTCTATTTTAATTTACACGTGAATCTTGTAGTCAAAAAGCTTCTTTACTTCCTACTTTTTTTTTTTTTTTTTCTCTCTCTCTCTCTAAATCGAAAAATTGTAAACCTTTGATCTTTGGAAAAGATAGAGATTGAAGCAAAGCAACACTATTTCACAATTGATCAATGAAAGAAAGTGAAAGAGAAACAGAGAAACTGTAAAGGAAAATTCTGAGAAAAGATACAGAGAGCTTTAGAGTGAGATTTGTAAAAATTGAATATTATTTTCACTAATACATTAATAACACCATAATTAAAAGAGAAGAAACCCTGTAACAAACTTTAGTCTCCTATAACAGAATATTCCGCATGCTCCGCTGTATTTGTAACAGACTTTTTGGGAACCAAAGGCTATATAGTTTGGGACGACACCATTTGGTGTTCCTTTGCTTGATAATCACTAAACAAAACGTCGGCGTTTAGTTTAGTTTAGCTTTTCTATTCAAAGTCTCCTTGACAAAGTTAAGTGGATTTATTTCTATTTTTCAAACCTTAATTTTGTTTTCTTTGACAACTTGTCTACCAATCAATCCTCATCCCCCATCTGGCCTCATTCAACACGACATAGTCTTGGGAGTTTCTTTTTACTCATCTTAATTAATCTCATCATTTCATTTAAAAATAATATATAATAGTTTTTTAAGAAGAAAAAAAATATATATAGTAAAATGTGTGAAATAAGTAGATAATATTAGAAGTAATATGAACAACACTACACAAAAATAATGCAGTTTTTTGGTCATCATCTATGGCTAAAATTTCAGTGCCTTAGTTTTGGACCTTTTGGCAGACAATATATTGACTATAAAGATCACAATGCATGACTAACTTTTCTAACAAAGTCTTCTTGACAAAAATTTTGAGGATGTAATGTGAATTCGCTTAATTTTCTTGGAAACTTCTTTCCATATCAATTGAACTTGCTAACAAAAATATTAACAAATAATAAAATAATAGAAGGGCGTTTTGACTAATTAATATTCCATTTATTAATTAGTCAAAGCACATGCTTCTTGCTTTGTTCCACCTAAGCAAGAAGCATGTACTTGTCACGTGCAGCAAGACTCTGTTAAATATAACAGCAAAAATAATATTAGGGTGCAAAGTGTGATAAGTGTGATAGTTTAGAGTGCAAAGTGTGCAGTCGGATAGTTTAGGGTGCAAAGTGTAATCTAGTGCATAGTTTAGGATGGTAAAATGTAATTTTCCCTATTTTTTAATTGAATGCAAATTTTGACAAACCCACTGTTACATTAAAATATTAAGTGGTGTAACATTTAGGAAATTCCCTAGTAACATTTTCAAATATAGAAGAGGGTTTTAACATTTCCAAATGACACGTTAGAGCATCCGTAGTGGGGTTCCCATATGCCAAATGTAAGATACATTTGGCATACAAGCCCAACAAATGCTCAGCAACTAGAAGACCATATGGGAAAAGCCTTTTTTTTTTTTTTTAGATTTAGCTACAGTACCATCTCAAATGTAAGATGGTACTGTAGCTGAATGGTATAAAAAAAAAAATTTAATGCTCTTTTTGCCTGGCAATTTCTCTCTCCTCTTTCATTTTTTCTCTTTCTTTTCTCTCTCTTCCTTCTCTGTTTCTCATCCCCTCTCTCTCTCTCTCACCACTGTCAAGCTTCTCTCTCGGAGCTCACGTCGAATCACCAAGCTAGATTGGAGCTCACGTTGGATTGGATTTCTAGATCGGCGTGGTGGCGAGGCTGCGATGTGCGTGGTGGCTGGAGGTCAACGCAATGGAGATCGGTGTGGAGATTGATGTGGAGATCGGCATAGAGACCGTCGTTTGGTGGGCTTGGTGGTGTTGACATGGTGGCCGATTTCTGGGTTTGGTGGTCGGCGTTTGGTTGGTTGGGTTGCTTTCATATTTTGGTGGGCTTTATTTTTTTTAATTTTTTGGGTTTTTGGTTCCGATTTCCGGCGTTTGGGTCGGATTTGGGTGGCGTTTGGGTGGTGTTTAGGTTGGCGTTGGGTGGTTGGATTTAGGTCTGGTGGTTGTGATTTTTTCCGATGGGTTAGGGGATTTGTTCCGATGGGTTTAATGGTGGGTTTCGGTGTTTGCTGGGTTTGTTTGGGCAGAGGGTAGTGGTGGTGTGGTGGTGATTGTTTGTTTAGTTGTGGACGGTGCTAGAGGTTGAGATTGTTTAGTTCTGGTGCTTGTTTGATTTGGGTGAATTTTTGTTGTGATTTGCTTCTTGTGATTTTGCTGGGTATAGGTTTGTTAGAGGTTGAGGCCGGTGCTAGAGGTTGAGGGTGAAAGAGAGGAAAAGGAGGAGAAAAAGAGAAATAATAATAAAAAAAAAGATTAAAAAAATAATATTTTAATAAAATAGTAAAATAATAGAGTTTTGGGATGCTGTGTGTATTGTAAAATGGTATAGTATAATTGATAAAGTTGCTTTTTGAGATGGTAAAATAAGATGAGATATGAAAACCGGCTGTGGATGCTCTAAGGATGGTGACGATCCTTACGCTAAAGGCGTTTATATCTGACTCTGAATCTACCATTGATTCTCTTTGAATTTACAGGAATGCCATGAGAACTTGCTTCCAGGAATGGAATAGAAGCCTAGAAGGAGGAAGGACGGTTTTGAATTTGGGGGCTATCAAGGGAAAATGAAAATTTGTTTCTATTTGTTAGGTGCAAGTTAGAGAGACAGGCAGTTATGATATTAATGTGAAAGCTTCTCTGGCACACTATTGCAGAGTTGTAATCCTAGAGAATGTGAATATAACAATTTTGTCCTCACTTATTTTGTTAAATTCTCCATAGTCCACTGTTGGAATTTATTTTTAATAATAAATTACACTAACATCTTATGAGTTTTTAGGAAATGTTAAAAACCCCCCTTCTATATTTGAAAATGGCACTTTAACCTCCTTTGAAAATGAAACTAGTGACATTTCCAGCTTTTGGAAAAAAATTCCCTAGTATATATATTAGCATAAAAAATATATTTATGGCTCTAAAATTAATATACTTGGCCCTCCTCTCCCAAACAATTTACAAGTTGACCCATGAAACCAAAAATGAAAAAAATAAAAATAAAAATTATCAAATCATTCCTCGTTTGGTTGTCACAAGAATATCAAGAAAAAAATTTAGCTAAACATTTGGACAATTTACAAATCTGGACAACAAGGAAAATATACAAAACAATTCACATATTCAGATAATAATAAATATCTTTGGACATGGTCTAAGTTAAAAAAAAAAAAAAAAAATTATAACAAAAAAATTATAAATCCTAGCAAAAAAAATCACAAAAACTCAATAATCTTTACCAAATTTCTACCTCTCATTTGAGAGCTCTTTGTTCCTCTCAAATAACTCCACTCCATAGTCACAGAAACAACTTCTATACTGCTTATCACTCCATTCACACACCAATTATTGTCACTAGCAACTTGAATCAATTGGTGTCTTTAAATCAATCCATGAAAAATTTTATTTTTTAAAGAGCTACTACTCTTTAACACAACCTGTGGAAAATTTTTATTTTTGAATGATAGAATTTTATTAATTTTTAATGTTTTATTAACTTTGGAATACACTTGGTATGCTTACATAGATGTAATACACGTGTGAAATAACAACAATCTATTATTTTATGCTTTACCTAAACTGCCACTAAAGCATGTGTGTGATTAGTTTATTGATAATAAACTTTGTGCCTTAACTAAATTAAGGTAGTGATGGGAAAAACTTTATTATTTACATAGTTGAAGACTCAAAGCTGCCGTTCATTATCATGTGATTGTTTAACAGATCTCTATTTCTTTTCTTTTTAACTATTTTTTCAAAATGACAAATTTTTAAAGGAAAAGATCTCACATCTTTATGCTACCTCAACCTTAACCAAGTAATTATAGAATAAATAATAATAATAAAAATTCTTAACCAAGACACCAATAATTGTCTCACCCTTTTTTTTCGTTGAGTATTAGTGCATGATGTTGATTAACCATTATTTTAGTTGTTTTATTAAAGTAATACTAGACATGGATTTGAAATTTTAACTATAATTTATATATATATATATATATATTAGAATCTTTTATATATAGCATTATGAGGTTATTATATATAGAATTATGTGAAAAGAAGAAATAGATTTAAAAAAAAAATTATAATGTTGATAGAATAAAGAATTGGTCTAACCTCAGTCAAACATTAAAAATATCAAGACGTGTTAATTGACTTAAACAAATTTTAATTATAAATATCTATTATTGATTTTTAGGAAAGGAAAAAATACAAAAAAGAAAAAAAATTAATGCTAATAATGCATTGCAGTCAACCTCTAGTATTAATATTCCAACTTTTTAAAATTTTGGAACAAAGAACTTTGGCCCTTCCTCAATTTGAATCCTAGTTTCGCCTCCTCTATAATTGAATTTTAAGAGCCACCTATCTTGACTTGATGTTCATCTGGGTGTGCAGAATAATTTCTCTGTTTGTCTTATTCCTACTATTCTATAACCCACTGAATGGGTTGAGACTATTATTGGTCGATGCGGTCAAGTTGATTGTTCCTAACCATAGTCCGGAGTACTATGCTGTCAATGAGTTGAATTGAAAAGACAGGATTAACTGGATTTCCATAGTTGATTACACAAAATTCCTTTCACAGACAGGTGAATTGAGGTGTTTTTCCACGTACCCATTATTTCCATATAGGTTTGCTTTGAAAGTCCATATGGAACTTGATTAAATTAAAGGTCTCACAAACCCTTGTATTAAGTTAGCAAAGTTTAAAAAAAAAAAAAAGTTAGCAAAGTGCAGAACTTTGTCAGCTATTAGATGGAACTATCAAATTTAGAAGGCTTGAATTGAAAAGTTCATGTGATCTCAACGTTCATTTGAATGTTTTGTAGTTTATTATTGGTGTTCTACTTCACAGAAATACACATATATTCGTTACCATAGAAGTATAAATAAGTGTATAGTGCTTAATTTTGAAGGATTAAGAACTGAACAGCATTATATATTTAATTTTTGTCCATAATCGTGTCATTTGAAAAGTATCATATGTTGACCGGACCTTAGTATTTTGATGGAAAAAGAGTGTGAACTAAGAACACAACCATTTCATTCTCAAAAAAAAAAAAAAAAAAAAAAAAAAAAATGGAACACAATCATTTGGTCAAGAAAACGTCAAGCACGGACTCACCTAATAAACCAATCCGTGAGTTTATGAAGTGTGAAATGTGGAGTGCAATTGTAAAAGCCACGAGGATTTTAGTCTGACCTTTACTCGATCCCTCACAGTTCCTCACGGCAACAGGACCAGTGCATTAATTGTGACAGTAATCAAACAGCGCAATACTATCAATGAGGGCAACAGCTAGCGTGAATTACACTTTATATTAACTACATTTTATATATGACTAGTCGTCAACTTATATGATGCACGGAAAAGCTACTAATAATAAAATCTAAAGAAATTTAAAAATAGGAAATTAAGTTAATATTATGCCTATTATAGACATTTTGCAAGATAACATTTAAAAAAAATGAATGGTCATAATAAAATAAAATATAATAGGAAGAAATATTTAATTTCTATGCTTTCTATAGTTTAAAAGTGTTGTATAACATAGAACATTATTATAGTGCTAGGACAGATTTTTATAAACTGTTAATACCAGACATATGTGCTTCTGTTGTCAATACTCACTACAAGTGCATAGTTACTAAACCTAAAAAGTAATTCACAACTCTTAAATTAATAAAGCAAAACTACCAAAAGTTATATACACACACTTAGAACTACAACTGTTTGAACATATGCATATATTTTACAACCAAATCTCAATTTTCTCATCAACAACCTTTCAAAACATAAACTGCAAAGATATAAACAAAAACCATGGCATGAGGACACACCAAGCTTCAAATTTGAGTAGTAATGTTAGTTGTGGTAATAATAATATAGACAATTCAAGACATGGAACAATATCAAAATTATAACACTTTATTCTATTATCTTTTATGTTGAATCCAAAGAAACAATTATATGTAAGATTGAATGATAATTTTAATCAACCAAAAACCACAGCTTTAGTTAAGAAAGCAAACAAATACTCTAAAGAAAATCAATTCTAAACATAACAAAAGAAGAAGATTAAGAAAGAAAATCTCAAGTACATATGAAAGCAGAAATTGCCGTATAAAATAAAAAAGAAAGAATGTTTCCTTACAAGTTAAGTTTAGGGTTTTGAGTTGGTAGTTGCTAGGGTTTTGAGGTGGGAAGAGAGGAGTCCTAATGCAAGTCTCTCTCTTTTTTCTTGATCCTAACAACAATGATTTTTTTTTTTTTTTTTTACGTGTCTCACAATATACAATGTAGGTTGCTTTGATATATCAGGAGTGAGAACTAATTCAACTGTCAAAACCTCAGTATGTAGGGCAATCACACGTAATGCTAAAGGAACACATGTTCTCAAGATGGAATTCATAGTCTCTTTGTAGAGATATAAAATATTCTCTTGAGACAAGTTTTATGAGTTTAGTTATTCAGAGTGTTAAGCCTAACTACTTTAGTAAAGAGTTAAAAGTTTATATTTTATGAAATTTGACTTCATAAATATATATATATATATATATATATATATGAATAACTTAAAGGTTTAAACCGGATACTCAAAGATCAAGATGTAATAATTTTCAAAGTGACAATTAGATATTATAACTTTGTATTACTACGAATATTTTCATGAAGGGGTTAATTGTTTAGATAATAAAGTCTTGCGATTTAATTTTATTAATAAAGTCTAGAGTGCAATTATATTTATATAGTGGTATTAAATATAATTAATAGTAATTTTGGGCTTGTTAAGAGTTGACAGATAAACCCGAAGCTTTTTGAACCTAGAGCTTTATTTGTTTCTTTGGTCCTATCCCAAGTCACACACTAAAACTCAATTGGGCTAGCCCAAAAGGCTAGCCAAATTAAATAATCAGTTATTTATTTTTTTAATATGAGTTATTAAATAAAGTAACTATCTTTTGACAGTTATAAAACATACGTACGATTAAAAGAGAAAAATACAGTTTTCTCTAATTACATTCTCTCTTAAACAAGTGCGTACTTCATTAACTGATTGAGAGACCACGCATCTTAGGCATATGTGGAATTGGGGTGAAGATTGAAGGTCTTCCTAAGTTTGAATTTTTTATTTATTTTGAATTTCACTACATCAAGGTACGCCTTTCTATTTTTTGTTTCTAAAATTCTAAATATTGCATGTTATCTCAAATGAATGAAGTAGATATTTGTGTTGCTTCCGCTATGCGTTTTGTATGAGATGCAAACCAGTTTTTCCAACATGCTGAACATCTTATCATCTAAGGAATTTAATGGAGAATTGGGTACCAAGAGGTATGAGTAGGTTAAAGAACTAATGATGTCTAAGGATATTTATGTGCCAAGCAAGAGAGAGAATAGGGGCGTCTAAGTTGAAAGGACTAACATAATTGGATTATTTTCTTCAGGTGTGTACCCAATTGAATTTCAAGGACTATCACAAATAATCAATAGGGATAATTACAGCAAACCTACCTGAGGTTTGGTCCGTTTGCGCTTTGCCTACCTGTGGTTCAAAACTTATCACTTTGCCCACCTGTACTTCAATTCGTTACCCATCCATTACCCACCTTTGGCTTTTCCGTTAAAAAACAACTTTTACAACCAAAACACAACATAACATGAATCAAAGAGTTAGGGTTTGAATTTTTTCTAAAGAGCTTGGAATATGGGGTTTTGTGTCTCTATGCAACAACAACTTTGTCATCTCTCTCTCTCTCATCTCTCAACCTCCGTGGACCTCCAGCTACTCAAAGTTACATGCCTCGACTTATGCACCTTGAGTCCAAGCACAGCTCAAGCCAAACCCTTCAACCTAGTGTTCTTCAAATCCTTGTTCCCCAACTAGTCCACAGCGAGTCCATGAAGGTCAACCACATTCCCAACTTTCAAATCATAATCATCCAACAGTTTCTCCACATCACTCTGAATCCCAACTCCAACAAAAGTGAAATCCTCGTTGCCGAGAAACTCGATGAGCGAGCTGGGGAAGTGAGTGGCGTAGATGAGTTGGAAGATGAGGCAGCGTCAACCCATGCAAAGTTGGAGAGTGGCAACTAGGTCGCCACTCGAAGTCGAGGCTGACGATGAGGCGGTGGAGACAACGACGGTGGATGCGGTAGATATCAGAGAGCCAGGAGTCGACCATTTGAGGAGTGTGGGTGACAAGGGTCTGGATATGGTCGGACTCGAGAGTGACTTCGAAGAGGTCATGGGTGTCTTGGTTCACTTCATCTCCAGTGACTGCATCTCCAGCGATTGCATCAACTCAGACGGTTCCATCTCCAGCGACTGTGACTTCGATTCGCCTCTCTCTCTCTGCTATCTTATTTTCTTTGTTGTGGGTGTAGTGGGTCTGTGTTTGTGTTGCTAGGTGTGGTGGATCTGGGTTTTGAAGAAGGGTTTGCTTTGGTTTTGGTTTGAGATTTGAGAGAGAACGAAGCCGTGTATGATTTTTGTGAATGACTAAAAGGATTTTTGTGAAATTAGAGTACAACACTTTCAAGTGTAGGATTTTTGTAAATGTTTTTTAAGATGAGATTAAATTGGGTCAGGAGCTGGCGTAAAAGGGCTGATTTACGCCAGCCAATCCTGACCTGACACATCAGCAAATAATAAAAAAAATATTTCTTCTCTCCCTCTATCCTCTTCCCATCTCCCTCATTTTTCCAGAAACATGGAAGGCTTGAAACAACGTTGAAGGAGCCACAGCCTCTCTTTTCTTTATGTCTCCCTCTCTTCTGCAAAATCCTCTGAAAGTCGGTAAATTTTATAAAAAAATCCCAGCAAAGGAGCTGTTCACGCACCCAAACCATCCATCAATGGAACTCACAAAAAAATACAGTGAGAAACCTATGCCAAAAACTCAAATCCACCAAAAAAAAAAAAAAATCAACCCTGCAGTTTCTACATTCTTTTCATTTGGCCCCTTTAATACCTTTTGGCCTAAAAAAAGCAAATGAGAAAAAACCAATTGGCTTATTTACAACCCCGTTAATCCCCAAGCCAATATTACCAAATCAATTTTCACAAAAAAAAAAAAGCCATTAAAAGAACAAATGGGTCTCTTCTCTTTCTTTCTTTCTTTCTTTCTATCTACATATGACTAAATGCACGGATCTGTGGCGTTAAACCCTCATTGTTTTAAAGATAAAACCAGGTTTTTTGAAGTGGGTTTCCTTTATTTCCTCAACCCATTTTAGGAAAATTAAGGCTTTTGCATTTGTTTACTGCTGATATGATTCTCGTGTGTGTTTTTCTTGTTCCAGTCAGAAAGAGCAAATGGGTCTTTGCAAGAAAGTTTCTTGCTTTCTGTTAATGGATGGGTCTGTGGATCTATGGATTTGAAAAAAACCTCATTTTTTAAAGCTTAAAACTTGTTTTGGTGAAGTGGGTTTTTATAAATTTTTGTGAATATTAATTGGCATTGGAGAGAAAGAAAAATTAAGGCTTGCTTTGTTGAAGGAGAGAAATGATTCTGTTGTTGTTCTTGGTTTTGTTTGCTGAGGATGTGTTTTGGCATTTCTTCTATTGGTCAAGATTGCTCTTTGAGAGAGCTTGTGATAAAGAGTTTGGATCAGCTGAAGACTGGGAAAGGTCCTGCCACCGTGAAAACTATAGCTGGTACCATGTCTGTGATTCTACTATTAAGCCTTATGAGCATTGTTAAGATCCAGAACAAGGGTACAAAGCTTGGAACCATGTCACCCATGGATCAGGTTCTATGGAGGACCTATTTGCTTAAGGCTTCTCTCATGGGAATGTCTTCTATTTTTTCCTTCTGTGATTTCTTGTTTGTTTATTTCTTGTTTGTATGTCTTCTATTTTTCTTGAAGTAAAATTGCTAGTTGAAACTGTTGGGTTGAATTTTTTTTTTTTTTTTTTTTTGGGTGGAACTGAGTTCGTGGCATCGGTTTCTCACTGTATTTTTTTGTGAGTTCCATTGATCGTTGGTTTAGGTGCGTGAACAGCTCTTTGCTGGGATTTTTTTATAAAATTTGCAGGCTTTTAGAGTATTTTGCAGAAGAGAGGGAGATATGAAGAAAACAGAGGTTGTGGCTCATTCAATGTTGTTTCAAGCCTTCAATGTAATTGGAAAAGTGAGGGAGACGGGAAGAGGATAGTGGGAGAGAAAAAAAAATGCATTTTTATTATTTGCTGGCGTGTCAGATCAGGATTGGCTGGCGTAAATCAGCCCTTTTACGCCAGCTCCTGACCCAATTTAATCTCTTTTAAGATATGTGCGAATATGAAAATTTTATTCGGATTGATTGGCTCAAGATTGTTCATACCAAGAGCAAGTGTGTTCTTGAACCCAAGCTACAAAACCACCTCTTTGATCTTGTTTGTTTGAGTTTTCTCTGTTATTTTTTGTTTTTAGAGGAGAGAGACATAAAAGTGAAGGTAAAATACATTTTTACCCCTAATTTTAACAAAGGTGGGTAACGGGTGGGTAACGAATTGAAGTACAGGTGGGCAAAGTGATAAGTTTTGAACCACGAGTAGGCAAAGCGCAAACGGGCCATACCACAAGTGGGTTTACTGTAATTATCTCTAATCAATATATTTATTTGAAAGGAGTCGTATTATTAAATTTTAAGAGCCACCTGTATTGACTTGATGTTCATCTGGGTGTGCAGAATAATTTCTCTGTTTGTCTTATTCCTACTATTCTATAACCCACTGAATGGGTTGAGACTTTTATAGTTCAATACGGTCAAGTTGATTGTTCCTAACCATAGTCCGTAGTACTATGCTGTCAATGAGTTGAATTGAAAGGGCAGGATTAACTGGATTTCCATAGTTGATTACACAAAATTCCTTTCACAAACAGGTGAAGGTGTATTTCTACGTATCCATTATTTCCATATAGGTTTGCTTTGAAAGTCCATTTGGAACTTGATTAAATTAAAGGTCTCACAAACCATTGTATTAAGCTAGCAAAGTGCAGAACTTTTGTCAGCTATTAGGTGGAACTATCAAATTTAGAAGCTAGGCTTGAAAATTTCATGGGATCTCAATGTTCATTTGAATGTTTTGTAGTTTATTATTGGTGTTCTACTTCACAGAAATACACATATATTCATGACCATAGAAGTATAAATAAGTATAAAGAGTATAGTGCTTAATTTTGAAGGATTAAGAACTGAACACAATTATATATTTAATTTTTGTCCATAATCGTGTCATTTGAAAAGAGTGTGAACTAAGAACACACCATTTGGTCAAGAAAACGTCAAGCACGGACTCACCTAATAAACCAATCAATGAGTTTGTGAAGTGTGAACCGTGGGGTGCAATTGTAAAAGCCACGAGGATTTTAGTCTGACCTTTACTCGATCCCTCACAGTTCCTCACGGCAACACGACCAGTGCATTAATTGTGAGAGTAATCAAACCGCGCAATACTATCAATGAGGGCAACAACTAGCGTGAACTACACTTCATATATATTAACTACATTTTATATATGACTAGCAACAAACCTACGCAATATGTGAGAATAAATAATTATTTTATATTGTAATATATGTATTAATTTATTTTTTGAAATTTGTTGAAAGGTTCTCAAAAAAAAAAAAGAAGTTCTCTTTAAAAATTAAATAATTTATATTCGGTCCAATTAGGTCTAATTTAGTCCGCTCAGTCCAATTCTGTCCACTCACACAATTTCAGTCCCCTTCTGTCTATTATAGACTAATTGAGCCTTAAATTGATTCTTTTTGTAGGTTTTCTTTTCAAGTTTAGCTCAAAAATTCATTTTTTTTCTTAAATTTTGAGTTGAAAAGTATGAAATTATATTTTCTTTGGGCTAAATTCTTTAGTTTTGAGTTAAAAAAATACAATGAAAATAGACATTAGAAATTAGAAATATGAGCCCTAAAAATGAAATAAAAATTATATATATTCGGAATTCTTATTTGGCCACACTAGTTCTATTTGGTCCATTCCGTCCTCTTTGGTCCAATTTGGTCATATTCAGTTTGTACGGTCCTAATCCGTTCCGTTAGTCCTATTTAGTCCACTAAAGTTCTATTCAGTCCAATTTAGTCTATTCGGTCTTACTCTATCTACATTGGTTCTATTCAGTCCATTCAGTCCACTTTGGTTCTACTTGATCCTATTCAGTTCAAATTGGTCCTATTTGATTCATTCTAACCACTTTGGTTCACTTCAGTTCTATTCGGTCCACACTGGTTCTATTCAATCCAATTTGGTCATATTTGGTCCATATGGTCCTAATCGATCCATTTTGTCCTATTTAGTCCACTCTGTCCACTAAAGTTCTATTTGGTCCACTTTGGACCATACAATCTTATTCAGTCCACTTCAGTCTACACTGGCTTTATTCGCACTTTAGTCCTATTCCGTCCACATTGGTCCTATTCAGTCCATCTATCCACTTCAGTCCTATTTGGGCCATTTTGTCCACTTTGGTCCTATTCTGTCTGCATTAGTCCTATTTCTTCCATTTTGTCCACTTCGGTCCAATTCAGTCCACACTGGTCCTATTTAGTCCAATCTGTCCACTTCAGTCATATTTGGTCCTGTTCACTCCATTTTGTCCACTTTGGTCCTAATCTGTCCATTCATTCTTGTTTCGTCCACTTTGGTCCTATTTGGGGTCCCATTTGGTCCAATTTGTCCATTTAGACCACTTCGGTCCATTTTGGTCCACTTCGATCTATTTTTGTGCACTCACATAATGAGAAAAAATATGTTTGGGTTGAAAGCACTTATTCTAAATCCAAATTTATTAAAAATATATATATTATTCTCAAACTTGTAATGTCTAAAATCTTAAGCATAATATTTATTATTACTATGATTTTGTTAAGCCCCATTCATTGATGTAGCATTCCAATCCACTTCGGTACGGCTAAATTTAAGTAAGTCTTTCTAAACATAAAGGATATAAATACACAAATATAATTTTTAAGGCATTTATTTATTTGTTTTAACGTCGTTACTTTTAAATGAATTACATGAGGTTGATTATACATTTAAGCAATATGTGTGTGTGTGTGTGTGTGTGTGTGTGTGTGTGTGTGTAATTTTTATTTAAATAAATTATTCATTCTTTTGAAAGAGATTATCATAATAATAAAAACTACTCATATCAAACTTATACTGAATATGTATAATTTATTCTTTAAATTTTATTGTAGAGAGAGAAAGACTACTTGTGATGGGGAACAAAAAAATATAACACCAAAACGTATGAACCCAAAATAAAGTTTTGAAAATCACAATGATTCATCAATATAAAGTAGAGTTGTAAAAAAGAATAAAAAATCAAAGGAAAGAGAATAATAGTTTTTCAAGAGAGAATAGGAGAGAGAATAATAAGAAATCTATAGAAAATAATGTGAGAAGAAAAAAAGTAAAAATGAAAAATATAGTAATAAATACCAAATTATCCAAGTCATGTTATGTAATAAAATAACATTATATTCTTATATACTATCTTTATAATGCAATATGATAACATCTATGAAATTAAAGAGAATAAAAAAGATAACAACTTAAAAACACGAAGCTTAATCACATCAAACCAAAGTAGAGTTCCAAATAATACAAAAATTCATCAACCTAAAGTAGAGATGCAAGAAAAATTAAAATAAAAATCTACCAAAAAGGGAAAAAATGAGAGAGAAAGAGAAAGAAGTAACCTTTTGTATGTGGGAAAACTATGTATAAAATGGGAAAGAGAATTGTAAATTTATAGTAGGAGAAGGGGAATACGAAAAGCAAGAAATAAAGGAAAATAAAGAGATAGAGAAAAAGTCATATTAAGGTAAATAGTAGTGGGGAAATGAAAAGGTAAAAGGAATGGGAAAAATTAGGGAAAGTATAATAAGGAAAAAAAAAACTCTAATTTTGGTGGCTGTATATTTGTTATAGTTTCATTAAAAAAAACTATTATTGTTTTTAATTTCATTCCTATATAATTAATAATGTTAAAAAAAGAAGAAGCTATGTTAACCTTTTTTTAACAACAAAAACCAATTATTTTCTTGGCTTTATGATGAAGAGCAATAATCATAAAGCAGACGTGATAGGTTGAAATTCAATCATATTTACTTTCTTGGTTGGATGATAGAAAACAATTATCATAAAATAGATGCTATATGTTGAAATTCTTTCCTATCTATCAACCAAAAAAAAATTAACCTCAATGTTTGTCAATTAAATCAATTAGTAAAAGTCATTTTACTTGAATAATTAAAGTATTTACCAAGTCAAAATTGCTCATATTTTCAATTGTCAATTTAGAAGTTGGTAGGTTAGTGACACTTTGGAAATTGCTATTCTTTTCAAGTGATCTGTTAGTATTGGAGGTTTTAAAAAAATTTAATTGTTTTCCACAATGTAGCAAGTTGAAATTGCTCATATTTTCATTCTTAAGTTCAAGTGTATTATGCCAAGAAAATAATTACATTTGACTTTTAAAAAATTGCATATTCATTGATTTTACATCGAGAATCTAGGACGAACAATTAATCTGGCGAAATATTCAAATACCATATGCATCAAAGTTGCAAAATGATCTTAATTTTAACTAATACTTAGCAAATACATGCAAGTATTGCAGTTTAACTATAAAATATTATTAGGCATTTCTCCTTATCATAATTTCATTATGATAAACTTTATCCACCTTTTCTTTATCTCTCTCTCAGCCTTGCGATATAATCTGAATGTTCTTTTGGATTATCAATATTATTGGATGGTTTAAATATTACTAATTGTCATAGTAATTGGTAAAAATAATCACAGAAAGTTCAAGAAATATTTATATTACTCAATATATGTTAGGTCTCAAAAATAAATATAGTGGTTCTAAGGTTTGAACGTGATCTAATAATGTTTTAGAATTTAAGGTCTCAATGTATTTGTCTATTTTTAAGTAAACTAAAATAAATAAAAAGATGGATTTGAAATGAGTTTCGATTAATAAAATATATGTGGAATAATTTTAATAGAATTTGAATCGAATTTGAGATCTATATTTTTTAATAAATTCGAATTTAGAATAGGTATTCTCAACCGAAAGATCAAAATGATCCAAATAAACCGAATCGGACCAAAAAAAGATTGAATGGACCAAAGTAGATCGAAGTGTACTGAATAGACCAAATAAGACAGAATGGACAGAAGTGGACTGAAATTGGCCGAAATGGACAGGATTGACCGAAAAGTACCGAGGTAGACCAAAATGGATAAAATAGACTGAAATGGACTGAAACAGACTGAATTGGACCAAATGCAATGAAACGACACACAGAAAAAAGAATTGATGTTTTAGATACTATTTAGTTTAAAAAAATAACGATTTCGAGTTTTCATCCCACCTAGCGACAATCACTAATTATAAATTTATAAGTTCTCATTATTATGACATCAACTATTTGTATCTAAGATTTGAAGAAATGTGGTTATCTGATAGAGGATGTACAAATGTTGTTGAAGCGGTATGGACATCTCATGAAGAGGCCGATCCTAGCACCAAGGTGATCAAAAAGACAAAAAAATGTGGAAAGGAGTTACAAGACTGGAACCGAGAGCATTTTGGGAATGTGAAAAGGGAGCTTGAGAAAAAAAGAAAATTATTGAGGGAGGCTGAGGCAGAAGCGATGAGAACAGGAGTAAATTTTCGGGTTAGAGAGCTCAAAAAAGAAATAGATGAGCTAGTAGACAAAGAATACAGGATGTGGTTTCAACGTTCTAAGGTTTTGTGGGCAGCCAATGGAGACAAGAATTCTAAGTACTTCCACTACCGTGCCACCCAAAGGAAGAGAAAGAATTCAATCCTTAAAATCTGCAAAGATGATGGGGAATGGAGTTCGGATATGGGCCAAGTAACAGACACACTAACTTCCTATTTCCAGGAGCTTTATACCTCGGCAAATCTGCCACCATGTGAGGCAGCCACAGACTCAATCAACCAAGTGATCAATGAAGAGATGAATGAACAACTATCTCGAGAATTTCAGGCTTGGGAAGTGAAACAAGCTATAAAGCAGATGGCCCCTCTAAAAGCTCCAGGCCCTGATGGTATGCCTCCCCTATTTTTCCAGCATTATTGGAATTTAATAGGAGATGATGTTGTAGATTCAGTTCTTACTTTCCTTAATTCTGCTTCTTTACCTGAGCATCTAAATCATACTTTATTACTCTCATCCCAAAGAAAAAAAACCCCGAATTTGCAGCTGACTTTAGGCCTATTAGTCTTTGTAATGTTTTATATAAGATTTTTTCGAAAGTCTTAGCTAATAGGCTTAAAAGCATTTTACCAAAAATTATCACTGAAAACCAAAGTGCATTCACCAAAAGCCGCCTCATTTCAGATAATATTTTGGTAGCATTTGAATCCCTACATAGCATGCAAAAACACACAGGAAAAGAGGGTTTTATGGCAATCAAACTTGACATGAGCAAGGCCTATGATAGGGTGGAATGGCCTTACCTTGCAGCTGTCATGAAAAAATTAGGGTTCAATGATAGATGGATTAAACTACTCATGTTATGTGTTACAACAGTATCCTACTCCATTCTTGTAAATGGGGAACCTAAAGGTTTAATCCACCCATCAAGAGGCATCAGACAAGGAGATCCCATATCTCCATTCTTGTTCCTACTTTGCATAGAAGGCTTTCATGGCCTAATCAGTCAAGCAGCAGCTCAGGGTGATATTCGAGGCTATTCTTTATCTAGAAATAGTCCTCGCCTAACCCACCTCTTTTTTGCAGATGATAGCCTTCTGTTTTGCAGGTCTACAGTTCAAGAATGCCAAAAAATCCTAGACATTCTTGACACTTATGGCAGGTGCTCGGGTCAGCAAATTAATAGAAATAAAACCACCATCTTCTTCAGCAAATCCACTGATGAGGGTATGAGAGACCACATAAAGCATGCTTTGGGAGTGGAGGAAATAAGACAATATGAGAAGTACCTTGGCCTTCCCTCACTTGTTGGAAAAAATAAGAAGGCTAGCTTTAATTACATTAAAGAAAGGGTATGGAGGAAAATGCAAGGGTGGAAAGAGAAGCTCTTATCACAAGCAGGAAGGGAAATTCTAATCAAGGCTGTGGTTCAAGCAATCCCAAGTTACACCATGAGTTGCTTCAAACTCCCATTGGGTTTATGCTCCGAAATTGAAAGTCTTATAAGGAAGTTTTGGTGGGGTCAGAAAGAAGACAGGAGGAAGATTCATTGGGTTAAATGGGAAACTTTATGCCTTCCAAAATCTGAAGGGGGTATGGGTTTCAAAGACTTGGCCCTCTTCAATGACGCACTATTAGCCAAACAAGCATGGAGACTTTTGCATAATCAGAATTCCTTATTTTATCGGATCTTTAAATCAAAGTTCTTTCCGGATTGCTCGTTTATGGAGACTCCAGATTCTCATTCAGGTTCCTATGCGTGGCAAAGTATCCTAAAAGGGCGTGAAGTTTTGTTGAAAGGTGCTAAATGGAGAATAGGAAGTGGGGAGTCCATTAATGTATGGCTGGATGCTTGGCTGCCATCATTGGATCACCCATGGATCCAATCTCCAATTGTTGAAGGCTTTGAGGATATTAAAGTCCAAGATCTTATTGATCCGGTGACACACACTTGGGATGAATGTCTAATTCGTGGACTGTTCAACACACAGGAGGTATGTTTGATAAAGAGTATTCCACTATGGTCTACCCCTGTGGCAGACAAACTTATATGGCCTTTTAATGCATCGGGCTCATATACAGTCAAGTCAGGATACAAGTTCTTAGCAAGGGAAGAGCTCATCAACCAGTCCCCTAGGCACTCGGATCACAGCAGTGAGTTGTGGAAGCTGATTTGGGGTCTTGATGTCCCAAACAAAGTCAAAAACTTTGTATGGAGGTCAAGTAAGGATGCTATTCCAGTGAAGGCAAATCTGAAGAGGAGGAAAATCTTAAATGAAGGCACATGTGACCACTGTGGGCAAGAGGAAGAATCGGTGTTACATGCCATATGGGAGTGCTCAAAGCTTAACCCAATTTGGGATGCCATACCAGAGTTATCTTTCCGTCAAATTCGCTCATTTGCAGACATAAAAGAGCTGCTCCTCTATGTCTCAAACGTGTGTAACAAGGTGGAATTAATGGCGGTCATTATGTGGTACATTTGGTTTCGCAGAAATCAGTTGAGAGCGAGCAACAAAGATCACCCAATATCGCAGGTGATTCCAACTTCTCAACAAGCCTTACTGGACTATCAACGGTCAAGGAACGTGCAACGAATCCAGAGGGTCAACCCACCACCAACCCGAGTTGTTTGGACCCCTCCACCTGATGGCTGTGTAAAAATCAATTTCGATGGAGCAACATTCAAAGACATCAACAAGGCAGGCCTGGGAGTAGTTATTCGGGACAGCTCTGGTCTGGTGTTGGCTTCATTGGCGGAGCAGACTCAACTTCCTTTCTCTTCGGATCTAGTGGAAGCAATGGCAGCGGCGAGAGCCCTTTCCTTTGCTGCAGAACTCGGCTTCTCAAGGTTCATCTTAGAAGGAGATTCAGAACTCGTAATAAAAGCTTTACAGAGCAAGGAAGACTCCTTGGCTCCCTTTGGTCACATCCTTGAGGCAGCCAAAATCACAACAGATGTCAACCGTATTTCATTTACCCACATTCGTAGACTGGGCAATGTTGTGGCTCATAACCTTGCAAAACATGCACGACATGTTGCAGGTTCACAAGTGTGGATGGAGGATGTTCCTCCACATCTCTATTCTGTAATGTTATCAGACCAGGTTTGATTTAGTTGAATGAAATTCAAGTCTTGATTCTCAAAAAAAAAAAAAAAGTGCATCAACGATTTGTGTCATTTTTTCTTCCTTTTTTATTTATTTATTTATTTTTTAACCATAGCCATTTTTAATAAAGGCAAAATAAAATGTTTTTTTTTTTTTTTTTTTGAGAAGCAGCAAAATACAATGTTGGGTATACTGTATTTCTGCTCACCCAATGAAATAGACCAATATAAACCCGCTGAATCTTTTGCTCTCTCTCACAGGCTGCAACTTTTGTAGGAAAATTGGTTTTGTTCCCGACACTTATTTTTGGCTTGATCATGCTTGTGTTTCAGTTTAGCTTGTATCGAATCTGTTTGATGAAATGCTTGAGAGGAACTTGGTTTGAGAGAGAGAGAGAGTCCCACAGATAAAGTCTTCTCTAGATGTGATAATTTGGGAACTTTTCCCATTCTTTTATTATATACTCCGTGGCTTGCAAAATTGTGGTAGATTTCATGTATAGCATTCAGTTTGCCATAACCATAAGGCTCAAGTTTGTGGGTAAGTGTTATGTCCTCCCTTTTTTATCTGTACTATAGAGGGGTCTTGTGGTTGTGACTGCTGATACAGACCTCAGTGGTGAATGTACAAAGGGTAAACAAAGTTAGTAGCTCACCACTATTTCACATTTTTTTGACAACTGAGATCCTCAAGATCACTAGTTGCCTTTTAAAGACAAAATTGGAGATGTCCCAAAGTGTCCACCTTGTGCTTGGAACCCCCATAAGTTTGTTTAGGAGAGATTTAAAAACATTCAAGTAGGAAACTTTCAAGCTGCTGACGGATTTTTTGGTAGAGCTTGTTGTAAGACATATCTAATGACTCTAATGAATTAATGTAGAGTTTATGCAATCAGGTTCTGCTTCTCAAGCTTTATCTATATTTTGATGCAAAATGGTGCCTTAAAACATGGTTTCTAGTACTTGGCTTTATTTGTAAATTTCTACATATAGCTAGTTGAAGAAATTGTGGATTTATACTTATATATGTTTTCTGGTAGACTAATACAAGTAAAGAATAATGATAATACTACTATATTGGAAATTATTGCTACTACAACATAACACTCTACATAGGAAAGCTAAAAGCTTTAGATTGAGACGCTGTTGGGAATTCCCTTGAAAGTAAGTCCTTCTTCACTGGTAGGACAGAGCAAAGTGTATGGCATCTTCACTGGACCAGCACGGTTCTTTAATTTCTCATCCTTGTTCCTCTTCGTTATTCTATCCTCAACTTCTTTCAGGTTCTTTCCAAATCTTTTAAAGGCTTCTATTGGTTCCGTGTCTGAGGTCCAGTCAAGACTGTCTCTTTGTCCAAGAAAAATCTCATCAGATGAGTGCCTTGACAAGATTTCTACAAGGGAAATGCCGAGAACAGACTCAAACTGAGAAGTAAAAATTTTCAGGAGAGCTTTTTCAGGGTGAGACTTAAGCTCCTCATAGTCAGAAGTGCCTTCTTCCGGCATGAAGTGACGGCTCATTGCTGGGCGGTTTGGGGGGTAACCTCCATAAGGGTACTGTCCAAAGTTGATAGCTGCATGGAGGGCTGAAGCAATCCATATGATAGTAGTACATGTTTCAATTAGCTCTTCTCGAGTCTGCAATTTAGGCCACCAGGGCTCATCTTTTTTGTCACCGTGACCCTCCTCTCTCAGTTCCTTCCACCAGGACTGGAGTTCAGAGTCATCTCGGACTGTGTCATCAGTCTTGTAATAGAAGGAGCAGTATTCTTCAACCCAGGTTTTGATTGCTGACCAGATTTCCAGCCCATCAACAGCATACGGGTAATCCTCTATCAGTAGGCGCAGACCATGTGGGGAATTCACATCCTTAACTGCCATTCCTCTGAATAAAGAAAAGGAGAAGCTTGTATTGAGATATGACATGAACATATATATAGCTTAGGTTAGACCATGTTAGCATTTTATATACCGAACTCCTAAGCCCTTTGTTGCTCAACCTTTCTAAACATCATGTAGTAGTGTGAAGTGTAATTTAGCCAGTTACTAGTTTTTTTAATAGCAGTTTTACTGAGGGATTTGTTCATAATGCATTTCTGTTCTTTAGTTACTATTTTCAATGACATATGAACCATGGATTTTTCACCACTTTCTGGACTATAAGCTATACCTCTTGATGAGATCAGCAGGGAGTGCTTGTTCAGGAAAAACCCAGTTTTTATAAACTTTTGATGACATCTCCATAGAATACTTTCTTGTAAATACTGTTGACTCCAGGGCACCATTAGCATTAATGAGGACCTGTCGGGCCAATGCATTTACATTCATGGTGTCACGGAAGTGAGGATGTAACAGTTTATAAATTGGGTGAAGCACGCTCAACTGCCTATTGGTTGCTATCACAAATGGCTCAATTGCTGCATGAGTATTTAACCTGTGATCGCAATTAAAGTTATTTAAAACCCATTTCAAAATATGAACTGAAATAAATTTGCTGAAACTTCATCAAAATCATACCAGTGACTCATGAGCTGGTGATAACCGGAGTCATTCACAACGACATAAGATTTAGCCAGTTGCCAAATGAAATTTTGGACACCTTCTTCAGCTGGGGTATATACTTTGCTCATGGCTCCAAATTGGTCTCCATCAGGATGGGGCAAGCTCAATTCAATTGCTAATGGCTTCAAAGTCCCATCCTCATTCAAAAAAAGGATTGTCCTGCTGGCGTAGATCTTTGTGGAAGTCTTGTTTATCCTACTCAGGTATGGCATTAGTGTATCATGATGATCTAGTATGAATAGCTTGTTGCTCTTGATTGCCTATTAAACAAATTGAATTTTGTTATCATGCTTTATTATCTGCGGAATAACTGTTGACTAATGTCAAACAATGAATTAGAAACGTTACCTCATCTATGGAGAGCCCATTTAAGTATTTCTCGATGTGCTCTTTGGTTATGGCACTGGTTTGATGACCATATACTTTACTATCCAATTTGCTGGTTGGGGGGAATTCCTGTAGTTTAATTAGAAGTGGTTATGTTTAAAGATTGAAAACCATGATCTTGGTTAAGCTGTTGAGAAGATGGATGAAGAGAAACTCAACTGTGACATCCCAAATATGGATTTCAAATTCATTATTTTTCATTTTTATTTCTTTTTCAAAAAAAGAAAGTAGAAAATAAATAATGAAGGGTTTAAAGTTTACTTGGAGACGACAGATGGTGACAGGGTTTACTCCAGCCAGCATTTCTCTTGCAAATTCTTCATCAGTCTTCCAAGCAGATCTATCCTCTGGTCCAAATCATCAAAGAACCAAGTTTAAGTGAAGGGGAAGAGTAGAAAAAGGAAAAAATGTAACAAGATCTGCAATATAATTTGGACATTAAGGCACAAGTCCGTCGCCTCCCCCAAAAAAAAAAACTCAAAAAAGAAAAAACAAAAAGAATAAGTCACTAGTGTCATTTCAAACAAAATCTTTTGTGCCTTACAAGTCCAGTTATATAAAGTACCTTTAATCACTTGAGGCACTGGATATTTAAGGAGTCCTTCACCATCGGTTCGGAAGATTTCCTTTAGCATCTCTGCAGGGATGTTCTTCCTAATATTCTCAAGCAAAACATTGGGAACCTTGATTCCTCCTTCATAGAGCTTGAGTATATCTTCTAAACTTTCAAACTCATTGCTACTAAATGCATCTTCTAGCTCAGGTTTAAGGAACTGAGCAATGCCTTTCAGTGCATAAGCAACAAAGTCTGACATCTTCAAGTGACCAAATCTTTCATCTCTGGGGACATAGATGTTTATGCTAAGAAGAGGGTTCAGCCTACTCTCAGTGTTAGGATCTGTTGAGATCATAAAAGAAAATCATATAAATAGCTGCAATAATGTTTACAAAATTGTAAATTATTATTTACTCTATTGATGAGTTGAAATCACACAAATTCACAACTTCATTCATCACTAATAATTTTTTAGCTAGATTATTTCTCAAAATATTCATGATTGTAGATAATTATAAATACATTCTATAGCATTTTTTAACATGCATATTCCCAACTAGAAAACCCCCCTCTCAACACGCATGTGTGCAAACTCTCATAAAAGATAGAAAGAATTTCAAAGGCAGAGTCTTTCCTAGATCTTGAACCTGTGATTTGTTACTGCTAAATGTTAAATGCTAAACAAACACTATGCTGAAGCAGTGACTGGATAAATTAAAGTTTCTAACCAGTCTTGGTCAGTGGTCGCCCAGTTCTTCCCCTGCGTGGATAGGGGTACTCACTAGATCCTCCAAGAACTGGACGTACATGTTCTGGACCCTTATCAGAATTCCCCAAATCATTGTAGTAAGCATAGTCATAGACTCTGTCCCATTCTTGTAGCTCTCCCTTTCCATCTCCTCTCAAATTTACAAGTTCTTCATCTCTGTACTTGCGTAGTGGTGTTGGCGTTTCACTTGGAAGATATGTCTGCATAATTATATATCATGAACTTGAACATTAGTCTTCAAACACTGAACTCACAGTTCCACCTATGCTAACTAAGCAAAACAATATGGACTACACTTGGATGCATGAAACTAATATCCACTAAATTTTTTATTGGCTTCTGGGCAATGTGTCTCAACTATGGACAATTTTTCATCTGATTTTTACATTTTTGAAAGCTTCTAGCAATTTAGCTTTTGTATTGAAAGCTAGCGTTGCATACAAAATTCATGTTTATTAGCATGTATACTTCCTCCTATAAATAATTACCTTATTAGAGAAGAAAATGCGGTCTTTCTTGTATTTGTCTGCAGGGTAAACCCATGAATTGCAAGCAAAATGGATCTGACCTTGTCCTGGAACATCTTCAAGTGTGATACTATTGAGGTAGAACTCACTATGATGATTATTTCTTATTAAAATTGCCCCTGGAACTTCCATCTCATTGTCCCAATCGAAGGTAACCTTGAAAGCAGACTCACCCGCGGTTAAGGGGGTGATTGTAGTAATCCAATCTTCCAAATATGCTGGTTCTCCAAGTTTTCCTTGGAACCCGTTTTCTATAACATAAATAAATAAAAAACAACAAATTTGAAATTAGTTATATAGTAATTCAGAAGATAGTAATCATCAACTATCAAAATGCTAATATTTTATTATTGTACATCTAAAGATATCTTAAATGCAACGGATTGATACAGATCAAGGTAGTTGAGTTGTAGCTTCTTGAAATGATTAGGCGGAGTTCACTATCCTTACATTTGAGTTTTCAGTTTGGCTCATGTCAACAGGTTTTAGTAAGTGATCTGCACCAGTGTTGCAGAATTTCATAACCTTACACATTGCTAACTCAAACAAGGGTATATTATATAACAACTTTCTTCTAATGCTCCAGTGCACTTTGTTATAGTCTATAACTAACAACAAAAGACTTAGTCTAATGCTACACTTTTTTATAGTCTAACTAAGAACGAAGACTTCATCTAATGCTATATTCCACTGGAGTGGACATAGGAGTGAACACTAGACACAAAGTCACAAACCAAACTCATGGTCTAACCCGTTGGACCTTTATAATTTTGGTGAGTTCCACTTTTCATTTTCTAATTTAGGAAATGAAGGATATAAATGCTTACATCTGAATTAGTTCTATAACATTTACTCTAGCTTTGGAGATCAGTGAATGAGGCTTGGAGGTGTAAAACTTAAACCCAATCTATCTCAAATTAGTCCGTACCAACCCCCAAGATAATTTAGCCATTTACAAGTACACAATTTTACTCACTAGCTATGTTGGACTAAAGCCATGGAAATTGGTTTCTACGCTTTCCCATTGAATAGTCCAAAGTCCTTGACTTGGTCTCCGTGTGTCTCTGGCTTAGAGAACACTTTAGTACGAGAAAACTTTGAGTAGGTAAGCATAGAAATTAGCATAGTCAATACCCAAAAAAAAAAAAAAAAAACAAACAAACAAACAAAGTATAAAGATCATAAGAAAATGCAAATTGACTGGGAGTTTTGATCGTTGACTCTTTGTTGAGTGTCAAGCCCCTGGGTTCTTGAGTCTCATTAATCCATATCACACTGTCTTTATTCACTTTCCCATTTACTAAAAACAAAAAAGATTACTGCTACCACACTTCATTCCCTGTCATGAATAAAGTTGGGTTCCATTAATCTTTATTCTATAAGGCCTGTAATCGAATTTAATAGCATATTTTAGATATTCCCATAATTATATGCTTTTCTTTCTTTACTAATAAAGTAATATTATTACTTGTAAGTTGTGACACATAGCTTTCACTATCATTTCCAAGGTGAAATCGTTGCAATTAGTAAAATAAGAAGAAATTTATTACCAAAAAAAGAAGAAAAAGAAAAAGAAGAAGATGAACTCACCTGGGTCACCATTGACAGCACTAATGAGCTGCAGAGAGACCTTTTGGCCTAAAAATTCATGCAGACGATCAAGGAACGAAGCGTGAAAGTCGTTGAAGTCCAAAACGTTCTTCTTCATCAACACCACAGTCCCTTTGACCTTCGAGTTCTTGCTCTCATTGAAAACCTCCAAGATGTTGTGTGAGGATTTGGCTCCTTTGGACACCGGGACTCCTCGTGATGGAGTTTGGCCCTTCTTCTCAGCTGTTGAAGTGACACTCAGTGATCGAGATCTCGTCAACCCAGTACTCTTGCTGCATGAAAAACCATGCCACTTCATGGTAAAAAACAAGGGTCTACTAGTTACTGATGTAGTAGTTTGATCTCGACCCTTGATTGATGATTTGACCGTGTAGATTGGCCTGTTAACCCCACATGAAGTTCCTGCCAAGGACTTCATGGGAGTCAGACTCAGATCTTTGGAGTGAAACATCTCTTGCTTCGAGTGGTTTGCTAAAGAGTAAAGAATATAGGCTTTTGAGGAATTTGGTATGAGGAATGGAAGAGATGGGTAATTGTTAATGGCATTTATAGCCTTTTATAGGTGAAATATTGTGGTATTGAGTATTGACTAAAAAGTATTTTAAGATGAAATTGCAGTATTGACTGGAAGTAAATATAAAGATTAATAAGAAGCTTCACTTGTTCATATTGGCCTTTTTCCTTAACTTTTCTTATAAAATTATTCTAAAGTTGATTCTAACATCTTTTATCATTTACCCAACAAGGTTGCATATCTTATCCACCCAATTCCTTTATTCGCTTATCAAAAGAAAGATTCTTTATTTTATAAATAGTTATAACTGCTACAATATTTTTATAACAAATTATAGGTAGTTAGTTATTATTTATTGATCTAAGTTTAAATTTGTTACTAAAATTACTTTTTCATGTCCAATTCGTAACAACCTGCTATACTGTGGACATTATAATTTTTTTTTTTTTTTTAATTTGCTTAAACAAAACAAAAGAAAGAGAATCTTTTGGGAAATTTATATGTGCTGCGAGGGAACGACAGAGGAAAGTTATTGGCATTTATTTGGTATTGATTAAGAAGCTTTCACTTTTCAGATTTCCCTTTTCCATGCCTTTTCTTGTTCAAGAATTTTAAATTTGGCGCAATGTTGTCATTTTTTTTTATTCTCAATCTTTTAGCTTATAATATTATGAATGCATTTGGATACGGATGAAATCTCCTGCGTTTGCCTTTTTTTTTTATTTTTTAATTGACCAGTTATGAACAGTGCAAACAGGCAAATGAACAGCACTTTCAGTGTAAACTGTAACTTTATTATTATTTTTTTATTGATTTTAGTTTTCAATTTTCAGCAAAATAAACGGTATCTCAACACACCTTATATGTTTTGGCTACCTATCTCATTGATATTTTGTTAAGATTTTAATTAACTCAACGAATAAAGTCTCTTACTGTAATAAAAGACTAATCAGTGTCTTGATTTAATAATAAAAAATAATTATTAAAATCAGATGTCATAAATTGAAATCGCAATTAATCATTAAAAACGATTTAGTCTATGTTTAAGGGCTTGAAAATATTATTTTTAAGATGGGTTTAGGACAAAAAAACACCCATGAAGGGGCAAAAAATCAATTTTAAATTTCATGTCCAGACATCATAATAGTGTCGACTTAGAAATCCAATCCTTTGAAAACGCGTACGATACACTTTCCTACAACTTTCTTGAAAATGTTTTAGAAGAAATTATCAATTAATAACAGTAGCGGTTTCACATTGCCCACAGATTTGGGTTTTGGAGTTTTGTGGGGGTGACTGGTTCACATTCATAAAGGTCCGTCAACTGGGCATTTGTACCGGGTGTCATTGATAGTGGATTCTGCTCTCAAATTTTGGTATAAAAAAGTAATTCTTTTGATTTTCTATGATAAGAAAAAGGGAAAGTTTGAGGTTGAGATTCGTGGCCAACTGGCCATGCCATTGTTTTTTCATGATAAGAAAAATGGATTTTTGGTTTGATTTTGATCCTCTCTTGTTCATGGTAAAAAAAGGCAATTTATGTTAATGGCCCCAAAATTCACATTATGTTGATGAAATGGATATTAGTAATGTTGGCCCCAAAATTGTCCAATTTTTTTTATCTGCTTCGTCTTTTTTTTTTTCTTTCCAAGATCGCTAATTTGCTTCCAAAATTTTCAAATGAATTAGATGACTAAATTCTTGAATTTTCATATAGTAAACCTGATTTTCATTTTCGTATTGTTAATTGTGGCAACCTTTTCAATCCAATTAAGCAAACATAAAATAAAAATTTAGAACCTCTTGCTTTAATGCAAAAATTAAATGTGTCCATGAAATTTCCCTTTTTTTTTAGTGTGTATTTGGTTTAGCTTTTTCTTTCCCAAGAAAAAGGAAAAGTTAAAGGAAGTCTTAAGGCAATGAGTTTTTTCTTTTGATAATTTTTTGTATTTCTTATAAAAATGAAACTGATTTTTTATAAGTTAAAGAAAAATATATAATTGATTCTTTTATATAATTTTTTGTATTTCTTATAAAATTGGTATCAAATTTTTTTCTATAATGGTCTATTAACAATTATAGTAAGGGATTGGGATCCATAAAAAAATTATGTAATCATTTAAAATCTCACTTTTTTTGAGGAATTTGTATTTTTTATCTAACTTTTTTTTAATAAGATAAATCAAATGAGAAATAAACTAATAGCAAACAAAGACTTGAGATACAATAGGAGGTCAACCCCATGACTTAGCCCTTTTCTTTGTGATCACATTCATACTTCACAAATCACACCTACCACATATATTATAATTTAAAGACTAATAAATTAATAAAAAGAACAGGAAAACCTAGATATTTCCAAACTCTAGTGTCCTTTTCAAATTAAATTCACAATTTAACTGGGGGGATAAACTATAAAGTAAACTAGCTACTCAAGCATCATCATAAAAAAAAAAATGGAAACATTAATTTAGTTTCGTATGGGTCTTTGTTTAGTCATTTAAATAGAATGTCGCAAGTTCTAACCACATGTTCTTGAAAAGGGCAGTGATTTTAATAGTCTATGAGAATGGTAGATGGCTATGTAAACAGGTATGAACACAGAATTAAGAACTATTGCTAATTGTAATTCTTTATTTGTGTTTAAACTTTGGTCAAGGTCTCGTGCTTGAATTATTTTCCAGGGCAATAGTAATCTGGGCAAGACTTATCATAGAAACGAGTGCTGAGCAAAACTGATATAATAATTAATAAGTCGCCATCCAAGATTCATTAAAACTTTAGTGCTACTAAAAAGATGAGTAAAGATAATTATAATGAACTGTTGGTTCAACATGCATGGTTGTATCCAGCAAGAAAAAAAAGGCATAAATTTATTGCAGCCAATCCAATGTATTGATAGAATCATTTGCGATGTTGACTATAAACAATAATTGTTTGCAGTCAATACCCTAAATTGAATTAGTTGCCAATGACCACTCATTCCAAATGAGTGTCAAAATTAACAAATTAAATGGATATGTTAGGCGGTGGGTGTAATCAAAATAAACAGTTTATCGGGGCACAATAAATTGCAATGTCTACCGTATCCCAAACAACATATCAATTTGTTAATTTGATATTAATTAGGACTGTTGAGACTAGTCACTAGAGTACACATTGCAAATAAATCTTGAATTAGACTAATAATTGAAAATTAATTCAAGGTTTTGTTTCATTTTGTTTTGTTTTTTGTTTTTTTTTTTTTGCAATCAAATCATTCTTTAAATGTCAAATTAGAACACATCATTGTCGCGATGGTCACTCCACAAACATAAGTGCTTGGGGGGTAAGGGCTAAGGTTCAAATCTCTAATAAGGAGTTTCACACACATATATACTTATATTAGGTTATGGTGGAATTTTTATCTTGTATAAAAAAATAAAAAAATAAAAAAATGTTAAAGGTCTTTTAACTCAATTGACACTTTTTAGTGTTTCTAACATAGACATCTACGATTTAAATTTATCTTTTGGCAACTATCTAATTATAAATAAAAAAAAATGAAAAAAAAAAATTATTGTCTAAATAATGTTCAAAAGTTAGTGTGTCATTATTTTCACATTTCTTTAACGGAAAGCTATGCAATCCCGATTTTCATTGAAAATAAGAATTCTAAAACATTCCAAATTGTCTTCTTTTAAGAAAGGGGGGGGGGGGGGGGGGGGGGGGGGTGGTTCTAAATATGCAAGAAATGTAAGTCTGGTTAGTTTTTAAAAGATTTTCTGTAAGAGCTTGTTATGGTAGAGCTCTAATAACTCAAGCTAAGTTTTCCCAAGGACAATAGGTATGGACTTCGAAACTTCTAGAAATTCAGTAGAATACAAAAGAAATAAATAAGACAGAAATGCAATACAATCAATGCCTTAAGAATCTTCAAAGTATTGCCAAACTTTGTGAAGGGTTTTATAGTTTAACTGACAAGTTTTGTTTTGGTGTTTTTAATAGAGTCGTCAATTTGCTCACCTACAATGAACTATCAAATTATATTATTATTTTAAAAAAACTGGTTAACTGTCTTACTCTTAGCTAAAATTTGGAGACTTGTCTTTGATAAAGATCACCTTTGGGCTCAAGTGTTTTGAAGAAACTCTTTATCTACCAAAAGGGCTCAATTTGTCTAATAACCGACCTACTACGCTGGGAATGTTTTTTCTTAAGGGTTCGGATGGGTTGTTGTCAATGGGTGATTCATCAACTTTGGGCTTGATCAATTTATCCCGATGGGCCCAAGTATGGTTCTCATCCGAGGCCTACTTTACTTGAGTAAGAGAAAGAGAACCATACAGTCAATTAACTTTCTTTTCCCATGAGTGAGGCTGGGCTTGGGATTGGCATTTATTGTATATGATTTTCCCACATAACTCCATAGGTCTCATGAAATTAGATGAAATGGATTGGGCTTTTTTAGCTTCAGGTAAGGGCCTACCACATGGGAAATTGGGAATTGTTATAAACCCACAATAAGAATTTATTTGGAACTTTAATTCTGAGATTTTTGTGTATTTGGCAATTGTCTGATTTGGGAATATGCAATGGCCTTATTGAATATAATTTTTTTGATTTTTAATCTTTAAATGTCATCCAAACTTCTTCTCAAAAAAAAAAAAAAAAATATATATATATATATATATCCAAACTGACAAAAAAAATTCCTAAAACATCTTTTCACAACTGGGTTTTAACTTCTGCCTTATTGACCATAGGGCAAGGCTGCACACTTCACAATAAAGGTTGTTAAGTGTGAAACACACCCACACATATTCACAATCATGAATTGTGTTTGTAGCGAATACAAATTTTGAATTTTTGATTCATCCATATAAGTTTGATTGTTGAACATGACAAGTTAACCCCATAAGAAATAGGACTAATTTGTCACACAAGAATTTGCATGCACAATCATGCATGTGTCTCTAAGGAAATACAACTGAAATTTTTGCTTCATCCATTTAAATTTGATTGTTAAACATGAAAAATTAGTGTACATAGCAAAAGCATTAGTGAAAATGGATTAAGCATGCAGTTATTGTAAACAGTGAAATGCAATTACCAGTTATTGTTTCTACTTGTACTATTAGCATTTTCCAACAAATGATGCCTTTTAAATCTCGTACCAATTGTTTGACAAGGGTGCTTGAAAAAGCATAAGAATTTATAGCTACACATCTTTATTGAAGAGGAAATGAGTTATGCATAGCATAAGTAGTCAAGAAAGATGACAGATAAACACTGTTATGGACAGGGACGAAATCAGGATTTGAACTTGGGGGGCCAAAGCTTAAAACAAATTTTTTTTTTTTTTTTTTTTTATGAAAATAAAAACTAGCAACTATTTCATATTCAAAAAAATATTGCATATGAAATAATTGTTTCTTAAACATTTGATATTATAAAAATGTCGACAAAGAATAACATACAAAATAAGTTTTTTTAAACATTTCAACAAATTTATCAAAATGGAACTTGACGCTCTTTTAAGTCTCGAAAGTCGTTTATGACTGATTCTATACCAAATTTTGCAGCAATCTCCTTCTCAATGTACAAAATCATAGAGTCCATTAGAAAATCATCTTCCATCTTGTTGCGAAGCCTATTCTTGATAATATTCATGGCTGAAAATGCTCGCTCTGTAGTTGCAGTAGAAACTGGAAGAGTAAGCACAAGTGTAATCAATCTATAAATATATGGGTAAAATAATGATTTTCGGGTTTTTACCAATCATTAACACAACTTAGAAATACTTGATAGCTTCTTGAAGTCCGGATGCCGTACTACATTGTGCTCATAATGATCAACTTCTGTCTTTGAAAGTGTCATTTCTTGATTTGTGCAGTCTTTTGGATAAAACTTGCTTACTAACAACAAAATGTCTATACTTCTAAAGGACTCATGTGCCTCTTTAGGATCAAGAACTGAACTAAGATTAAGCAATTCCACTGCATGCTTACTAAACCGATGATTTAATTCTTGTAATATAGAATCTATTGCAGCATAAAAAATATCTACGCGATAATGATGCTCAATTATGAAGTCATCTTGTTGATAACGAGCTAGACCTCCTCTCTCAACATAACGAGCATTCATATCTGGGACATCTATGTCACGTGCCTCACAAAATGATTTCATAGTGGTAAGTAAATTATCCCACTCTTCATCTCTGAATTTTTGAATAAGTGCTTTAGTGGATGAAACAAAATTCATCGCATTTAAAATGTCTTGAGACTAACACTGCAAAGCTTGACAAAGTGCATCAGTGATCTTCATAATTTCTTTCATGAGATGCAAAATGAACACAAATTCAAAAGAAATCATAGTATGATAACATGAGTATGCTGCTTCTCGTTGGGAAATAGTATTTCTTTCCTTGATAATCTTAAGTAAAATTTCACATGTTGGACTAAATATATTTACCAAGCTAGAAATCGATCTCAAGTGAGAACCCAACGAGTATCTCCAGCCTGTTGTAATGTGCTAATTTGATTAAGTCCTCTTCCAGTTTCAAGCTCACCAATTTCAACAAAATATGCAATTTGATCAACATAAGCTTTTTTTAGTTGCTCAGTACGCTTGAATGAAGCACCAACAACATTGACAATTGATGATAATCTATTAAAAAAACTTTGAACAAGAATAACTTCTTTTGATGCTGCCACTAATGCTAATTGCAAGCGATGTGCAAAACAATGAATGTAGTAAGCATATGGACAATCATTTGAAACCAAAGCTTTTAATCCATTCCACTCACCTCACATATTGCTTGCACCATCATATCCTTGCCCTCGAATATCTTGAATATCCAAACTATGATGTGACAAGATAGAATATATTTCATCTTTTAGGGTTAATGCCGTAGTATCGGGGACATGAACTACCCCAAAAAAACGTTCTCGAACAAAACCATCTTTGTCTACAAATCTTATAACAATAGCCATTTGCTCCTTCATTGACTCATCACGAGCTTCATCAACAATTAGGCAAAACTTTGCATCACCAATTTCTTCACGAATTGCCTTCTTCACCTTGTTTGAAAATACATGTAAGATTTCCTTTTGGATTTTTGGTGATTTGTAAGAGGCATTTTTGGGAGCTTTCTCTATTGCTTCTGCAACATATTCATTATATGATACCACCAAATCCAATATTTCAAGAAAATTCCCACGATTAATTGAATAAGAACTTTTATCTCATCCTCTAAAAGCAAGTCCTTGAAATGCAAGCACTTTGACAACATCAATTGAGGCCTTTAACCACAATCGATTGCTTGCAATTTGATCAGAATTGAAATTTTCAAGTACCTTTTGTATGTGTTGAGACTGGTTCATCAAATCTGTCATGGCTTGCTCGGAAGCTCTATGAAAAGAGTTAGGTTCTTTCCCCATATGATTCAAAAAGGAACAATTATTTCCATCATTAACTTTCTTCCAATTTTGAAATCCATCCTTAGTGAATACATGACTCCTAGAATTCCCAGTTGGCTTGTCAAAGAGAAAGCATGGTAGACAAAAAGCAGCATCTTTACTAGGTGAATATTCAAACCATTTACTAAATTCCTTTATTGCAAACCAGGAATGTTTAAATTTACGAGAATGACGTCCAAATTTAGTTTTCTTGTACTCATCTAGTTTAGGTTGGTATGGACCAAGCTTAATGTAAGCTCATCGAATTTCATCTCGTTCATTAGCATCATATTCCTATATTTGCTTACGCATTCCAGGATCATGCACAAAATCTGTACTTTCGTCAATGGTGACATTTGGAACTTTTGTTTGGAGATTTTCAGAAACTGGGACATCAACGTTAGGGGTTGGAAATCTTGCATCACCAACTATGACTTTAGGATCACGCACAAAACCTGTACTTTCGTCCATGGTGACATTTGGAACTTCTATTTGGAGATTTTCATAAACTGGGACATCAACGCTAGGGGTTGGAAATCTTGCATCATCAGCTATGACTTCAGAATTATTTAGATTTTTTCTTTTGAAAAAATTTAATATTGTAGTGGACTTACTCATGATCTACAAATTAAAAAAAAAAAAGTTTCATTATTTCCATATTTTGTAGTTCTATACACCAACTAAAAAAAAGGGACTTCTTAACCCAAAAAAAAAAAAAAAATCTAAAACCAAAATAATTACAAATAAACAAGCACAAGTTTATAAATATTACTAATATTAGCCACATCATACAAAGTGACAAAGACAAAGTTCACAAGTTCATATATATATATATATATATATATATATATATTACTAATATTAGCCACATCACACAAAATGACAAAGATAAGATTTTTTATAAAACCAAAACAATTAGACCAAAGACTTGGTTAATTGGTCTCACAAAAAAATCACTTGTGACTTACCATTTGCCTAAGACTAGTTTTCACAATTAACAGTGACTACCAAAGCCTTCTCTCACAAATTCACCATCACAATTTATTACTCACAGTTTCACATCTTACTGTCCTGGTCCCACTTTATTTCTTAAAAAAAAAAAAAAAAAGGTTACAAACACTGAAAGTCTGAAAGTGAAACCAGTCCACACAATCCAAAAAGCTACAAAATACACAGCCACACAAACACAAACACAAAGTACTGACTAGTCTACGGTCCACTATCCACATGACAACACAACAATCCATAAAATAAAATTAAAAAGCCACAACTCACAAATATCACTATATGAGTCTATATCAGTCAACACAGTTCATAGAAAAAACGCAGACGGCAGAGTAGGCAAAGCAAAGGGCTAACCGGCTGGCAGAGCACGCAAAGACAAAAACACAAAAATATTAACTTGAAAGAGGAGAGAAATTTCTTAGATTTACCGTGTGTGACTGTGATCAAGGATTTGAGGAGGAGTAGCAGCAGCAAGTCAGTAACAGTTTGGATCCGATCTGAGAAAAAGAGCAGCAGGCAGCAGCAGCAGTAGTGACGGAGGAGGCGTGGAGAAAGAGTGGAGTTAGGGTAAAATTTTGAGAATTAAAATTTAGGTTTTTAGTCTATATTTATTTTTTATTTTGTTGGTTTTTTTTTTTTTTTTTTTTTTTTTTTTGTATGAGAGTTAGTTGGTGTTATTATTATTATTATTTTTTTTAGAGTTAGTCGGTGATTTTTTCAGATCGATTCATATAATAGTTTTATCTTTTTTTTTTTTTTTAAATTGGGGGGGGGGGGGGCAATGGCCCCCCCTGCCCTGCTGTAGGTCCGTCCCTGGTTGTGGAACTCTAATAACAACCCAAGCAGTGGTAGAGAAGCTCTAGATTGAGACACTATTAGAAATTCCCATGCCAGTTAGTCCACCTTCACTAGTGGGATAGAGCAAAGTAAATGGCACCTTCACAGGTCCAGCTCGGTTTTTCCACTTCTTATCATTGTTCATTGTCATATTTCTATCCTCAATTTCAGCTAGCTTCTTTCCAAATCTCTCAAAGGCTTCTAATGGCTTTGTGTCAAAGGTCCATTTAGGATTATCTCTCTACCCAAGATAGACCTCGTCTATAGAATGCCTTGACAATATTTCTATAAGGGAAATACCAATAAGTGTGAGGAGCTGGGCAGTGATTGTTTTCAAGTAAACCTTATCAAGGTTTAATTTGAGTTCTTCATATTCAGGAGTGCCTACTTCAGGCATGAATCCCCGGCTTATTGTTGGCCGATTTGGGAGGCATCCTACATAAGGGTACTGTCCAAAGTTAACTGCTGCACGGAGAGCAGAAGCAATCCATATAATGATTGTGCATGTTTCAACAAGCTCTTCATGCGTCTGCATTTCAGGCCACCAGCTCTCATCTTTCTTGTCACCATGATCCTTCTCTCTGAGTTCCTTCCACCAGGATTGGAGTTCAGCAACTTTCTGAACTACGCTATCAGTCTCATAGTAGAAGGAACAATATTCTTCAACCCATGATTTAATTGTTGACCAGATTTCAAGGCCATCAACAGCATATGGATAGTCCTCAATCACTAAGCGGAGACCATGTGGCAAATTTGGATCCTTAACTGCCATTCCTCTGAATTCAGCAAAAGAAGTAGCATGTCATTTGAAAAAAGATCATAACCAACGAATGTTTTCATTTTATTCGTAGTAGTTTAGGCCTTTACAGCTATAAGATAACCAAATTTTGAAGTCTAAATTTTGCCTCAACCTTCTTTAAACAATATGCATTTGTGGAGTGTCATTTAGCCATTTTCAAGAACCTTTTATGTGTTATTTTGCCTCAATGTATAACATGAGATGTTGATTCTTGTTCCTCATTCTCATCATCTTAACAGAATATGGAGGATTGGAGATCGAGTGTCAAGAAGAACAAGCATAAGATGATTTGATTTAGGAGAGAAGGACCACAGTATATAAGAGCAAATGGTGGGGTGAAGTTAAAGCAAAATTTTAGCATTCTATTTTTTATTTTTTTATTATTATTAAATGAACGTAATAATGTAATAGGAGGGGGACAAAATGCCTTGTCTTGCTTGTCTCGTTCTATTTGGCTCCATCTTTATGTCTTGGGCCTAGGGCCCTATTTGAAGACTGAGGTATGTTCGAAGAGAAGTATATGATTGATAAGGATCCCAGGTGGGAGAAATATGCATGGAAATGATCAAAGAATATAGTCCGAAGAGTGTGTCCTCCTCAGATATGAAGCATATCGATCAAGTACTTGGGAGGTTTGAGTGACTTTCTTGGCAATTCTGATAATAAGGGTGAACCTTAGACACGTATAAAGATGATAAGAATAAAAAATATCTAAAAGAAAAGCTGCTATCACCACATTAAATGCACTGCAGCAACTTTTCTGACTGCATTAATGTGGAGAAGACTTCTGAACAGTGCAGTCTCAACTACCGCCACTCATAGAGAACTAACGAAGATACCTAATGGGACATATACTCAAGTTAACGTTTAGATGAAGAACAAGTGGACGATTAGGATAGTCTAGAAGAAAACTATATAAGTGTAAAAGTCCTCTTAGATAGGGGAAGGATTGGAGCTCTAAGAATTGTATTAGCCTTTCAAACACTAATTTATCTCTTCGAACATCATTTTATTTGAATTTCACGTGTCTTTTTATACTTGTTCATCATTTGGAATCTGCACTAGACATAGCTTAGATCACTCAGTCTAACTCTTTCACCCACTCTCTACAAATTCATTGTATTAGGCATGTTGGGCTCATATCCAATATCTTTTGGGCTTGGGTTACAAATATAGACCCTACAATTGGCGCCGTCTGTGGGGAGAGTTTGAGCAAGGGTGGAAGCAACAGTTGTCGATGGTCGAACCAGGGCAACAACCAGTAAAATCCAGGGCATCCCAACACGTTGATCCTTTTCTTAACTTAGAGCAAAGACATGATCGTGAAGGTAGTGTACATGCTATGCATACTGGCCAAAGCCAGTCACAAGGTGGAAGTCACGTGTCTCATGCAGAGAAGAACAAAAACATGCAACTGGAGATTGACTAGCTAAAAAGGGAGTTGCACCAGGCAAACAGGGGGTGGACTTCTTCTTACTCCGATGATAATTCTGACGATGATCAGGACATCACTTATAAACGGAGGTTTAGAACACTAGTTAGTGAGTCTTTTTCCTACGAAGAAGAGCACTATCGTAAATGGCAACATCGAAGTCCATCACGTGGAGGCGTAGGGAATGATGCTATAAGCAAGGCTTTGAACCAAATCTCCAAATCGCCTTTCACGCGTAGGATTGTAGTGGTAAGACTTCCTCACCATTTTCATCAACCGACATTCACTATCTACAATGGTAAAACAAACCCTGTAGAGCATGTAAGCCACTTCAACTAGAGGATGGCAGTCCATTCTAAAGATGAAACTTTGATGTACAAAGTTTTCCCTTCCAGTCTTGAACTAGTTGTAATGAGGTGGTTTGACAACCTAAAAGTAGATTCCATTAGTTCCTTCAAAGAACTCACTCAAGCATTTAGTTCCCGTTTTGTTATCTGTCGAAGAGTGGCCAGGCCCTTAGCTTCATTGTTATCCTTGAGCATGCAAGAAGGTGAGACCTTGAAAACGTACTCAGATAGGTATTGGGAGATGTTCAATGAGATGGAAGGCGATTTTGATGGAGTGGCCCTTAGTACGTTTAAGCTTGGCCTCCCTATTGATCATGGTTTAAGAATGTCCTTAATTGGTAAGCTAGTTACTAACACGCGTCAGCTCATAGACCGTATTGACAAGTATAAAAGAGTTAAGGAAGATCAGTAGTAAGGAAAGGGAAAGGAAAAGGTTATCCCTCAAGAAATGAGGGATTTCAGGTCGGACCGTTACAATAGCAGTAAACCGCGGAGAGATTTTGCTGGACAATCAGGATTAGCAAATCTTTAAACAGTCAATGCTGTATTTAAAGAGCCAGTACACCAAGTTTTGGAAAAGATTAAGAAAGATTAAGAATGAATCGTTTTTCAAATAGCCAAATAAGATGGTGGGAAACCTTGAGAGGCATAATCATAATCTTTATTGTCAATACCAATAGGATCATAGGATTGTAGAAGCCTGTGGGATCATTTGGACCAACTGGTCCGTGAGGGTAAATTGAGACAACTCCTATATCACTTTAGTGGCCGAGAAAGTCAGGTGAACTCGGAGCCTCGAAGGGATGATTCTTCAAGGCCTCCTTTGGGAACTATCAATGTCATCTTCGCCATACCATAGAGAACAGGATCCTGGCCGTTTAGGGAAATGTCGGTAGCCCGTTTACCCACAGGAGGCGTTAATCACGATCTGAAGAGAGCTAAAGTGAGTATTCTACCAGTTTTAGGATTCTCGGACGAAGACAAGATCAGAACCATCCAGCCTTATGATGATGCTTTAGTAATCACTCTCAGAAGTAGAGGGTATGATGTAAAGAGGGTAATGATGAACCAAGGCAGCGCAACAGAGATAATGTACCCTGATCTCTATAAGGGGATGAACTTAAAACCTGATGACTCAACTCCATATAGTTCTCCCCTGGTGGGTTTCGAAGGAAGAGTTGTTATCCTAAAGGGCTAAATACGATTACCTATGCAGACTGGTGCAGAGATAGTAGAGGTAGATTTCATTGTCGTAGACGCGTATTTACCTTATACTGCAATTGTGGCAAGACCTTGGCTTCATATGCTAGGGGTCATTTCCTCTACTTTGCATTAAAATGTTAAGTATCCGTCTAAAGGTCGAGATCAATTTATGGCGAGACAATGCTTAGTGGCTGCCATCCGGCATAAGCCCAAGGTTAACTCCTCGGCCCATGCTAGAAGAGATTTATAGCAATCAAAACCTCTGGCATTGCACGCCAATGATTCAGCCGAGGGTGCAAGGTGTGAAGATTTGACAAAAGTTGCCATCGGAGATGATCCAGAGAAGTTCTTTCAAGTCGGATCTCAATTACCTCTTCAAGAGAAGGAAGCGCTTATAGAATTCCTTAAGAGAAACATCGATGTATTTGCCTGGAATGCTTATGAAGTCTCGGGGGTGGATGCAGAATTCATATGTCACCATCTGAAGGTCAACCCATTAATCACCTTTAAAAAACAACCTCTTCGACGCCCATCTAGAGAACATGCTAATGCAGCACAAGAGGAAGTAATGAAACTCAAGAAGGCTAGAGCTATTAAGGAGGTGTTTTATCTTGAATGGCTAGCTAATATTGTAGTAGTGAAGAAGAAAAGTGGGAAGTGGAGAGTGTGTGTGGATTTCATAGACCTCAATAAGGCGTGTCCAAAAGATCCATTTCCTATGCCTAAGATAGACCAGCTATGGATGCAACGGTTGGACATTATTGGATGAGTTTTCTGGATGCTTTCCAAGGTTATCATCAGATACCATTAGCCCTAGATGATCAGGAGAAGACTGCCTTTGTCACCTCTATTGGGAATTATCATTATAAAATGTTGCCATTCGATTTGAAAAATGTGAGATCTACCTATCAAAGAATGATGACAAGGATGTTTGATCCATAATTAGGCAAAAGTATCGAGATTTACATAGATGACATGGTGGTGAAAAGTAAGATCGTTTCGGAGCATGTGAAGGACCTTCAAAATATTTTTGAAGTTCAAAAAAAGTACAAGCTGCGTCTAAACGCTTCCAAATGCTCATTTGGTATGGGATCAGACAAATTTTTGGGTTACATGGTGACTCATAGGGGAATTGAAGTTAACCCCAACCAGATAAAAGCCATCAACAATTTACAAGCTCCTGGGAATCCCAAAAAAGTTTAGAAATTGACTGGAATGGATGCTGCTCTGAACTGATTTATCTCTCAATCAACAGATAGGTGTAAACCTTTCTTCTCATTGATCAACAAATGGAAAGGATTTGAGTGGACTGAGCAGTGTGCTTTAGCTTTCCAAAAACTTAAAGACTATTTAGCTCGACCACTAATCCTGTCCAGTCTTGAATCAGATGAAGTCTTGTTTGCTTACATTGTTATGGCTCCTTATACTGTAAGTTTGGTATTGATACGAATGGACCAAAGTGTGCAAAGGCCAGTTTATTATGTGAGTAAGTCGTTGCATGAGGCTGAGGTTCGTTATCTGTCGCTGGAGAAAGCCATCTTGGCAGTAGTGCTTGGTACACGAAAATTGCCTCATTATTTCCAAGCATATATGGTTGTTGTTCTTACTTAACTCCCACTTAAAACCGTACTTAGAAGTGCAGACTATACAAGGAGAATAACTAAATGGGGTACTATCCTAGGGGCTTTTGACATCAAATATATGCCCTGCACCTCCGTAAAAGGACAGGTCCTCGCAGATCTAGTAGCCGAGTTCACTGAGCCCTCGGTAGAAGAATTAGAGCCAGCACAAAACATGGATGAAAAATCAATTGACATGATCTCTTAACAGGGCTCCCTATTCTGGGAGGTGTATATGGACGGTGCAGTAAATCAGAAGGTTTCTAGAGTGGGGCTGGTGTTAATATCTCCCGAGAGGATTATTATTAAAAAGTTACTAAGACTAAGCTTCACGGCCACAAATAATGAAACTGAGTATGAAGCTCTACTTATGGGAATGGCTATGGTTCAAAAAATGGGATGAAGGTCAGTGAAGATGTTCTCGAACTTGAAGTTAGTCATTGGTCAAGTACAAGGGAAATTTGGGGCAAAAGATGAAAGAATGCAGGGGTATTTGAGCCGAGTTAAATGTCTGCAGTCGGAGTTTGAATCTTTTAATTTGCTGCATATCCCCAGAAATGGTAATGCACATGCCGATTCTTTGGCCATGCTCGCCACCTCCTCGATGCAAGATTTGCCTGAAGTTATCCTCGTTGAGGACTTGCATAAGCCCACAGAGGTAAGGGGAGAGGTAGTCTGAATTCATCAAATCAGAGCTGAGCTCAGCTGGATGGATCTTATAATTAAATTCTTGAAAGAGGATATTTTGCCTGAAGAAAGGTTGGAAGCTAACAAAGTTCAAAGGAAGACAACTAGATTTTGGCTATCCGAGAACCAAAAGCTATACAAACACTCCTATTCAGGGCCATATTTATTATGTATGCATCCTGAAGTAGCTGAGTCACTCTTAGAAGAGTTGCATGAAGGAATCTATGGGAGCCATATCGGAGGTAGATCCTTGACTCACAGAGCCCTTACTCAAGGTTATTGGTGGCCAAATATGCAAAGAGAAGCTCATGAATATTTTAAAAAATGGGATCAATGTCAACGGTTTGCGCCAAACATACATCAACCAGGTGGAATCCTTAATTCACTATCTAGCCCATGTCCATTTGTTCAATGGGGCTTAGATATCGTGGGTCCGTTCCCTAAAGCTATAGGAAACAAGAAGTACCTTCTGGTCGACACAGATTATTTCACCAAACAGGTGGAAACTGAGCCTCAAGCCAACATCAGAGACGTAGATGTAAAGAAATTTTTCTGGAAAATATTGTCACTTGGTTTGGGATTCCTTATACCCTAATCTCAGATAATGGCCTACAGTTTGATAGTAAAACATTCAGGAATTATTGTGGCGAATTGAGAATCATGAACAGATACTCTACCCTTGCTTATCCCCATAGGAATGGGCAAGTAGAAGCTGTTAACAAGGTTATAGTAAATAGATTAAAGAAGAGACTAGATGACGCAAAGAGTAAACGAGTGAAAGAATTGCCACACGTACTTTAGACGTATAGGACTACACCTCGCAAGTCTACTAGGGAAACCCCCTTTTCAATGACTTATGGGGGTAAAGCTGTTATCCCTTTAGAAATTGGGTTCCCAATGTTGAGAACTAGTTCCTTTAGTCCAAGTGGCAATAACGAACTATTAGAGAGGAGTTTGGATTCGATTGAAGAAATGAGAGAAAATGCAATAGTCCAATTAGCACATTACCAACAATGCTCAAATAGGGTTATAATGCCAATGTAAAGCTGAAACCATTAACATCTGGTGATCTAGTGCTCAGGAAAGTTGTAGGTATTATGAAAAATCCAACTTGGGGAAAGTTAGGGCCCAATTGGGAAGGTCATACTGTATTACCTCAGAAGCTGGCATTAGAGCATATTTTTTAGAAGATCTAGATGGTCACGTAATATCACACCCCTGGAATGTAAAAAACCTTAAAATGTATTGTTATTAATTCAGTTTTCTCTTTGATCAAAATGTTTATTTATCGCATAAAGATTTCATGCAAGATGTTTAAACTTAAATCCAATCATGCCTGAAGTTCTCAGACCAGATGATATGAGTTAGTTAACATTCTCCCACAATTTTCGTAAGTGTTTAAACTTAAATCCAATCATGCCTGAAGTCCTCAGACCAGATGATATGGATTAGTTAGCACTTCGCTACTGATTTTCGTAAGTGTTTAAACTTAAATCCAATCATGCCTAAAGTCTTCAGACTAGATGATATGGATTAGTTAGCACTCCGCTATTGATTTTTGTAAGTGTTTAAATTTAAATTCAATCATGCCTGAAGTCCTTGTACCAGATGATATGGATTAGTTAGCACTCCGCTATTGATTTTCGTAAGTGTTTAAACTCAAATCCCATTATGCCTGAAGTCCTCGGACCAGATGATACGGATTAGTTAGCACTCCATGACAGTTTTTTCATAAGTGTTTAAACTTAAATCCAATCTTGCCTGAAGTCCTCGGACCTGATGATATGGATTAATTAGCATTCCACTATAGTGTAGGTGGCAGTCCATTACGATTTTCATAAGTGTTTCAACATTCTCTTACGATTTTCTTGTTAATATTCATATAAGCTCAATTATATGTAAAGCCCTCAAAGGTATTTAAATAAACTAATTTATGATAGGCCTCTTCGGCCGTATATTTAGTTCAAGATTAGTGCTCAGTAATACTCTCTGCAGGTGCCATGAAAAAGCCAATTTAATAGGACATTATTGTTATATTTGCGTAGGTTACAATAGTTATCGATCGAGCGTTATTTGTAACAATAATAAGTCTCATAATACATGTAATGAAGATATAGGAAATAAAAGAAAAACAATTTCATTGATTAAAAGAAAGTACTTAGCAACTCCTTACATTAAAAAAAAAAAAGAAAAAAAAAAGGTACAATTATGGAGTAAAACTCCTAAATATTCAAGTTTTCATCTGGAGGGCTGAGGGGTTAACAGTCTGGCTAGACTGGGCATCAGCAGCGTCTGGGGCTTGATCTTTGGGTTCAGGTGGAGTTTTCTTCTTCCCCAAGTCTTTACCCTTATCTTGAGTATCCTCAGCTTGCTTGCCTTAACCACTAGGTTGACCAAATTCTTTGGTAACTTCAATAGGGGCAGGAGGGCTCTGACTGACCAGGGGCAGCTTCGAGGCTTCTGGGAGTTGTTTGGAGGGAGAAGAGTCAGAGCTTGGGAGTTCGCAAATTTCAGGGTCATAGTAGATACTCTCAGGCTGCCTCAAGTCAAACTCTGGAGGGACCCCAGCAGCATCAAGGGCTTTACCCCAAGTTATGTCACAATAGTCTCTGCAGACTACGGAGAACTCCTCAGTGAGTCTGACTTGAGTCTCCTCCACCCCAAGCTTATATGCAACCTGCTTTTCAGCCTCTACTGCCTCCTTGGCTAACTAAACATTCTTCTTGGCCAATTGAGCAATCTCCTTGGCTTTTTGAAGCTCAGCACGAAGATTTTTGACCAATTCTCTCTTTGTTTCCAGATTGATTTTGGTCATGCGCAATTGCTTGCGTTGTTCTTCGGCCTGCTTCTCAGCATTTTGAAGGCCTGCATCAAGACTGTTCTTTTGCTTTGTCACCTCTTTAAGCTGCTCGGACAACTTATCATAGTCCTCCTGAAGGCCACCTATCCTCTTCTCAACCTCGAACCGGGAATAAGACTCTGCCTTGGCTTCATTGTGAGCGTGTTTATTCCACTCCTTGGCCACATAGACTTATTGTGTAATCTACATAACAAAATGAAAGATTGTAGTAAAAAAAAAAAAAAAAAAAGTAGAAATGATCAACATTTTGAGTGAAAAATTGAATTAATTTACTTACAATAGCTAAATCCCTTTTGAGGGACAGGAAGAGTTCTTGTTGGCTGAAGTGCCTGTAATTCTCCATATCCTTGGGTAGGAGAAGTGGCTGTTCCAGGGTTTTAGTGATGAGACCTACCCTTCCCCCTTGATAATTTCTAACGGAGGTATCCCAAGGGAAAGGAACACCATCCAATTCCAGCTTAGGACACCAGATGCGTTTTCCCCGTCGCACTTCTGCAACGAGAGGGTCTTCTCGGCTTTCAGTAGACGAGGCTCTTTTGCTCCGTTGATCCTTGACCACTTTCTGTTGCTTAGGTCCTTTTGGAGGCACCATCTCCCCTTATTCAGTATCTGTAATAGGTCTTTTCTTCTTCAGATCTGGTAATGGCTTTGGACCAAGATCGGAGGGGACCTGAGGAGGTGGTGGGGGAAGATTAATGGCTGGTTGAGATGGACCAGTCTCTTTTTCCTCAAACGCTTTTTTCCTAGACTTCATTAGGTCCCTTAGGCATGCCATTTCCTCCTCTTCTTCCGAAGGATCGTTTGGAAGGGTAGTCATTAGGACAGGAGGGCGAACACTAGATTGCTTGTCAATCTCCTCCTCGGCGTCCGAAACTGGAATCACTTGAACCTCTCTTGCTGCCTCTTCTTCAAACTTGAACTTATCAATCTGCTCCTCAAGTGAAGAAGTCGAAAAAGCAACTCTTTTCCTTTCTGCAGCCGCTTCCAAAGGAACCTGTTGAACTGGCTGAATGAGTTGCGCCACACCTTGCGGATTTGGATGTGGTATTGGGGCAAGATAGAAGGGAGCTAAGAAATTTGGCCGAAAGACGTCTATTTGGTTAATCCGATAGTCTCCCCTTGTTATAGCGTTGCCGATCAGCTAAAAATCGCCCGATTTTGGCTTGAAACCGAAAATAAGATGGACAGCTCGTAGTTGCCCGTCTTCACTTATAAAGATCTCTGATCTCAATAGATAGTTAAGCACGGCAATGTTAGTTAGGCTGAGCTGAGGAGCAACTTGCCTTTTATCTGTGAACATTACAATAGAATTAGTTATAATCAGAAACCCAAAAACACTGATACAAAGAAAATAAAAACAATGTTATGAGATGAGAATCCTAAATTTATTGTTAGGAAACCTAAATCTGGGATATCCCACCTAGCTCTCCTAGCTGGGTTGGGCAATGAAGACCGTCATACCATGCGCTCGAGACTATCAAATAGTCGTCTTTCATCCCCTTATTAGACTTAGGAAGACAGAAAATGAGCCTAACGATGTCGGATTGGGATTTAAGATAATATCCTGCTCCCTTCTGGCTATGAAATTCATACATATGTACTACGTCAAGCTAGGTGAGCCCCAAGCCTAAATAACGATTCAAAACATCAATCGCTCCTAAGATCCTAAAGACGTTAGGCGTGCACTGATTAGGAGAAAGCCTATGGTTATGAAGATAGTCTTTTGTGACTGAACCCATAGGGAGAGTCATTCCCCCTTCTATGAACGCTATCATAGGGATTATAACTTCTCCCTCTCTTCGGTGGGTTAATAACCTTTCTAGAGGACAATACCTCAGGTTCACTTCCTGAGGTATGTCATATGTTTTCTTAAATGTCTCTATTAAGGCAAGACTATCAACCAGATACTTAAATCTACCCATTTTGGAGAAATAGAAGGAAATGCACAAAATAACAACTGGGAAATAAAAGTTTGAGGGCCGAGGATATTGACCGAGAAAAAAACGAAGGATTTGAGGAAATTAGAACTTACACAAACTGGGTTGGGGAATCATCCTTAAATCCTTGGAAGGATTTATGTGGGTTCTTAAAGAAATGAAACCGATGATTTGGAAAACTTGATGAGCTTGAGTGTTAGAATTCGCTGGAGAGTAAGGAATTGCAAAGTAGAAAAAGAAATGATCCTCTTTGAAGCTTTATATAGGGGTCAGAAAATGGGTGGGAGTTATCCCACCCAGATCTTGAGGAAAAATTTCATTCGTTGGATCAATAATTCACCGTTGGATGTCGAAGACATAGCGCCCCCTGGAATAATTAATAGTGCTTCGTGAATACTGAAACGTCAATGACAATGATGAAGCGGCTAAATCTATGCTCCCACGTGTGTAAACTCAGGTATTTTTCACATTTTTAGCCTTTATCTTCTGTAACAAATCAAAATCTTATTTTTTCTCCTCGGATGTGAGGGAAAAATTAAAATTTTGAGGGGCTATTATGGGAGTAGAAGCCCAAATTTATGTCTTGGGCCTAGGGCCCTATTTGAAGACTGAGGTATGTCCAAAGAGGAGTATATGATTGATAAGAATCCCAAATGGGAGAAATATGCATGGAATGATCAAAGAATATAATCCGAAGAGTGTATCCTCCTCGGATATGAAGCATATCGATCAAGTACTTGGGAGGTTTGAGTGACTTTCCTGGCAATTCCGATGATAAGGGTGAACCTCAGACACATATAAAGATGATAAGAACAAAAAAATATCTAAAAGAAACGCTGCTACCATCACATTAAATGCACTGCAGCAACTTTTCTGACTGCATTAATATGGAGAAGACCCTTGAATAGTGCAGTCTCAACTACTGCCACTCATGGAGAACTGACGAAGATACCTGATGGGACATATACTCAAGTGAACGTTTAGATGAAGAACAAGTGGACGATTAGGATAGTCTAGAAGGAAACTATATAAGTGTAAAAGTCCTCTTAGATGGGGGAAGGACTAGAGCTCTAAGTGTATTAACCATTTAAACACTAATTTATCTCTTCGGACATCATATTATTTAAATTTCACATGTGTTTTTATACTTGTTCATCATTTGGAATCTGCACTTGACATTGCTTAGATCACTCAGTCTAGCTCTTTCACAAATTCTCTACAAATTTATCGTATTGGGCTTGTTGGGCTCATATTCAATATCTTTTGGGCTTGGGCTACAAATATAGACCTTACAATTATATATAATTTATTTTTATACATAATTTATTTATTTTTTATCCATGTTCTATTATCATCTTTCAAAATCTCTCTCTCTATCTCTCTCTCCCTCTCTCTCTCTCATAGCAATTTCCTGTTGCTTCTCCTTTTTTTTTCTCTCTCATTCTATCTCAATAGTGCCAATAAAGCCATGTTACTAGGTATGAAAAAATGCCACTCCCTCCCTGAAACCCAAGTTATCATGTGCCATTTTCACTCTCCCAAAGAGAAGACACGATGATACCCATGCTCTAATCCTGGGAAAATTTTGCTAAATAGCATAATTTTAGAAAAAATTAACTAAATAGCACTTGATCAAATTTATTTAGTTATGTAGTGCTTTTTCGGAACTTTCGTTTTTCAAACTCAAAACTCAAGTTTCAGGCATTATATTTGATCAAATTGTCATAACCAAACTCGAGTTTGACTTGAAACATGAGTTTGACAAACTCAAGTTCCAAAAAAAAATGCCACATAACTAAATAACTTTAGCCTAGCGCATTTTTTTTTTCTAAATTATTCCTAGAATAATGCTATTTTGCCAAAAAAAAAAAGCCTCTAATTGTGTCTTGCTTCATTGTCATACTTATCTAATTGGATTAAAAAATAAAATAAAAAATAAAAAAGTCTTGCTATCCTAAATCTAATTGGATATCAAGGGCTATCAATATTGACTTGAAAAGGACTGATATAATTACATTTGTACATTTCCGTCCAATTAGAATTAAAATTTAAAAAAAAAAAATTAGTAACCAATTCTTAAAGGTTTTTAAAAAAATTCCCACCATCGAATTCTATAAAAATTGTCTCGACGTTGCTATCTTGGGCCTGTTTTTATATCTTAATTGTTGATTTTTTTAATAATTTAAACCATTATTTTTGGAATGTTCGTATTGGACGTCCCTGATACATGATTAATTCAAAAAATAACAAATTATCAACTATAAAATTAAACTAGATTTTTCAAAAAATTGGCTGGCTAAATGCATGCGTTAATGTGAATATGATCAGATAGTCTTCCCTAGACTTCTCTTCCAAGCTAATTTGCTTGTTACTTACCTAATTACATCTGCAAAAGGACACAAAGGGGCCCAATACAAAAGAAGATTGTGCAATGATTATAAATTTTTCTGTCCATAACTTTTAAGTCTGTAACCTTAGTCAAAATTTTGAATAGACAACATATAAATGACTCCATTAATACAAAAATAACCTGAAGACATGGATTTTAGTTAACTCAACAGGTAAAGTTTTTTATAGTTGAATAAAAGATTTAGAGTTCAATCTTCACGTAAAACAAAAACTGATTGGTGTCTTGGCCTGATAATAGAGAATTATCATTAAGAGCGAACGCAATAATTTAAAAATCTCTTTTTAAAAAAAAAAAAAAAAAAAAAAAAAAAAAAAAAAAATTTGAAGGCAAACATTCATTGACCATTTAATAAAAATTAATATCTTACTGGCGAGTTATACTTGGACCGTAGTTCCAGGCATCTTTTGTGTATGTGTGTTATTATTACAAAACGTTTATATGATATGAAGATAATTGTTATTTGTTAAATGCCAATGTGGCAAGTGATCATCTAGTGGCCAAGCCTTTGGCGAATAAAACTTAGATCTCGGGTTCGAGTTCGTTTGATCCCTACTAGTGAGTGCATTGGTGCTTATCTTCCTTTGTGCTGTTTTATGTTTACCAAAAAAAAGAAAAAAAACATAATTGTTAATTTGTTACAATTATTTACCATTTGAAAAGACCAATGTTGATTTCAATAGCATTGGATTTGAAACTTATATTGTTTGTTTTATAATGATTACTTTTTATCATCATATTCTAAATCATTGATGAGCTTCCTTCAAAAAGGGGATACAAATTGATGGGCTTCATTTTTGTGTATGCTTGAATATAAAAATCTCTAATTCAATAATAAGAAACTTTATGAGTCAATTACTTTTAGAGATAATTGCTAGTAATAATAGTCATTTCTCATTGGACTAAAATTTCCAAATCTGTTGAATTGTAACCCATGTTTAAGGTAGTTTTTTTTTTTTTTTTTACCTCAAATTTTTAAAGTAAAAATGTGTTTTTGTCAACTTTCAACAAATTAGGCAATAAGTAAAAAGCTAATCCAAATGCCCATAATAGTTATTATTAATATCACTGTTGAAGATAAGCTTCTTTTTTTTTTTTTTTTTTTTTTTTTTTAAGGATAAAATAAGCTATTGTTATGTATAATTCTGAAGACAACTTTTCTCATGACTTGTTAACATGACTGATTGTGAGTAGAAGGTTCATATAAAAGTGATTACCAACTAAAACCACTGCTCCGTTGTGAAAAAAAAAAAATCATGGAGAAAGTTACGTAGATAGAAAAGTTGCATTGTTAACGGACAGTGAAAGAAACCTTTTGAAAGTAATTGAATTACAAGAAATTACAAACCGGTGGAACCCTGGACATGGACAACTAATTAATGATGAATCTTTCTTGAAATCTTGTTCTGTTTCTCAAATCTTTTTGCATTTTAGGTCAATTACTTTGAACTTGATAATAATTTCTTGAACCCAATTGTGAGGGAAAGCAGAGGGGTGGCAAAATAAGTCCAAACCTATTTGCCCACTCAACCCACCCATTTTAATTAAACCCAAACTCATCCAATTATTAGTTGGGTTAAATGGGCATAAACCCAATTAGACCCAATAATTATTGAGTTTCAACTAAAAACCCATTGAACCCTGTTTAACCCAAAAACTATATACTCAAATTCAACCTAGACATTTTTCAAAAAAAAAAAAAATAATAATAATAATAATAATCAACCTAGCCCTTTCCATTAAAAAAATAAAAATAAAACTTAGTTTTTAATAATAAAAAATCTGGACTAAACAAATGAAAATTAACCTTCCTGTGATTTTCTCGGTAACCAAACAGAGTCCAAATATTTAAAAAATTTAAGAGAACATTTGAAACTTAAATATACAAATTCTCTTTCTCTTTTCCAGGATTTTCTCCCCAACCAAGCAAAATATTACTCAAAAAAAAAAAAAAACAATTAAAAAAAAGAAGAAGAAGAAGAAGAATAAAACGTAGTTCATAATAATAAAAAATCTGTAAGCAATCGTTATCTTTTCGCGAATTGACCTTTTTCAGTGGCACCCATGTAATTAACTTTACCAAGGAGGGCAAAAAGTGGACTCAAAATGTTTCACCACTGACTCGTCCCCTCTGACAAATATCGCCGCTTTAAGCCCTGAGATCGCCGCCAGATACTAGTGCGTTGATGAAGAAGTACTCTTTAGAGGAAGCAGCAGCGGATATCTCGGCGGTGAGGGAGGGTTCGGAGGTGGTCATGTTGACGAGTATGCCATCGTGGCGGAGGCCAGAGAGGACACCAGAGGTAGGGTCGAGTAAGACGGAGCAAATGCTGCAGACGTCGATTCCAATCCAAATCTCTCTCTCTCTCTCTCTCAACCCACTGAAACAAATATCTGATTTTAAGATTTAAAAAATTAATTTAATTAAATTTTAAAAAATTATAAATTCAGAATTTTATTTTTAATTTTCTACCTTGGCTTTTTTTTTTTAAATTAAAATGTTGATGTGTCAAAAAATGCAAACTAAAATATTTTGGTACTTTAGTCTTTTCACATTAAGGGTATTTTGGTAATTTTGATAATTGGGTAATTGGAGTTTACTCATTATAATTGGGTTGGGTTGGGTTTAGGTTAAAAGAAATTAGTTTAAATGAGTTTTAATAGGTAAATGAGTTTTATATATTCAACCCAATTATGCCCACTCCAAACCCACCCATTTGACACCCATCGAAAGCTTTTCCTGATAACTTAGAAGTCAATAATATCTAGCCATTGCACTGCCATCACCTTGACGCAGTCATAAATAAGGATATTTATTTCCCAATCAAAAAAACTTTGCCTTGTTAAAATGTTCAGCTGCCCCAGTGTGCTTGTTGCTGATTATCTCTCATCAACAGGCTTAAACGATTGAAGAATTTTTTTTTTTATTTTTTTGGTTGAGAAAAAGGATTGAAGAATTTAAACCACTGCTGCTGCTGAGTGCTGAAAAGTTCTTTAAATGAGTTGCAATATATGAAGTGCAATGTAGTTATTTATATTTCAAGGATTAATAATTTTTATTTTTTGGTAAAGTAATTAATGAACGGAAAAGTTAGCAAATGTCTTAAAAGCATTAGTTTAAAAATTATTTTTAGAAACTTTTTATGAAAAAAAAGATTTAATTGATTTTTTTTTTCAACTTTTTATATTTCTTAAAAAGAAGTATCAAAACTTTCTTAAATGGCCCATTAACCAAGTGAAGCAGATAAATATCTTATAGGTGTAAGTAATTGGGTAAGCCTATCCCAACCCAGAACTCATATGATGTAATAAGTTGGTATTAGTATCGCACTGGCCACTGGGAATGCACTTCGTATTATGGGCATATTATTTTAAGTTGCTCTCGGTAATAACATACCCTTTGCTAATCAACCCACTTGTTATGTGTTATAGACTTACAGTAACCCTTTGCTTTACTAATATGTAAACATATGCATGTAGGATGTAGCTAATTTTGTTTAGTTTGTTGAGGATCTATAGTCAATTTCAAGATTTTGAGATTATACTTTTGTTTTAGACTTAATTGTTGTAATTGCAATGCATTTATATTGAGTTAGAGAGGTTATTGGGACTGTGTGGGAAACCCTCATCAAATTGTTTTATATCAAAAACCTCAAATTTATAAAATTTGACACTTGTTTTTTTTACTATGCTCCTGTACACAGCTCGTTGGCAGGAAAGTCTGAAGAAAATATCATCTAATCAGGGGCAAAAATCACTTTGCGTCACAAATTTAATGGATAATCTTCTATTGTAACGTTTGGGAATTAGCTTAGATTGTAGTAGCTAGGATTTTAATGGTATACAGAATAAGGTTTTTTTTTTTTTTTTTTTTTTTTTGGGTTTTTAAGGTTAGAGACTTTTTAGAATTTAGATCTCTTATTACTTGTGAAAACATGAATTAGAATCAACTTCTTATAAATATTGTATATAGTTCCTACATATACATGTTTTTAGATCCTCAAACATTTTCGCTCATTCCCTAGCAGCTTGGGCCTCCTTTTCTTATCGTTCTTGTTAAATTACCGATTGTCTCAAAAGTTAAATTTTCAGACTTTGATACTATGTTAAATTAACGATTGTCCTAAAAATTTAAGCTACTGCACGGGGCGGGACTTTTCAAATTCCATCTAACAGTGCTACTAAAACCAGAGATTATCTTAAATTACCTACAAATACACTTCTGGCCCCCTCTAGTCTAGTAACTCCTCTTAAAATTCATTTGGGCCTCCAGCAGAATTGTTTTTTATTTATTTATTTTAAATGATATAGATAACTCAAGAAAATAGCACATTCATTGCCGATAATCCCTCCAAATAAAGATAAACAAATTTAACAAATTTCATATCAGCATCATTATCAACTAAAAAAATAAAATCCTTCGTAAATAAGGACTCCTATAAAATAAAATTTAAAAAATATTTAATATCTATGGTTTGCTGAAAAACCTAGGTCTAATTTTTTTTTTTTTTTAAATCTCTTGTGCCTCAACTAGATGACTGGTGCTAATTCCCTCCATATCAGTTTGCAGTCCTCTCTCTCTCTCTCTCTCTCTCTCTCTCTCTCTCTCTCTCTCTCTCTCTCTCTCTCTCTCTCTCTCTCTCTCTCTCTCTCTCTCTCTCTCTCATATTTGAGTTTAATATGTCGTGTGAACAGCATAAAACACTAAAACGGGAGTGGTTTAAGCACAAAATTAGTGTTTTCTACTAAATGTTTTGACTCAACTGTGTTTCGTGGTTTACAACTTGCATTGTTAATATTATATTTTGTATAGTTTTAGACCCCTTCACACAATATGTTTAACCTAATATTAAGCCAAGTTGATTAACAAGTTTGTTAATTAAAACTAAGTTGAAAAAATATGTGTAAAACAAATATAATACGGAAAGTAAAGAACACAAAGATCTGATGACCCAGGAAAACTAAATCGGTAAAAAACCTGAGGAGGATTTAACCTAGTTATCGTTAAGGTAAAACATATTCATTATGAAAGAATTGAAGTTTATACAATAGAACTTAGACCACTAACATCATATTGCTATCTCGAGTAGAAAACTTACTACTACGACCACGTGATAGCTTTGAGTTCACAGACTACTTATTTCTTTAATTTACTGCAATTACAAGTTCTCCTACTTGTGACTTTGAGACTCCACTCAAAGATTTCAAATCTTCATTAAGTTTTTTATGTAGCAACTAAAATGATCACCAAGTTCTTGACATGAATCTTGACCTTGATAACCCTAAGTGTGTATGAAGGTAAACATCTCTAGATCTCACAAGAGATTCAACACACAGCACATCAAAAAGTTTGTAAAACATAGCTAGGGTTCTCCTTTTTATATGTGAAGTAAAACATAATAAAACCCTACACGTCAAACAGGCTTGGGCTGAGTTGGAAATTCTGCAGAAAATTAATTTTGCACGATCCTCGATCAATCAAATCTAATTTTCGATCGATCGAGCCTTGCAAAATTTGTCCACTAATTTCTGCAATGAGTTGATTCAAGCTTTACAATAAAACATACTTCGAGCAAGCCTAAACCTAAACTCTATATTTTGATCATAGCTTACCAACACATTATACATTGAAGTTCTAATACATTAGTCCATAAGGTCTAAAAACCTAACATATTTTATTGTTTCTAGTTTTGATATTAGTGCTCTACTGATTTGGTTCAGAAAAATTAATTAAATAAACATTAAACAGTGCTCTCTGTTTTATAGACTAAAGCCGTGTATATGTTTTGTAACTAGGTCTGTGTTTTGTATTTTTTAGAGCTTGCACTTTTGTTTTATATTTAGTTTTTTTTAGACTAATTTTTTATATTTAGTTTTGAATCTTTGTCACAAGGGTTTTATTTTATATAATATGTTTTGTTTATTTGATAATAAGGTTTTGAGTAATAATATTAAGTTATTGTTAGATATAATTTTTTTTTAAATAAATATAGAAGAAGTGAGGTTTGAACCAGAGTTTGAAACTTGAGATTATATTTTAGCTTGAGACTTGGCCCTCCTAAAAATAATTCCTGATTCCGCCACAGTATAGCTCTAACGGTCTTGGTGTCATTCCCATCTCCACTCTTCCTACTTTGGTTTCACAGGCTTTCCGGAGGTTTTTTTTTTTTTTTTTTTTTTTTTTTTTTTTTTTTTTAAATTTAAAAAAAAAAAGAAAAAAAAGAAAAAAAAAAGTCTCAATAAGTCTAAAATGTTTTACGGTCATTAGAAGCCTTTGACAGATTTGGAAAGAAGCTGGCTGAAATTGAGGACAGAATTGTGACAATGAACAATGATAAGAAGTGGAAAAACCGAGTTGGACCAGCGAAAGTGCCATATACTTTGCTCTATCCCACTAGTGAAGGTGGACTTACTGGCAAGGGAATTCCCAATAGTGTCTCAATCTAAAGCTTCTCTACTTGGGTTGTACTTAGCTAAAATTCTACGTTTTTCTTTCGTCTTTTTTGACAACTTATGCTATGAATAATTCATTTAATTTCTCCTTAATAAAGATGAGTAGCTATGAAATAATCTAATGATACATGCTTTAGGATATATTTGAATACCGCTTATTTGCTGAAAATTAAAAACTTATTACTGAAAATACTGCAACAAAATAATTTTTAAAAGTGTGAATAATACTGTGGAACCCAAATTTATCTAAAAATTTGTGTTTTGCTAATTTTTGTGGGTTTGCGAACAATACCCATGAGACTCACAAAAAAAAAATGCAGACGCATAAATTGGGCAAAATGCCCGATCCAAATGCATGCTTAAACTTCTTTCTTGGGAGGTGTTTAAAACTAAAGAACCTTATCAAACAAGTAGTATGAAATGTAAAAAAGCATCATTGATTGCAAAATGACGATAAAAATGGAGAAGCTTGGAATTATCCATTAGCACATTAACCACCAATTGCATTGCATTTTCTTTAATAGCTCCATGTAAATAAATTCAGAGTTGCTGCAGCTTGGTCAAAATGTGTGGCTCAAGTTTTTGCACTTTTAATATATATATATATATATATATTTTTTTTTTTCTAAAATGTACCAGTTAAGCTAGAAGCCCAAGTTGTTGTTACAACCATAGCAGATCAGTTTAATAATTAAATGGAAAAAAAAATATATATATATATATATAATAATGCTTAAGCAAAAAACTATGCATGAATATGATTTTCCTCCATACCTTTCAAAAAGTTATATGGCTCTAAGCTTTGCTACAATTTCATGAGTTGTGTTAGGACCACCAAATATTGCACAACTTTGTGCCAAACTTACCATGAAGCGAGTTGTAACTGGTGAAGAAGTGTCTGTGAGCCATGTGGAGAAACACTTTCACTAGTCACAACTCGCCATGTGATGAATTGTGGCACAAATTTATGCCATTTTTTGTGATTTCAACATTTTTCACAATTTCAAGGATAGCATTTTGGTAAAAGCTGAACTGGTGGCCCTGATGTGACTGATTATTTGTTGCCCTCAAAAGACCGTAACACGTCAGCATTTTGCAATCAATGATGCTTTTTTCCATTTCCTACTAATTGTTTGATAAGGTTCTTTAGTTTTAAACACCCCCAAGAAAGAAGTTTAAAGCATGTAGCATTAGATTATTTCATAGCTACTCATCTTTATTAAGGAGAAATTAAATGAATTATTCATAGCATAAGTTGTCAAAAAAAGAAAGAAAGAAAAACGTATAATTTTAGTTAAGTACAACCCAAGCAGGAACGGAACCAGGATTCGAACCTGAGGGGGGCAAAGCTTAAAACAATTTTTTTTTTTAATGAAAATAAAAACTAACATTTATTTCATATTCAACAAAATACTACATATAAAATAAGTGTTTCTTAAACATTTCAACACATTTATCAAAATGGAACTTGACGCTATTTCAGAGGAGATCCAAAAATATATATATTTAAGGGCAAATCTTAATTTTTCAAATTACATATGTACACTAGTTTTTATTTTTATTTTTTTATTTAATGGGGGGCTATTAGGACCAAAATTTAAAATTTCAACATATATATATATATATACACATATGTCCGCCCCTGAACCCAAGTAGAGAAGCTTTAGAGTGAGACACTATTGGGAATTCCCTTGCCAGTAAGTCCACCTTCACTAGTGGGATAGAGCAAAGTAAATGGCACTTTCACTGGTCCAACTCGGTTTTTCCACTTCTTATCATTGTTCATTGTCACAATTCTGTCCTCAATTTCAGCCAGCTTCTTTCCAAATCTGTCAAATGCTTCTAATGGCTCTGTGTCAAAGGTCCATTCACGAGAATCTCTCTGCCCAAGATAGACCTCATCCGTAGAATGCCTTGACAAGATTTCTATAAGGGCAACACCAAGCAGTGTCTGCAGCTGGGCAGTGATTGTTTTCAAGTAAACATTATCAGGGTCTGACTTGAGTTCATCATATTCAGGAGTGCCTTCTTCAGGCATGAATCTTCGGCTAATTGTTGGACGGTTAGGGAGGTAGCCTGCATAAGGGTACTGTCCAAAGTTAACCGCTGCATGGAGTGCAGAAGCAATCCATATAATGAGAGTGCATGTTTCAACAAGCTCTTCGCGTGTCTGCATTTTAGGCCACCAGGGCTCATCTTTCTTGTCACCATGGCCCTGCTCTCTGAGTTCCTTCCACCAGGATTGGAGTTCAGCGTCTTTCTGAACTACGCTATCAGTCTCGTAGTAGAAGGAACAATAGTCTTTAACCCATGAGTTAATTGCTGACCAGATTTCAAGGCCATCAACAGCATATGGATAGTCCTCAATCACTAAGCGGAGACCATGTGGCGAATTTGGATCCTTAACAGCCATTCCTCTGAAATCAGCAAAAGAAGTAGCATGTCATTTGAAAAAAAATCATAACAACGAATGTTTTCATTTTATTTGTACTAGTTTAGGCCTTTACAACTATAAGATAACCAAATTTTGATGTCTAAATTGTGCCTCAAACTTCTTTACACAACATGCATTTCTGGAGTGTCATTTAGCCATTTTCAAGAACCTTTTATGTGTTATTTTGCCTCAATTTTAAGTTACTTCTAATGCCAGATACCTCATACGCCATGAATATGTCATTATGTTCTAGAGTGACAGATTTACCTCTTGAGGAGGTCTGCAGGAAGTGCTTGCTCAGGAAAAACCCAGTCCTTATAAACTACTGATGACATCTCCATGGAATACTTTGCTGGAAAAACTGTCGTCTCAAGAATTCCGCCACCATTAATGAGGATCTGCCGAGCGAATGCATTTATATTCATTGTGTCACGGAAATGAGGATGCAAAAGCTTGTAAATTGGATGGAGCACACTAAGCTGCCTGTTTGTTGCTATCACAAATGGCTCAATCACCGCATGGGTATTTAACCTGTGACCAATACAAAAGGCATTTAAAAACTCATTTTAAAATATAGGCAAGTATCATTTCCTAGGCTTTCGTTGACAGAGGTATACCAATGGCTAATTAGCTGATGGTAGCCAGAGTCATTAACAGCAACATAAGCTTTTGCCAGTTGCCAAATGGAACCTTCAATGCCTTGTTCAGCTGGTGTGTACACTTTGCTAATGGCACCATATTGGTCTCCTTCAGGATGAGGCAGGCTTAATTCAATCACGAGTGGTTTCAATGCCCCGTCATTTTTCAAGAAAAGGAGTGTCCTGCTGGCGTAAGTCTTTGTGGTTGTTGAGTTTATCCTCCTCAAATAAGGCAAGATAGCATCGTGGTGATCCAATATGAATAACTTGTTCTTCTCAAGTGCCTATGGCCAAATTCATGTTCATTATTATTAGTTCAAGCTAATAAGAGTAAAGCAGCTAACTACGATTGCAAAATAACAGCAAACTAGTTCACCCAAAATTCTTAAGTGGAATAAGTGAACCAAGGAACATTACCTCCTCGATGGTGAGCCCATCTAGGCTATTTTCTATGTGTTCTCTGGTAATTGTACTGTTTTGATCTCCATACACTTTAGGATCTAGCTTGCTTGTGGGAGGGAATTCCTGCAATAATTTAGAATGAATCATGATTAACGATGAAAAACTATAATCCTCCATTTGGAAGTTGAGAAGATGGAAGAAAAGAAAAATAAATATGGCATCCAGATTAAAGAATCTAAAACATATGGAAGCTGAAAAATACTTTTAGGCGGCTAATGTCGACAGGGTTTACTCCCGCAAGCATCTCTCTGGCAAATTCTTCATCAGTCCTCCATGCAGACCTATCTTCTGCTCCAAGTCAATGAAACACAACAATTCAAATTAAAGTAAATAGAATTTGAAGAATAATACATCTGCAAGCTTTTGAATCTGTCACCAAAAAATGGCTGTGCCATGGAAAAAGTTATTATACCTTTAATCACTTGGGGCATTGGGTATTTGAGGAGTCCTTCACCATCGGTTGGGAAAACTTCCTTGAGCAACTCCGCAGGGATGTTGTCTCTAATAGTTTTAAGCAGACCGTCGGGCAACTTAATTCCTCCTTCATAGAGTTTAAGTACATCTTTGAAACTATCAAACTCACTTGGAGTGCTGTCAAATAGAGATTCCAGCTCAGGTTTCAGGAATTGGCCTACGGATTTCAGTGCATAAGCAAGGAAGTCTGACAGCTTCAAGTGACCAAATCGTTCATCTCTTGGAACATAAATGTTTAAGCTCATAAGAAGCTCCAGCCTGCTCTCAGTGTTAGGATCTGTTACAATTATAACAGAGAAGTCTTAATGACAATGATGATAATAGCAATAGACACCAAAATCATGCTAACTTTTACAGTGAAAAAGTACAGATTCTGATTATTATCAAGAATTCATTAATAAATCTAATTCTCAAATTATTCATGATACTAGAAACTTCAACTGATTACAGCATTATTCATCATATTAACTGTCATTGCTAGTACCTACACAAATTCTAACTATAGAACAAGTAACTGAAAATTGAATTGAAATGTCTAACCTGTCTTCGTTGGTGGTCGTCCAGTTCTTCCCCTACGTGGGTAAGGGTACTCACTAGAACCTCCAAGAACTGGGCGGGCATATTTAGCATTTTTATCTGGATCGCCCAAATCATTGTAGTAAGCATAATCGTACACCCTTTCCCATTCCTGAAGCTCTCCTTTTCCATCTCCTCTCAGGTTCACTAGCTCGTTTTCTCGGTACTTTAGCAGTGGCACTGGTGTATCACTTGGAAGATATGTCTGCAAAAATATAATTGAATCAAATTGTTACTTTAGGATGTAGTTCACAGTCGAAACACCTAGCTTATACCAATTTAGATGTTTCGGGGTAAGTTTAAAGTATTAGGAAGAACAACTTTTAGATGGACTTCTCCATGACCCTCTATGCAAATCAACTTTTTATGCAAGTTCATATCATATTTCAGCTGGCAGCTTCAAGTGATTTAGCTATTTTATGCTTTCATCTGCAAGGGCTATTTTAGATATATGGAAATCCATAGAAGAAATTTCATCTAGCTTGCATCGGCTACAATAACTAAACAAGGGTGTTTTTCAATCAATTTGTAGGAGGTTTCTCTTCAAACTACTAGAGTTCGTGCTAAACTTGAATTTGACACTATTTCTTTTCCTGTGGTTTTAATTAGAACATTTCAAAACTTTGGAACTTCATGATCACCACAGAAATCCTCATATAATTTATTACCTTGTTGGAGAAGAAAACGCGGTCCTTTCCATATTTGTCTGCAGGATAAACCCATGAATTGCAAACAAAATGGACTCGGCCTTGACCTGGAACATCTTCAAGCGTAAGACTTTTAAGATAGAACTCACTGTGATGGTTGTTTTTTATTAAAAATGCTCCTGGAACTCCTATTTCATTGTCCCAGTCAAAGGTAACCTTGAATGCAGACTCCCCTGCTACTAAGGGGGTGATTGTGGTTATCCAGTTTTCCAAATATGCTGGCCTTCCAAGTTTCCCTTGCAACCCATTTGCTACAAAAATACATCAAACACAAAAGTACATCAATTACAATTTTTAGTGCGCTCCAATTTTTTCCAAACGTGGTAATGACTAATTACACTATGGAAAGTGAAACAAACTATATGTCATCAACATTAATATTTACCAAACCATTTAACTGAGCTCAAGCTTGATGAGTTAGTGTAGCTTTTCTAAAAGTCCAGGCAAGGCCACTTTGTGCTGGTTTGGATAACACTTTGTTTCACTCAAAGTGGCATTGCGTTTTTAGTTTTTTTTTTTTTTTTTTTTTAGCCAGACTTATTGACTTTTGGGAGACAAAAATATACTGTGCATGTACTGTGCGTATACTATTTACATACTGTTCATGCACTATTCACACATTAAAAATATTAAAAATGAGTCCCACGATACTATTTATACATTTAAAAATTATTTTACTGCAGTATTTTGAGCAACAATCAGTTTTCAGCAACAATAAGTTGTATCCAAACGGACCCTTTGTGAAATTGTGAATTTGTGAGTGAGCCTTATTGTCTTAAGTCCTGACAACCATTCTATGTAACAATTTGCCATATTCCAAACAGTTGACATTAAGTCACTAAAGAAATTACCTAGTTTGATCTCAATAAGGTTTCTAAATACTGATTATGGTTCCACTAAACATAATATTACTGATATTTTTACATTCTTAGGGAGAGGAAAAAGAAAAAAAAAAAAAAAAAAACTTGGATATTAGCTGCTTCAGAAAAAGGTATAGTCATAAGAAATAAAGAAACCCCACTTGCATTTTATTTAATATTGAGTTTAGGTAATAGATGGTTTAAAGAAAAGGTCAACATTTTTTCTTTCACCATCACTGAATAACATAATCACTAATATAGAATATAACACAAATGAATTGTGTTAGTTGAAACTTGATAGTCATGAATGAAAAATCATTTTCATGTGCTGAACAAGTTATGACCTACTGGACTAGAATAGCAGTTTTATCATGTTATAGCCGACATCCATGAGTTTAAGAAATGATACAAGGCTTGTATGTCTTACAAGTCCTATTCATTGGACATTGACTATTAAAATCAGACAAAGACAGATCACATATATCTTGTGAATTGTAACATCATAGTTGGTGTCTTGATCTTTGTTTAAAGTCCTACCTTCAAGTTTTTATTTTCTTTCTAACTCAAATGTTAGAAAAGTCTTACCATCTTGATCATAGCATTTCTAAAAAATTAAAGCTTTTTTTTCTTTTAAACTATCAAATCAATAGATAAATAATTATAAAATGTTCCAACTAATTTAATGGTAATATTAATATATAATTATCTTCTTCTTCTTCTTTTTCTTTTTTTCTTTTTATAATACTAGGAAACCAATAGTTTTAAGTCTTATATTTCTGCATTCTAATAATAATTTCATAAATGAGTTATGAGGTGGATTAACCAAATGAATAGACCAAATTTTATGATATAGTCCACTTGCATTTTTTGTTTTGTAATGAATAGCTCCACATGCATTGCACATATGGGCCAATCATCTCAATTATGGCTTCCATCGATCATAGTAAAGATAGAGGATTAGGTGGGCTCAAAACTACTTCTAAATTTCTTCCCCGTACAAAAAAAACAATAAAAAACAGCCCCTCTGACTGGAAGAATTGGTACTTTAGACTTGTTGTTGAATATAGTATAGTGTGTGTATATATATATATATAGTGCCTGTGCCAATTACAAATGTGGCCTATCTAATAATTCTTCACCGCATCTTAATTTGTATTCAAGAATGTTAAATATATATAATATAAACAATTCAAATAAAACAAATAAAATAATTGAGATACATTGGCTTAAAACTATTTCTAGTCTAGATATTTAGAACTACTACAAATCAACTCAATACAAAAAGCCGCCCCCTTATCTTACTGGAAGAATTGTTTGTTTGGACTTATTGCTGAGAATGGTATAGTGCCTGTGACAATCACGATGGCCTTTTTTTCGTCTGAATAACAAACGTGGTTAATAAGTCTACGGCACATTTTCGTTCTCATTCAAGAAAATATATATGGGTTATGTAAATAAATCATTTTTTAAAAAGTTTTGACATCAGACAAATATTATAAAAAAAAAATCAAAACAATTACTTTTTTCTTTTTTCATAAATTTTTTTAAATATACTTCCTAGACCAATGAACTTAGTGCATCCGTTTATATATATAGATAGGACAAAGTTTAACAATAAAATTGGTTGTAACTTTAGACTATAACCTTATTCAATAAAATAAACATTATTGCCTATTTTGAAAATCTAATTATTGAATTGCATGTTTTTTTCTCTTTTAATACAGCGTTAATAAGATATTATATACTATATGATCTATAAGTTTATATTTAATGCATAATTTTATACTATAAAAACTTACAATTTAAATAATTTATTGATGATATAGTTATTAATCTTTAATTTTTTTTGAAATTTTGCATGGACGGAGAATATAAAATGAATATGTCATCTAATGGTGAATTTGTCAAAATTTACCTTTAATAAAAAGATATTAAGTAAAGTTGTAATTTAATTCTACAATAAATTTTATAGCTAAACTCTCTTTATAATTTAATTCTACAACAAATTTTATAGTTAAACTCTCTCTCACTCTCTCTCTCTCTCTCTCTCTCTCTATATATATATATATATAATTTAAACAAAACAAATATCGAGATGGATAATTTTCAGCCCCATTTTTTATGGCCTTTGACCACTGTGGTATATGGATATATATTACATGATTCCCATTTCCGTTCTAAATAATAAGTTAAAAGAAAAGAAGATGAGAAAGTGGTAATGATGATAATCACACAGATAGATTTTTTTTCAACAGGTAATGATAATAATTACACAGATAAATTTTTTTCGACAAGTTGATGATGATGCTCATGCAAAAGGGAAAAAGTGATAGAACCTTGATCTATGACCACCCAATCAAGATCAGTGTCAATTTATTGAGAGCCAGTAATGATAAAGTCATGGCTGGAAAACTTGGGTCTTTTCTAGTTGGCTTAAGTCTTCTCCTTAACCGTGTTAAACAAAAAAGAGTATCTAGTGGAAAACGAAAAAATGAAAAGCAAAAAGCAAGACCAAGACCAAGAACAAGAACAAGAACTGAAAAAGAAAACCAAAATCACAAACCAATCTGGAAATAACTCGCATGTCTCCATATAGGAGTAAAGGCCAGAAATTCAAGAATAACATGGTTTTGGGTTGCATTGTTTCTTATAATAACATGGTCACCATTAGAAGAATAGTAGCTTAAACAACAAGAAAATATATCATGAAGAAAAGAAAGAAAGACCCAAAAGTAGTACTGGTTATGAACGATATGGAGAAAAGAAGAACTAACCAGGGTCACCATTAACAGCACTTATGAGCTGAAAAGAAACCTTTTGGCCTAACAACTCAAGGAAGTCATCAAGAACAGAGGCATTGAAATCATTGAAGTCCAAAACATTCTTTTTCATCAACACCACTGTCCCTTCAACCTTCTTGTTCCTACTTTCATCATCGCCAGTTATCTTGTTGATGATGTTCTGAAGCATCTCTAACGGTAACTGTTTCAAGCACTAAGCAAAGAATATGATAAAGAAAGTTTAGTTTTTTAGAGAGAAAAATGTTTGTTGTTGGATGTGATGAATGTGAAGTGAAGGGTTCCTTGTATTTATAGAGAGAAGATTAGAAAATGACATTTACAATGAAGCTTCATTTTGTGCATGTGGGGTATACGTTCCTCTTATTTAATTTCTTGGTGTGAAAGTTGCTTTTTTTTTTTCTTTTTTTTTTTTTTTTTATAATATTTATTAATTCACCTATAAAGTGAATTCTTGTTCACTTCTGGGGACGAACCTGTCAAAAGCCGTATGAGACACGCACACGTTCATAATTCTTTGGATTGTTTTACATACTATAGATTGTACCATACATACAACATTGCAATTTTATTTCCTGCATTTTAAAGATAGGGAAAGATACATATAGTATATTGTAATTAATAATATTTTTTTTTTTGGTAAACGTAATTAATAGTATTGGACCATTAATATTATTTAAAGCTTATGAAGCTTCAACTTTAGTGGGTAGTTTACTTGAGTCAGTCTATCCAATTTGCATTTATTTTGCCTATTAACTAGTAGCGTAAGTATGTGAAAATTGATGCACCACTTAAGAACAATGGAGTTAATTTCGTACTAGAAGTTGTATCGATCTAGCTAGCGAAATGATATATTTTGATATCAATTAATATTGATGTACCGTTTCGGATTTACCGTTATTTTATATATTTTATATATATATATATATACACACACACACAAAAAATTATTTATTTACTATAAAATATTTCCTCAAAAATTCATATTTACCATAAAACATTATCTCGATTCAAAATAAATTATTTATAATTATAAATTTTATCATTAACTAAAAAAAAAAAACAATTTAAAAAACACAAGAGTTGATTATTCATTGCATATATATATATATATATATATATATAATTAAGTTAATACAAGTTACTTCACAAGTACCACATCAAGTGTCAAAACTTGATGGTGCATAGTAAATGCATATGATCCATCTGATGCCTTGAAGAAAAACAAAAAGTAAGCTCTGTTGAGGTGCATGTCCCAATACGTTCAACCTTTTGACCGAAAAATAAAAACTTGTCTCATTTTAAAAAAAAATGGGACTGTCTTTCAAGGATGTGGAGAAAATAGGGAGTTGCTCTCTGAAATGAAAACAAGAGGAGAAAGGGTAGTCCACCTGAAACGTCTAGTCGGTTGAAAGGAGGAAGAAGACAAAGATGCGTAACTATGTAAGTACCAAAAATACTCGGAAAAAAAAAAAAAAAAAAAAAAAAAAAAAAAAAAAAAAAAAAAAAAAGAAGAAGAAGAAAGAAAGGTAAAATATCATTTTCGTCCTTAAACTATCACAAAAGTTTGTATTTCGTCCCTAAACTTTCAAAAGTTTGTTTTTCGTCCCTAAACTATCACAAAAATTTGTTTTTCGTCCCTAAACTTTTAAAAATTCTATTTTCGTCCCTAAATTTTTCCAAACGTATTGATTTTCGTCCCTCCGTCTGACGGAGTGCTGACGTGGCTTTGACAGTGTGCTAATGTGAGAGAGACGAAAATCAATACATTTGGAAAAGTTTAGGGACGAAAATAGAACTTTTGAAAATTTAGGGACGAAAAACGAACTTTTGTAATAGTTTAGGGACGAAAATGATATTTTACCAAAAAAAAATAATAATAAATAAAAAACTCATTCATCTTGTACCGGCACACGGAATAAGTTTACAGCCGAAACACTCCAAAATTCGTTGGAATTGCCAAAATACCTTGGTATTTTGGGTGGTACGAATTAGTAGTGTTTTTGTACTGTTTGACCTGCCGAAATGGTAAGTTCTTGTCGTACTAGCCAGTACGGTACGGAATTGTCTTTCTTACTTAAGAAGAAGTCATCTATTAATTTTGTTATCATTACACTCTCTTGATGTGATGGTCACTTCACAAATATAAGTGCTTATAGGGTGTGGGTGGCAAAAGCCGAAGTTCAAATCTTCAAGAGGGAGTTTCATACACATATACACTTAGATTAGACTAGAGTTGAATTTTTATCTTGTAAAAAAAAAAAAAATATATATATATATATATATATATTAATTTTGTTAAAATGTGGTGAACTTGAGAAAATTAACAATCAGAGAAATTAACCATTTTATTCTATCATTAATTTCCCATAACTTAAATTTATATATAAAAAAAAAAAAAAGTCGTTGGCTATTGATACACGTGGATATATAGACCTTTAATGGCCATTTCGAAGGGGAATATGGGGCCCTATTGAAACCAAGTTTTTTTCCTTATAAGCTACAAGAAGAAAAGGAAAAAGAAAACAATAAATTAAATGTGTGCAATTCTGCCCTGGCTAAGGTGCAATCTGTGCTTTAAAAAAAAAAAAAAAAATCAAATTATAATATTCTTCATCCAATAATTTTATGCTACTTATAAATTACTATTCTTTGGGACCTGTCATCCCTCAACATGTTCTTTATCAAAGTGGCGACTCTTTACTCTTGTCCATTGCAGCTTTTTATATTGGTTTAATATATCCAATTGGAATCTCTATCACTTTGGCTTTCTGTTTAAAATTTGCATCTACATCTCTGTGGTTTTGTTTGGTTTATGAGATGTGAGGATTGAGGAATTGGATTATTATCAAATTTAATTATATAACCAATTAGCAAACCATATTACACATCTTTTACATGATATATCATTATCTTCTTATTATATAATATAGTTATTAGCCACACTATTCACAATCTTTACATGACAATTTTTCAGGTTCCGAATTACTATTAAAAAAACCTTCCTATCTTTTTCTTAGGTATTGCATGTGTTGGAAGTACACGTTTTTTTTTTCTTTATTTATTAATATATAGTTGATGTGCCACCCATACCATAATATAAGATTTGAGAAGCAGTCTAACATGGTGTGCATTGAGTTGTTAATTTCAAATATGGGTCAGTATTGGACAGTTTTTGTACAGGAAAACCTCTTTTGACGTGTGTGAGCTGAGCATGCATGTATGGGTACGTGGTTCATTAAGTGGGGACTCTAAGAATTTTTCTCAGGGTGTTCCTGGGTGGACTTGCTTTGTTACAAATTTTTTTTCTTCGGATTCTCTATTACAATTTTTTCTTTTTTAGATTTTAGTTCAATTTTTTTTCTAGCTTTTTCTTTATGCTTGAAAGCAATGTTATGAATACTGTTTTGGACCCTGTTTCGGTTTGTTTAGTAAAACGGAATATTTCGATACCGATCTATTTCGACATACCATTTCAAGGAGTTTCGGGGTTTTTAAAAAAAATTAAAAATAATATATATTTATATTTTCTTATACAACATAATATTATTGATCCAAATAAATAAACTTCAAATAAAACAAATCATTTAGTTTTTCTTTTTTGACACTCAAATCATTTAATTATTACATAACAATTACTGTTTTAGAATATTAAAACATAAATATGTAATTAAACAATAAAAACAACCACCAAAAATAGTACAATAAGAGTGTATATATGTATATCAAGGGAGTGTAACCTATTCAATCAATCAATCAGTCAATAATAATAATAATAATGGTAATCTATGGTGGATTTTACTAATGTGTGCCCTAAGGGCACACAATAATTTTCATTTTAAAAAAAAAAAATTCTCGGGAATTGAAAAAGTATTGATAATTTTTTCAATTCTTGAGAAAATGTTTCCAAATGTGGATGGCTTAATGTGTGCCCTTAGGGCACACAGTAACCAGCCCATCTAAGATTACAAAACTTAAAAAACCAATAATATATATATATATATATATACACATATGAAAATATGGAACCTTTATTACAATAGGTGAATATAAGTTCATTGATGTGAGAATGGTATAGAGGGAACCATTTACGAGGACTTGAATTAGCTAAGTGAAAGGCTAAAAGCTTGCCTCATGACCATCTGTCCAAAGCTTTAACCTAGATGCCTTTTCACTTGGTCACATGACCATGTGGGGGTAAAGTGTGAAGATGAAGACAAAGTCCTCTCACTTCCCATATCAATTTAAATTTTCATCGGAGGCCGGAGCAGCCACATGCAACCACTGACAAAGCTGGTTCGGTCTTTCCTTCATTTGAGTTTATACGGCAAGGGTGGGCTATGACTATCCCTTCACAGCTAAGCATGGGACCAAAGGTCCAAAACTCAGTATGAAAGAGAGTGATGCGTAATCCCGAGCCTCTAGGCACGTGGTAGCAGTGATTGTCCCACAGGCTCTTGTGGGAGTAGAGTGACCTTCTGTCTTTCTAGGTGGTGAAGTCAGGTACGTTTTTTGTGTTGACAAGGAGAAGAATGGCGAAAGATCTTGAAACGTTATGGCAGAAACTGAAAGTTACTGAAGAAGAGGAGATGAGCATCTTGCTCGGAAATGAGCGTACGAGAGTAGCAAAGGAGAGGGGAAAGAATTGCCTGGTTATGAGGGTGCTATCAAGAAGAGGCATCATGCTAGAGGCACTGAGGAAAAATATAAGGACGCTTTGGAAACCAAACAAAAGCTTGCAGATCTCGGTGATCGAAGAAAAGCTGTTTTTGGCAGAGTTTGAAGACGAACGTGACAAGAAGAGAGTCATGGATATGAGACCGTGGCATTATGAAAAACAATTGGTGCTTCTCCAGGAGTTTGAAGGAGAACAAGACCCGAAAGACATTGAGTTAAAAGGGTCGCCTTTCTGGGTGCAAATATACAACCTTCCCCTAAAGAGCTGAACAAGAGAGACGGGGAGAGCCATAGGGGCTAGTCTAGGGAAGGTTTTGGATGTAGATGTGGCAGACACCAGAGTGCAGTGGGGAAGATGTCTTAGAGTTCGAGTCGAAATAGATATTACACGGAGACTGATGAGAGGCCAAAAAATTAATATTGAGAAGGGGGAAGCTAGGTGGGTGCATTTCAAATATGAGCGCCTTCCACATTTTTGTTATAGGTGTGGATTGTTAGAACATGACTTGAAAGAGTGCCTGAAAAGTGTTGGAAATGATAAGGGAGATGAGAGGGAAGATTTCCAATATGGGGCTTGGCTGAGAAGGGACCCAGTAAGAAGGTTAGGAGGGGAGTATAGCTTTGCTAAAAAGAAGGAAGGTGGTGATACAAAAAAAAAAAAGCAAAAGGCGGAATGGAAGAGGGGCAAAATGAGTTGGTAGAGCCGAGAGGGGTGGTGGCGCGTGATGCTTAGACGAATGAAGCTTCATTCCTCGAGGAAGGCACAATGGGGCAGTAGAACAAAAAGCCTGAGGAAGGAGAGCAGATCGCAGAGGTTAATCATGAGAATGGTAAGGTCAGAAATCTCGGTGAAAACCCAAAGAAAATGTTAGCTCAGTTGGGAAAAGAAAACTAGGAAAGAGGGATCGACTTGGGCGGGAAAGGTGAAGGCATGCAAAAGGTGACAGGGACACAACACAATGGGATCCCAAAGTTTGAATTCAAGTCAGCATTACAAGCTCCAACACGTGATTGTCAAGTGGGCCTGGCTTTAAAGGAAAATGAGGAAGGCCCAGTGGCAATGTCTTACGAAATGGATGTGGGATGGATTGCAGATAAATTAGGCCCAAACAGTGGGCATTGGAAGAGGAGGGCTCTAGAAAATTCAAGTAATGACAACAAAGAGGAGTTAGGCCTTATTTAGAGGAAAAGAGAAGGCTCTACTCCACTGGAAGAGCTTGACCAGAATACTAGAGAAATAAAATGAAAGAAAAGAGAGGTGCAAGGGAATGAAAATGTAGGGAAGAAAACAATCAAGGATGGCAGTGAGGCGGTGGCTGCTAGGCAACACCGTCGAGCCCAATGACCATCTTAGCGTGGAACTGCTAGGGAATGGGATCTACTCTGGCAGTTCGTGCTCTCACCAATGAGGTGAAAGGATGCGATCCAATGTTGGTCTTTCTAGCAGAGACCAAAGCCAGTTAAAGCAGAATCAAGGGATTACAAAGAAAGCTCGGTCTAACACAAGGAATAACGGTGCCGGCTGATGGTCGGAATGGGGGATTGGAAATGCTATGGAAGGAAGGTTTTGATGTTCGCTTCAAGAGCTGCTCAAACACGCACATTGATGTGGTGGTGTGCGAAGGAAACGGCACACAGCCGTGGCGAACTACGGGTTTTATGGACACCCTGATTCAGGTATGAGGTTAATTTCTTGGAATTTACTTGAATCTTTAAAAAGACAGTGTCATATGCCTTGGATTGTATTTAAGGATTTTAATGAGATACTCAATTCTGATGAAAAGTTGAGATGGCTGGATAGAGATGCAAGGCAAATGGAAGGCTTTAGGGAGTGTTTATGTAATTGTGAGCTCATTGATATAGGTTTTGTGGGGCAGAGGTTTACCTGGTGTAATGGGAGAATAGGAGAACAGCGAACGCTTGTACGGTTAGATAGAATGGTAGCAAATGAGGAGTGGCTAAAATTGTTCCCTGAAGCAAAGGTGTTTCACAAATCAATGGCGGCTTCCAATCATTGTTTACTGTCTTTGTCCCTTAGAATGAGGGGGCCAAAAAGGGCAATTAAGAAGAGATTTATGTTGGAAGAGATGTGGACTAGGGAGGAGAGTTGTAGAGAAGAAATAGAAATGGCTTGGGATCTGTTGAATTGTAATCCAGAGCTGCCGATTTAGAAGCGTCTAAAATGTTTCCAAGACCATCTTAAGGACTGGAATCGTAAAGTATTTGGGAATGTTAATAGAATGTTGAAGCAGAAACAAAGGTGTCTACAACAACTAGAAGCATTAAATTTGCTTCATGAGTCAACAGAGGAGATTCAAGGCTTAAAAAAGGAAATAAATGAAATGATTCTTAGGGAGGAAATGATGTGGGAGCAGAGGTCAAGGGCATTATAGATTAAATGTGGTGATCGGAATACGAAGTTCTTTCATGCCACAGCAAACAATAGACAAAGGAAAAATAGAATTGAAGGAATTAGTGACTCGGAAAGGGGGTGGAGAGAGGACAAAGAGGAGGTTGAAGATATAATATTAAAGTATTTCACAGAAATTTATAGCACAACCTTTCCAACAGAGTTTGAAACAAGTCTTGGTGCAGTGGATAAAAAAGTTTCAGAAGCTATGAATGCCGAACTCCTAAAAGAATTTAAAGAAGAGGAAGTTTGGTGAGCCCTCATGCAGATGCACCCAACAAAGTCCCCTGGCCCGGATGGTATGTCCCCCTATATTCTTTCAAAAGTATTGGGATGTGGTGGGTCCTCAGGTTATTCAAAGTGTAATTCATATTCTTAGAACAGGCAGTATGCCTAATGGCCTAAATGATACATACATTTGCTTAATTCCCAAAGTAAAATCCCCCCAAAAAATCATTGAATATCGCCCAATTAGCTTATGTAATGTGATATATAAAATTGTATCCAAGGTTCTTGCTAACAAGTTGAAAATAGTACTCCAGGAAATTGTTAGTGATGCACAAAGCGCATTTGTACCAGGAAGGCAAATCACAGATAATGTCCTAGTTGCTTTTGAGGTTATGCATTGTATCAATCAAAAGAGGAAGGGCAAAGAAGGTCTAATGGCAATTAAGTTGGACATGAGCAAGGCATACGATCGGGTGGAATAGGGATACTTGGAGGCAATGATGTGGAAAATGGGATTCCAAGAACGGTGGATATCCTTAATGATGATGTGTGTAACCACAGTCTCATATTTGGTGTTAATCAATGGGGAGCCTAAGGGTAGAATTGCACCAACAAGAGGACTCAAGCAAGGGGACCCAATCTCCCCGTACCTTTTTCTTCTGTGTGTGGAGGGCTTGTCGGCCATGCTAAGAAGAGATGAGGTTGGAAGAAACTTAAGGGGTATCTCAGTGTGTAGAGGGGCTCCAAGGATTTCCCATTTACTTTTTGTAGATGACTGTATTGTCTTCTGCAAGGCGTCAGTGGAAGAGGGGCTAAAAGTCACCAAAATCCTGGAGAACTATGAAAGGGAGTCTGGGCAAAAGCTAAATAAATAGAAAACATCCCTCTTTTTTAGCAAAAATACGAAGGTGGAGGTTCAAGAAGCAGTAAAAGAAACGTTTTGGGCTGAGATCATTCTCCAACATGAGAAGTATTTGGGGTTGCCCCCTTTGGTTGGGAGAGGAAAAAAGAAAGCATTTAATTGCATTAAGGATCAAGTTGGGCGCAATAGCCAGCTGGAAGGGAAAGTTGCTATCACCAGCAAGTTGAGAGATCCTAATAAAGGCAGTTGCTCAAGCTACTCCGACGTACATAATGAATTGTTTTAAAATTCCTGACTCCCTTTGCAGCGAGCTGAACTCTCTGATTCGTAATTTTTGGTGGGGACAGTGTGACAAAGAGCAGAAATTAGCTTGGATTGCTTGGGAGAAAATGTGCAAACCAAAAGCTGATGGGGGGGATGGGATTTAAAGATCTGAGAGTTTTTAATATAGCTTTACTTGCTAAGCAAGGGTGGAGGCTCATCCAAAACCTAGGATCTCTTACACATAGAGTTTTGAAAGCAAAGTACTTTCCGGACAGCAACTTCATGGAAGCACAGTTGGGCAAGAAACCATCATACACATGGAGGAGCCTGATGGCAGGGAGAAATGTCATTGACAAGGGGTTGCGATGGAGCATAGGAAATGGGCAAAGCATGAGAATATGGACTGACAGATGGCTACCAACCCCAAAATCCTTCAAGGTGACAAGCCCTCAGCCCCAAGAGTTTACAGGTAACATGGTGGAATCTCTACTTGACTGGGAGACAAGGGGTTGGAACAAAAATCTAGTGTGTAGCATTTTTCTCCCTTATGAAGCAGAGGCCATATTAAGTATTCCCATTAGCCATACTTTCCTTAGGGATGCTCTAACTTGGGCATGGACCCAAAATGGGAGATTTACAGTGAGTAGTGGGTATAGAGTAGCATGCAGTTGGTTGATGGGACAAAGGGATAAGGTTGATGAGGGTGAGACGTCAAACTCGAAGAAGTGGAACAAGTTCTGGAATTTGATTTGGAGACTAAACTGCCCAAGCAAAGTAAAACAGTTTATGTGGAGGGTGTGCAAGAACATCCTCCCCACGAACTACGGCCTTAAGCTCAAAAGAATCACCATGGAGGATGCGTGTGGGGTGTGTGGAAAAGTAGAGTCTTAGGGGCATGCTCTTTGGGACTGTGAGGTGGCAAAGGCTATTTGGAGGGAGTCAAAACTTACCTTGCCAAAGTTTCATAGCCCTTTACAAGATTGCATGGATGTTGTGTGGAAGATGTAGGAAGTCAAAAGGGAGATCAGTTGGGAGACCTTTGCCACTACAGCTTGTTGCATCTGGAAAAATAGGAATGCTACAAAGTTTGAAGGCCGTGGGAAGGCGGAGAAGGTAGTTGCTAAGGAAGCTGAGATGTTGGTGGGGGAATTTTGCTTGCTGAATGAAGCCTTGAATCATACAACATCAATGAGAAATGTAAAATGGACGCCCTTGTGTGAGGGGTGGTACAAAGTAAATGTAGATGGGGCGGTGTTCAAAGAAGCAAGCAGCTGTGGAGTTGGTGTTGTAATTAGAAATGCACAAGGCCAGATTATAGGAGCAATGAGTAAGAAGCTGAATTTGCCGTTAGGTGCTATGGAAGTGGAAGCTAAGGCTTTTGAGGAAGGGTTACTGCTTGCAGGAGATCTTGGGCTCAAAATGTGATTTTGGAATGTGATGCTCAAGTGGTGACCAATGCGCTGTTGGTAAAATGTCTTCCTCCAACTTCAATCCAAATGATTGTGTTAGGATCAAAGCTTTGGAAGCAGAAGGTCCAAGAGTGGAAAATCAATCATGTTCGCAGAACAAGGAACACTGCAGCCCACCTTATGGCTCGGAATGACAAACTTGTTTATGACTGTGTGGTATTAGTGGAGGATACTCCACTCATTATTCAATGCCAAGTGCATAATGATGTAATCCTATTGAACCAAAGTTCAGTTTAATGAAAGTTTATTTGAGTTTGAGTATCAAAAAAAAAAATTTTTAATTTTCATCAAAAATTCACGTGGGGTGAAAACCAAAAGGTGAAATGGAAAAAAGAGAAGAGGCTTGACAGGTGTGTTGGTGAGAGCCTCTTGTTTTACAAAACCACCGAGAAGAAGAAGAAGCAAAAGTAGCAGCAATGGTGTTCTGCAGCAACAATGTCTGCTAAATCTGGTTTTACAAAACCCTCTTCTTCTTACTCTACTTCTTTTCAACCCTCTTGCTCCCCAAAAATTTGCAAAGAAATCAAAACTTTTGTTTTGCTCCAGTATCTAGTTACCGGCCGAAACCCTCTTCTTCTTCTCTTTATTTTATTTTATTTTATTTATTTATTTATTTATTTTTGCTTGAAAATGGAACAAATAATTTTTTTTATTTTAGGGTGTTCCTAAATTTTGATTGAGGGTGTTCCTAATTTTTTTTTAGAAGGTAAACAAATAAAAAAATTTTAATTATAATATATAATTTTTTTTTTCAGGGCAAGGTGTTCTTGGGAACACCCTGACATGAACGTGTCGTCGCCACTGGGTTCATTCGTTCATGAAAGAAATTAAAGATATACTATTTGATCTTGAAACTAAATTTAGAAATAAAATTACTTTTTACTTTACGGTATATAGTATAATTTTTTTTTTGGAGGAAATTTTCTAGTATAATTAATACTGTTCCCTATATATGTTACTGTAGGGTTAGGATTTGTGGCCCAAGCCCAGAACAATGAATTTTTAGAGAATGGGTGAAAGAGCTAGATTGATTATGGAATTGACAACAGTTAATCACAACCTACACGTATAAACCAACATGAAGTTACTCATAAAAAATGGAATGACTTGGTTTCCAAAGAGGCATATCATTGATCATATAACGGTTACAATTCTTAAAACTACAGTAAGGTTTTCTTTTTCTTTTTTCTTCCTCTTTTCTCAAGAGCCTCCTTCCTTTATATATCCTCCCTTCTCCCCATCTCCATCGTCCATTTGTATCTCATCCGTGAACTTACTTAAGTATATGTTATGTCAAGCATCTCCTTTAGCTCTGCGTGAGTGGCGGTAGGTGAAGTTACACTGTTCAGGGGTCTTCTCCATATAAATGCGGCCAGAAAAGTTGCCGCAGAGCCTTAAATACAGTAGTAGCAGCTTTCTTTTTAGATATTTTTTCATCCTTATCGTCTCTAAGTATACTCAGAGGTTATCTTGATCAGGAGGAGTCCTCGGAAGATCATTTTGACCTTTTATACGTTCAATTGATCCATACTATTCGCGTCAGAGGAATATAATCTCTTCGGACAGAAGGCGACCTCTTCGGATTGTAATCACTTTTCTTTCTGGGGGTCCCTCTTCCAGATGGGCCTTGCCCTTACCTCTCTTTCTCTTTGGACGCACAGTAATCTTCACATAGGGCTCTAGGCCCACTACATTAGACTAGGCCTTTTTCCCCCCACAGTTACTATTATGATTCAAGTACGGTTTAGCATCGTTTGGCATTAGTCCTTTTTTTTTTTTTCTTTTTTTGACAAAAAGTTTGGCATTTGCCCTAATTGCATTTATTTTAAGCATTTAGGTATGCGCCTTTACGTTTCTTCAAAAAAAAAAAAAAAAAGGTATGCGCCTTTACAATTATGTATTGGTTAGCTATGTATTTTGAGCGAATGGACAATACTTTTGTCTTTTTTGTTGGCCCAACTCATTTAAATGCTAAGGAAATTAAAATTGGCCCATTTAAAATGGACAAAGTTTAGCTACAAATTAATTTGGTTGTAGCCTAAAATTGCAACCAACAATAAAATGATGACATGTGTTCTTTTACTAAACCACGTTTAAGTGATTCTATACAATCATTTTAAGTAAGTCACATAATAGTGGTACATTCTGTCATCTTATTATTGGTTGTAACTTATGGCTACAACCACATTTATAGCCAAATTCTATACATCTATTTATTTTTTTTTTTAAAGAATCAAGTTTGCATAGCTTTAATTTCATATCTAGAAAATCAAATACAAAATCATTGGGAATATCCAGAGGAACCTCTTCCAAAAATTCTTCCTCCCTCTTGTATTTTTGGTATAAAAAAAATGGACATAAATTTCAGTAATATGCCCCTTGGATTTTTATTAAAATCATGTAATGCATTTATATAGTTAACTAATGCATTTTTTATTCCCTCTAATTACTCTTATATCATACATAGTTTATTCAATTAAAGTGTATTTATGTATACCTAATTATATTTTATTTTTATTAAATTGACTTGTATATTTTTAGACTTGTTATGACTTACTTTCTTTCCCATAAAAAAAAAAAGAAAAAAAAAAAGACTTACTTTTTTCTTCTTCTTTTTTTTTTTGCAAAATTGTAAAAGACTTATTTGATATATATTTTAATTTACATAAGAAAATATCATATGTTAAATCAAAATTACAAACATTCCATATATAGGCAATAAAAAATACTCCCTCCGTCTCACTTTGTTTGTCATGTTTGAAAAGTCAAACTTTTTAAGGGAACATCATTTATTGCCTTGTTTACCTTTTAAAAATGTATAAGTTTCCTAAATTACCCTTAAATAAATTTATCAAAAAATTTAATTAATAAATTAATAAGGGTATAATAGGAACATTAGTAAATTAATGACTTTTATTTTTAGAAACTGGACAATATTTTGGGACATCCCAAAATGGAATGGAGAACAAACAAAGTGGGACGGAGGGAGTAATATATATAAATATATATGTGTGTGTGTGTATTATATTCTTCGGATTTAATTTTTTTATATATTTTTTTCTCACAAAAAAAAAATTATATATTTAACTTGGCTCCACCTAAAAATAATTTCTAGCTTTGCCATTAGCGTCTACAATAATGTTACCCTACTTACGAACATGATAGAAAGAGTAGCATTTTAGACAGCCAATAATGGATTTTGTGTCTTGGAGGATGTGGCCAAAAGCAGAGAAGGATACTTCCTCATTTTGAAGGGATTTTATTACAATCTCTGTGTCACCTTCTAAGACCATGTTGTTAGGTTATGTAGATTCTAATTTATGTTTGATCCAAATTATGACTTGACACAATATAAAATTTTTACATTTTTAATAGGATATTTTTTTTAGATTTAATCCATAGAGCGAAGGCTTAGGCCGATAGGCCCATGCCAGATATAAATATTGTTGTGCATCCTTTGCATGAGATATAAATACCATTATTTTATATTCAGGTTGGTTGTGTTGTTAATTTTGAGAAGAAAAAAAAACTGTATAAATGGATCTTGTATTTATCATTGTAACTTTGTCAACATAAGCAAATTGTCAAACCACGTAATTTTTTTTGTCATGTGATTGCTTTGTGTTATTTTTCTCTTTGTTCTCAGCATCTCATAGATTTGGAAATTCGTATTTACTCCCAACAAGTCTTATGGATATCAATGAATCAATATCCTGAACAAATTGTTTAGATTTATTGATAACTCTACCATGAAGGTTTTTTTTTTTTTTTTTTTTTTTGTGTGTGTGGATAAAATACCATAAAGTTATAAAAATCTTATTAATTTATTGATAAATAAAAGGTTTAGATTTTGCTAAAACCTCAGTATTTAAACAAGCATTTAATATCATTTATTACTAGTCTAAAATCTTATTTAATATTAATGAAGAGACCAAATTTAAACCTTTAATTTATTAATAAATTGAAAAATTTTAAGAAGTGAGTGGGAGAAAATTTGGTAGGAAGATATACCTGCGTGCATTCATGAGTAGCAAATTACTTCTAATATACCAAATGGCTCTGTTTTGTAATGCTGGTGCCTTTTTATTAGGGGTGTCAATGTTCGACCCAATGAACACGACACGAACTCGACACGGGTTTTTTTGGGTTAGGGTTGGACCGTAATGGGTTTGGGTCATAAATGGGTCGACCCGAAAGTGACATGATAAGAAACGTGTCATAAGTGGGTCAACTTACGTAACTCGCAATAGACACGTTTGACACGCCAATTTATTTATGTCAACCCGAAATGACCCACTTAACATAACCCGTTTAACTCGTATAACAAATAAATATTTATTTTATTTTAGATTTTTCAAATACCTTTTATATCCAACATATATTTTAAATTTAAAAAGAAAAGTGAGTAATTACAAAAATTTATAAGAGATATAATTGGAACTTGAAACTTTACAGACCCTAGAACTATTAGTATTTTTTTTTTTTTTGGCATAGAACTTGCACAAATGAAATTGGATGAGCATGTGGAAGATGTTATGAATTTGGACATCAACAAAGAATCTATGAATGATAATCGTGGTCATAGTCAGGATTAGTTTACTGTTTGCTCAAATTCTTTCAATATTGGTACTTAGCATTTGGCGAGTTCTAAGGATATTATATTTTTGTTGAACTATGTTATTTTATTTTTGTTACACTTTGTTATTTTGAATTTGGGTTGTAGTGTGTGCGCTTCTTTTAGAGTGTAAAGAACTTATTTTTCAGATGAATGTTATATTTTGTTGAACTATATTATTTTGAATGTGGATTGAAGACTTAAAGTGTATGCATTGCTTTTTGGGATGTAAAAAAAAATATTTCTAGATGGATGTTATATTTAATATTATGTAGGTTGAAATGAGTTGTGTTATATTCGTGTCAACCCAACACGACTTGTTTATTAAGCGTGTCAAATGGGTTGGGTCAAGTCAACTCGCCTTATTAACAGATCGGGTTAGGGTTGAAGGATCATGACACAATTATTAAATGGGCTAGATTAGGGTTGAGTCATTTAGTTGAATACCCCTACCTCAACACAACATGAACCCCGACACGCTAAATTGACACTCCTACTTTTTATTCTGGAACGTATTGTTTCCGGGTGCTTTTGGAATATGAATGAAAGTTTGTAGTTTGGCTTTCAAAAAAGAAAAATTGAAGAAATCCGTAATAAATTTATCATAAAAATTCCAAATAATCTCAATGGAAGTTTGTGAGAATATGATATTGTAAGTTCGTCTTTATATCTCATACAATGGTGACTTAATTTAGTACAAATTAACTCAACTGATAAAGTCTCTTATAATCGAATAAGAGATTTAAAATTCAAACTCCACCTACACTAAAATTAATTAGTATTTAAATATACAATAAAAAAAAAATCAATATATTCATACGTTGAAATTCTATTATATCCATTAAAAAATAAGTATGCTAAAATTCAGGCATTACGACACTCTATTCAAAGGACAGCCAGGCTATTCATGCTTATTGGATCATTATATTTAAAGCTATGATAAATGAGAAGTAATATTGCAGCAACCAATGAGTAGTAATATTGTAATCGAATAAGATATTTGAAGTTCAAATTCCGACTACACCAAAATTAATTAGTATCTTAACATAACGATAAAAAAATCAGTTGAAATTCTATTATATCTATTAAAAATATATAAATAATGAAATTCGGGCATTAAGACACTCTATTCAAAGGACGGCCAGGCTATTCTTGCTTATTGGATAATTATATATAAAGCTATGACAAATGAGAAGTGATATTGCAGCAACCAATGATATCTGGTACAAACAATTGGTCCTCTCGCATGTGGTAGAGCCATCAAGGAATTCTTTAGGATAGATGTATCATATGTGGGTCAAGCCATCAAGGTTTCAGCTCTTACAAGTTAGTATATTGCCAAAAAAAAAAAAAAAAAAACAAATCACATGTTCCTAAATAGTATGATTGGAATTGGATACAAATAAACCGTGAATTTTAAAAAATTCATATTTAATTTTATGAAATTATTTTTACTTTTATTTCTGGTAGAAAAAGAAAAAGAAAAAGAAAAAGAAAAAAAAAACTTAAAGAGGGGTAGGCAATTCCTCCACGCCACAAATACATGTTATAATATCTCTCTCATTCTCACTGTCTCACACAAAAAGTAAACCTTATATACCTAATCTATTAATAAGATTTCTTTTGACGTGAGATGTTGGTAACTGTCATAAACCAAGTAAATTCAATTTCGAGGTTGAAGTAAAAGCTCAGCTGTAATTATATTTTTTGTGGAGTTTCATATCTGTAGTTAAAAAAAAAAAAAAAAAAAAAAAAAAAAAAAAAAAAAAAAAAAAAAAAACTTGACTTGATCAAGAAACCTCCTACTACTCTAATGCCCCTCTTAATCATAACTTATAAGCTCATGTTACCTGCAAAGACAAAGAAACAAGCTCCAAGCAGAGTACCGAGAGAACCAAAAAATGACATTTGATGCATATGCATGATGTTACAAACTAGTTAATAAAAAAGGTGAAATCTCACAATTTGCCTCATTGGAAGATCAAATTGCTGACTATTATTGCAAATGTGATTCCAAACAACAGTTTTCAGTGTTTAAACTAGACTTGGCAAAGCGGGTCGGGTTCGGGTCGGGTCAATCGGGTCACGGGTCACGGGTCAAAAACTGGTCATTTTAAGCGGGTCAATCGGGTTGCGGGTCGGGTCGGGTTGACCCGTATTTTTCACATGAATTTTTTTATTTTTTATTTTTATATAGAAAACAACATGTATCTGTCATTTGAAAAGTTATGCAACAAATTACTTAATGAAAAATGCATTATTTTGAATTCACCACATATATCAAGAACGAACTCAGTTAAACTTATTAATACTTATTCAACAATTTTACACAAATTTTATTTTTGTACAATATCAACATTCCAAATATAAAACAAAATTACAAATGACTTATTGGAAAACTCATTTGATAAAGAATAAAAATATATACTCCGTCCCATTTTTTTTGTCCTCTATTCCATTTTGAGATGTCCCAAAATATTGTCCTGTTTCTAAAAATAAAAGTCATTAATTTACTAATGTTCCTATTATACCCCTATTATACCCCTATTAATTTATTAATTCAATTTTTTAATAAATTTTTTTAAGGATAATTTTGGAAATTTATACATTTTTAAAAGGTAGACAAGACAATAAATAATGTTCCCTTAAAAAGTTTGACTTTTCAAACAGGACAAAAAATTTGGGACGGAGGAAGTAAGAAATTTACAATCTTGAAATTTAATTTTATAATCTATTATTAGTTGTGGTTGACACTCTATTTCAATTTGAGATATACTTTAAAATTTGATTGCTTACTTATTTATACGTGGTCTCTTTTATGAATATCATATTATTGTTAAGCAACACACACTCTAGGAAATATCATAATTTATTTTGAAAAATCATTTATTTTGGACATAAATTATTAAAAAATAGGTCTAAGTATTCATAATTTATGCTAATTTGATACTTTAGCTTCACTATTTTCACACTTGTGAATATTTCTTACATGTCTACAATTTTAAATCTATGTTTTTAACTCTACTGTAACCAGATTATCTTGGCATGTACTTTGCTATTTGATAGCTAAAAATATTTACTCATTACAGAATGTTCAACCATTAATTTTTCAATTAATTTGCATATAGTTATGTAAATGTATCAATTGTTTCCTTAAAGTTCACAATAAACAATTAAACCAATATTGTCTTAATTTTACTATTTTTTTACCAAAAAAAAAAAAGTTTTAAAAAAATGGTTCGGGTTCGGGTTCGGGTCGGGTCGGGTTGACCTGCAAAAAACACGGGTCGGGTCAAAAAATTTTGACCCGTTTTGCCATGTCTAGTTTAAACACTAAAAACTATGGTTCTAAAAAAAAAAAAAAACATGTTTGGTAAACGTATTTTTTTAGGAGTGTTTGAATTACGTTGTTCATTTTAGGGTAAATGTATTTTTTTAGGAGTGTTTGAAATACGGGCCTAAAACTGTGTTTGATTTTAGCATCACTCGCAACGCAATTCTCAAAACTCAATTCACCTTACTCAAAAATCAAAATGCTATCCCATATCTCATATCTTATCCTCCATTTTCCTCTTATTTTGAAAATCCAATTACCAAACGTATCAAATCATAAAGGTTGTCTTACTTAAAATATGGAATCATTGCAATTATTCATCTAGAGTATAGGCTTATTTGTAATTCTTGTCTTATATGACAAATTAACACCCTATTTTCAAAATTAAAACATCTACTTATTTTCAAAATTAATAAATTAGTGGACAAATTGGGTGATGGGATAACTAATAAATTAGTTACCAATAATTTGCAATGCCCAACCCATAAAACCTCAATGTTAACTACAACAAAATGTATTTTCAGTGACGAAAAAGTTTGTCACTAAAAGTCTAATTTTTTGTCGCTAATTTGTCGCAAAGGACCTTTAGTGACGAAATCTACAAACTCATTTTGTAGCTGAAACCCTGTCACTAAAAGTTCTTATTGTAACACTCATTTGAATGATGCCATGTATAGTGTTGATTGTAAAAAATTTTAGCTTATACTGAAGATTACAAATGATCCCATGATATAGGATAGATAGCTGTAATTAACTTTAATATATACCAAAAAATAAAAAAAGATAAAATATCCTTCAACAATACTTGAAGGTAATTTGATCTCTTAAATATTTTGCACGTTCCAAAAATCAAATAGTTTTGCTGGCTTTGACATGATTTGCCAACTTATGACCAAAGTTTGGCCAGCCTAATTTTGAAGGTTTCTCATAATTTGATCCAATTTGCCTAACTTTCATTATCTTTCATTGTCTTTTCAACTTATGACCTTGGGGCCCGTTTGGTAATGTTGTTATAGTAAGATTATTTAAGTGTTGTAGAAATATGTGTGGGTGAAAAAATATTGTGAAAATACATATTGTGTTATTTAAACAACGAAAACTGTTATTTAAATAACACAACTAGATAAGTAATCAAACTCTTGGTTGACACTTAAAAAGTTTCCTTTGTGATATTGTTTCTTCATAAAATCTAATTTAAAAATCAAATGACAATTAGCAATACTTAAATACCTTGCATTTGGTTGATTACAAATCAAATTTGACCCTACTTTCTTTCTATTTTTTTTTTAATGAAAATTTTGATCCTACTTTCTGTTGTGCAGCATGTCTCATAGGAAGATGAAATCTTAAACTAATTCATTTGGGTCATTGTTTTGGATCAATGTTTATTCATTGAAAGGAATGATGATGGGCCACAAATATAAGATATTGAAAATGACATACCCATTATGATGATATCTATAAGCCAAGGAGAATGGTTGACAATCATGTGACCAATAGAAGTATCTGAATAGAATTGCCTTCAGTTCAGATCACGTAACCCTAGCCCATAGAAAGGAAAAATACAATGTAAGAGTTGACAATAAGGTTAAAACAATAAAAAAATTTTCCAAATGTATTTTTCTGTTGTCTTTATAGTTACGCGTAAGAAAAGTATTGTGGTAGCTTTTAGACAACTTGTTGCTAGAAGGGAATTAGGTTTGATTTTGCTTATATAAGTTGCGTATCATGATTACTAAACCCCCCCTTCAGTGGAAATTTTGGGGATGTTGGCAGCACGTAGGGCAGTACAATTTGCTTTGGAAACTCAGATTTGTGCACTCCGATTTTGAAGGTAACTCCAAGGTTTTTATCAAAGCTCTGGTAGAGGGGAATTATTCTCTTGCCAGCATAGGACACTTTGTAAAAGACGTCATGTCTATTTTAGATTTGTTACAAACCCACTCCTTTTCTCATGTAAGAAGGCAAAGCAATGCTGTGACTCATGCTTTAGCTCAAAGAGTTAAGCCTTTTTTTTTTCCTTTAGTTGTCTGGATGGAGGTTGTTCCAATAGACATTTCTTTTTTTGTACTTGTAGATTCTCTAGTTAATAAATAAATTGCCGCTGAGTTTGACTTCTCAAAAAAAAAAAAAAAGTTGCATATCATGGTTTAATATATATGATTAGCCACCCAAAACTACTCTAGTAAGTAGTAATTATCTTGGTTGAGATGGTGAAACAAATTAAATATATAGAAAATGTAAGAATGATGGAAATATGGAAGTATATAAAATGTTTCAGTTTCTCTTACATGTATAGTAGGGACTAGGGATGATGATTAAATGAAATAAAAAGATTGAAAATGTAATTTGCATCAATTTATTGTTCTGGCCTAATTAATTTTGATGCAATTTTTTTTAATATTAGCATGTAAAAATAATTTTCTTTTCTATTATGTTATATCTATTAAATTAGTAGAGATGAATACATCCCATTTATTTTGTTATATTATTTACCTATAAATTTTAAATTAAACAATAAAAATTGTGATCAGTTGAAATAAACATATCACACAAAAAAATTCAAAATAGTGTGCAGAATAAAAGGGCAGCCGAAATACATAATACAACAATATGATGATTCAAGAAAAACAAATAAAATAGAAATTTTCAAAATAAAAACCACTAGGGGGTCACAAGTTTAAAATAAATATCCACTAATTAAATACAAATTTTACAATGCTAAATAACTCTATTACTAGTAAAACTTATTGCCGTTACTGAACATAGCTCCATCAATTCAAATAATGCTCGATTTATTGAAACTGGAATTTTTTATCCATAAAACAAGTATCAAAAGCTTTAGAAAAGCTGGAACTTGCACAGTAACATGAAGAACCTAGGATGCAATCTTGTCCATACAAAATAAAATTCTAAACTAAATACAATATTTAATTTGATCATGGTTTACGAACCTAAATCTACAAGCAGACAAGAGGAAATTACTGGAGAGAATACAAGGTTTGTTAAATCGTGTTTATCTGCTTTGCAATAAAGACCGTAGTACTGTGGACTATTCCATTATGCATACATGTCTTTAGGTACGGAGCTATCATTCGACGCAATGCCCCCCCAATTTTTTTAAAATATATTATTATTATTATTATTATTATTATTATTATTATCATTATCATCGTCATCATATGTGTGTACTAATTTTTACAATTTTGTTTTATAAAATTATATTTTGTTTTCCTTAAACAATATCATTGACTCTTTTAAGTATAATGCTATACTCACAAACATTTTTACAATATTTTTACAAATAATTTTAATAACAAATTTTTATTGGTTCGCATAATAGCCCACCACTAACATCATTTTTTTACTTACTAGTAGCATTTATCATATCAGTAATTTGTAAAAAAAAAACTTATAACTCTAACATTTTTCTCATTTTAGTGACCATAAAAAAAATATTTATAGATTTAAATTCTAAAACAAAATATACAAGCCAAAAAAAAAAAAAAATCAACAACAAAAATTATCAATAGTTAAACTAAAACAAATTAAACTCAATTAACCAATTTTATCCAAAATAAACAACCATGCCCTTTAAAAAATTCTAGACAAAAATATTTTGTTCTTACCTGCACACACACACACACACACAAAAAAAAAAAAAAAAAAAAAAAAAATTAGCAACTAAGTAGTAACAAAGTCAGATATTTAAAGTGCCGCACACAATTAACAATAAAACTACTCCCTAACTTACAGTTTTGACTCTGTCCTGCACGTCTTACTTGCTAGTTGCCATAGTTGATACATATGCAAATAACGTGATTCTATTTTCTTCATTTTTATTTGTGCCCAAGAATTTTGATGGAAAAAGAATCATTCTTATCCACTCATTTTTAATTAGTTTCGTGCAAACAAGTCGAGTTCAAAGAGACTTTTTCAGCTGGTCAGTATTTCAAACCAGGCTTGAGCATTATAGATTTTAGCCCAATTCATCATTTTATTACAATTTTGAAGTGTCAATCAATTGTCCATCAAAATTTCTCACCAAATCCATTACACAGAAAAGTTTTTCCATTTTTCATTCCCTCTCTCCTCTGGCCCCAAAGAAAAGAAAAAGGGCTTTGTTGCGGAAATCGGAAAGCGGAATCTAAAAGCCGGATGGGCTAGTAACAGAGGAATCGGAAATAGGATTTGAGAAATTATTGGGCGGTGGCAATAAACTTTTTTCGTTTGTAAATTGTAATGAGCTTGGGCTTGCAATAAACTTTGAACAACTTTGTTTGGACATTATATGGTCCGTTTAGTAATGTTGTTCTAATAATATTGTTTAAATATTGAGAAAATATATATAGATAAAAAAAAGTTGTGAAAATACTGAGAAAATTGCATCTAAAAACCAGCTTGATTAAGAATTTCAAATTCCACCTTCAAACTCAAGATTATATATATATATATATATATATATTTTTTTTTTGGGATTAGTGATCAAACTCATGGTTGACACTTAAAAAGTTTCCTTTGTGATACTGTTTCTTTATAAAATCTAATTTAAAAACCAAATGACAATTTGCAATTCTTAAATACCTTGCATTTGGTTGATGACGAGTAAAATTTGATCCTACTTTCTTTCTTTCTTTTTTTAATGAAAATTTTGATCCTACTTTCTGTTGCGTCGCATGTTTCATAGGAAGATGAAATATTAAACTAATCCACTTGCGTCATTGTTTTGGATAAATGTTTATTCATTGAAAGGAACGGTGATGGGCCACAATTAAATATAAGATATTGAAAATGACATACCCATAACAATTGTGATGATATCTATTAGTCAATGAGAATGGTTGACAATCATGTGACCAATAGTAGTATTTGTACAGAATTGTCTATAGTTCAGATCAGGTAACCCTAGCCCCAAGAAAGGAAAGAGATACGGTAAGGGCTGACAATAGGGTTAGAGAAATAAAAACATTTTTCCAATGTAGTTTTCTTTTTTCTTTATAATTACGCATGAGAAAAGTCTTGTGGTAGCTCTTAGACTACTTGTTAGAAGAGAATTTGGTTTGCTTTTGCAATTTAAGTTGCGTATCATGATTCTCAAAAAAAAAAAAAGTTGCGTATCATGGTTTAATATGTACGATTAGTCACCCAAAACGACTCTAGTTATTGTCGTGGTTGAGATGGTGAAACATATGAAATATAGAAAATGTAAAAATGACGGAAATATGGAAGTATAGAAAATGTCTCAATTTCTCTTACGTGTATAGTAGAGACTAGGGAGGATGATTAAGTGAAATAAAAAGATTGAAAATGTAATTTGCATAAATTTACTATTCTTGCCTAATTAAATATTAAGGAATTTTTTTTATTATTAGAATATAAAAATAATTTTCTTTTCTATTCCGTAATATTGGTTAAATTAGTAGAGATGAATATGTCACATTTATTACATTGTACTAGTATGTAACTCATGCTTACATACAGGAATGATAAATTATAATGGTGTTGTTGATGTTAGTTTGAGTTATTAAATATATAGGACATTAGTTCAACCAAGACATTTGACGATACTAATATGATTTTTCCTTGCAATTTAAATGATATTTATTACGCCAAGTTTCTCATTACACTACTATTATGTATATAATTTTGAAAATCACTATTAGACACTACATATATAATATCTATTTATTATCACTGTCTGTGAAATTCTACTAAATACAACACAAAATAAAAGGATAAATTTGTTCAATAGTATCTCTTAAATTGAATGGGGATAAGTGCACGGAATTATTTAGCTTAATTACAATTTGATACATTCAAGATCTTCACATACAAACCACCGCATACTTTTGGTGCGATGATCACTCCACAAGTATAAGTGCTTATAGGGTGCGGGGGGCAAAGGCTAGGGTTTAAGTTTTTAGGAGGGAGCTTCACATACACATATACTTAAATTATGTTAGAGTAGATTTTTTACCTTGTATAAAAAAATAAATAAATAAAAAAGATCTTCACATACAAAATATCTAAATAGAAACAATATAAAAAAATATATTTATTAGTTCAAAAAAAATAAACAGCAAAAATCTAAACAATTTAATTTGTATGAAAAGCTAACAAAGACAAAATCTAATTTTGATTCTAATCAAATTTTCTCTAAGTTTTGGTTATAGATATTAACTTGGTTTATTTATATTGGACTCCTCGTTTTCTATACTAAATTAACTCATTTGACTCAAAAATTTTAAAAATTTAGATTAGATAAGACACATGTTACAAAATTAAACTTTAATTGAAACCCAACTTTTACACTAAATTAACTAACTTGGCACAAAAATTTAAAAGCTTAGATTAGATAAGACATATGTCAAAATTAGACTCTAATTGAATTCCAATTTGAAATTTAATTGGCTTTTTTCTCAGCTTTGGCTATTAATATATATAGAGATTATTTACCTATCAATTTTATATAATAAAAATTGTGATAAGCTGAAATAAACACATCACGAAAAAAAAAATCCAAATATTATACAAAGGTAAAAGGCAATGGAGATACAGAACACAACAATATGATAATTCAAGAAAAACAAATGAAATAAAAGTTTAAAATAAAGGATTTTACTAATGTGTGCCCTAAGAGCACATAATAGTATACCATTTTTGGAAAAAGTTTTATCGGGAATTGAAAAAGTTTTGACAGCTTTTTCAATTTCTAATAAATTTTTTCCAAAAATGGATTTGTTAATGTGTGCCCTTGGGGTACACATTAACTGGACCCTTTAGTTTAGAATTGTATTTTGTATGAACAAGATTGCATCCTAGGTTCTGCATGTCACTGTGCAAGTTACATCTTTTTGATGGCTTTCTATAATTGTTAGATAGATAAAAAAAAAAAAAAATGCAAATTTTTGATAGATCGAGCATTCTTTGAATTGATGGAGCTACATTTAGCATCGGTAGTAGGTTTTACTAGGAATATAGTTATTTAGCATTCTAAAACTTGTATTTAGTTAGTAGATTTAAAAAAAAAAAAAAAAAAAAAAAAAAAAAAAAAAAAACTTGTGACCCCCTAGTGGTTATTATTTTAAGGTCCGGTTAACGTGTGAACCCTTAGTGGTTTTTAACTATCTAACAATTATAGAAAGCCATCGAAAAGCTGTAACTTGCACAGTGACATGCAGAACCTAGGATGCAATCTTGTTCATACAAAATAAAATTCTAAACTAAATACAAGACTCAATTTGCTCACGGTTTACAAACCTAAATCTACAACCTAACAATAGGAAATTGCTGGAGAGAAGACCAGGCAGTTAAGTGGGAGATATAATTATAAATCGTGTTTATCTGCTTAATTTGCAAGGACTGTAGGATTGTGGACTATTCCATTATGTATACTCGGTCTTGCTTGCCATAGCTGGTATAGATGCAAAATAACGTGATGCTATTTTCCTCATTTTTATTAGTGCCCAGTTATTTTGATGGAAAAAGAATCATTCTTATCCACTCATTTCCAATAACTTTCATGCTTATTTGTATATAAAACAAGTAGATCTCAAAGAGACTTTTTCAACTAATCAGTATTTCAAGCCAGGCTCGATCATTATAGATTTTGGCCCATTTCATCATTTTATAACAATCTCGTTTTGAAGTGTCAACCAATTGTCCATCAAAATTTCTCACCAAATCATTACACGGAAAAGTTTTTCCATTCCTTTTTCCCTCACTCCTCTGGCCCCAAAGAAAGAAAAAAAAAAAAAAAAAAAAAAACAGTGCTTTTAGTTGCGGAAACCCAAAAGCCGAAGCTAAAAGCTGGATGGGCTAGTAACAGAGGAATCAGAAATAGGATTTGAGAAATTATTGGGCTCGGTGGAAATAAACTTTTGTTTTTTGTTTGTAATGGCGCTTGGTCTTGGGCTTGGGCTTTTCAGTGTTACAAACTCCCATAAGTGGATTGTGTTGTTGACTTGGGGATGCTTCGGCACAATCTTTGTTTGGGGCATTTTGGCAGGGTTCAACTAAAAATTACAATTGCATGAGAGCTCTGAACATAAAAATTATGTCCATTATTTTCTACTTTTCTTTCTAATACCCTAATGGCTAGTAGTTTTATGGTACTTCCCCTCCTTGGTTTTGAGCTCAATCTATTTTTGTTAATCAATTTATAATAGTAATTTTCTTTTTTTTTTCGTAAAGAAGAAATTAGTTCTTGTTCTTAAGGGGTTTTCTTTTTATTTATTTATTTTATTTTTTTTTTATTTTTTATTTTTTTTATTCTTTCATTGCTGATCGAAATGTAGATGATGGAAACCTAGTCAATCTAGAACAAACTCGTAGAAAAAGTGAAAATCCCTTCATTTAGAAAAACAATTTTGAGTTCTTTGTGATCAGTAACATGGAAGATGTGGGCCCTTTAGAAATTAATTTTATTATTTACAATTTTGAGCTTTTTACCAAGGGTTATAAATAATTTTTCTCAATTTATATAGCCAAAAAAAAAAAAAAGCATTAAAATGATGTATTGGCTTTGCAATATGACCCTTCAAAGCTAAATTAACTCTTTCATGAATACCACTAAGTACCTTTAGTATGATAGTTACTCTACAAGTATAAGTTCTTATCGAGGGAGAGTGGGAGGACAAGAGCCATGGATTCAAGTCTCTAAAAAGGGGGCTTCACACACATATATACTTAGATTAAGCAAATGCAGAATTTTATCTTAGAGCAAAAATAAATAAATAAATAAACTCTTTCAGAAATAAAGATTTGTTTCAGGTTTATTTAATGAAATTGATTGCGCTTGTAGGGTTAGGATTTGTGGCCCAAGCCCAAAACAATGAATTTGTAAAGAATGAGTGAAAGAGCTAGATTGACTATAGAATTGATAACAGTTAATCACAACCCCCAAGTATAAACCAGCATGAATTTACACATAAAAATGAAAATGAATTGGTGTTTGAAGAGGCATATCATTGATTATGTAGTGATTACAGTTCTTAGAGATGCAATAAAGCCTTTCTCTCTTCTCTATTTCCTTTTTTCTCTCTCTTCTTATCAGGACATTCTTTCCTTTATATAACCTTCTTCTCCATCATCTCCATCGTCCACTTGTACTTCATCTGTGAACCTACTTAAGTATATGTCACGTCAAGTATCTCCTCTAGCTCTTTGTGAGTGGTGGTAGGTGAGGTTACACTGTTCAAAGGTCTTCTCCACATAAATGCGATCAGAAAAGTTGCTGCAGTGCCTTAAATATGGTGGTAACAGCTTTTCCTTTAGATATTTCCTCATTCTTATCATCTCCAGATATACTCAGAGCTTATCTTGATCAGTAGGAATACTCAGAAGATCATTCTGAGTTTTTATACGTTCGATTGATCCATACTATTCGCGTCTGAGGAATAAAATCTCTTCGAACGGACGGCGATCTCCTCGGATTGTAACCATCTTTCTTTTCTGGGGATCCTTTTTCTAGATGGGCCTTGCCCTTACCACCTCCTTCTCTTCAGACGCACAGTAATCCTCACATGGGGCTCTAGGCCCACTACGTTAGATTGGGCCTTTCCCCCCCACAGCGCTAAAATTCTTTTTTATTTTCTTACATGATAAGATTTTAGGTCTCTTTTTTGAAACCATAAATATAGTCATCTAAGTTTCCTTCACTATTTATAATTTAGTTCTTTCTAAATATATATGTATATATATATATATATATGTATTTATAATTTAGATTTGTTTTATATAAGATAGAAATTATACTCTAATCTAATCTAAATATATATACATGTGTAAAGTTTCTTTCTAGAAACTTGAACACCTCCCCTTACCCTCCACACCTAACAAGCATTTATACTTGTGGAGTTACTATCACGTTAAGGATGTGCGATAGTCCAAAAGTCCAAACTCACGCTCACATCAAAACAAGTTTGACCCATGAGAACAAGATCAATCAAAATTTAGAACACAATTTAACATGAAAGGAGGATCATAATTAAAGTTCTTGAAACATTAATACAAATGGATGCTACAAATTGTATCAGAAATCACTTTCATATTTCCCTAAGCCAACAAAACAAATAACTCCAACATAAATGAAAGTAAAGGCAACATAAAAAATTTAAAAAAAAAAAAAATTTCCATATAAAAGAGAAGTCCCTTGAGAAATACTAGTACTTTTTATTAAGTTGTTGTCGCCGTGTGTGTATTTTATGGTCAAATGGTCTTACTTGAGAAATACTAGAAGTATGTACTTTTTTGATACCCAAAACCATAAATCAAGGGATCTAAAGAAATAGAAAAGAAACACCCCCCCCCCCCCCCCCCCCCCCCCCCCCCCCGCTTTCTTCTTCCTAGGGTTGAGAATTAGAGAGATAACAGTATAAAGTAAAGAAATGGGAAAAGTAAAATGCCAAAAATTGAAGGAAAGAAAGGAATATAAACTAGAGTACCTGCTCACAAACCCAAGACCCCACCATAATTTTCTTTTTCTCTTTCCTTCTTATAAATTTGTTTGGAAGTTTAGAGAGGAAAGAAAATATTAAAGTAAAATGGAATAAATTGGAATTAAAAGGCTTAAGATAATCTCCATATTCAAAGTTTAATAAAATAATAATAAAAAAAAGAAAAAAAAAAAAAGAATAACTTTGTCTCAATTAATCAAGCGAAGGAGGTGTTCAATTCCATATGTTCCTTTGTTGTTTTTGTTTCAAACAAAAGAAGGATTCCTTACTTTCACTCCTCTCAAGCAAAAATTTATCTCATCTTATATTGATGAGCATGAATAAAAAATAAGAAAAAAAGAATAATTTTGTCTCAACTGAACAAGTGAAAGAGGTGCTCAATTCCATTTGTTTCTCTACCATTTTTTTTTCAAACAAAAGAAGGATTCCTTACTTTCACCCCTCTCAAGCATAAATTTATCTCAACTTATATTGGTGTTCATTATCATATAGGAAAAGTTTAGTATGTTAGCTTTACTATTTATTGAGTCATGTTTTTGTTAAATATTTTTGACATAATAGTATAATCATAATTAAATGAATTTGTAAAGGACGTTATTGATATCCTTATAAAGTCACGGCTATCAACTCTTTGCATGGTGTTTGGATGAAAGGAATATAGAAAGAAATGACTTATTGTTTCTTTATTTTGAAAATGATAAACTTATAATAGCAAAAGGAATGGAATGGTAAAATTTGTTCCACTTCCACCCACAAATTTTTTATGGAAAATGCTAAAGGCACAACAAATTTTATTATAAAAGTTTTATATATTAAGTATGCGTTTGGATTGGCGTTTCACCAGCTGTGTTTACGTTTTCCTTTATTTTATTTATTTATTTAATTTTATGCACGCGTTTCAGGAGACATTATGCATTGTTTAATGGATCTTATGTACTGTTCACAAAACCCACAAGTACTTTATTCAGGAAAAAAATATTAAAAATGAGTCTCATAGTACTATTCACATTTAAAAATTATTTTATTACAGTATTTTCAGTTTTCAGCAAAATAAGCGATATCCAAACGGACTTTAACTTAACAATGGATATCCTAGCTAGATAACACCTTAACGACATAATTAAGATATATATATATATATATATATATATTATAAAAATGATATATTAATTTATCACGTAACTATGTTCAAATCAAAATAATTATTTTTCTTGGATACGTGTTTGACTTTTATGTAATAAAATTTGCATTGCGTCTTTAATCACTCATTTGTATTGCGTGTGCGCAAAATAATACATACTTATTAATTAATTCAAAATTAGATGTTTACCCTCATTCAACTAAGAGATATGCTACATCCACAATATTTTCACAATAAATCATATGCGGTTAGTTATTATTAGTTCTACTTTGAACTTACCCCTGAAATTACTTATCTACCTCATCAGTAACGACCTGTAACAACCTTTCACATATGATTTATTGTGAAAATGTTATGGACATAACATTTCTCTTCAACTAATTAAAGCACAAATAAAAAATAAAGAACAAAGATGACATTAAATTCCTCTCTCTCTCTCTCTCTCTCTCCCTTTACATCTAACATCCATAGAAAGAAAGAGATCACCAAATTTACACATTAAGTTTTTTATTCCTTCCCACTTCCTTATACTATCCAAAATTCTATTTTGAAATCAAAAGAAAGGAATCAATGGTGTTATAAATATAGATCTACCCAACATATATTATTCATGCAACCAAACGGATCAATGATGATATATTTTAAGGGAGCCAACAATTATTAGCTTGACCAATGAAGCTTCCAACATATATATTATTCATGCAACCAAACAGATCAATGGTTATATATTTTAAGGGAGCCAACAATTAGTAGCTTGACCAACAAAGCTTCTCGAAGCCAAATCCAAGTTCTTGTTCAATTCCTACATGAGTATTGCTTGCTGTTATTATTTTAAATAAAATAATAGCTTGTTCTATATTATAGAAGTGAAATACAATAAGCTTTCATTGCTATTTTGAAATTAAAATTTATGATGAGTTAGTGGGCATTTTTCTTTGCTTATCCTCCAATTTTTTTTCACTAAATTGAGAGACTGAAGCCCACTTTCATTTGAAGATGATTGTCTTTTTTAAGTGCAGGTAGCGTTTTGTTGAAGTGTACAAAAAGTTGTTCTTGTTCGAACAGTTCATTTTCCAAGTGGGTATCCAAGATAATCCATTAATACATATCTATTCACGTGCATATAGAACACCACCTAATCGATTAAAAGCAAAACACACACAACTATCAAGTGCAATAGAAAAAAGCAAAGCATCCATCACTTACAACCATATGATGAGGGGACTTGCACCTTCGGTTTCTACAATTTACCTTGCAAACGATTTGTTTATCATTGCCCCCTCTGTAAACTTGACTTTGGTATCAAATGTGCCTCGCTACCGCTCATCTTTTGAAGTTCAAATTCATGAGCTGGTTAACCCTCTTTAAGAGGTTAATATTATTTATCAACAACATAATAAAAAAATATTCTTAATTCATTTTTTTTGTTTTGTGTTTAAAAATTAATATATTAGTTTGTAAGCTTTTAATAATAAATATAATATACTCCAAAAATCATTCTTTTTCATTTTGTATCGCCTGCTTTTAGGCAAAACATTACTTGTTAATTGAGTTACAATTAGATTTTTACCCCATTCAATTCAGGGTACCGACAAATAGTAAAGAATATAAATGATATTAAGTTCTAAAGAAAAAGATTATCTGATTCTTTTCTTTCTTATTTCATATACATTAATCATTCATTTCTTCCCACTCCTTTAAGCTCTCAAAATTCTATTTTAGAAATCCAAATAAAAGGTTTGGCAGAAGTGGAGGTTTAAATATATATCTAGCTACCCAACTGTACCTTAGTTGTCATTCTGATTCTGTAAGTTTCATTTTTTTTTTTTTTTTTTTTTTTGATCATGTACGTTTATAATTTTTTGTCACTATTTGTTCTTTCTCCATTCTAATAAAATTTGTTGCAAAGAAAGACTAACCGTACGCGACAACAAATGCGAACTTAGATGTCCAACATAATAAAAATGAAACTTATAAAATTAACCAAAATGACAATTGAGCCAATTTAAAGGGTGTAATTTGTAATTTCCTTTTTTTGGAAAATAAATTTTGATAACTTTTTTAATACTTCTTTTTTTTGAGAAACAATACTAATTTTTTTAAATAGTTAACAAGAGTTATGAATAGACTAACAGTGTTAACAAATTTAAACTTATATGACCAAAACGAAACTTACAGTACTAAAATGACAATTGACCTTAAGGGTGGAATTTGTAGTTTTTCCCTATTAATACTCAGATAAATGCAAAATTTTGGTTTTGATGATTTAAAAGGATAAATGAAAAAAAATTATCATACCTTTTCATGAATCGGATATAACATGCATGTATAAAAACTAGTACGGCAAAATGAAGGCTTCTATACAAGATCAACATTTTGTTCATGATGAGTTATATACGGATAGATCATATGACTCTGGTTTAGTCCGTTTCTTTTTTACAATAACTAGTCGCAGACCCACGCGATGCGTGGGAATATATATTTTGTAATATGATACAATTCATAATTTATTCTCTAAAATTTATTGAAGATAGTTTTTTCCTAAAAACTTGAACTATTTCTAAAATTATTTTCCAACTTTCTATCTCTACAAATATATCATTATATTATTTTGGTTTTTTATTTTAATTTTTTAATTTTATGGATATGATATTTGAAAACCAATAATGGAGGGACATGCCAACACAACATTAGATTTCTATTTTTCTTCCCATGATGAGATTGTATTATATTTTAATTCTTCTAAATTTTGAGGTGCAACCTTTGTACCAGTTGCTAAATCCTTCATTCCCAAAAGTGATGTCTAGCTAGTTGCCAACAAAAAAGAATAAGACAAAAAAAAAAAAAAAAAAAAAAAAAAAGGAAAGTGAAGTTTTATAGGTTAGAGTCATCACGTACAAAAACTTATTTACAATAAGGTATATAAATAAAATACAAATTAAACAAACCTTACTTCAGCAAAATGATCAAATTTAATAGATCCTCACTTATATCAATTTCCATCAAAGACTACCAAATTGTCAAATAGTAATATGCCATTGATTCCACCCATGTCTACTACAGACATTTATCAATGTGTCCCTATACAAATCACTCAATTATTATTGTTTTGAATTCCCACAGAAAATCAAAATAGAGCGTATACGAATTGTAAACTTGCTAACTCGGCCAATTGTTCTTACCTTGGAGAAGATGTCTATTAACATTCCAAGTTATGAATTTCAAATTGCTATAGGAAGTTATCAGATTGTATCAGTTGCTATGCCCAAAAATAGCAATTGCTTCTGCCTTCATTGGAACACATCAACTATATCATATTGTGTTTAATAAGGAAAAAAAATAGTAAAATCCAAAAGAAATAGTATTGTTAAGATTTGTCTAAAACTCATGTACATAGTATTCTAGATATTCAAAAAAAGGAAATCAAGTTTTTGAAAAAATAGCATAATTCAAAATCTAAAACTAAAAATCCAATTATTGTTCATGTACACAATATTAAAGATAGGTATTCAAAAATCAAGAACCAATTAATTTTTCTATACTCACAACAGTTAGCATAAAGCTAGGTACTAATGGAATTTAAAAATAATTCAATTCTTTGAATTTCCTCACTCCTAAAATACCAAAAAATTTCTCATAAGCTAAATAATCCCCAAAGTTATTCGTCAAACAAACAGGCCAACTTAGGACCCAAACACAAAAATTCTAGCCACAATACAACAATCTAATATAGCTGTGTATTGAACCATAAAAACCAAATTATCAAGCACCACCCAAGAAAAGCAACAATTTTATTCCTCTTTCCTTCAAAATATTCTAAGAAAAGAATGGTTACCAATTGATTAGTATGACCTTTAATAGATTAAAAAGCCTCCAATGATTGCGAGTCTTGATCTTTGACATCTGTCAAAGTATTAACAAACAAAACAGAGATAAAAATGAAATTTAGTTTAGCATATAAGACGATGGGAAAAAGAGAACAATAACAATTTCTCTTTGATGAAAATGAATAACGCTCTTACTATAAAACAAAGACCAAAATAAAAACATCACATTGAACAAACATATTGAGAGTAACAGTCCTACAGTCTAGAGAATGGCAACCATAAAACAATTTATAACAAACATGATCAAAATTGAAAACTCAATCTCATTCATAATGAAAACTCAAAATTGAACTACGTTTTTTTTTCCTAATAATGAGATGGGAATAAAAAAAAGAAAAAAAAAAGAATAATACAAATAGCAGAACTCATTTTTAGTTTATACCCTTTGGACTTGGGCTACCAATGTTCACCTCTCATCTGCTTTAGTTTCGTTTGCAAGCTCTAGAGTCATTATCTATCTCTTGCGCTCACTTGATTGGGTTTTGGTAGACGAACTTGAGCCATGACCAAAAGAACGGAAAAAACACTCAAGAAACTATCGCATTGAAGGTCATACTGATCAATTTGTAAACAGAGAACAATTGAAAATTTATAGAAAAAAAATGAGAGGTGAGGAGGTGAGGAGGTTGCAATCTATCGGTGACTATAAAAATTCCATATAATAGCGGCATCTCAAGAGTCTGGGTTAATGGAAAGACAAATGATAGATGTGGAGATAAAGTATTAGTGACTATAAGAATTCTATATAATAGCGGCATTTTAAGAGTCTGGGTTAATGGAGAGACACACGGTAGATATGGAGATAAAGTATTGGCGACTATAAGAATTCCATATAATAGCAACATCTCAACAGTATGGGTTATGGGTTAATGAAGAGACACGCGATAAATATGGAGATAAAGTAACACCTGAATTTAAAAAGAGACTCAATAAATGGCAATCGATAAAACAAAAAATAAAATAATAAAAGAAAATAAAATAAATGATGACATGGTGTTGACGTGGCTTAACTGGAGCGTAGCAACATTAAAAGCTACGCTTCAGCTTTTAGTAATATATAGATTAGTCATGATCAGTGATAGTTAACTACAACTCTTACATGAAGGAGAGGTAGTAAAGTGTGGGCTTTCAGGTGCAATGCTATCCCAAAATTAAATTAAATTAAGTGGCAAGAAGAAAAGTTAATGATTGAAACCTTGTTATAGAGCGTCAACTTATCAGCTTAAAATTCTGGATTAAGGTGATATTTCAATAATAACTTGTTCTACAAACCCCATAAAAGAATGTAAAGGTAAAGAATAAGTACTTATTATTTATTTACGTGGTGTTCGGCTTCAAAAGAAAGTGGTGTTCCAATAGTTATTCATGATCTTACTTGAGAACTCCATAAGGATTCACTCTGTGAAACCAAAACCCAGAACCAAGAAAGATAAAGAAATGGGAAAAAGAAAAAAATGTAGAAAATTAAAGAGTGAATAGCATAAAGTAAGCAAGATGGAATAGATCCGAATAAAATCAATTAAGAGGTTATTAATTGGTCGGAGTATCGTAAGAAAAAAGATTGTGAATACAAAAAAGTAAATATATTTTCGAAAACTCAACCAACTCTTGGAACCGTAAGTACGTTTAATCAGGTCAAGGTTTACTGACCCAAAAAAAAAAAAAAAAAGATCTGGGTTAATGCCTTAATGGTGATGGATTTGGTTTCTGCACTTAGAGAGATTTTTTTAAGCATTACTTTATGTTTTCATTTGTAGATTAATGATTTGGCAAAATCTTAGCTTTTATTTTAAAATGTAGACTACCAGGAACTTTAGAAGATCTTAATCTAAGAAAAACAACCACACCTGTGATAATGAAATACAAATTGTTATATATTCCCTATTACCAAATATATATATATATATATATATACAAATTAGTTTATGTATGTCTGCAGTGGCCACGATGAAGCATGGCCCCTGAAATTTTGATTTTTTTTTTTTTAAATATCATATATATTTTTTCAATTATTTAATTTGTATGCAGATAAAAATATGGATTTGACCCCTAAATTTTGAATAATATAGTTATATTGGGATTATTCGGGCGGTGGTTTCTACACTTCAGCCATAAACATCCTCTTACCTTCTCTAACGTCTCTATATTCCCTCATATGTGTAAGTGATGCGGTGAACGCTTATGGCGTTCACCACGCTACAGTTCCGATAAATGTAACTTCCACCTTCATCAGTCATGTTTCGAATTACGTACCCCTCGAGTTGCAGCTCACCATACACAGCGAACACCGTCTCAAACTTCACCAAAAACCTCCATATGATGGGGAGACTTGCACATGTAGTTGCTGCAATATAACTTGCAAATGGTTGTTTACCATTGTTCCCTCTGCAAATTTGACCTTGATATCAAATGTGCTTCTCTACCGCCCACTATTGAAAGTGAAATTCATGACCACTCATTAACCCTCTTTGGGAAGTTGATCTCATTCACTTGCGATCAAGAAAGACATGGATGAAACATTTATGCGGAAATCGAAAGGTAAGGATCCTATTGAGTCAATTATAATTATGCTGGAATACAAAGATTCAAGTCTTGATGAATTTACCAAAGAATTGTCTTATATTGTTATAAGAACCAAGGGAGATTAGGACAAAATTGAAATGGCCGTAGAAATCAAACATTTCAGTCATGAGCATGACTTAAAACTTATTAAAGAGCTTGAGAACTACGAAATATGTGACGGGTGTATACAGCTTATCTTCCCTCCATTTTATAGCTGTGCTCAATGTAACTTCTTTCTTCACAAATCTTGCGTAGAATTACCTACTAAAACACAACACCCACTTCACCAGCACCCACTCATCTTATGGCTAAGGAGACCAAAGCTCGGTATGTGTGATGCTTGTTTATGTTTAACTATTGGCTTTACCTACATGTGCGATGCATGCAATTTTTCACTTGATGTCTCATGTAGTTTGGTTCTTGAGAGGCTTACTCATGATGGTCACAAGCATCCCCTTTTCCTCTCTAGCTCAACATCTCCTGAAAAGTGCAATGCTTGTAATTCAAAGGGTAAAATCTTTCATTGTAGTAGATGTGAATTTATCCTAAATTTTAAATGTGCTACGTTACTACTCACTATGAAGTATGAACAATATGAGCACCTCTTTACCCCTTGTTATATTGTTGAAGATAATTTCAGTGAATATTATTGTGATATTTGTGAAGAAGAACGAGATGCAAAGAATTGGTTCGATTATTGTGTAGATTGCGATTATCCTGCTTATCCCCGTTGTATTTTTGGATAAAATGCTCATCCCCGTTGTATTTTTGGATATGCCAAAAATGATAAAGAAGACTTTAGAAATATCAACTTTGGGGTCACTTACACATATTCCTTCCATCAGCATCCCCTCACTCTTGTTCGTGAGACTGAGGACCAACTTCTATGTGATGAATGTAGTAAACCTTGTTCTGCATTGGCTTATGAATGCACCTCATGTAACTTCAATATTCACCAAAATTGTTTTGCTAGGTGGGAGAACGATAGAATTGACTTTCACCCTTAAGGACGGATACTGCCACATGGCTAGTGCTATATACACTTTCTATTTGACTTCTTTTCTCAGCATCTAAATTTTTCCATGTCTACATGAAAATTATATCAGTCAATCTTGTTCTTATTTTATTGGCTGAGGTGGTTTATAATACCACTCTTCTCAATTTCCCTGTGTACTTATGAGAAATCAATTATCATAAATATTATAAGCTTTCTCTGTATATGGCCCTGTGGTATCTTTGTGCTGCAGATAATGAAGCATGTCAGTGCCTATATATCGTCCAGCTGCCATATTCATAGTTAAAATTGAAATTTAAAAATGAAGTGTTCCATTGATGAAGAACTAGCATTTCAAACTGCTGAACTGCAAGTCTGCAACGCTTCTATCAATAGGACTCCATGCAGTACATCTGTACATGTTTTCTTAGAAAGCTGAAGATGAGACATTGAGACTGCAGTAATCATATCTTATCTACATCTTACACATCCCAAATTCGACTGGAAAGTGATATTTTCAATTAATGCTTTTCCTGTGTCCACTGTTTATATCATATGTTTTTCAAGTGCGACGATGATACCCATCACAAATTGATGCACATATACATGTTGAGGTTAGGAATCCACAAGACTGTTGGTGAAAATTGAATCACCAGTAAAGAAACATTTTTTGTTTCCAGCTTTTCATAAACTTGCGAGAATTCAGCATAGCTTACTCTGCATATATACTCAAGTGGTACAACGTGCAAATCATGTTTCTCCATATTTGCAATTAACATCTCACAAGCTTTGTAAATTAGAAGTTCGTTATCCATGGGTGGAATCCTTCTCCTGCTGAAACAAGTTTACTTTAATTGTCTCAGTTTTTTGTATCAGACTTCTCTTATAATTAACTATTATGCCAATTAAATATAACTCCCATTTGGATTCAATTTAAGAGTATTTTACAAATATCATCCTTGCACTTTTGACGTGTTAATTTAGTCCTTAGATTATGGATTTAAAGAATTAACCCTATGCGACATTTGATTTTGACAAATCACCTTCTATTAATATTTTCTATTAAAGCCTAAAGGATTAATCACGTAATATGTATAAAGTAATAATAGCATTCCGAAAGTATTGATGCTGATAAAAAATTATTTTATAAATCATATGATTCAATCGTTAGTATTTAACAGAAAAGACTGGTATAAAAGGTCTAATTTGTTATAAAGTGCAGGAGGTTAATTGTTCTAATCGAAAGCGCCAATAGAGCCTGACATTCATGTTAAAATCTAAGTATGATATTTGTACAAACTCCTAAATTTAGAAAATAAAAGGAGAAGAAAGAATCTTCTTTAAACAGAGGCAGTGTCATTCCTTTATCGTGTCTTTCTCCAATTCAGATATGTTTTCCATCACATTTTAAAGACGTACCACTCTTTCTCCAGGCCATGCGACCAAATTTCTCTCTCGACTGTTTCACTCTTCTTTTCATGTCAATATCAAGAACAATCCAAAAAATCAAACACACAAACCTAAAAAAAGCCAACCCAACCCCTCTGCATTCAACAGACATAAGCCAAGTAGCCAACCCAACCCATAAAATAAAGCAAGCAACAATCTCACAAAAGCAAAACCACCGGATATTATTTAAGAGAAGTGTTTATTACACACACTAATCCACACATCCGTATGCACGTACATGCAGAAAATGAACTAAAATTGTAACTTAAAGTGACGATATTGTAAAGGCACATCTTCAAGGTGGTGTTTTGGAGATCACAGTGCCAAAGTTTTCTGAGGAGAAGAAGAGGCAGCATAATTTAGTCTTTATAATAAAAGTAATCTCCGATGTATTTTGGTTGTAACTTATCTTTGTCAGGCACTATTACCATTCCGGTCCAGGTTTTGAAGTATCGTGATGGCAACTTGCCAGAGAAATGGTTGTGAGAAAGGTCAATGACACGCAACTTAGAAAACTCAAAATTGGTATGAGCATCCCATATGGCACCATGAAATCCATTTCCTCGCAAGATAAGAATCTGCAATTCTGGCGAAGCCTCTAGCCAGAAAAGGAATGTGTCATTCATATTGTTATTTCCAAGATTCAAAATCTCTAGCATTTTACACTTCACTAATGATCGTGGAATCTTCCCTTGTATTTGGTTGTGACTGAAGTCCAATGTCTTCAAATTGCTTCCTTCAGTAAATGTCTCAGGCAAGTTTCCGTGAAACCGGTTGTTTCTCAAATTCATAACTAAAAGAGAATTGCTAAGTCACCTAAACATTGTGGAATCTGACCAATCAATTGGTTATTAGACATATCAAGCACTTGGAGAGACTTCATTTGACAAATCATTGGAGGGACTGTTGCAGTCAGATCATTTTTTGAGGCAAAAAAAATATACCAGAGACAGTGGGAGGGTCATAAGCGATCCTCCCAGCTTGTTGGAACGGAGGTCCAAAAAATTTATCATTTTCCAAGGAAGAATGGGTGGTTGTTCAAAAATGCTTAAACTGTTATGAGAAAGATCTAGATATATCAAAGTCTCTTTTCCAACGTTCCAAAACCATTTGGGTACTTTGCCTTCAATTTTGTTTTTGGAAAGGTCTAAAACCGCCGATTCATTTTGGTCTTTTAGGAAATCAGGAAACTCATGTAAATTGCAAGATGTCAAACTCAAATCATTTAATTTCGAGAAGGTAGAATTGATACTTCCTTTCGAAATTAATAAGCTATTACCTGAAAGATCCAGACGTCTAAGTTTTTTAAGCTCAGAGACAATGTTTAGCTCCAACATGCCCTTTACACTAGACCATATAGTTCGGATAAATTTGCTATTGACCTTGGAAATAGTTCAGTCAACTTGTTTCCACCTAATTCAAGAGACTTTAAATTTGAAGAGACATTTTGGAAGTTGAAGGGGCCATTAAGTTGATTTTGGTCTAGATATAGATCTGATAATGAAAACATTGTTAACAATGACAATGGGATGGACCCTGTGAGTGAGTTACGTGACAAGTCAAGAGTATATAAATTGGAAAATCTACTTATTTCAGATGGGATTGGACCTGTCAACTGATTGCTGGAAATATATATAATACTGAGTTTGGTAAGATTTGTTAGGAAAATTGGGAACCCACCATCAAAATAATTATGAGAAAGATCTAAACTTAGCAATGGTGTAAGATTTCCTAAGGAAGATGGAATTTTCCAATGAAACAGGTTGTCGCTAAGGTCCAAGGAAAGGAGCTTTACAAGGTTTCCCAATGGAGATGGAAGTTGACCATTGAAATTGTTGGATGAGAAGGATAGACGAATAAGCTGAGATAGGTTTCCTATAGAAGAAGAAATTTCCCCTAGGAAATTATTAATAAAGAGATCCCAAATATTCAATGAATTAAGGTTGCCAATTGAATTAGGCAATTCCCCATAAAAATTTGCATCATAAAGACTCAAGACATTCAAGGCCTTAAGTTGCCAATTGAACTGGGTAATTTTCCAGAAAATCTTGTCCTGGAAAGTTGCAACTGCTTCCGGGGACTTCCATAAGGAAATTCTGTAAGAAAACGAGTGAGAAATTTGTTTCCTGACAAATCAATGACTTGTATTTTGGGCAAATGGAAAATACTGTTGGGAAATTCACCATTCAAATTACAAAAAGAGAGAGACAAAGATGTCAAAGAAGAAAAATTTGCCAGGGATTGAGGCACAGTTGATGAAATGTTCACCAAGGCTAGATGAAGATCTCTCATATTTGTCATATTCTGGAGAAGTGCTTCTAGGTCCATTTTACTTAGATGCAAAATAAATTGGTCAACCATGAAATTTCCCAGGGGATTTGGCCTGAGAGCTTAGAATAAGAGAGGTTGAGATGGGTTAGTATTAAAAGTTGACTGAAAGTAGATGGGATTGTAGAGGAATTGAAGTCATTGTAGGAAAAATCAAGTTTTTGGAGGTGATGCAGGGTGAAAAGGTTGCTCTTAGGACTCAAAGGTCCATAAAGCCAACTATAGCTCAAGTTTAGGCCAACCACTTGACCTGTCTTGGTATTGCATGTCACCCCATCCCAAGAACAACAATCGATATCGTTCTTCCAAGACTCCATCTTTGGATAAGAACCATGATATTCAACAAAATGATCAGATGACATTCCCTTTCCAAACTCTTGCCTTAGTTGCAGTAAAGAGGTGCTTTGGTCAGGGAGGCAGTGTTTTCCAGAGAAAGTACTAGGAAGTATTGTGACCATATGAAACGTAGAATAATAAACATGAGACAATGTATAACATGAGATGTTGATTCTTGTTCCTCATTCTCATCATCTTAACAGAATATGGAGATTGAGTGTCAAGAAGAACGAGCATAAGATGATTTGATTTAGGAGAGAAGGATCACAGTATATGAGAGCAAATGATGGGGTGAAGTTAAAGCAAAATTTTAGCCAAAAAAAAAAATTTAAAAATGAAGGTAATAATATAAGGATTTTACTAATGTGTGCCCTTAGGGCACACATTAATTTTCATTTTTGGAAAAAAAAATTTCGAGAATTGAAAAAGTTTTGATAGCTTTTTCAATTCTCGAGAAAAAGTTTTCAAAAATAGAAGGCTTAATGTGTGCCCTTAGGGCACACATTAACCGGACCCATAATATAATAGGAGGACAAAAATGCCTTGTCTTGCTTGTCTCGTTTTGGGTTGATCTTTTTAGTTTTTTTGTTTTTTTTTACATCCAGAAGAGGGGATGGGTTATGGACATGATTTAAATTGATTATATATAATTCATTTTTATATAAAATCTATTTATAATTTTTTTTTTAATATATGTTCTATTATCATCTCTCAAAATGTTTCTCACTCTGGAGTCTGACTCTCACATAACAATTTCCTGTTGCTTCTCCTTTTTTTTTCTCTCTCATTCTATCTCAGTAGTGCCAATAACTAAATAACTTTAGCCTAGTGCTTTTTTTTTCTCTAAATTATTCCTAAAATAATGCTATTTTGCACCCCAAAAAAAAGCCTCTAATTGTGTCTTGCTTCATTGTCATACTTATCTTTTTTAAAATAAAAAACTCTTGCTATCCTGAATCTAATTGGATATCAAGGGCTATCAATATTGACTTGAAAAGGACTGATATAATTACATTTGTACACTTCCGTCCAAATAAAATTAAAAATTAAAAAAAAAAAAGAATTAGTAACCAATTCTTAAAGTTTTTTTAAAAAATTTACACCATGAAATTCTATAAAAATTGTTTTGACGTTGCTATCTTGGGCCTGTTTCTATTTTTATAGCTTAATTGTTGATTTTTTAAAAAATAATTTAAACCATTATTTTTGGAATATTCGTATTGGACGTCCCTGGTACTTGATTAATTCAAAAAATAACAATCATCAACTATAAAATTAAGCTAGATTTTTCCAAAAATTGGATGGCTAAATGCATACGTTAATGTGAATATGATCAGATAGTCTTCCCTAGACTCCTCTTCCAAGCTCATTTGCTAATGACTTACCTAAGCAAAAGGACACAAACGGGCTCAATACCTAAGAAAACTGTGCAATGATTATAAATTTTTCAGTGGATAACTTTTAAGTCTGTAACCTTAGTCAAAATTTCGCATAAACAACTAGGGATGACAATTTTTGCCCGACCAACGGGTGCCTGGCCCAGCCTGACCCTAATAGGTCAGATTTTACCCGGCCAGATAAAGAATAGGATCAGGTCTAGGTTTTTGTAAAAACCCGACTCGAACCCGAACCCGAACCCGACCCGACCCGACCCGACCCGACCCGGTTAGATAAATTTAAAATTACAAAAAAACCTACCTCTCTCTCTCTCTCTCTCTCTCTCTCTCTCTCTCTCTCTCTCTCTATATATATATATATATATATATATATCAACTCTAACCCTAAAACTCATTTCCCTCATTTCTCTCTCAACTTAGCCGCCTCACATCACCCTCATTGACTCAGACTCTCCCTCTCACGCTCACTGACATCTCATCCTCCCCTCACTGACTCTCACTCACATCTCATCCTCACCCTCACTCTCATTCACTCACCGACCCACCCTCACCCTCGTGGAGGAGCACAGATCTTGTGGTGGTTGCCGTTTGTCACAGAAGAGCACGAAATCCATAAATCGGAGCTTGGGATTGTTAGATCAGAGAGAGATGAGGTCGTGTTGTTAGATCGGAGCATCGCCGATGGAGCTTTAGTTAGTTTAGTGGTCTGAGTTCTTCATTTTTTTTTTGGTTCATTTTTGTTTTGGGTTCATTTCCTCTCTCAATAGTTTTTGTTTTTGGGTATTTGTTTTGGGTTCATTTAATCTGTATAGAGAATGTAATGCATGTGTATATTTTGCGTTGGTTTAAATGTGAATCGGAGTTGATGTTTGTGTTAATGTAAAAATTGGTCCATAAATGGAGTTTTTTTTTTCTTTTTCTTTTTTTATTTTTATTTTTTTTTCCCTGATGTGATAAATGGAGTTTTATTTCTTCTATTTTTTGTGTTTATTTATTATTTATTTTCTATCTAAGAATCTCATTTCAACAAGACTAATAACAATGATGATTGATTTGTGTTGCTGTTTGTGTTTGATTGGGCCACGGATTAGTCCCAGAAGTGGCTAGCTAGACGGGGCCCGCGAATACCCAACGGGCCAGGTTTGGGGCTTAAAAAAAGACCCGTTTATTAAACGGGCCGGGTCCGGGGAACAGGGGAAGACCTGCGGGTCAGGTTTGGATTTCAAAAAACCCAGTCTGAATCGGACCCATTGCCATTCCTATAAACAACTTATAGATGACTCCATTAATACACAAATAACCTGAAGACTTGGGTTTCAATTAACTTAACTGGTAAAGTTTCTGATGGTTGAATAAAAAATCTAAAATTCAATCTCCACTTGCAACAATAACTGATTGGTGTCTTGGTTTGATAATAAATAGTTATTATTAGAAGCAAACATTATAAGTTAAAAATCTCTTTAAAAAAAAAAAAAAAAAAACTTGAAGGCAAACATTCATTGACCATTTAATAAAAATTAATATCTTACTGGCGAGTTATTCTTGGACTATAGTTCCAAGCATCGTCCAAGCATCTTTTTTGTATGTGTGTTATTATTACAAAACGTGGTTTGTTATATGAATTATGATATGAACATAATTGTTATTTGTTAAATAGCCAATGTTGATTTCAATAGCATTGGATTTGAAACTTATATTGTTTGTTTTATAATGATTACTTTTTATCATCATATTCTAAAACATTGATGAGCTTCCTTTAAAAAGGGGACACAAATTGATGGGCTTCATTTTTGTGTATGCTTAAATACAAAAATCTCTAATTCAATAATAAGAAACTTTATAAAAAAAAATATATAACTTTATGAGTTGATTACTTTTAGAGATAATAGCTAGTAATAATAGTCATTTCTCATTAGACTAAAATTTCCAAATCTGTTGAATTGTAACCCATGTTTATGGTTTTTTTTTTTTTTTTTTAAACCTCAAAATTTTAAAGTAAAAATGTGTTTTTGTCAACTTTCAACAAATTAGAAAATAAGTAAAAAGCTAATCCAAATGCCCATAATAATTATTATTAATATCGCTGTTGAAGATAAGTTTTTTTTTTTTTTTTTTTTTTTTTTTTTTTTTTGGGATAAAATATGCTATTGTTAGGTATAACTTTAGAGACAACTTTTCTCATGACTTGTTAAAGTGACTGATTGTGAGACTTAATTGTTGTAATTGCAATGCATTTATATTGAGTTAGAGAGGTTATTGGGACTGTGTGGGAAACCCTCATCAAATTGTTTAATCAAAAACATCAAATTTATATAATTTGACACTTGTTTTTTTTTACTATATATGCTCCTGTACACAGCTCGTTGGCAGGAAAGTCTGTGAGGAAAACATCATCTAATCAGGGGCAAAAATCACTTTTCGTCTCAAATTTAATGGATAATCTTCTATTGTAACGTTTGGGAATTAGCTTAGATTGTAGTAGCTAGGATTTTAATGGTATAGAGAAAAAGGTTTTTTTTTTAGGGTTTTTAAGGTTAGAGACTTTTTAGAGTCTCTTATTACTTGTGGAAAGCATGCATTAGAATTAACTTCTTCTCATAAATATTGTATAGTTCCTACATTTATATGTTTTTAAATCCTCAAACATTTTAGCTCATTCCCTCGCAGCTTGGACCTCCTTTTCTTATCGTATTTGTCAAATTATTGATTGTCCTAAAAGTAAGCTCTCAGATTCTGATACCATGTTAAATTACCAATTGTCTTAAAAATTTAAGCTATTGAAATATAATAAATTTAATCATTTAATCACATACTTCTATGAGCGGAACTAGGAGGGCTGGGGGATCATAGCACCCCTGACTTTTCAAAATTCCATCTAACATTGCTACTAAAACCAGAGATTATCTTGAATTACCTGCAAATACATTTCTGCCCGCTCCCCCCCCCCCCCCCCAATAAAAAAAAGTCTAATAACTCCTCTTAAAATTCGTTTGGGCTTGCAACCGAACTGGTTTATTTATTTATTTAAATGATACAGATAACTCAAGAAAATAGCTCATTCATTGCCAATAACCCCTCCAAATAGAGATTAACAATTTTAACAAATTCCATATCAGCATCATTATCAACTAAAAAAAATAAAATCCTTCGTAAATAAGGACTCCTATAAAAAATAAAAAATAAAACTTTAATATCTATGGTATGATGAAAAACCCAGATCTAGTTAGAAAAAAAAAAAAAAATCCCTTGTGCCTCAACTAGACGACTGGTGCTGACTCCCTCCATGTCAATTTGTAGTCCTCTCTCTCTCTCTCTCTCTCTCTCTCTCTCATGTTTGAGTTTAACATGTCGTGTGAACTGCATAAAACACTAAAACAGGATAGGTTTAAGCACAAAATTAGTGTTTTCTAGTAAATGTTTTGACTTTGGGCTGTTCTGTATTTGCTAATATTATATTATATTGTTTCTAGTTTTGGTTATTAGTGCTCTACTGTTTTGGTTAAGAAAAATTAATTAAATCCCCCTCAAAAAAATAAAAAAAAAATTAAATAAACATTAAACAGTGCTCTTTGTTTTGTAGACTAAAGTCTTGCATATGTTTTGTAACTAAGTATGTGTTTTGTATATTTTAGAGCTTGTACTTTTGTTTTATATTTAGTTTTGAATCTTCATCACAAGGGTTTTATTTTCTATAATATGTTTTGTTTATTTGATAATAAGGTTTTGAGTAATTATATTAATTTATTGTTAAATATAATTTTTTTTTAATAAATGTGGAAGAAGTGAGGTTAGCTTGAAACTTCGGCCGTCCTGAAGATAATTCCCGACTCTACCACTGCATTCCTAAACAGTCATGACGTCATCCCCATCTCCACTCTTCCTACTTTGGTTTCACAGGCCGGGTTAGGCCCAAGTCTTTCTCTTAATAAACTCGTATTATTCAAGGAAATTGTTTCACGATAGTGACCTTTAAGTCAAAGACTTTTGGCCTTTCCGGAGGTATAAAGAAAAAAAAAAAAAAAATCGCCTCAATATAAGTCTAAAATGTTTTACACTTGTACTCACTTTAATGGTTGCCTCTATCTTTTCAGATGTGTTACGGTCTTCTAGGGGCAACAAATAATCAGTCACATCAGGGCCACCAGTTTACCTTTTACCAGATTGCTATCATTGAAATTGTAGCAAAGCTTTTTTCTGTTCTTTTCTTTTTTTTGGGGCAACTGAAATTAACAGATGTATAGGCTAAAATGAGAGCAATCATTGTATAATTTTAATATTTTTTGTAACCTACCGTCGGTGATGGATTCAAAATATAAAGCTATATATTGTAATAGACTTGTAAACTTTTATTTTTAATTTTAAATAATGGTTTACCAAAAAAAAAAAAAAACTTTTTGAAAGGTATGGAGGAAAATCATATTCATGCATAGTTTTTTGCTTAAGCATTATTATATTTTTTTTCCATTTAATTATTAAACTGATCTGCTATTGTTGTAACAACAACTTAGGCTTCTAGCTTAACTGGTACCTTTTAGACCTTTTCTAAAAAAAAAATACTAAAAGTGCAAAAACTTGAACCACACATTTTGACGAAGCTGCAGCAACTCTGAATTTATTTACATGGAGCTATTAAAGAAAATGCAATGCAATTGGTGGTTAATGTGCTAATGGATAATTCCAAACTTCTTCATTTTTAATCAGCATTTTGCAATCAATGATGCTTTTTTACATTTCGTACTAATTGTTTGATAAGGTTCTTTAGTTTTAAACACCCCCCAAGAAAGAAGTTTAAAGCATGTAGCATTAGATTATATCATAACTACTCATCTTTATTAAGGAGAAATTAAATGAATTATTCATAGCATAAGTTGTCAAAAAAGAAAGAATGAAAAACGTAGAATTTTAGCTAAGTACAACCCAAGTAGAGAAGCTTTAGATTGAGACACTATTGGGAATTCCCTTGCCAGTAGGTCCACCTTCACTAGTGGGATAGAGCAAAGTATATGGCACTTTCACTGGTCCAACTCGGTTTTTCCACTTCTCATCATTGTTCATTGTCACAATTCTGTCCTCAATTTCAGCCAGCTTCTTTCCAAATCTGTCAAAGGCTTCTAATGGCTTTGTGTCGAAGGTCCATTCTCGAGTATCTCTCTGCCCAAGATAGACCTCATCCGTAGAATGCCTTGACAAGATTTCTATAAGGGAAACACCAAGCAGTGTCTGCAGCTGGGCAGTGATTGTTTTCAAGTAAACATTATCAGGGTCTGACTTGAGTTCATCATATTCAGGAGTGCCTTCTTCAGGCATGAATCTTCGGCTAAGTGTTGGACGGTTAGGGAGGTAGCCTGCATAAGGGTACTGTCCAAAGTTAACCGCTGCATGGAGTGCAGAAGCAATCCATATAATGAGAGTGCATGTTTCAACAAGCTCTTCCCGTCTCTGCATTGTAGGCCACCAGGGCTCATCTTTCTTGTCACCATGGCCCTGCTCTCTGAGTTCCTTCCACCAGGATTGGAGTTCAGCATCTTTCTGAACTACGCTATCAGTCTCGTAGTAGAAGGAACAATAGTCTTTAACCCATGAGTTAATTGCTGACCAGATTTCAAGGCCATCAACAGCATATGGATAGTCCTCAATCACTAAGCGGAGACCGTGTGGTGAATTTGGATCCTTAACCGCCATTCCTCTGAATTCAGCAAAAGAAGTAGCATGTCATTTGAAAAAAGATCATAACAACGAATGTTTTCATTTTATTTGTACTAGTTTAGGCCTTTACAACAATAAGATAACCAAAATTTGAAGTCTAAATTTTGCCTCAACCTTCTTTAAACATTATGCATTTGTGGAGTGTCATTTAGCCATTTTCAAGAACCTTTTATGTGTTATTTTGCCTCAATTTTAAGTCACTTCTAATGCCAGATACCTCATACGCCATGAATATGTCATTATGTTCTAGAGTGTCAGATTTACCTCTTGAGGAGGTCTGCAGGAAGTGCTTGCTCAGGAAAAACCCAGTCCTTATAAACTACTGATGACATCTCCATGGAATACTTTGCTGGAAAAACTGTTGCCTCCAGAATTCCGCCACCATTAATGAGGATCTGCCGAGCGAATGCATTTATATTCATGGTGTCACGGAAATGAGGTTGCAAAAGCTTGTAAATTGGATGGAGAACACTCAGCTGTCTGTTTGTTGCTATCACAAATGGCTCAATCACCGCATGGGTATTTAACCTGTTACCAATACAAAAGGCATTTAAAAACTCATTTTATAATATAGACAAGTATCATTTCCTAGGCTTTCGTTGACAGAGGTATACCAATGGCTAATTAGCTGATGGTAGCCAGAGTCATTAACAGCAACATAAGCTTTTGCCAGTTGCCAAATGGAACCTTCAATGCCTTGTTCAGCTGGTGTGAACACTTTGCTAATAGCACCATATTGGTCTCCTTCAGGATGAGGCAGGCTCAATTCAATCACGAGTGGCTTCAATGCCCCATCATTTTTCAAGAAAAGGAGTGTCCTGCTGGCGTAAGTCTTTGTGGTTGTTGAGTTTATCCTCCTCAAATAAGGCAAGATAGCATCGTGGTGATCCAATATGAATAACTTGTTCTTCTCAAGTGCCTATGGCCAAATTCATGTTCATTATTATTAGTTCTAGCTAATTAGAGTATAGCAGCTAACTACAATTGCAAAATAACTGCAAACTAGTTCACCCAAAATTCTTATGTGGAATAAGTGAACCAAGGAACATTACCTCCTCGATGGTGAGCCCATCTAGGCTATTTTCTATGTGTTCTCTGGTAATTGTACTGTTTTGATCTCCATACACTTTAGGATCTAGCTTGCTTGTGGGAGGGAATTCCTGCAATAATTTAGAATGAATCATGATTAACAATGAAAAACTATAATCCTCCATTTGGAAGTTGAGAAGATGGAGGAAAAGAAAAATAAATATGGCATCCAGATTAAAGAATCTAAAACATATGGAAGCTGAAAAATACTTTGAGGCGGCTAATGTCGACAGGGTTTACTCCCGCAAGCATCTCTCTGGCAAATTCTTCATCAGTCCTCCATGCAGACCTATCTTCTGCTCCAAGTCAATGAAACACAACAATTCAAATTAAAGTAAATAGAATTTGAAGAATAATACATCTGCAAGCTTTTGAATCTGTCACCAAAAAATGGCTGTGCCATGGAAAAAGGTTATTATACCTTTAATTACTTGGGGCATTGGGTATTTGAGGAGTCCTTCACCATCGGTTGGGAAAACTTCCTTGAGCATCTCCGCAGGGATGTTGTCTCTAATATCTTTAAGCAGACCGTCGGGCAACTTAATTCCTCCTTCATAGAGTTTAAGTACATCTTTGAAACTATCAAACTCACTTGGAGTGCTGTCAAATAGAGATTCTAGCTCAGGTTTCAGGAATTGGCCTACGGATTTCAGTGCATAAGCAAGGAAGTCTGACAGCTTCAAGTGACCAAATCGTTCATCTCTTGGAACATAAATGTTTAAGCTCATAAGAAGCTCCAGCCTGCTCTCAGTATTAGGATCTGTTACAATTATAACAGGGAAGTCTTAATGACAATGATGATAATAGCAATAGACACCAAAATCATGCTAACTTTTACAGTGAAAAAAGTACAGATTCTGATTATTATCAAGAATTCATTAATAAATCTAATTCTCAAATTATTCATGATACTAGAAACTTCAACTGATTACAGCATTATTCGTCATATTAACTGTCATTGCTAGTACCTACACAAATTCTAACTATAGAACAAGTGACTGAAAATTGAATTGAAATGTCTAACCTGTCTTCGTTGGTGGTCGTCCAGTTCTTCCCCTACGTGGGTAAGGGTACTCACTAGAACCTCCAAGAACTGGGCGGGCATATTTAGCATTTTTATCTGGATCGCCCAAATCATTGTAGTAAGCATAGTCATACACCCTTTCCCATTCCTGAAGCTCTCCTTTTCCATCTCCTCTCAGGTTCACTAGCTCGTTTTCTCGGTACTTTAGCAGTGGCACTGGTGTATCACTTGGAAGATATGTCTGCAAAAATATAATTGAATCAAATTGTTACTTTAGGATGTAGTTCACAGTCGAAACACCTAGCTTATACCAATTTAGACGTTTCGGGGTAAGTTTAAAGTATTAGGAAGAACAACTTTTAGATGGACTTCTCCATGACCCTCCATGCAAATCAACTTTTTATGCAAGTTCATATCATATTTCAGCTGGCGGCTTCAAGTGCTTTAGCTATTTTATGCTTTCATCTGCAAGGGCTATTTTAGATATATGGAAATCCATAGAAGAAATTTCATCTAGCTTGCATCGGCTACAATAACTAAACAAGGGTGTTTTTCAATCAATTTGTAGGAGGTTTCTCTTCAAACTACTAGAGTTCGTGCTAAACTTGAATTTGACACTATTTCTTTTCCTGTGGTTTTAATTAGAACATTTCAAAACTTTGGAACTTCATGATCACCACAGAAATCCTCATATAATTTATTACCTTGTTGGAGAAGAAAACACGGTGCTTTCCATATTTGTCTGCAGGATAAACCCATGAATTGCAAACAAAATGGACTCGGCCTTGACCTGGAACATCTTCAAGCGTAAGACTTTTAAGATAGAACTCACTGTGATGGTTGTTTTTTATTAAAAATGCTCCTGGAACTCCTATTTCATTGTCCCAGTCAAAGGTAACCTTGAATGCAGACTCCCCCGCTACTAAGGGGGTGATTGTGGTTATCCAGTTTTCCAAATATGCTGGCCTTCCAAGTTTCCCTTGCAACCCATTTGCTACAAAAATACATCAAACACAAAAGTACATCAATTACAATTTTTAGTGTGCTCCAATTTTGTCCAAACATGGTAATGACTAATTACACTATAGAAAGTGAAGCACACTATATTTGTTATCAACTTTAAGATTTACCAACCAATTTAACTGTGCTCAAGCTTTATGAGTTAGTGTAGCTTTTCTAAAAGTCCAGGCAAGGCCACTTTGTGAAATTGTTAATTTGTGAGTGAGCCTTACTGTCTTAAGTCCTGACAACCATCCTATGTAACAATTTGCCATGACAAAAAAGTTGATGATGAAAAATCATAAACATGTTTTTAAAATTTTCATTAAGCCACTAGGTTTCTAAATACTGATTATGGATCCATTAAACATAATATTACTGATATATTTTCATTTTTAGGAAGAGGAAAAAAAAAAAAACCTGGATATTGGCTGCTTCAAAAAAAGGTATAGTCATAAGAACTAAAGAAACCCCACTTGCATTTTATTTAATATTGAGTTTAGGTAATAGATGGTTTAAAGAAAAGGTCAACATTTTGTCTGTCATCATCACTTAACAACATAATCACTAATATAGAATGTAACACACAAATGAATTGGGTTAGTTGAAACTTGATAGTCATGATGTAAAACCATTTTCATGTGCCGAACAAGTTATGACCTATTGGACTAGAATGGCAGTTTTATTATGTTATAGCCGTCATCCATGAGTTTAAAAAATCATACAAGGTTTGTATCTCTTACAAATCCTATTCATTGGACATTGACTATTAAAACCAGACAAAGACATAGATCACATATATCTTGTGAATTTTGACATCATGGTTGGTGTCTTGATCTTTGTTTAAAGTCCTGCCTTCAAGTTTTTATTTTCTTTCTAACTCAAAGGTTAGAAAAGTCTTACCATCTTCATCATAGCATCTCTAAAAAGTTAAAGCTTTTTTCTTTTAAACTATCAAATCAAAATAGAAAAATAATTATAAAAATGTTTCAACTAATTTAATGGTAATATTGGTATACAATTATCTTCTTCTTCTTCTTCTTCTTCTTCTTTTTTTTTTTTTATATATATATTTTTTTATAATACTAGAAAACCAATAGTTTTAAGTCTTATAATTCTGCATTGTAATAATAATGTCATAAATGGGTTATGAGGTGGATTCATCAAATGAATGGACCAAATTTTATGATTTTGTCCACTTGCATTTTTTGTTTTGTAATATGAATAGGTCCACATGCATTGTACATATGGGCCAACCATCTCAATTATGGGCTTCCATCAATCTTACTAAAGATAGAGGATTAGGTGAGCTCAAAAGTACTTCTAGATCACTTCTCCGTACAAAATAACAATAAAAAACAGCCCCTTGACTGGAAGAATTGATCCTTTAGACTAGTTGTTGAGTATAGTATATAAATAGTACCTGTGCCAATTACAAATGTGGGATATCTAATAATTCTTCACCGCATCTTAATTCGTATTCAAGAATGTTAAATATATATATAATATAAACAATTCAAATAAAACAAATAAAATAATTAAGATACATTGGCTTAAAACTATTTCTAGTCTAGAAATTTAGAACTACTACAAATCAACTCAATACAAAAAGCAGCCCTCTGATCTGACTGGAAGAATTGTTTGTTTGGACTTATTGTTGAGTATGGTATAGTGCTTGTGACAATCACGATGGCCTTTTTTTTGTCTGAATAACAAACGTGGCTAATAAGTCTTTAGCACATTTTTCGTTCTCACTCAAGAAAATATACATGGGTTATGTTAATAAATCAATTTTAAAAAGTTTTGACATCAGACAAATAAAAAAAAAATCAAAACAATTACTTTTTTCATAAAAAGTTTTTAAATATACTTCCAAAACCAATGAACTTAGTGCATCCGTTAATATATATATATATATATAGGATAAAGTTTAACTATAAAATTAGTTGTAGTTTTAAACTACAACCTTACTCAATAAAATAAACATTACTGTATATTTTGAAAATCTAATCATTGAATTGCATGTTCTTTATATTCTTAATACACACGTCAAATTTTGTATCAATAGGATATTATTTACTATATGATCTATAAGTTTATATTTAATGCATAATTTTATACTACAAAACTTACAATTTAAACAATTTATTAATGACATAACTATTGATCTTTAATTTTCTTGAAATTTTGCAAGTATGAAAAATATAAAAAGAAAATGTCAACCAATAGTGTATTTGTCAAAATTTACTTCCAATAAAAAGATATTGAATAAAGTTGTAGTTTCAAGCTGCAACTAATTTTACAACTAAACTTTTTATATATATATATATATATATATATATAATTTAAACAAAACAAATATCGAAATGGATAATTTTCAGCCCTATTCTTGATGGCCTTTGACCACTGTGGTACATGGATATACATTACATGATTCCCATTTCCGTGCTAAATAATGAGTTAAAGAAAAGAAAATGAGAAAGTGGTAATGATGATAATCACACAGATAGATTTTTTTCAACAAGTTGATGATGATGCTCATGGAAAAGGTAAAAAGTGATAGAACCTTGATCTATAACCACCCAATCAAGATTAGTGTCAATTTATTGAGAGCCAGTAATGATAAAGTCATGGCTGGAAAACTTGGGTCTTTTCTAGTTGGCTTAAGTCTTCTCCTTAACCGTGTTAAACAAAAAAGAGTATCTAGTGGCAAACGAAAAAATAAAAAGCAAAAAGCAAGACCAAGACCAAGACCAAGAACAAGAACTGAAAAAGAAAACCAAAATCACAAACCAATCTGGAAATAACTCGCATATCTCCATATAGGAGTAAAGGCCAGAAATTCAAGAATAACATGGTTTTGGGTTGTTTCCATTGTTTCTTTTAATAACATGGTCACCATTAGAAGACTAGTAGCTTAAACAACAAGAATATATATCATGAAGAAAAGAAAGAAAGACCCGAAAGTAGTACCGGTTATGAACAATATGGAGAAAAGAAGAACTAACCAGGGTCACCATTAACAGCACTTATGAGCTGAAAAGAAACCTTTTGGCCTAAAAACTCATGGACTCGATCAAGAACGGAAGCATTGAAGTCATTGAAGTCCAAAACATTCTTTTTCATCAACACCACTGTCCCTTCAACCTTCTTGTTCCCACTTTCATCATCGCCAGTTATCTTGTTGATGATGTTCTGAAGCATCTCTAACTGTTTCAAGCACTAAGCAAAAAATATGATAAAGAAAGTTTAGTTTTTTAGAGAGAAAAAAGTTTGTTGTTGGATGTAAGGAATGTGAAGAGAAGGGTTCCTTGTATTTATAGAGAGAAGATTAGAAAATGGCATTTACAAATGAAGCTTCGTTTTGTGCATGTGGGGTAGACGTTCCTCTTATTTTCTTGGTGTGAAAGTTGCTTTTTCTTTTCTTTTTTAATATTTATTAATTCATCTATAAAGAAAATTCTTGTTCAATTCTGTGGACGAACCTGTCAAAGGTCGTATGAGACACGTTCATAATCATTGGGATTGTTTTACATACTATAAATTGTATCATATATACAATAATGCAATTTTTTTTTCCTGCATTTTAAAGATAGGGAAAGATATATATAGTATATTGTAATAGTATTGGACCATTATTTAAAGCTCATGCAGTTTCAACTTTAGTGGGTAGTTTCCTTGAGTCAGTTTATCAAATTTGCATTTATTTTGCCTATTAATTAGTTGCGTAAGCCTGTGAAATTTGGATGGACTTAAGAAGAAGTTATCTATTAATTTTGTTAAAAAGTGATGAATTTGAAAAAAAATTAAAAATCAGAGAAATTTACCATTTTATTCTATCATTAATTTCCCATAACTTAAATAAGAAAAAAGTCATTGGCTACTGATACAAGGGGATAAAGACCTTTAATGGCCATTTCCAAGGGGATTATGTGGCCCTGTTGAAACCAAGTCTTTTTCCTTATAAGAAGAAAAGGAAAAAGAAAACAATAAATTAAATGTCTGCGATTCTGCCCTGGCTAAGGTACAATCTGTGCTTTAAAAAAAAAAATCAAATTATAATATTCTTCATCCAATAACTTTATGCTACTTATAAATTACTATTCTTTGGGACCTGTCATCCCTCAACATGTTCTTTATCAAAGTGGAAACGGAACTCTTTACTCTTGTCTATATAGCAGCTTTTAAAATTGGTTTAATATATCCAATTGGAATCTCTATCACTATGGCTTTCTCTTTAAAATTTGCATCTACATATCTGTGGTTTTGTTTGGTTTATGAGATATGAGGATTGAGGATTTGGTTTATTATCAAATTTAATTAATTATATAACCAATTAGCAAACCATATTACACATATCTTTTACAGGATATATCATTATCTTCTTAATATATAATATAGTTATTAGCCACACTATTCACAATCTTTACATTACAATTTTTCAGGTCCGAATTACTATTAAAAAAACCTTCCTATCTTTTTCTTAGGTATTGCATGTGTTGGAAGTACACGTTTTTTTTTTTCCTTTATTTATTAATATATAGTTGATGTGCCACCCATGCCATAATATAAGATTTGAGAAGCAGTCTAACATGGTGTGCATTGAGTTGTTAATTTCAAATATGGGTCAATATTGGACAGTTTTTGTACAGGAAAACCTCTTTTGACATGTGTGAGCTGAGCATGCATGTATGGGCATGTGGTTCATTCATTCATGAAAGAAATAAAAGATATACTGTTTGATCTTGAAACTAAATTTAGAAATAAAATTACTTTTTACTTTACGGTATATAGTATAATTTTTTTTTGAAGGAAATTTTCTAGTATAATTAATACTCTTCTCTATATATGTTACTATTATAATTCAAGTACGGTTTAGCATCGTTTGGCATTAGTACTTTTTTTTTTTTCTTTTTTGACAAAAAGTTTGGCATTTGCCCTAATTGCATTTATTTTAAGCATTTAAGTATACGCCTTTACAATTATGTATTGGTTAGCTACGTATTTTGAGCGAATGGACAATACTTTTGCCTTTTTTGTTGGCCCAACTCATTTAAATGCTAAGGAAATTAAAACCGACCCATCTAAAATGGACAAAAATTAGCTACAAATTAATTTGGTTGTAGCTTAAAATTGCAACTAACAATAAAATGATGACGTATGTTCTTTTACTAAACCATGTTTAAGTGATTCTGTACAATCATTTTAAGTAAGTTACATAATAGTGGTACATTCTGTCATCTTATTATTGGTTGTAGCCTTAACCTAAGGCTACAACCACATTTGTAGCCAAATTCTATACATCTAAATTTTTTTTTTTTTTAGAATCAAGTTTGCATAGCTTTAATTTCATATCTAGAAAATCAAATACAAAATCATTGGGAATATTATCTAGAGGAACCTCTTCCAAAAATTCTTCCTCCCTCTTGTATTTTTGTTATAAAAAAATGGACATAAATTTCAGTAATATGCCCCCTAGATTTTTATTAAAATCATGTAATGCATTTATATAGTTAACTAATGCATTTTTTTATTCCCTCTAATTACTCTTATATCATACATAGTTTATTCAATTAAAGTGTATTTGATGTATACCTAATTATATTTTATTTTTATTAAATTGACTTGTATATTTTTAGACTTGTTATGACTTACTTTCTTTCCCATTAAAAAAAAAAAAAAAAACAGACTTACTTTCTTCTTCTTCTTTTTTTGCAAAATTGTAAAAGACTTATTTGATATATATTTTAATTTACATAAGAAAATATCATATGTTAAATCAAAATTACAAACATTCTATATATAAGCAATAAAATATATATATATATATATATGTGTGTGTGTATTATATTCTTCGGATTTAATTTTTTTATATATTTTTTCTCACAAAAAAAAATTATATATTTAACTTGGCTCCTCCTAAAAATAATTTCTAGTTTTGCCATTAGCGTCTACAAAAACGTTACCCTACTTACGTACATGATAGAAAGAGTAGTATTTTAGACGGCCAATAATGAATTTTGTGTCTTGGAGGATGTGGCCAAAAGCAGAGAAGGATACTTCCTCATTTTGAAGGGATTTTATTACAATCTCATTGCTACTAAAACCAGAGATTATCTTGAATTACCTGCAAATACACTTCTGCCCCCTCCCCCCCACAAAAAAAAAAAAGTCTAATAACTCCTCTTAAAATTCGTTTAGGCCTGCAACCGAACTGGTTTATTTATTTATTTAAATGATACAAATAACTCAAGAAAATAGCCCATTCATTACCAATAACCCCTCCAAATAGAGATTAACAATTTTAACAAATTCCATATCAGCATCATTATCAACTAAAAAAACTAAAATCCTTCGTAAATAAGGACTCCTATAAAAAATAAAATAAAAAACTTTAATATCTATGGTATGATGAAAAACCCAGATCTAATTAGAAAAAAAAAAAAAAAAACCCTTGCGCCTCAACTAGACGACTGGTGCTGACTCCCTCCATGTCAATTTGTAGTCCTCTCTCTCTCTCTCTCATGTTTGAGTTTAACATGTCCTGTGAACTGCATAAAACACTAAAACAGGATAGGTTTAAGCACAAAATTAGTGTTTTCTAGTAAATGTTTTGACTTTGGATTGTTCTGTATTTGCTAATATTATATTATATTGTTTCTAGTTTTAGTTATTAGTGCTCTACTGTTTTGGTTAAGAAAAATAAATTAAATCCCGCTCAAAAAAAAAAAAAATTAAATAAACATTAAATAGTGCTCTCTGTTTTGTAGACTAAAGTCTTGCATATGTTTTGTAACTAGGTATGTGTTTTGCATATGTTTTGTAACTAGGTATGTGTTTTGTATATTTTAGAGCTTGTACTTTTGTTTTATATTTAGTTTTGAATCTTCATCACAAGGGTTTTATTTTCTATAATATTTTTTGTTTATTTGATAATAAGGTTTTGAGTAATTATATTAATTTATTGTTAAATATAATTTTTTTTTTTAATAAATGTGGAAGAAGTGAGGTTAGCTTGAAACTTCGGCCATCCTGAAGATAATTCCCGACTCTGCCATTGCATTCCTAAACAGTCATGACATCATCCCCATCTCCACTCTTCCTAGTTTGGTTTCACAGGCCGGGTTAGGCCCAAGTCTTTCTCTTAATAAAATCGTATTATTCAAGGAAATTGTTTCCTGATAGTGACCTTTAAGTCAAAGACTTTTGGCCTTTCCGGAGGTATAAAGAAAAAAAAAATCACCTCAATATAAGTCTAAAATGTTTTACACTTGTTCTCACTTTAATGGTCGCCTCTACCTTTTCAGACGTGTTACGGTCTTCTGGGGGAAACAAATAATCAGTCACATCAGGGCCACCAGTTCACCTTTTACCAGATTGCTATCATTGAAATCGTAGCAAAGCTTTTTTTTTTTTTTGGGGCAACCGAAATTGTAACAAACCAATGCGCTGATGTATAGGCTAAAATGAGAGCAATCATTGTATAATTTTAATATTTTTTGTAACCTACCGTCGGTGATGGATTCAAAATATAAAGCTATATATTGTAATAGACTTGTAAACTTTTATTTTTAATTTTAAATAATGGTTTACCAAAAAAAAAAAAAAACTTTTTGAAAGGTATGGAGGAAAATCATATTCATGCATAGTTTTTTGCTTAAGCATTATTATATTTTTTTTCCATTTAATTATTAAACTGATCTGCTATTGTTGTAACAACAACTTAGGCTTCTAGCTTAACTGGTACCTTTTAGACCTTTTCTAAAAAAAAAATACTAAAAGTGCAAAAACTTGAACCACACATTTTGACGAAGCTGCAGCAACTCTGAATTTATTTACATGGAGCTATTAAAGAAAATGCAATGCAATTGGTGGTTAATGTGCTAATGGATAATTCCAAACTTCTTCATTTTTAATCAGCATTTTGCAATCAATGATGCTTTTTTACATTTCGTACTAATTGTTTGATAAGGTTCTTTAGTTTTAAACACCCCCCAAGAAAGAAGTTTAAAGCATGTAGCATTAGATTATATCATAACTACTCATCTTTATTAAGGAGAAATTAAATGAATTATTCATAGCATAAGTTGTCAAAAAAGAAAGAATGAAAAACGTAGAATTTTAGCTAAGTACAACCCAAGTAGAGAAGCTTTAGATTGAGACACTATTGGGAATTCCCTTGCCAGTAGGTCCACCTTCACTAGTGGGATAGAGCAAAGTATATGGCACTTTCACTGGTCCAACTCGGTTTTTCCACTTCTCATCATTGTTCATTGTCACAATTCTGTCCTCAATTTCAGCCAGCTTCTTTCCAAATCTGTCAAAGGCTTCTAATGGCTTTGTGTCGAAGGTCCATTCTCGAGTATCTCTCTGCCCAAGATAGACCTCATCCGTAGAATGCCTTGACAAGATTTCTATAAGGGAAACACCAAGCAGTGTCTGCAGCTGGGCAGTGATTGTTTTCAAGTAAACATTATCAGGGTCTGACTTGAGTTCATCATATTCAGGAGTGCCTTCTTCAGGCATGAATCTTCGGCTAAGTGTTGGACGGTTAGGGAGGTAGCCTGCATAAGGGTACTGTCCAAAGTTAACCGCTGCATGGAGTGCAGAAGCAATCCATATAATGAGAGTGCATGTTTCAACAAGCTCTTCGCGTGTCTGCATTTTAGGCCACCAGGGCTCATCTTTCTTGTCACCATGGCCCTGCTCTCTGAGTTCCTTCCACCAGGATTGGAGTTCAGCATCTTTCTGAACTACGCTATCAGTCTCGTAGTAGAAGGAACAATAGTCTTTAACCCATGAGTTAATTGCTGACCAGATTTCAAGGCCATCAACAGCATATGGATAGTCCTCAATCACTAAGCGGAGACCATGTGGCGAATTTGGATCCTTAACAGCCATTCCTCTGAAATCAGCAAAAGAAGTAGCATGTCATTTGAAAAAAGATCATAACAACGAATGTTTTCATTTTATTTGTACTACTAGTTTAGGCCTTTACAACTATAAGATAACCAAATTTTGATGTCTAAATTGTGCCTCAAACTTCTTTAAACAACATGCATTTCTGGAGTGTCATTTAGCCATTTTCAAGAACCTTTTATGTGTTATTTTGCCTCAATTTTAAGTTACTTCTAATGCGAGATACCTCATACGCCATGAGTATGTCATTATGTTCTAGAGTGACAGATTTACCTCTTGAGGAGGTCTGCAGGAAGTGCTTGCTCAGGAAACACCCAGTCCTTATAAACTACTGATGACATCTCCATGGAATACTTTGCTGGAAAAACTGTTGCCTCCAGAATTCCGCCACCATTAATGAGGATCTGCCGAGCGAATGCATTTATATTCATGGTGTCACGGAAATGAGGTTGCAAAAGCTTGTAAATTGGATGGAGAACACTCAGCTGTCTGTTTGTTGCTATCACAAATGGCTCAATCACCGCATGGGTATTTAACCTGTTACCAATACAGAAGGCATTTAAAAACTCATTTTATAATATAGACAAGTATCATTTCCTAGGCTTTCGTTGACAGAGGTATACCAATGGCTAATTAGCTGATGGTAGCCAGAGTCATTAATAGCAACATAAGCTTTTGCCAGTTGCCAAATGGAACCTTCAATGCCTTGTTCAGCTGGTGTGTACACTTTGCTAATAGCACCATATTGGTCTCCTTCAGGATGAGGCAGGCTTAACTCAATCACGAGTGGCTTCAATGCCCCATCATTTTTCAAGAAAAGGAGTGTCCTGCTGGCGTAAGTCTTTGTGGTTGTTGAGTTTATCCTCCTCAAATAAGGCAAGATAGCATCGTGGTGATCCAATATGAATAACTTGTTCTTCTCAAGTGCCTATGGCCAAATTCATGTTCATTATTATTAGTTCAAGCTAATAAAAGTAAAGCAGCTAACTACAATTGCAAAATAACTGCAAACTAGTTCACCCAAAATTCTTATGTGGAATAAGTGAACCAAGGAACATTACCTCCTCGATGGTGAGCCCATCTAGGTTATTTTCTATGTGTTCTCTGGTAATTGTACTGTTTTGATCTCCATACACTTTAGGATCTAGCTTGCTTTTGGGAGGGAATTCCTGCAATAATTTAGAATGAATCATGATTAACGATGAAAAACTATAATCCTCCATTTGGAAGTTGAGAAGATGGAGGAAAAGAAAAATAAATATGGCATCCAGATTAAAGAATCTAACATATGGAAGCTGAAAAATACTTTGAGGCGGCTAATGTCGACAGGGTTTACTCCCGCAAGCATCTCTCTGGCAAATTCTTCATCAGTCCTCCATGCAGACCTATCTTCTGCTCCAAGTCAATGAAACACAACAATTCAAATTAAAGTAAATAGAATTTGAAGAATAATACATCTGCAAGCTTTTGAATCTGTCACCAAAAAATGGCTGTGCCATGGAAAAAGTTATTATACCTTTAATCACTTGGGGCATTGGGTATTTGAGGAGTCCTTCACCATCGGTTGGGAAAACTTCCTTGAGCATCTCCGCAGGGATGTTGTCTCTAATATCTTTAAGCAGACCGTCGGGCAACTTAATTCCACCTTCATAGAGTTTAAGTACATCTTTGAAACTATCAAACTCACTTGGAGTGCTGTCAAATAGAGATTCCAGCTCAGGTTTCAGGAATTGGCCTACGGATTTCAGTGCATAAGCAAGGAAGTCTGACAGCTTCAAGTGACCAAATCGTTCATCTCTTGGAACATAAATGTTTAAGCTCATAAGAAGCTCCAGCCTGCTCTCAGTGTTAGGATCTGTTACAATTATAACAGAGAAATCTTAATGACAATGATGATAATAGCAATAGACACCAAAATCATGCTAACTTTTACAGTGAAAAAAGTACAGATTCTGATTATTATCAAGAATTCATTAATAAATCTAATTCTCAAATTATTCATGATACTAGAAACTTCAACTGATTACAGCATTATTCGTCATATTAACTGTCATTGCTAGTACCTACACAAATTCTAACTATAGAACAAGTGACTGAAAATTGAATTGAAATGTCTAACCTGTCTTCGTTGGTGGTCGTCCAGTTCTTCCCCTACGTGGGTAAGGGTACTCACTAGAACCTCCAAGAACTGGGCGGGCATATTTAGCATTTTTATCTGGATCGCCCAAATCATTGTAGTAAGCATAGTCATACACCCTTTCCCATTCCTGAAGCTCTCCTTTTCCATCTCCTCTCAGGTTCACTAGCTCGTTTTCTCGGTACTTTAGCAGTGGCACTGGTGTATCACTTGGAAGATATGTCTGCAAAAACATAATTGAATCAAATTGTTACTTTAGGATGTAGTTCACAGTCGAAACACCTAGCTTATACCAATTTAGACATTTCGGGGTAAGTTTAAAGTATTAGGAAGAACAACTTTTAGATGGACGTCTCCATGACCCTCTATGCAAATCAACTTTTTATGCAAGTTCATATCATATTTCAGCTGGCAGCTTCAAGTGATTTAGCTATTTTATGCTTTCATCTGCAAGGGCTATTTTAGATATATGGAAATCCATAGAAGAAATTTCATCTAGCTTGCATCGGCTACAATAACTAAACAAGGGTGTTTTTCAATCAATTTGTAGGAGGTTTCTCTTCAAACTACTAGAGTTCGTGCTAAACTTGAATTTGACACTATTTCTTTTCCTGTGGTTTTAATTAGAACATTTCATAACTTTGGAACTTCATGATCACCACAGAAATCCTCATATAATTTATTACCTTGTTGGAGAAGAAAACACGGTCCTTTCCATATTTGTCTGCAGGATAAACCCATGAATTGCAAACAAAATGGACTCGGCCTTGACCTGGAACATCTTCAAGCGTAAGACTTTTAAGATAGAACTCACTGTGATGGTTGTTTTTTATTAAAAATGCTCCTGGAACTCCTATTTCATTGTCCCAGTCAAAGGTAACCTTGAATGCAGACTCCCCTGCTAATAAGGGGGTGATTGTGGTTATCCAGTTTTCCAAATATGCTGGCCTTCCAAGTTTCCCTTGCAACCCATTTGCTACAAAAATACATCAAACACAAAAGTACATCAATTACAATTTTTAGTGCGCTCCAATTTTTTCCAAACATGATAATGACTAATTACACTATGGAAAGTGAAACAAACTATATGTCATCAACATTAATATTTACCAAACCATTTAACTGAGCTCAGGCTTGATGAGTTAGTGTAGCTTTTCTAAAAGTCCAGGCAAGGCCACTTTGTGAAATTGTGAATTTGTGAGTGAGCCTTATTGTCTTAAGTCCTGACAACCATCCTATGTAACAATTTGCCATGACCAAACAGTTGATGATGAAAAACCGTAAACATGTTTTTAAAATTTTCATTAAGTCACTAAAGAAATTACCTAGTTTGATCTCAATAAGGTTTCTAAATACTGATTATGGTTCCACTAAACATAATATTACTGATATTTTTACATTCTTAGGAAGAGGAAAAAGAAAAAAAAAAACTTGGATATTAGCTGCTTCAGAAAAAGGTATAGTCATAAGAAATAAAGAAACCCCACTTGCATTTTATTTAATATTGAGTTTAGGTAATAGATGGTTTAAAGAAAAGGTCAAATTTTTTCTGTTATCGTCACTTAATAACATAATCACTAATATAGAATATAACACAAATCGAAACTTGATAGTCATGAATGAAAAATCATTTTCATGTGCTGAACAAGTTATGACCTATTGGACTAGAATAGCAGTTTTATTATGTTATAGCCGACATCCGTGAGTTTAAGAAATGATACAAGGTTTGTATGTCTTACAAATCCTATTCTTTGGACATTGACTATTAAAACCAGACAAAGACGTAGATCACATATATCTTGTGAATTGTAACATCATAGTTGGTGTCTTGATCTTTGTTTAAAGTCCTACCTTCAAGTTTTTATTTTCTTTCTAACTCAAATGTTAGAAAAGTCTTACCATCTTGATCATAGCATTTCTAAAAAATTAAAGCTTTTTTTCTTTTAAACTATCAAATCAATAGATAAATAATTATAAAATGTTCCAACTAATTTAATAATGGTAATATTAATATATAATTATCTTCTTCTTCTTTTTTTCTTTCTTTCTTTTTATAATACTAGGAAACCAATAGTTTTAAGTCTTATAATTCTGCATTGTAATAATAATGTCATAAATGGGTTATGAGGTGGATTCGCCAAATGAATAGAACAAATTTTATGATCTAGTCCACTAGCAATTTTTGTTTTTCTTTTTGTTTTGTAATGAATAGGTCCACATGCATTGTACATATGGGCCAATCATCTCAACTATGGGCTTCCATCAATCATAGTATATATAATATATAAACAACTCAAATTAAACAAATAAAATAATTGAGATACATTGTCTTAAAACTATTTCAAGTCTAGATATTAGAACTACAAATCAACTCAATACAAAAAGCCGCCCTCTGATCTGACTGGAAGAACTGTTCGTTTGGACTTATTGTTGAGAATAGTATAGTGCCTGTGACAATCACGATGGCCTTTTTTTGTCTGAATAACAAAGTGGTTAATAAGTCTTCAGCACATTTTTCGTTCTCATTCAAGAAAATATATATGGGTTATGTTAATAAATCATTTTTAAAAAGTTTTGACATCAGACAAATATTAAAAAAAAAATCAAAACAATTACTTTTTTCTTTTTTCATAAAAAATTTTAAATATACTTCCTAAATCAATGAACTTAGTGCATCCATTTATATAAATAAAAAGACAAAGTTTAACTATAAAATTAGTTGTAACTTAAAATTGTAATCTTACTCAATTAAATAAATATCATTGCATATTTTGAAAATCTAATTATTAAATTGCATATTCTTTATATTTTTAATACACATGTCAAATTTTTTGTCAATAAAATATTATTTACTATATGATCTATAAGTTTATATTTAATGCATAATTTTATACTACCAAAACTTATAATTTATGCAATTTATTGATGACATTTATTAATGTTTAATTTTCTTAAAATTTTGCAAGTATGGAGAATATAAAAAGAATATGTCATCCAATGTTGAATTTGTCAAAAAATTTCTCTAATAAAAAGATATTAAATAAAATTGTAGTTTAAGACTACAACTAATTTTATAACTAAACTTTATATATATATATATATATATAATTTAAACAAAACAAATATCGAAATGGATAATTTTCAGCCCTATTCTTGATGGCCTTTGACCACTGTGGTATATGGATATATATTACATGATTCCCACTTCCGTGCGAAATAATGAGTTAAAGAAAAGAAGATGAGAAAGTGGCAACGCTGATGGATTCTTATCCCGTGCAATACGGTAATATCTAGGGTAGATTAATGGCTTAAATCTTTGACACCTCACCATATAACAAAAAGACTATTTTACCCTTAAAAAATTTCCCCCGCCCACTATTTCAGTTTCGGCCCTAACTTTTCATAAACTCAAAATTTTTCTCTCTCTCTCTCTCGCTCCCCTGCGCAGCTGCCGCTCTCTGCCTCTCCTTCAACCCATTGTCACAGCAGGCCGGAACCAGTGAGTTCTATGAATCAAAATCATCACTTTTTTTAATAGTGATTATAGAGTTATTATTATAATTTTTGCATGTCACTGACATTATCTCCTATAGATCAAGACATTCAAAACAAAAACCCAACAAAAAAAGAAGCATGGTTTATTATCTCCTATAGGAACCTCAATCTTTTTTGCCCACCAAAAGAAGCTAGATCACAAAAAACAAACCGTTTTTTTCCTTTTCTTTTTTCTCAGTTTTTAAGAGTAACAAGAGCAAGAGCAAACCAATAATGTTTGATTTCTTAGAACGTCAGAATACTACTCAAGACACGAAAAGGACAAGACAAGGAGAGAAACTAATCACCTTTTTCCGTACAACAACAACCGGAAATTCAGTACAAATCCGAACTAAGAAAAAGAAGCAAAAGAGACCCAATATAAAAACAAGAAAAAACCCAGCAGAGCACACCACTAACTAGTCTTGAGAATATGGCAGAACCCTCAAACTGTAAGAAAAACAGTCAAACAAAATTGAAAGCAAAAACAGGGAGGTTGTTGAGATTGTGAAGAGTTGTAAAGGGCACTGGGCACTAGATAAGAGATCAGAAAACTCAGAATAAACCCACAAACAAAAAAAAACAATTTGGGGTCCAAGAAGCTTAAAACAATTCAAAGAACCAAATCAGACACATACTTATATAGAAACAAGATCATGAATTATTTATTAAAAGCAGAAGGATGATGATGAAACAATAATAAGATATATATATATATATATATATGAGAGAGAGAAAAAGAGTGAAAAAAGAGAATATACTTGTGGTGTTAGAGATAAGAAGAAAGGAAAGTGGCAGAGGCTGTTGCCTGTTGGGTCTAGGTGAATACTGAAAAAGCTTCCTTTTTTTTTTTTTAGTCTGCTTTCAAAGCCAGTGTATAATGTATATAATAAATTACTATGAATGACAGATTTTGATCATTTCTGGTACTGTGTGTATCTGTATCACTACTAACAGACAAAACCAACGCGGTTACAATAAAAAAAAAAAAAAAAATTAAAGAGAGAGGTTTGGCCTTGTACGGACTGGTACCGGGCTGCTGTAACGTGACAATAGATTGAAGGAGAGGCAGAGAGCGGCAGCTGCACAGGGGAGAGAGAGAAAAAAATTTTGAGTTTATGAAAAGTTAAGGGCTGAAACTGAAACAGTGGGCGGGTGATATTTTTTAAGTGTAAAATAGTCTTTTTGTTATTAGGTGAGGTGTCAAGATTTAAGCGATTAGATTAAATCTACGGGGTGTCAATTTATTGAGAGCCCGTAATGATAAAGTCATGGCTGGAAAACTTGGGTCTTTTCTTGTTGGCTTAAGTCTTCTCCTTAACCGTGTTAAACAAAAAAGAGTATCTAGTGGAAAACGAAAAAAAAAAAAAAAAAGCAAAAAGCAAGACCAAGACCAAGAACAAGAACTGAAAAAGAAAACCAAAATCACAAACCAATCTGGAAATAACTCGCATGTCTCCATATAGGAATAAAGGCCAGAAATTCAAGAATAACATGGTTTTGGGTTGTTTCCATTGTTTCTTATAATAACATGGTCACCATTAGAAGACTAGTAGCTAAAACAACAGGAAAATATATCATGAAGAAAAGAAAGAAAGACCCAAAAGTAGTACTGGTTATGAGCGATATGGAGAAAAGAAGAACTAACCAGGGTCACCATTAACAGCACTTATGAGCTGAAAAGAAACCTTTTGGCCTAACAACTCAAGGAAGCCATCAAGAACAGAGGCATTGAAATCATTGAAGTCCAAAACATTCTTTTTCATCAACACCACTGTCCCTTCAACCTTCTTGTTCCTACTTTCATCATCGCCAGTTATCTTGTTGATGATGTTCTGAAGCATCTCTAACTGTTTCAAGCACTAAGCAAAGAATATGATAAAGAAAGTTTAGTTTTTTGGAGAGAAAAAAGTTTGTTGTTGGATGTAAGGAATGTGAAGAGAAGGGGTCCTTGTATTTATAGAGACAAGATTAGAAAATGGCATTTACAATGAAGCTCCACTTTGTGCATATGCGGGGTATACGTTCCTCTTATTTTCTTGGTGTGAAAGTTGCTTTTTTTTTTTTTTTAATATTTATTAATTCATCTATGAAGAAAATTCTTGTTCAATTCTGGGGAGGAAACTGTCAAAGGCCGTATGGGACACGTTCATATTCCTTGGGATTGTTTTACATACTATAAAGTATATCATATATACAATAATGCAATTTTATTTCCTGCCTTTTAAAGATAGGGAAAGATATATTATATATATAGTATATTGTAATAGTATTGGACCATTATTTAAAGCTCATGAAGCTTCAACTTTAGTGGGTAGTTTCCTTGAGTCAGTCTATCAAATTTGCATTTATTTTGCCTATTAATTAGTAGCGTAAGTATGTGAAATTTGGATGGACTTAAGAAGAAGCTATCTATTTTTTTTTTTTAAAATGTGATGAACTTGAAAAAATTAACAATAGGAGAAATTAACCATTTTATTCTATCATTAATTTCCTGTAACTTAAATAAGAATTTTTTTTTTTTTTGCAATACTGCTGTTTAGCATTCTCCAAAGCAAATGGTTTTAAGTCTTTAAATTCTAAATTTTCCTTAAATTTGACATTAGCATTCCCCAATGCTAATGCTCTTATAAGCTATAAAAAAATAAAATAAAACAAAATAAAGGAAAAAGAAAACAATAAATTAAATGTCTGCAATTCTGCCCTGGCTAAGGTGCAATCTGTGCTTTTTTAAAAAAGAAAATTTTAAAAATCAAATTATAATATTCTTCATCCCATAACTTTATGCTACTTATAAATTACTATTCTTTGGGACCTGTCATCCCTCAAAATGTTCTTTATCAAAGTGGAAACGGAACTCTTTACTCTTGTCTATATAGCAGCTTTTAAAATTGGTTTGATATATCCAATTGGAATCTCTATCACTTTGGCTTTCTCTTTAAAATTTGCATCTACATATCTGTGGTTTTGTTTGGTTTATGAGATATGAGAATTGAGGATTTGGTTTATTATCAAATTTAATTAATTATATAACCAATTAGCAAACCATATTACACATATCTTTTACATGATATATCATTATCTTCTTAATATATAATATGGTTATTAGCCACGCTATTCACAATCTTTACATTACAATTTTTCAGGTTCCGAATTACTATTAAAAAAACCTTCCTATCTTTTTCTTAGGTATTGCATGTGTTGGAAGTACACGTTTTTTTTTTTTCCTTTATTTATTAATATATAGTTGATGTGCCACCCATACCATAATATAAGATTTGAGAAGCAGTCTAACATGGTGTGCATTGAGTTGTTAATTTCAAATATGGGTCAATATTGGACAGCTTTTGTACAGGAAAACCTCTTTTGACGTGTGTGAGTTGAGCATGCATGTATGGGCATGTGGTTCGTTCTTTCATGAAAGAAATTAAAGATATACTGTTTGATCTTGAAACTAAAAATAAAATTACTTTTTACTTTACGGTCTATAGTTTTTTTTTTTTTTTTTTGAGGAAATTTTCTAGTATAATTAATACTCTTCTCTATATATGTTACTATTATAATTCAAGTACGGTTTAGCATCGTCTGGCATTAGTCCTTTTTTTTTCTTTTTTGACAAAAAGTTTGGCATTTGCCCTAATTGCATTTATTTTAAGCATTTAGGTATACGCCTTTACAATTATGTATTGGTTAGCTACGTATTTTGAGCGAATGGACAATACTTTTGTCTTTTTTGTTGGCCCAACTAATTTAAATGCTAAGGAAATTAAAACTGACCCATCTAGAATGGACAAAGCTTAGCAACAAATTAATTTGGTTGTAGCTTAAAATTGCAACCAATAATAAAATGATGACATGTGTTCTTTTATTAAACCACGTTTAAGTGATTTTATACAATCATTTTAAGTAAGTCACATAATAATGGTACATTCTGTCATCTTATTGTTGGTTGTAACCTAAGGCTACAACCACATTTGTAGCCAAATTCTATACATCTAATTTTTTTTTTTTTTTTAGAATCAAGTTTGCATGGCTTTAATTTCATATCTAGAAAATCAAATACAAAATCATTGGGAATATTATCTAGAGGAACCTCTTCCAAAAATTCTTCCTCCCTCTTGTATTTTTGGTATAAAAAAAATGGACATAAATTTCAGTAATATGCCCCCTAGATTTTTATTAAAATCATGTAATGCATTTATATAGTTAACTAATGCATTTTTTATTCCCTCTAATTACTCTTATATCATACATAGTTTATTCAATTAAAGTGTATTTGATGTATACCTAATTATATTTTATTTTTATTAAATTGACTTGTATATTTTTAAACTTGTTATGACTTACTTTCTTTCCCATAAAAAAAAAAAAACAGACTTACTTTCTTCTTCTTCTTTTTTTTTTGCAAAATTGTAAAAGACTTATTTGATATATATTTTAATTTACATAAGAAAATATCATAGGTTAAATCAAAATTACAAACATTCCATGTATAAGCAATAAAAAATAATATATATATATATATATATATATGTGTGTGTGTGTGTTATATTCTTCAGATTTAATTTTTTTTTTTTATATATTTTTTTCTCACAAAAAAACAATTATATATTTAACTTGGCTCCTCCTAAAGATAATTTCTAGCTTTGCCATTAGCGTCTACAATAACGTTACCCTACTTACGTACATGATAGAAAGAGTAGTATTTTAGACAGCAAATAATGGATTTTGTGTCTTGGAGGATGTGGCCAAAAGCAGAGAAGGATATATACTTCCTCATTTTGAAGGGATTTTATTACAATCTCTACGTCACCTTCTAAGACCATGTTGTTAGGTTATGTAGAGTCTAATTTGTGTTTGATCCAAATTATAACTCGGCACAATATAAAACTTTTACATTTTTAATATGAGATTTTTTTAGATTTAATCTATGGAGCAAAGGCTTGGGCCGATAGGCCCATGCCAAGTATAAATACCATTGTGCATCCTTGCATGAGATATGTAGGGTTAGGATTTGTGGCCCAAGCCCAAAATTTATAGAGTATGGGTGAACGAGCTAGGTTAAGTATTGGATTGACAACAACGAATCACAACTTTCAAACACAAGCCAACATGAATTTACACGTAAAGCCTGAAAATCCGAAGAGTTATATTATTGTTTATCTGATGAACAAAGGTCTTAGGGTTACAATCAAGTTCTCTCTTTCTTTTTTGTTCTTTTTCCTCCTCCCTCTCGTTAGGAGCCTCATTCCTTTATATAGCCACCCTTCTCTTCATCTCCATCATCTACTTGTTCCTCATCCATGAGTTTGCTTGAGTACATGTCACGTCAAACATCTTCTTTTAGCTCTGTGTGAGTGGCGGTAGGTTAGGATGCACTGTTTAGGGGTCTTCTCCACATAAATGAAGCCAGAAAAGTTGTTGCAGAGTATTAAATAAGGTGGTAGCAGCTTTCCCTTTAGATATTTCTCCATCCTTATCGTTTTCCAGCATACTCAGAGCTTATCTTGATTAGGTGGAGTCCTCGAAAGGTCATTTTGGCCTTTTACACACTCAATTGATTTATAATATTTGCGTCAGAGGATTACAACCTCTTCGGACAGGAGATATCCTCTTCGGATTGTAATAATTCTTCCTTCTGAGGGTCACATTTCTAGATGGGCCCTGCCCTTTCCATCTCCTTCTTCTCGGTCGCAAAATAGCTCTTCTATGGGCTTTCAACCCATTATGTTGGGCTGGGCCCTTTTCCCCCCACAATAGCCCCTCAAAATTTTAATTTTTCCCTTGTATCTGAGGAAAAAAAGTAATATTTTGATCTGCCACGCAAGGAAAAAGAGATAAAAATAAAGAAAAATAAAGAAATTTAAAAGGGGGAAGTCATAAATACCCCCGTTTACAAGTGCGCGGGCATAAAGACGAGCGCTTCATTATTGCCGCTGTCAGTCCCGTATTCCCAAAGCGCTGTATTAATTACTCCAGGCGGCGTTTTGTCCTTTACATCCAACGGTGATTTGTTGATCCAACGGACAAGGTTCTTCTTCGGTATTTGGACAAAATGAATGACATCGCTTCATTTGTCTCCGTATATAAACCCCTGGAGGAGGTTATTTTTCTTCACTTTACGCATTCTCAGAGTACCCAGAGAGTTCATTCCTTCAAGACCTTTCAAGCCTCTTCGGATTTTTGTGTTCTTTGCTTCCAGGGCCTACAAAGAATCCATCTCGAATCCAGGGATTGTACTTCAATCTTGTTTGTGTAAGTTTCGGCACCTCTTGATTCTTTACTTTCTTCTTGGCTATCGTTTTCTTCCCTCAACACCCTTTTCCTGTCCACCGCTTCAGTCACTCTAAAAATGGGCAAATTCCAGCATCTCGTCGATAGTCTAGTGTTGAAAGAGGAATTTAAGAGAAACTACGGTATCCCGCGGGGGATAAATCTGAGATACTGCCCTCCAGAGCAGATACTAACAGCCCAAAAAGAGGGAGAGGTCATAATCCCAATGTAATACCCCAATTTAATTTTTATGATTATCACTGTACTTTGTCAATTTTTAATATAAAGTTGAGGTACTGTATGTGTGTGCATAGTAAGATGGGAGTAGACAATTTTGTGGTGCTACAAATAGATGAGAAAATTAAAGTTTTAGTACATACAATTTAGTGAGGCAATTAAAATAAATAAAAAGAAAAGAGAAAGATGTTCTATGGGCCTCTTGGAGACTAAAGAGATAAGGTTAAGTGGATTTTAAACTCCAGCCCACTACCCCACCAAGCCCACATTTCTGATGTGGTAAAATATAAATTGGAGGAAAAGATAATTAGGGTTTGGGATAAGAAGGGTTTCATCACTAAGGAGGCTAGGGTTTCATCACTAAGGAGGCTAGAAGGTGTATATTTTTTTCTTGGAATTAATTGAAGAGGCAACTAATTGTTCAGGTATGATTTCTCATCGTTAGAAACAAAGAATTAAGGAATTAGAATTTTATCATAGATTGTTGAATTGGTAATTTCTTAAACTACGATTTTACAGTGTTGCAATAATTCTGAAAATTTTGTTGCCATTGTTCGGACCCTAGAGCAAAAGCCGAAACTCTCAAATTCATGTAGATGGCATTACTTTTCCATTGGGATAGGTATATTAAATCCAAAGCTTGCCGCACTGTGTATTCTAGAACAAAGGATATATATATATATATATATATATATATATAAGCGGTATTCATGTAAAGATCCGATTGTAATAATCCTAAGTTTTTGGTAGTTTGTATTTAATATTGGTTACTCGTTGATATTGAGGACATTGGGTTAGAAAAGGATGATATATATATATATATATATAAGATTGAATCTCTAATAGTCAGTACTTGATTTCATTAAGTTGCCCACAAACCTCATGATTATAACTTCTAGTTTTAAAGGTGGCCCTGTATCCTTACGTTTTCAATGAGAATATTAAATCTAAGGTCTAGAATATTTCGGCTACTGCCTCTCTAATAGTAATGTGAGAAATGACCCAATGCAAGGAAACATTATTGGTTAGAATATCTTTTGTTACAGAAACTTTATTTTAGTGTTAAAAGTATTATTAATTCAGCAAAGTATAATTTTAATGAGTTAGTTTGTATAATTCAATAAGTTTCATATTTGGTAGAGGATATTAAGTAATTTCCGTGGTTGATTATAGGTCTTATTTAAGAGTGTTTTGAGACTATTTGGAGGGTGTTTCAGCTGGATTTCCAGAGGGATTCAAGTGCAGTAAGTAATTATGCATAATATGCACAAGTTTTGTCCACTAGGTTCTTAAAAGTTAAAGGTTTTCAAAAGTTTTGTATTTCAAACTTATATTTTCGAAAGTTTATCGAAAGCATTATTTTTACATTATTGAAAGAGAAACTTCGACTTTTAGACAATGTTTTAAAGAGAAACTTCGAATTTTAAATAACGTTTTGAATGTCCAAATCTCATTTAAAAGATGATTTCTAATATAAACTATTTTCCGAAAATAATTGAGTTTCAAAGTAAGTTCTCTAAAAAGGTTCTTGTCCTTTAAGTTTGTTTAAAACTAAGCGATTTCAAAGTCATATTCTTATTTTCCAAATGGTATTTAAGACGTTTCCTTTAGCAAATTGGGTTTCTAAATTTTACTCAAAAATTGTAAAAATATTTATAGAAACTCTTCAATTCTTATTCATTCCCTAAGAGAGTCAAGCATCCGTTGATTTATGTTCTATTTGATATTGTGATCTTTGATATGCCCTTGTATTTGAAAAGAAATTGTTAATATCAAGTAAATTATTATATTTTGTGTAAATTGTGTTTTGTGATATGTGACTCAAAATAAGTATTTTTAGAATTGATCAGATATATCAGATTTATGTGTAAATCCGCTCACAGGATTGTATGTGAGAATATGTGTTGATCCCTCACCAGCAGGGGTTAGATGTTGGTATCCGCTCACAGGATTGTATGTGAGAATATGTGATGTGTATATGTGACACTGTGCTCTGATCAATTATATGTATGTGATTTCTAATGATTTTAAGATGTGATTACATATGTATTAAGTGATTCATTATATGTTTTGAAATAATTCTTTTGAATATCATTGAATGAGTTTGTGAAAAAAATCAAAATACTCGTGCTTGGCTTGACTCTATTCTGTTGTGTATTCTGTATAATTACTTACTAGATGTGGCTCACCCCATCAATTATTATTTTTCAGATTGAAGTGTAGTTGGGAATCTAGGACCTTCTGATCGCTTTGTAAGGTGCAAGTTTAAGCGTGGAAGTTGTAGGCTATTTCTATATTATTTGAAGACTTATAGAATTTTAGTTATCCTTATTTTGTAACTCATTTTTATATTTTGGAGATTATTTCCAATTTGTGGAGTTTAGATTTTTTTGTAAGAGGTTATTTTTTTAGAGCATTGTTTCGTTGGAGCTTTAAATTATTTTGGATTAATTTTACTTTTAGTTGTGCAAGATTAGCAAGTTAGTCATGCATCTAAATTCATGTTTCATGGATTTGGGTCGTGACACCCAATGATAGCCTTCATTGAAAGGCGAATGGCCCTCCCAATGGGCTCCATCACACTAAATTACCTTCGCAACCACAGGCTCTCACTTGAGCAGTGCGCGCCCAACACCTTTAGGATATTAGGGGCCATCGATGCCTTGAACGAACAGTTAGGATTAGGGCTTACCTGGCATGACTTAGCATACATGTATGAATGTCATAGCCAAAAAGGGGCGGGATACTACCTTAAATCCCGATCCGACGACGTTAGATTGTTCTTCTGCCATCCCAAATCTAATAAAGGGATGAAAGACGACTATTTAATTGTCTCAGGCGCATGGCACGATGGTCTACACTATTCGACCGAGCCAGGAGAGCCAAGTGTGACTTTTTAAACTTAGAATCTCTAACAATAATCTTAGGATCTGTCATTTTATTTCAATTTTCTGACCCGATCTGTCTATTTGTTTGTTTTACAGATAAGGCACACACTGCTCCTCGGCTCAGCCTTATCAACGCCCCCGCCCTCAATTACCTACTACGCTCGGAGATATTCGTAAATGAAGATGGACAGCTCCGGTCCATCCCACTCATACTTGGCTACATGCCTAAGAAAGCAGACATCCAGCCAGCTAGCAACGCCATCACACAGGGTGATCACCGATTACAGCGAATAGATGTCGCTCGGCAACACTTTTTGGCTTCATACGACCTCCCACCTGTTCCACACCCCAATCCACAGGACATCCCCCTGCTAATCCGACCAGTTCAACAAGTTCCTCTCGAACCGGGGACAGTAAGAGAAAGAGTAGGCTCTTCATCCGCTTCGTTAGAGGAACAGATTGACAGATTCAAATTTGAAGGGGACACTTTAGGGGGGGTTCAGGTAATACCCTCTTCTGATTTCGAGGAGGAAACCGACAGGCAGTCCTGCGTCTGCCAACCACTTCTACTAACTACAGTCCCTGAGAACTCTTTCGAAGAAGAAGAAATGTCTGACTTGAAACTTCTTATGAAGAAAAGGGGTAACAAAGCTGAGTCCAAGGCGACGGGGACCTCTCGGCCAGTGGTGAACCTACCTCCACCCCCACCCCTACCTCAAGTCTCTGATCCGGCCTTGAAACCGATTCCGGATCTGAAGAAAAAGAGGCCTCTCGAGCCTAAGAACCGAAAGGTGGTGCTGCCAACAAAAACCACTAAGCAGCAGAAGGTGATAAAGGATCACCACAACAAAAAGGCCTCTTCCGTTGAGAGCAGGGAAGAGCCTCCTATGGTCGACGTGCGCCGAGGGCAGCGCACTTGGTTTCCCCGGCTAAAACTAGATAGGGTTCCATTTTCCTAGGAGACCTCGGTCAGGAACTATGATGGGGGCAGAGCGGGGCTGATAGCCGAAGCTTTGGAGCAACCGCTGCTCCTCCCCCGCGACATGGAATCATACAGGCGTTTCAGCCAGTATGATCTCTTCATGTCCCTAAAGAGGGACCTGGCCATGGTAAGCATACTCACTTGACTCTTCGGTTAGACTTCTAATTTTATATATTTTATGCTAACTTCGTTACTTTATTTGTTCAGATTACCCAGCAAGTCTTCGTTGCTGAAGAGTGGAATTGGAAAGCCTACGTCAAAGCCCAGGCGGAGGCCCACTCTAGGTCCGAGGCTGAAAAGGCACTGGGCAGGCTAAAGGAGGAGGTCTCTCAGATCTTGGACCAGTTAAAAGGGGTGACCCAGGAAAGGGACAGCCTCAATGCCAGTCTGAGAAATGCTAAGACCCAAGCCGAGGCTCAACGCAAGCTGCTAAATGATACTCAGAACAAATTGACATCTGAGAAGGTGTTTGTGAAGGAGCTTTGCGCCGAACTCCAAAAGGCCAAGGAGGCTGCCAAGGATGCTCGGAGGGACGCTCAGCTGGCCAAGGAGGCGACCGAGGCCGAAAAGAAAACGTCTACCAACTGGGAGTGGAGACGACGGAAAAGAGTCTTACTGAGCAATTTACTTCAGTCACCCAGGACTACTGCGACATGACCTGGGGCAAGGCACTGGATGCTGCTGGAGTGCCTGCTAACTCGGGGTTGAGGCTGCCCAAGAATATTTTCTATGACCCAGACATCCGAGAGCTTCCAGAGGCTGACGCCCCTCTTCCAACACAACTCCCAGAGTTCTCGGAGCTGCCTTTGGTCGACCAAGCTCCCCTAGTCATCCTTGAGCCTACCAATGATTCCAACTAGCTAGGTGATCAGAGCCTCCCTACTGAGCCACCTAAGGAAAAAGGCGAGGGCTTGGGAGAAAAGGAAGCACCCTCGGAACCCAAAGACCAAGCCCCAATAGAAACTTAGACTGTAGGCTCTTGTTTTGTTTTGTTTTGTTTTTTTTTTTTTTTTTTGCTCTTCCCCCTTCATATAAGGGATTGTAAATTATTCGATTTCAATCAATGAAGCAGTTTCTATTTTATCTTTGGTGTATTTATTGCATGCTATATGGTTTTCCTTTGTCACAAGTAACTTCATTTCGTAATTATGATAATGTAGGCACGCATAATCACTTTACCTCGCTGATAATATATATATAACTAAAATTGATTCTGAACAGGACAGTACAGAAAGATTACTGTTAAGTGATGACCAAGTATTATAAAAGTTGGATAGAGTTTACATTAAACAGGGTTAATAATGCCAAACAAGACTTATTCTAAAAATAACCTTCAGTATCAATGAAAGCATAAAAGTATTAACTAAAAATCACTTGGTCTGCGGATCATAAGCATGATTGGGTTTAAGTTTAAACACTTAGAGAACCAATAAGGAGTGTTAACTAACTCAAAATCCTCTGGTCCGATGACTACAGACATGATTGGAATTATGTTTAAACATTTAGAGAACCAGTAAGGGGTGTTAACTAATCCAAAATCATCTAGTCTGAGGACTACATGCATGATTGGATTTAAGTTTAAACACTTAGAGAACTAGTAACGGGTGTTAACTAATCCAAAATCATCTGGTCCGAGGACTACAGGCATGATTGGATTTAAGTTTAAACACTTAGAGAACCAGTAAGGAGTGTTAACTAATCTAAAATCATCTGGTCCGAGAACTACAGGCAAGATTGGATTTAAGTTTAAACACCTAGAGAACCAATAAGGAGTGTTAACTAATCCAAAATCATCTGGTCCGAGAATTACAGGCATGATTGGATTTAAGTTTAAACATTTAGAGAACCAATAAGGGTAACAAGTTATCGTAATGAACAAAGAAATAATTCGATTAATAATAGTACTTTTTGAGGTTATTTACATTCCAGGGACGTGGTATTACATGATTATCCAAGTCCTCTAAGAAATATGCCCTAATGCCAGCACATGAAGTAATGCGATATGGTCCCTTCCAGTTTGGTCCTAATTTTCCCCATGCTGGGTTTTTCGCAGTGCCAACAACTTTTCTGAGCACCAACTCACTAGGTTCTAAGGGTCTTAGCTTAATGTTGGCATCATAGCCCTGCCTAAGTTTCTGCTGGTAATGCACCAGTCGAACCATTGCATTTTCTCTTCTTTCTTCGATTAAATCCAAGCCTACTTCTAAGAGCTCATTATTGCTAGTCGAACTGAACAAGTTAGTTCTTAAAGTTGGGAAACCTGTTTCTAAAGGAATGACAGCTTTACCCCCATAAGTCATTGAAAAAGGAGTTTCTCTAGTAAATCTGCGAGGTGTAGTTCTATAAACCCAGAGCACGTGTGGCAACTCTTCGACCCATTTACCCTTCGCGTCGTCCAGCCTCTTCTTTAACCCATTAACTATGACTTTATTAACTGCTTCAGCTTGCCCATTCCCCTAAGGATAGGAAGGGGTAGAGTATCTGTTCGTGATTCCCAGTTCGCTACAATAACTCCGAAATGCGTTACTGTCGAACTGTAAGCCGTTGTCCGAAATGAGAGTATGAGGAACTCTGAAACGGGTGACAATACTCTTTCACACAAATTTTTGCAGATCCACATCTCGGATATTGGCCAGATGCTCGGCTTCAACCCATTTCGTGAAATAGTCTGTGTCGACCAAAAGGTACTTCCTGTTTCCTGCAGCCTTGGGGAATGGACCCACTATGTCCAAACCCCATTGGGCAAACGGCCACGGGCTAGATAGTGGGTTGAGGACTCCACCTGGTTGGTGTATATTCGGTGCGAATTGCTGACATTGATTGCACTTCTTTACATAGTTATGGGCTTCTTTTTGCATGTTCGGCCACCAATACCCTTGAGTAAGGGCTCGGTGGGCCAATGACCTGCCTCTAGTGTGACTCCCACAAATTCCTTTATGCAATTCCTCTAGTAGCAACTCAGCCGCCTCTGGATGAATACACAATAGTTATGGTCCTGAGTAGGAACATTTGTATAACTTTCGGTCTTCGGACAACCAAAACCTGGTAGCCTTCCTTCGGATCTTGTCAGCCTCTCCTCGCTCTTCTGGCAAGGTGTCATCCTTCAAGAATTTGATTATGGGATCCATCCAGCAGAAATTTTCTCGAATCTGGTGCACTCGGACTGCATCCCTTCCTTCTCCGGTGGGCTCATGGAGATCCTCGACGAGGATAACTCTCGGCAAGTCTTGCTCCGAAGAGGTGGCTAGTGTGGCCAAAGAATCTACGTGTGCGTTACTACTTCTAGAAACATGCAGCAAGCTTAAAAATTCGAATTCCACTTGCAGATGTTTGACTCGATTCAAGTATCCTTGCATTCTTTCATCCTTCTCTTCAAACTCCCCTTGTACTTGGCCCACAACTAATCTTGAATCCGAGAACAACTCCACGACCTTTCCTCCCATTCTTCGGACCATAGCCATTCCCATCAATAGAACTTCATAATCTGCCTCATTATTGATTGCACCAAAATCCAGCCTTAATGACTTTTCAATGATGATTCCTTTTGGAGATATCAAGACCAACTCTATTCTAGAACCTTTCCGGTTTACAGCGCCGTCTACATACACTTCCCAACGGGCAGGATCTTGTTGAGAAATCATGCTAACCGATTTTCCATCCATGTCTCCCTTTGTTGTTACTTCTTCTAAGCTGGGCTCCGTGAACTCAGCCACTAAATCCGCTAGGATCTTCCCCTTAACTGAAGTGCGAGACATATATTTGATATTGAAGGCTCCTAAAATGGTACCCCACTTAGCTATCCTTCCCGTGTAGTTGGCATTCCGGAGTACAGTCTTAAGTGGGAGTTGCGTGAGCACAACGACAGTATGTGCTTGGAAGTAGTGGGGCAATTTTCGCGTTCCCAGTACTACTGCCAAAATAGCTTTTTCCAATGGCAAGTATCTGATATCGGCTTCATGTAAAGACTTACATATACAGTAGACCAGCCTTTGTACACCTTGATCCACTTTTATCAGCACTAAACTTACAGCATGAGGGACCACTACGATATAGGCAAATAAGACCTCATCTGGTTCAGGGCTAGACATAATTGGTGGCTGAGACAAATAGTCTTTAAGTTGTTGGAAAGCCGAGGCACATTCTTCAGTCCATTCAAATCCCTTCCACTTGTTGATCAGCGAGAATAAGGGTTTACATCTATCCGCGGGCCTGGAGATGAATCGGTTCAAAGCAGCTATCATCCCCATTAACTTCTGGACATCGTTCGGATTCCGAGGAGGCTGCAAATTTTGAATAGCCTTTATCTGATCAAGATTGACCTTAATTCCCTTGTGCGTTACCATGTAACCCAAAAATTTGCCTGATCCCACACCAAATGAGCACTTTGATGCGTTCAAGTGCAACTTATGTCTCCTCAGGGTCTCAAAAACGTTATCAAGATCCTTCAAATGCTCAGAAATAACCTTGCTTTTTACCACCATGTCATCTATATAGACCTCAATGCTTTTGTCCAATCATGATTCAAACATCTTGGTCATCATTCGCTGATAAGTAGAACCTACATTTTTCAGACCAAACGGCATCACTTTATATTGGTAATTACCAATGGGGGTAACAAAAGCGGTTTTCTCCTAGTCATCTGGGGCTAACAGTATCTGACGGTAACCTTGGAAAGCATCCAAGAAACTCATTCGAGGATGGCCAACAGTAGCATCTACTAATTGATCAAACTTTGGCATAGGGAAAGGATCCTTGGGACAAACTTTATTCAAGTCCGTGAAGTTCACACAAACTCGCCACTTTCCACTCTTATTCTTTACCACCACAGTATTTGCCAACCATTCGGGGTAAAAAACTTCTTTAATAGCCCCAGCTTGTTTGAGCTTCATCACCTCTTCCTTGACTGCATCAGCATGCTCTTTGGATGGCTGCCGAGGAAGCTGCTTCTTTGGTACACTCAGAGGGTTAACCCTCAAATGATGGCAAATGAACTCCGGGTCCACTCCTAGGGCTTCATAAGTACTCTAGGCGAATACATCAATATTTCTTTTAAGGAAGTCAATTAGCTCTTCCTTCTCTAGTTGAGGTATCTGGGATCCAATTTGAAAATATCTCTCAAGATTGGTCCCAATTAAAACCCGCATTAGGTCCTCGCATTTAATTCCTTCATCATGACCTTCGACGAGTGACAACCGACCCTTTAACTGCTATAGGTCTCCCTACGTTCTGGCTGAGGATTCAATCTCAAGCTTGTGTCGTATGGCAGCTACTAAACATTGCCTAGCCGAGGATTGATCTCCGCGGATCTCACAAACACGTCATTCGGAAGGATATTTGACTTTCTGATGCAGAGTGGAGGAAACAGCCCCTAGCGTATGTAACCAAGGCCTGGCTACAATCGCCGTATAAGGGGAATAGACATCTACCACAATGAAGTCCACCTCAACTACTTCTGAGCCAGTCTGTACAGGCAGCCGTATCTATCCTTTCAGAGTAACCATCCATCCCTCGAAGCTAACCAGGGGAGAACAGTATGGAGTTAAGTCATCAAGGGTGAGGTTCAGCCCCTTGAAGAGGTTAGGATACATGATCTCCACCGTGCTACCCTGGTCTACCATCACCCTCTTCACATCATATCCCCCTATCTTGAGTGTGACTACCAAAGCGTCATCGTGAGGCTGAATGGTCCCAGCTTTATCTTCGTCCGAAAAGCCTAAAACGGGCGAGGCAGCCTGTCTAGAGCTCCTCGGATCTCAACCAATATCCCTTACTGGTAGCCGAGCCACTAACATAACCTTGGTCGGCCAGGACCCTGTTCTTCCTAGCGCTATGAAAATGACGTTAATAGTACCTAATGAAGGTTTCGTAGAATCTCTCTTCTTGGACTCAAAATTCGCTTGACCTCTTCAGCCACTGGAGTGGTGCAAAAGATGCCTCAACTTGCCTTCACGGACCAGCTAGTTCAAATGATCCCACAAGCTTCTGCAGTCTTCAGTGGCATGCCCATGGTCTTGGTGGTATTGACAATAAAGATTGTGATTACGTCTCTCAGGGTTCCCTACCATTTTACTCGGCCACCTAAAGAATGACTCGTTCTTGATCTTTTCCAAGATTTGATGAACTGGCTCTTTGAACACTGTATTGACTGCTTAAGCATTTGCTGAGCCTGACTGCCTGGCGAAATCTCTCCTCGACTTATTATTGTTATAACGATCCGACCTGAAGTCCTTCCTGTCCTGGGGGGTAACCTTATCCTTACCCTTCCTTTGCTGCTGATCTTCTTCAACCCTTTTATATTTCTCAATACAGTCCATAAGCTGACGCATGTTAGTGACAGGCTTGCCGGACAAGGATATCCTTAAACCATGATCAGTGGGGAGACCCAGCTTAAACGTGTCTAAGGCCATTGCATCAAAGTTGCCCTCCATATCATTAAACATCTCCCAATATCTATCCGAATATGCCTTAAGGGACTCGCCCTCACACATGCTTAAGGATAGCAGAGAAGATAAGGGCTTGGCCACCCTTCGGCATGTGACGAAATGTGAACCAAAAGCTTGAGTGAGCTCTTGGTAAGAATTGATGGAGTCTGCTTTCAGGTTATCAAACCACCTCATGGCCACGGGTCCAAGACTAGAAGGGAATACCTTGCATATCAGAGCTTCATCTCTGGAGTAGACAGCCATCCTTTGGTTAAAATGGCTCACATGTTCCACAGGGTCAGTTTTACTGTTGTAAATAGTAAAGGTTGGCTGGTTAAAACGCCGAGGAAGTTTCGCTCCTTCAATCTTGCACGTCAAAGGTGACCTGGAGATTTGATTCAAAGCCTTGCTCATGGCATCATTGCCCACCCCTCCATGTGGTGGCCTTTAAGGTTGCTTCTTATGAGGGTGCTCATCCTCATATGAAAAAGATTCGCTGATTGGAGTTCGAAACCTCTGCTCATAGGTGATGTCTTGTCCGTCACCTGAGTCGTCATCAGAGTGCGAGGCAGCACGTTTTCTTTTCGCATGGCACAACTCCCTTCTTAACCTTTCAATCTCTATTTGCATGTTATTTTTCTCTGCATGAGAAACATGACTTCCGCCTCGAGGTTGAGTTCGTTCAGTGTGTGTATTATGCACACTCCCTTCACGGTCTTGCCTCCGCTCCAAATTGAGAAAAGGATCAATATGTTGGGACGCCCCAGACTCTGCCGGTTGTTACCCTGGTTCAGCCATGATCAACTGCTGCTACTTCCCCTTACACTCAAGCTCTTCCCACAAACGGCGCCAATTGTAGGGTTAGGAGTTGTGGCCCAAGCCCAAAACAATAAATTTATAAAGTATGGGTGAAAAAGCTAGGTTAAGTATTGGATTGACAACAACGAAACACAACTTTCGAACACAAGCCAACATGAATTTACACGTAAAGCTTGAAAATCCGAAGAGTTATATTATTGTTTATTTGATAAACAAAGGTCTTAGGATTACAGTCAAATTCTCTCTTTCTTTTTTGTTCTTTTTCCTCCTCCCTCTCGTTAGGAGCCTCCTTCCTTTATATAGCTACCCTTCTTTTCATCTCTATCATCTACTTGTTCCTCATCCATGAGTTTGCTTGAGTAGATGTCATGTCAAGCATCTTCTTTTTGCTCTATGTGAGTGGCGGTAGGTTAGGATACACTGTTCAAGGGTCTTCTCCACATAAATACGGCCAGAAAAGTTGTTGCAGAGTATTAAATACGGTGGTAGCAGCTTTCCCTTTAGATATTTCTCCATCCTTATCGTTTCCCAACATACTCAGAGCTTATCTTGATCAGGTGGAGTCCTTGGAAGGTCATTTTGGCCTTTTACACACTCAATTGATTTATAATATTTGTGTCAGAGGATTACAACATCTTCGGACATGAGATATCTTCTTCGGATTGTAATAATTCTTCCTTCTGAGGGTCCCATTTTCAGATGGGCCCTGCGCTTTCCATCTCCTTCTTCTCGGTCGTAAAATAGCTCTCCTATGGGCTTTCGGCCCATTATGTTGGGCTGGGCCCTTTTCCCCCCACAAGATATAAATACCATTATTTTAGATTAATGTTGGTTGTGTTGTTAATTTTGAAAAGAAGAAAAAAAAACTGTATAAATGGATCTTGTATTTATCATTGTAACTCTGTCGACGTAAGCAAATTGTCAAACTATGTAATTTTTTTTGTCATGTGATTGCTTTGTGTTATTTTTCTCTTTGTTCTCAGCATCTCATAGATTTGGAAATTCGTATTTATTCCCAACAAGTCATATGGATATCAATGAATCAATATCCTGAACAAATTGTTTAGATTTATTGATAACTCTACCAAGAAGTTTTTTTTTTTTTTTTTGGATAAAATACCATAAAGTTATAAAATTCTTATTAATTTATTGATAAATAGAAGGTTTAGATTTTGCTAAAACCTCAATATTTAAACAAACATTTAATATCATTTATTACTAGTGTAAAATCTTATTTAATATTAATGACGTGACCAAATTTAAACCACTAATTTATTAATAAATTGTAAAATTTTAAGAAGTGAGTGGGAGAAAATTTGGTAGGAAGATATACCTGCGTGCATTCATGAGTAGCAAATTACTTCTAATATACCAAATGGCTCTGTTTTGTAATGCTGGTGCCTTTTTATTCTGGAACGTATTGTTTCCGGATGCTTTTGGAATTTGAATGAAATTTCGTAGTTTGGCTTTCAAAAAAGAAAAATTGAAGAAATCCGTAATAAATTTATCATAATAATTCCAAATAATCTCAATGGAAGTTTAAAACGAAAAAGTATATTATAATACGGTATCAAGTGAACTTCTCTCCTAGTATATGTGAATTGTAGTTATTGTGAGAATATAATATTGTAAGTTCATCTTTATCTCTCATACAATGGTGACTTAATTTGTTACGAATTAACTCAATTGATAAAGTCTTTTATAATCGAATAAGAGATTTAAAATTCAAACTCTACCTACACCAAAATTAATTAGTATTTTAATATTCAATAAGAAAAATCAATATATTCATACGTTGAAATTCTATTATATCTATTAAAAACAAGATAAAACCCAGGCATTACGACACTCTAATCAAAGGACAGCCAGGCTATTCATGCTTATTGGATCATTATATTTAAAGCTATGATAAATAAGAAGTAATATTGCAGCAACCAATGAGTAGTAATATTGTAATCAAATAAGATATTTGAAGTTCGAATTCCAACTACACCAAAATTAGCTGGTATCTTAACATGACAATAAAAAAATCATTATATTCATACGTTGAAATTCTATTATATCTATTAAAAAATATGTATAATGAAATTCGGGCATTAAGACACACTATTCAAAGGACGGCCAGGCTATTCTTGCTTATTGGATAATTATATATAAAGCTATGACAGACGAGAAGTGATATTGCAGCAACCAATGATATCTGGTACAAACAATTGGTCCTCTCGCATGTGGTAGAGCCATCAAGGAATTCTTTAGGATAGATGTATCATATATGGGTCAAGCCATCAAGGTTTCAGCTTTACAAGTTAGTATATTGCCAAAAAAAAAAAAAATCACATGTTCCTCTACAGTATTATTGGAATTGGATACAAATAAACCGTGAATTTAAAAAAAATTCATATTTAATTTTATGAAATTATTTTTACTTTTATTTCTGGTAGAAAAAGAAAAAAAAAAAAACTTAAGGAGGGATAGGCAATTCCTCCAGGCCACAAATACATATTACAATATCTTTCTCTCATTCTCACTGTCTCACACAAAAAGTAAACCTTATATTCCTAATCTGTTAATAAGATTTCTTTTGACGTGAGATGTTGGTAACTGTCATAAACCAAGTAAATTCAATTTCAAGATTGAAGTAAAAGCTCAGCTGTAATTATATTTTTTGTGGAGTTTCATATCTATAGTTAAAAAATAAAAATAAATAAAAAACTTGACTTGATCAAGAAACCTCCTACCACTCTAATGCCCCTCTTAATCATAACTTATAAGCTCATGTTACCTGCAAAGACAAAGAAACAAGCTCCAAGCAGAGTACCGAGAGAACCAAAAAATGACATTTAATGCATATGCACAATGTTACAAACTAGTTAATAGAAAAGGTGAAATCTCACAATTTGCTTCATTGGAAGATCGAATTGCTAACTATCGTTGCAAATGTGATTCCAAACAACAATTTTCAGTGTTTAAACACTAAAAACTATGGTTCTTAAAAAAAAAAAAAAAAAAAAAAAAAAAAAAAACACATTTGGTAAATGTATTTTTTTAGGAGTGATTGAGTTACATCGCTCATTTTAGGGTGTTTTTTTGAGAGAGTTTTAACCTATGACGTCTGCTCTTGATGATAGCTCTTTATCATCAGACCAAGACACCAATCAGTTTTTGGTGTAGGCGGGGATTGAACCCCAGATCTCTTATACAACCATCAGAGACTTTACCAGTTAAGCTAACTGGAACCCACCTCATTTTAGGGTGTTTAAATACTGAATTTGAAATACTCACCGGTTTTTAGACTTCAAACAATATTGCTCAATGGTACTTTTGTAAATATTTTGAAAAACATGGGGTCCACTTGATTAGACAACACATAAATTTGGTAAAGTTATTTTTTTAGGAGTGTTTGAGCTACATTGCTCATTTTAGGGTGTTTAAATACTGAATTTGAAATACTCACCAATTTTCAAATTTCAAACGAGCTCAATGGTACTTTTGTAAATATTTTAAAAAACATGGGATCCACTTGATTAGACAATACATAAAGCTTCATTCTACAATTCCAACTAAGGGGCCCACTTGTCAATTATTTTTTTTAAAACACACATATACCAAACACATAATTATTTTTTTTTTCACACTTTGAAATATGGTACCATACATATTTTTCATTTTTTTGCTTTATAAATACTGTAAACACGTGTTTTTACAATAATTTTTAAACCACAATTTTTACATCATTTTAAACAATGATGCTGAAAATCTCCAACCAAACAGGCCTAAATCTGTGTTTGATTTTAGCATCACTCGCAACGCAATTCTCAAAACTCAACTCACCTTTCTCAAAAGTCAAAATGCTATCCCATATCTCATATCTTATCCTCCATTTTCCTCTTATTTTGAAAATCCAATTACCAAACGTGTCCAATCATAAAGGTTGTCATTACTTAAAATATGGAATCATTGCAATTATTCACCCTCGAGTATAGGCTTATCTGTAATTCTCGTCTTATATGACAAATCAACACCCTATTTTCAAAATTAAAACATCTACTTATTTTCAAAATTAATAAATTAGTGGACAAATTGGGTGATGGAATAACTAATAAATTAGTTACCAATAATTTGCAATGCCCAACCCATAAAACCTCACTGTTCCTTATTGTAACACTCATTTGAATGATGCCATGTATGGTGTTGACTGTAAAAAAATATAGCTTATACTGAAGATTACAAATGATCCCATGATATAGGATAGATAGCTATAATTAACTTTAATATATACCAAAAAATAAAAAAAGATAAAATTTCCTTCAACAATACTTGAAGGTAATTTGATCTCTCAAAAATTTTGCACGTTACAAAAATCAAATAGTTTTGCTGGCTTTGACATGATTTGCCAACTTATGACCAAAGTTTGGCCAGCCTAATTTTGAAGGTTTCTCATCATTTGATCCAATTTGCCTAACTTTCATTATCTTTCATTATCTTTTCAACTTATGACCTTGGGACCCGTTTGGTAATATTGTTCTAATAACGTTATTTAAGTATTGTAAAAATATGTGTTGGTAAAAAAGTATTGTGGAAATACATGTTGTATTGTTTGAGCAACGAAAACTGTTATTTAAATAACACAACCAAATAGGTAATCAAACTCATGGTTGACACTTAAAAAGTTTCATTTGTGATATTGTTTCTTCATAAAATCTAATTTAAAAACCAAATGACAATTAGCAATACTTAAATACCTTGCATTTGGTTGATTACAAATCAAATATAATTTGACCCTACTTTCTTTCTTTCTTTTTTTAATGAAAATTTTGATCCTACTTTCTGTTGTGCCGCACGTCTCATAGGAAGATGAAATCTTAAACTAATTCATTTGGGTCATTGTCTTGGTTCAATGTTTATTCATTGAAAGGAACGGTGATGGGCCACAAATATAAGATATTGAAAAAGACATCCCACAACAATTGTGATGATATCTGTTAGTCAAGGAGAATGGTTGGCAATCATGTCATGACTAATAATAGTAGTATTTGTATAGAATTGTCTATAGTTCAGATCACGTGACCCTAGCCCCAAGAAAGGAAAAAGATAAGGTAAGGGCTGACAATAGTGTTAGAGAAACAAAAACATTTTCCAGATGTAGTTTTCTGTTGTCTTTATAATTACGCATGAGAAAAGTCCCGTGGTAGCTCTTAGACTACTTGTTAGAAGAGAATTAGGTTTGATACGTACGATTAGCCACCCAAAACGACTCTAGTTATTATCTTGGTTGAGATGGTGAAACAAATGAAAATATAAAAAATGTAAGAATGATGGAAATATGGAAGTATAGAAAATGTTTCAGTTTCTCTTACGTGTATAGTAGGGAGTAGGGACTAGGGAGGATGATTAAGTGAAAATAAAAATATTGAAAATGTAATTTGCATAAATTTATTTTTATCGCCTAATTAAATTTGAAGCAATTTTTTTATTTTGAGTATATAAAAATAATTTTCTTTTCTATTTTGTTATATCTATTAAATTAGCAGATCCCATTTCTTATGTTATACTATTTACCTATCACTTTTATACAATAAAAATTGTGATCAATTGATATAAACACATCACCAAAAAAAAAATTCAAAATATTGTGCAAAATAAAAAGGCAACAAAAATACATACCACAACAATATGATGATTCAAGAAAAACAAATAAAATAGAAATTTCAAAATAAAAACCGCAAGGGGGTCACAAGTTTAAAACAAATATCCACTAATTAAATATGAGTTTTACAATGCTAAGGGCAGGGGCGGAGCCACATAGTGGCTTGGGGAGGGGGGGGGGGGGGGGCAGCCCCTGCAAAAAAAAAAAAAAAAAACCATTAGAATAGGTAGAAAAAAAAATTGGGCCGCCCCAATATTGGACAGCCGGCCGCCCCCCCCCCCCCCCCATGTCTAATTCTCAACTATTCTCCCAAGCCTAGCTCAAATATTCTCCCAAGCCCAGCTTTAGTTTCAGGCCTTATCACCTTATGTACTCCAAATAAAACAAGCTGGCCCACTCAAGTCCAAATACTAAAAACAAAACTTCACTTTCTCTTCATCTCAAAATATTCAGCCACTAACCCACAGAATCCCTTTCTTTACTTCTTATTCTTTTGTTTGGTCTTCTTTGATACACTTTCATTTGCACTGGTACTGTTGCTTACCTACTAACCCCCAAAACTCCAGTCCTCTGTATTCACAGTCTGGAAAAAAAAAAAAAAAATTCTTGACCAATTTTTTCTTTCTTCATTAGCTTTAGTTTTGGAACTTGGTGACTGGTGAATTTTCTTTTCTTTTTTAAGCATTAGACATTCATCTTTTTTTAGTGTCTTTTTTTGATTTTCTCAACTATCTACACCTAAATATTCACATGCTCTTTATATTTTCATATATTTTTAGAGAAATACATGATTTAAGGCATGAGGAGATTGTTTGTGATGAGTCTTGAAGGGAAGATCTAAAGTTGGAGGCAGTCAAGCAGAAGCAGTAGGCATTGCCACACGGGTGACCCATCTTTGCACTTTGTGAAGACAAAGTTTCTAAGGTAAAATTGTTTTGATTTATTACCTATTTTTGATTAGTTAGATATCATGTGGATGTGGATGTAGCTGTGGGTGTTATTAAATTGTTTGGTTTATGTTGTGTACCAATACTTGTGTGTTTAATTTTTGTTTTTGTTTGAGAGGTTATTATTAATTAAAGTCGTATTAAAAATGGGTTGTATGTTTAAATTATAGTGAAAATTTTGTGTTTTCTTGAGTATGAATACATCCATATAACTAAGTAAAAATTTCTAATTAAAATTTTATTTTTTTAACTTCTTTTTAGGTTAATTTTTTAGTCATATTCTTAAAGTTAAAAGAATTATGAGCAAACGAAAAACAATTGATGCATTCTTTAAGAAAAAAGATGTTAACAATTCAGAAATTAGGACACCTGTGGCTGTAGAAACAAATGTTGATACTTCAATGCCTGATGAACACCCTGACCCCTCTAAATGTTCAAGAATTCAATTTGAAGAGATAGATCGTGATCTAGGATCACGTAAACAAATATGTGAATTCCCTATCAACAAACAAGATGAAATTCAACGAGTTTATCTCAAAGAAAGTCCATATCAACTTAAAAATATAGACTATCCATACAACGATGATACTCATCGTCGTCGATTTCAACCTTCATGGTTCGAATCGGCCCCCCAATGTAAAAATTCCTGGCTACGCCCCTGGCAAATAACTCTATTACTAGTAAAACCTACTACCATTACTAAACATAGCTCCATCAATTCAAATAAAGCTCGATCTATTGAAACTGGAATTTTTTATCCATCAAACAAGTATCAAAAGCTTATTTTGAAAAGCTGAAACTGCACAGTGACATGAAGAACCTAGGATGCAATCTTGTCCATACAAAATAAAATTCTAAACTAGATACAAGATTTAATTTGCTCATGGTTAACGAACCTAAATCTACAACCTAACAATAGGAAATTGCTTGAGAGAAGACCAGGTTTGTTAAATCGTGTTTATCTGCTTTGCAAGGACAGTAGGATTGTGGACTGTTCCATTATGTGTACATGTCTTGCTTGCCAGTTGCCATAGCTAGCTGGCACAGATGCAAATAACGTGATGCTATTTTCTTCATTTTTATTTGTGCCCAAGTATTTTGATGGAAAAAGAATCATTCTTATCCACTCATTTCCAATTAGTTTCATGCAAACAAGTCGAGCTCAAAGAGACTTTTTCAGCTGGTCGGTATTTCAAACCAGGCTTGAGCATTATAGATTTTAGCCCAATTCATCATTTTATTACAATCACATTTTGAAGTGTCAATCAATTGTCCATCGAAATTTCTCACCAAATCATTACACAGAAAAGTTTTTCCATTTTTCATTCCCTCATTTCTCTAGCCCCAAAGAAAAGAAAAAGGGCTTTGTTGCGGAAACCGGAAAGCGGAATCTAAAAGCCGGATGGGCTAGTAACAGAGGAATCGGAAATAGGATTTGAGAAATTATTGGGCGGTGGCAATAAACTTTTTTCGTTTGTAAATTGTAATGAGCTTGGGCTAGCAATAAACTTTGAACAACTTTATTTGGGCTTTATAAGGCCTGTTTGGTAATGTTGTTCTAGTAATATTGTTTAAATATTATGAAAATATGTGTGGGTAAAAAAATGTTGTGAAAATACTGAGAAAATTGCATCTAAAAACCAGATTGATTAAGAATTTCAAATTCCACCTTCAAACTCAAGGATTATATATATATATATATATATATATGGAATTAGTGATCAAATTCATGGTTGACACTTAAAAAGTTTCCTTTGTGATACTGTTTCTTCATAAAATCTAATTTAAAAACCAAATGACAATTTGCAATTCTTAAATACCTTGCATTTGGTTGATGACGAATCAAATTTGATCCTACTTTCTTTCTTTCTTTTTTTAATGAAAATTTTGATCCTACTTTCTGTTAAGCCGCATGTCTCATAGGAAGATGAAATCTTAAACTAATTCACTTGGGCCATTGTTTTGGATCAATGTTTATTCATTGAAAGGAATGGCGATGGGCCACAAATATAAGATATTGAAAATGACATACCCATAACAATTGTGATGGTATCTATTAGTCAAGGAGAATGGTTGACAATCATGTGACCAATAGTAGTATTTGTATAGAATTGTCTATAGTTCAGATCACGTAAACCTAGCCCCAAGAAAAGGAAAAAGATAAGGTAAGGGCTGACAATAGGGTTAGAGAAATAAAAACATTTTTCCAATGTAGTTTTCTGTTGTCTTTATAATTACGCATGAGAAAAGTCTTGTGGTAGCTCTTAGAAGAGAATTTGGTTTGGTTTTGCTTATATAAGTTGCGTATCATGGTTTAATATGTACGATTAGCCACCCAAAATGACTCTAGTTATTATCGTGGTTGAGATGGTGAAACAAATGAAAATATAGAAAATGTAAGAATAATGGAAATATGGAAGTATAGAAAATGTTTCAATTTCTCTTACGTGTATAGTAGGGACTAGGGAGGATGATTAAGTGAAATAAAAAGATTGAAAATGTAATTTGCATAAATTTATTGTTCTTGCCTAATTAAATATGAAGGAATTTTTTTATTATTAGTATATAAAAATAATTTTCTTTTCTTTTATATTATATCTGTTAAATTAGTAGAGATGAATACATCACATTTATTATGTTATACAAGTATGTAACTCGTGCTTACCACAAGAATGATAAATTATAATAGTGCGATTAATGTTAGTTTGGTTTATTAAATATATAGGACATTAGTTCGACTACAACATTTGATTGTACTAAAATGATTTTTCCTTACAATTTAAATGATATTGGTTACGCCAAGTTTCTTATTACATTGCTATTATGTATATAATTTTGAAAATTGTTATTAGACGCTAAATATACAATATCAAGTCACTATCACTATCTGTGAAATTCTACTAAGTACAACACAAAATAAAAGAATAAATTGATTCAATAGTATCTCCTAAATTGAATAGGGATAGGTGTATAGAATTATTTAGCTCAATTACAGTTTATTACGTTTAAGATTTTTACATATAAACCATCACAAACACTTTGTGTGATGGTCACTCTACATGTATAAGTACTTATGGGGTTTAAGAGATAAAGGTTGAGGTTCAAGTTTTTAGAAAAAAGTTTCACACATATATACATTTATATTAAACTAGAGTAGAGGTCCGTTTAAATACAACTGAAAATTGAAAACTGAAAAACACTATAGCAAAATAATTTTTAAATGTGTGAATAGTACTGTGGGACCTATTTTTAATGAAAAAGTTTTTAAAAAGTGAAATTTGTGGGTCTATAAATAGTACACACTATGCACTATTTACAAAAAAACAGTCAACTATTTCGGCTGGAAAAGCAAAAAAAAAAAAAAAAACTACAATGCAAACGTGCGTTTGGGAAGCATAACGCACACTACAATTTTAATCTTGTATAAAAATAAAATAAAACAAAACAAAACATTGTTTTGACGGGGAAAATATGTTTATTGTAGAAAATGTTTATTGTAAACAAAACAACATTTGCATTTTTTATCTATCTAACAATTATCGAAAGCCGTGGAAAAGCTGTAACTTGCAGAGTGACATGCAGAACTTAGGATGCAATCTTGTTCATACAAAACACAATTCTAAACTAAATACAAGACTTAATTTGCTCACGGTTTACCAACCTAAATCTACAACCTAACAATAGGAAATTGCTGGAGAGAAGACCAGGCAGTTAAGTGGGAGCTATAATTACAAGTCGTGTTTATCTGCTTTGCAAGGACTGTAGAATTGCGGACCATTCCATTATGTATTAATGTATACACGTTTTGCTTGCCATTGCTGGTATAGATGCAAAATTAGGTGATGCTATTTTCCTCATTTTTGTTAGTGCCCACGTATTTTGATGGAAAAAGAATCATTCTTATCCACTCATTTCCAATTACTTTCATGCTTATTTATATAATAAATAAAACAATCTCAAAAAGAGTTTTCAGCTAATCAGTCTTTCAAGCCAGGCTTGAGCATTATAGCTCTTGGCCCAATTCATCATTTTATTACTATTTTTTTTTTAAATAGACAATAATACTTATTAAAACATACATAAAAATAATAATAATATTTTAAATCGAGTTTGTTCATCAAAATCTCATACCGAATCATTAAAGAAAAAGTTTTTTCATTCCAATCTTCCTTCACTCCTCTAGCCCAAAGAAAAAAAAAAGAGCTTTGTTGCGGAAACCCAAAAGACGAAGTCCAAAGCTGGATGGGCTAGTAACAGAGGAATTAGAAATAGGATTTGAGAAATTATTGTGGCAATAAACTTTTTTTTTTTTTTTTGGTGTTTGCAATGGGCTTGGGCTAGCAATAAACTTTGAACAATTTTGTTTGGGCTTTACAGTCTTACAAACTCCGATAAGTGGATTGTGTTGTTGACTAGGCCGGGGATGCTTCGGCACAATCTTTGTTTGGGGCATTTTGGCTGGGTTCAACTAAAAGTTACAATTGCATGGGAGATCTGAACACTTTATTTTTGGATAAATTTCATTAACCTCCTGAGGTTTGGATTAATACTAAACCAAGTCCAATACATTTCAAAATTTATCAATTTGGTACCAAAAGACAACTTAGTCCTTAAACAAACGAAACGCCGTTAGTTAAATTCTCTTCTCTCTCTCCTTCGTCTCTGTCTCTCTAACCGAAGATACCCAACCCAGATCTCTGAATCCATAAAATTGGTACCAAAATCCCACTGAAAGTCCCAAGAAAATGCTTCAAAAAAAGCACAGAAAAATCTCTCTTTCAAAACCCATTAATCCCTTTGTAAACCCCATTGAAATCTCCTGAAAACCACAACAAAAACTCCCAAGAAAAAAAAAATCCCAACCAAACAACACTCCAAAAATCAATACAGAAACCACCCGAGACCCCACTGTAAACCTCTGCATAGAAACCCAAAAAAAAAAAAAAACTCCACACCACGAGTTCGAAGTCATAATCTCCTGAAGAACACTGCCCAAATTCGAAATCTAAAGCCCATGCTGAGATCCACGCAACCGCCGCAAAGACAATGGAGAGATCTAGATCAAAGCACCACCATCACCACCACTGCGTGGGTTCCAATGTGAGAGAGAGAGAGAGAGAGAGAGAGAGAGGGACGAGAGTCCGTTGATGGCATCAAGCTTGGTGGGAATCGGGAAGAACCTTGCATGGTGGTGTTGCTGACATTGGTGACTGAGCTTATGCGTTTCTCCGGTGACCATGGTTATGTTAGATATTTTTTTTTTTTTTTTTGAAAAAAAAAAAAAAAAAAAAAAAAGAATTGAAAATAATGTTTGCTACGTTTTAGGACCAAGTTGTCTTTAGGATGCTTACCAAAAAAAAAAAGTTGTCTTTAGGACTAAATTGGTCCATTTTGAAACGTTTGGACCTAGCCCAAACCTCAAGGTAACTAAATAGAATTTACCCCCCGCCCCCCCTTTTTTTTTTTTTTTTTTTTTTTTTTATTATTTATTTTTTTTTATGTTGATTTAAGATGTATACTTATTTTAAAAATAAAAAGAAGAAATTGTCCATTATTTCCTGCTTTTCTTTTTAATGCCTTATTGGTTTTAGAGAAGTGTTATATCTATAATATTTGCACAATAAATTATAGGTAGTTATTATTAGTTATAGTTTGAATCTATCACTAAAATTACTTTTTTTTTTCCCCCTCATTAATAACAATCTATCATTGAGGATTTGTTGTGAAAATATTGTTGATATAAGTTTTTGCTTAGTTTTATGGTACTTTCCCTCCTTGGTCTTAAACTCAATCTATTTTTGGTAATCAATTTATTTATAAAAGAATTTTTTTTTTATTGTTCGTAAAAAAGAAATTAATTCTTGTTCTTAAGGGGTTTTCTATTTTTATTTATTTATTTATTGTTTCATTGCAGATCAAAGTCTAAATGATGGAAAAGCTAATCAATCTAGAACAAACTCATAGAAAAAGTGAAAATCCCTTCATTTAGAAAAAAATAATTTTGAGTTCTTTGTGATCAATAAAATGGGAAGATGTGGGTCATTCAGAAATAAAATTTATTAATCACAATTTTGAGCTTTTTACCAAGGGTTATGAATAAATTTTCTCAATTTGTATTGCAAATTAAAAGGATGTATTGGCTACGAAATGCGGCCCTTAAAGGCTAAATTATCTTTTTTGGAAATACTACTATACACTTTGACATAATAGTCACTCTACAAGTACATGTTCTTATTTGAAGGGAAGAAGGGGGGGCAAGGTCTAGAGGCTCAAGTTTCCAAGAGGGAGCTTCACACGCGTATACACTTAGATTAAGTTAGAGTAGAATTCTATCTCAAAGCAAAAAAATAAATAAATAAATAAATAAAAAATAAAGCTTTTTAACATGATAAGATTTAGGTCTCTTTTTTGACACAACATAAAAATAAACATATAATCATCTAAGTTTCCTTCACTATTTATAATTTAGTTAGTCTAATAATAAAGAGCAAGAAACAGTTTAACGTATTTTCTTGGGCAACCCTATTGAGACTTGTCCAAGGTCAAAACTCACACTCACATCAAAACAAGTTTGACCCATGAGAACAAGATCAATCAGAATTTTAGAACACAGATTAAAATGCACGGAGGATCATAATTAAAACTCTTGAAACATTAATACAAATAGATGCTACAAATTGTATCAAAAATCACTTTCATGTTTCCCTAAGGCAACAAAACAAATAATTCCAACATAAATGAACGTAAAGGCAACATAAAGAGAAAATAAAATCACTTAGAAAAGAGAAGTCCCCATCCCATTTTGTGACCAGCTATCTCAATAACCAATCATTAGTGCTTAACCTTAATCGGGTTCTGTGACGCATGCTTAATTAGTGCTCATCATAATATTTTTTGTAGTCTCGGCTTATTTGGAATGTAAATAAAATTAATGCAAACTTTAAAATAATTTTATTATCTTAACTTTCATACATTGTCAATATAATATAAAGATTGAAGTGCATTTTTGACTCTTAAAGTTTGAGATTATTATCATTTTAATCCTCTACATTTTAAAATTTTCATTTCACATTTAATTCTTTTTTTTTTTTGTTTGACTTTTTCCATTTCAAAATTTTTATTTTGGTCTTTCATTTAGCCCTTCATGAGTATTAAAATTGTGAAATGTAAGAGACCAAACAAAAAACTAAATCAAACATGAAGGATCAAAATAGAAATTTTGAAACATAAAGAATATAAAAACAAATCAAATATGAATGGTTAAAATGAAAATTTGAAATGTAAATTAAAGAACTAATATAGCTGAAAACCTATGAGAATAATCTATTCAATCTAGATAATCCATAAATATTAAACAATTGCAACTAGCAACCTAAAATCCCATCACAATTGTTAGAGCTCTAATCCCACCAAAGATAAAACATCATCAAAATAATTCTCTAGTACAATATTAAATACCATAAAAATAATAATAAAATTTTCAGTTCCACAAAATAATTTGTAACTGTTGTTTTCCATAAATCTCTATTCCAATGATCCCTCTAATATATCTGTAAGGGGAAATAAAAGGAAGGGGGGGGGGGGTGAGATAACTCAATAAGTGGAATTCACTAACATTGGGGTGTGGGAACGAAACTTTTAAATAAATTAATCCATACAACAAAGTTATAGCTTGCAAAACATCTATATTTTAACATCAAATATTTCATATAAAAATATCATTGTATTGTGAGCCATTATGATATACCAACACCATTCTATAAACAATTTCCTAAGATTTTCTCGTGGTCAACGTTTACGCCCCATTGATAGGGTTGTGCTGTCTCCTTTTTGGAATTGGAACCCCCTTTTGATCCCCTTTCTTAAGGTTGGCTCTTTTGGAACCTAAATGTGCACTCCCTTGATAAGGAGCTCCCTTTTTGGATCCTCAATGGTATACTCTCTTGCTAAGGAGCTACCAAATATGCACTGTCCCTCTTTGGAATCGTCTCTTGCTAAGAACTAGTTACAGTATGATTGTTCCTTGCTAAGGACTAAAGTACAACACTGAGCATTTAATCACAACTTGCCATAGGATTTATTAAATCACAACTTGCCATAGGATTTAAAACAAATTCAAGATGCTCACTACAAATAATCCAATCATAATACTCAAAATACAATGATTTATCCACATTTACAAGTTTAAATAATTTTAGGTTGTCCCACCCAGACAATGTGCACATAAAACATTTATAGAATATCAATATATTTATAGAATATCAACATATTTCTTTGTTATAAGAATAGTTTGATAATAAAAACTGTTTTGGGAAAACCCCTAAATTAGTAAATACCACTTACCTCTTATTTGCAAAAATTAAATCAACCACCCTTGAGTCACAATAAAATTAGTAGAATTAGAACCTAGCAACACCAAAAATAGGTCCATCAATACACAAATTTTCCACTTAAAAATCTATTTCCACACTTAAACAGTTTTATCTTGGACAACATTGATATTTCCAAAATTTTCCATTTATTCACTTATTGTCTAGTTTACTTTCACCTTTGATCCAATTGCTCTATTTCACATATTCTCACTATCTATTAATTCAAATGATTGTACTACAACTCTATAGAACTCTAGGATTTCATTATGTGTCTAGCCATCATATAATCTACTACTCCTTAGAAGCCACATGTTATATTCATATCTAATCAATCTTTTTTTGTTTTTGTTTTTGATAAGTAGAAAATTAATATATTTTTAAACTATATCAACCTTGTCACCGAGAAAAAATATCCTAAGAAGAGGAAACCCAGAGCTAAAGGCAGAATTACATGGAATAGTTACAAGTAACATAAAACTTCAATATAGCCTCATGATTGATATCTGATCAATCTAACAATAGAAGCCACATATTATATACTTATCTAATCAATCTTAAAGCCTACAGAGGACCCTTTCATAACATATGGCTATATGTACTATGCCTAGTCTAATATAATAACTGTAAGGGTGGTAGGCCCAGTAGTATGAATCTAGGTATATATTGGGTTGGGGGCCCAATCCAAGGACATTAAATAGTCTGAGGATGGGTAAAACACTGTCATGAGAGTCCATGTTAGTGAGTGAACAGGTGAAGTTTGGTCATAGGAGTCCAAGAAGGTGGTTCGAGGATGAATGCATCCTCGGCTGAGCAAAGCCGAGGTCCGAAGGTGTGGTCTACCATCCAGGGCAACGTTCTAGGAGGTTTTGTAGATAAGGACAAGCATCTTGGAAGCACAAGACAGAGGAAAGCCATATAATATCTAAAAGAAAGCTACTACCACCGAATTGAATGCTCTGTAGCTAACTCTCTAGCCGCATTAAAGAAAGTAATACTTGAACAGTAATTTTCAGCCTTACAGCTACTCCCCAAAAACTCTAAAAAGGTACTAATGGGACAAGAATCAACATCAACAATCTAATTTACACATAGAGGGTAGAGATGAAGGAAGGAAGATAGTATAAAACAGAGAGAAGATCCTAAGAGAAGGGGATAGGAGAATTAAGAGAAAAATTTTGTAGCCACAAGAATTAGCTACAAAGTACTGTTTTCTAATCCACTCTCTACAAATTCATTGTATTGGGTTCTTTGGACCTAAATCATTTTACCTTTTGGGCTTAAGAACCAAATTAGATCCTTACAGTAACAATCATAGGATAGCTTTTCCATTAATATAATGATAGGTTTAGATTCATGAAACCAATGCCTATACTTCTATTAGGTATCAAAATAATAGATGCACAAACCCATGTCTTCCTATAAGCGTGGGGACAGTTGCTAGACTTGAACAATTCCAACTTTCTAAATTACAGCAAAACAAAATCATGCCTGCAATTCCCATGCACAGCCGCAGAGAAGGAAAATAATTTCAACCGTGTGATGTCGCAAAATGTGGGGAAGTCTCTTATATATATATATACACACACACCTCAAGGCCCATATATTTATTTATGTGATTTCTCATGGGCCTCTTATATCATAATAATTATCTGATTTAATATTTTAAGCCCAAATCAATTAAATCCATTTAATGGTGGGCCTTCTCTTTAGTTATGTATAAGAAATAAATTAGTAATAAAATTATGAGGTGTTACAGTGATAATGTCTGAAACCCACTCAAGAAACTAAGAATAAACTCTAAATTTTATTAATCTAATAACTGAATATCTTAAAGGCCACAATATGTTTAAATAGTAAAGAGAAAACTTAGGGCAGCTAGGAAAATGCTACCAAATCTTAATTTACGCTAATCACAAGATGAGGTGGCAAAATAATAAATTTTACCATGAACAAAAAAATTGAGATAATTGCAAAATTAAAAACTACTGTATCTAAGAAACATCTCAAAATAAACGAAATCTTATTCTAACTTTTAAATTAAAAGTTATAAAGGAAATAAATATCACACAAAACGGCAAAAACGAAAATTTTAGGGACTAGACGATGGAATGTGCCTAAAAAGTGGCTTTAGCTGTGGCATAAGGCAAGTATCTTTTTTGTTTATCCTAGCGCCATTTCCCCACACATCACCAATTTTACGTAATGTTGTCCTTGTTGCCGGTGATTTTACTAGCACTTTTTAATAAGTTGTTGTCACTATGTGTGTATGTGTTTCACAGTAATGTTGTCCTTGTTGCCGGTGATTTTACTAGCACTTTTTAATAAGTTGTTGTCACTATGTGTGTATGTGTTTCACAGTTAGATTGTCCTACCTGAGAATTCCCATAAGGAAGAAATAGAAAAGGAACCACAACACACACCGCGCCGCAATAGAAAAGGAACCACAACACACACCGCGCCGCCCCCACCGCGGCCCCCCCCCCCCCCCCCCCGCCCCAGGTTAAGAATCAAAGAGATAATAGCATAAAGTAAAGAAATGGAAAAGGTAAAATGCCAAAAATTGAAGGAAAGAAAAGAATATAAAACTAGGAAACCTGCTCACAAGCCCCCCTCCCAAGGTTTAGAATCAAAGAGATAATAGCATAAAGTAAAGAAATGGAAAAGTAAAATGCCAAAAATTGAAGGGAAGAAAAGAATATAAAACTAGGAAACCTGCTCACAAGCCCAAGACTCCACTATAATTTTCTTTTTCTCTTTCCTTCTTTTAAATTTGTTTGGAAGTTTAGAGATGAAAGAAAATATTAAATTAAAATGGAATAGATTGGAATTAAAAGGCTTAAGATAATCTCCATATTCAGAGTTTAATAAAATAATAATGAATAAAAAAATAAAGAAAAAAGAATAACTTTGTCTCAATTAATCAAGTGAAGGAGGTGTTCAATTCCATTTATTCCTTTGTTGTTTTTGTTAAAAAAACAAAGAAAAAGAAAAAAAGGATTCCTTGCTTTCACTCCTCTCAAGCATAAAATTATCTCATCTTATATTGATAAGCATGAATAAAAATAAGAAAAAAAGAATAACTTTGTCTCAACTAATCAAGTGAAAGAGGTGTTCAATTCCATTGTTCATTTGTTGTTGTTGTTGTTGTTGGTTTTTTTTTTTTTTTCAACAAAAGAGGGATTCCTTGCTTTTACCCCTCTCCAGCATAAATTTATCTCAACTTATAATATTGATGTTCATTATCATATAGGAAAAGTTTAATATGTTTGCTTTACTATTTATTGAGTCATGTTTTTGGTAAATTTTTGACATAATAGTATAATCGTAATTAAATGAATTTGTAAAGGCCTTGGTTGATCCTTATAAAGTCACAGCTATCAACTCTTTGCACGGTGTTTGGAAGAAAGGAATATAGAAAGAAATGACTTATTGTTTCTTTATTTTGAAAGTTATAAACTTAAAATAGTAAAAGGAACGGAATATTGGTTAAATTTGTTCTACTTCCACTCACGATTTTTATGAAAAATGCTAAAGGCACAACAAATTTCATTATAAAAGTTTTAGATATTAACGTAACAATGGATATCCTAGATAAAACATTAACAACATAATTAATATATATATATATATATATATATAAGAAAAATGACACATTCATTTATCATGAAACTGTGTTCAGATTAAAAATTTAAAATAATTTTTTTCTTGGATACATATTTGACTTATATGTAGTAAAATTTGCATTGTGCATCTAATCACTCATTTTGTATTGTGTATGCGCAAAATAGTACATACTCATTAATTAAGTCAAAATTAGATGCTACGTCCATAACATTTTCACGACAAATCATAAGTGGTTAATTGTTTTTAGTTTTAATTTGAATCTATCACTGAAATTACATTTCTACCCCACCAATATCAACTCATAACAACCTGCCACATAGGATTTGTTGTGAAAATGTTGTGGACAAATAAAAAATAAAGAACAAAGATGACATTAAATTCCTCTCTCTCTCTCTCTCTCCCCTTTTTACATCTAACATCTAAATAAAGAAAGAGATCACCAAATTTACCCATTTAAGTTTTTTATTCATTTCCACTCATTAATACTATCCAAAATTCTATTTTGAAATCAAAGGAAAGGAATCAATGGTGTTATAAATATAGATCTACCCAACATAAATTATTCATGCAATTACCAAATGAATCAGTGGTTATATATATTAAGAAAGCCAACAATTGGTAGCTTGACCAATGAAGCTTCGAAGCCAATCCAAGTTCTTGTTTAATTCCTACGTAAGTATTGCTTGCTGTTATTATTTTAAATAAAACAATAGTTGTTCTGTATTATAGAAGTGAAATATAATAAAGTTTCATTGCTATTTTGAAATTAAAATTTATGATGAGTTAGTGGGCATTTTTCGTAGCTTATTCTCTAATTTGTTTCCCTGCTGTGGTATCCTAGGAATAGTCTTCTCCATCCTAATTCCTTGTGCAGCACAATACTCACTGAACCCTCCATCTATGTACGCTCCTCCATTATCCGATCTCAAACATTTTACTTTCAAACTTGTTTCTGTCTCAACCATGGCCTTCCACTTCTTAAAAGTTTCAAATACATCAGATTTATTTTTCAGAAAGTAAACCCATACCTTTCTGCTTAAGTCATCAATAAAAGTGATATAATACCTTGAACCTCCAAGAGATGCAACCAGAGAAGGCCCCTACTAATCAGTGTGTACTAACTCCAATTTTTCAGTCTTCGGTGCTCTGCCAGTTTTCAAGAAACTTACCTTTTTCTGCTTTCCTAAAATGCAGCTTTCACACATGTCAAAATCAATAGACTTCAATTTTGGTAGCTTTCCTCTTGACAACAGCATCTTCATCCCTTTTTCACTCATGTGACCAAGCCTGCGGTGCCATAGGCTTGTATCAGTACTTGCTTCAGCAACTGCAACTGTATCTCTTGGACTTGAGGTCATATATAAAGTGTCAGTCTTCTTTCCACGAGCTAATACTCTAGCTCCCTTTGTGACCTTCCAAGTACCACCAACAAATAGTATTGCATACCCTCCATCATCAAGCTGTCCAACAGAAATCAGATTCCTTCTCAAGTTAGGAATATGCCGAACCTTCTCCAGTAACCAAATAGACCTATTGGGCAACAATATCCAGAGATCTCTCATACCCACAACATCCAAGGCTGAACCATTAGCCAAATACACCTTACCAAAATCACTTGCAGCATAGTTCTGTATGATTTCTCGGTGTGGAGTGGTATGAAACGAAACTCCTGAGTCCAAAACCCAATCATCAAGTGGACTGTCTACTGTAAGAAGTAATGCATCCTGTACCTCTTCTGTTATAGCATTAGCAAAATCATCTTCATTCTTCTTTTTAGAACTTTTGCATTGCTTCCTAAAGTGACCTATTTTTTCACAATTTCAGCATTGTACTTGTTGGCCTGATCTAGATTTACTTCTGTTCTGATTAGAATTTTTGGATTTTGATCTGCCCCGATTTGAATCTCTGTCATTACCTCTGCCTCTTGTCTCAAGGTTTAGGGCAGAACCAAATCCTGAGGTTTCACCTATATCTCTTCTACGAATCTCCTCAGGTAGAATTAAATCTCGAATGTCGTTATACTTCAGCTTTTCTTTTCCTGTAGAATTGCTCATTGCCATCCTCATTGCCTCCCAACTGTTTGGCAAAAAAGCCAAAACAATCAGTGCATGGATCTCATCATCAAAATCAATTTCTACAGACGAAAATTGATTTGTGATCTTGTTAAATTCATTCAGATGTTATGCTACTGATGCATTCTTTGCCATCTTAAAATTGAACAATTTCTTCATCAGATGCACCTTGTTATTTGTTGACGGCTTTTCATACATACCAGACAAAACCTTCATCAGATTTGCTGTGGTCTTCTTCTTTACAACATTGTGTACAACAAATCTAGACAGAGTTAACCTAATAACTCGCAGTACCTGTCTGTCAAGAAGAGTCAATTCCTCAACCTTCATAATCTCAAGTTTTGTCCCCAAAAGAGGTAGATGCAATTTTCTCCTATAGAGATAATCTTCAATTTGCATCCTCCAATACGCGAAGTCTGTGCTATCGAACTTTTCTATTCCAGATGCCTTTCCTGCTTCCTTTGCCATTGCTCCCACTTAAACCTAACCCTAGGCTCTGATACCAATTGTAGGGAATTCAACAAAATTCCCAACCTATGAGAAACACAAAAAAAAAAAAAAAATGCCAAAGAAAACAATCACACATACAAGACAATATTTACGTAGTTTAGCAATTTGCTTACGTCCACGGAGTTGCAGGGATTTCATTATTATTAAGGAAAAATATAAAGTACGGCTACAATGTTTCTCTCTCTCTAAAAAATGACAACAACGAGAAAACCCTAATCACCAAAATTGCATTTTTCTACCTCCTGCACACAAGATACACAATGGGCTACAAAATGGGCCAAAAATTTTTTCCCAGGGGCACCCTCAAAAGGTTTGTCCATGAGTGCTCTGACTTGGGCCTATCGACCCAAGCCTCCACTTCATGGACTAAACCTCAGAAAATCTCTCATTAAAAATCACGCAACATTATTTCGAGTCAGGTTGGGTCTTCAACCGAATCAAACACAACTAGACTCCACAAAGCCCAACAATATGTTTTCCAAACAAGACAACAGGAATCACTAACAGCAAAGATTACCAAGTGAGGGTTCAACGATACAAACAATAGCAAGCTACTTGACACAATTATTTACTAGTTGAGTCAATCTGCAGACATCCACCATATTGGCAATCACCAATGCAAAATTTTGAAACATATTGTAGGACCTTTTACATTTTCTCAAGGGAAATGCCAATATCAAAACAGAAAAATCAATCTCAAAATCCCTTCTTTTCTTTTTAGTTTCTTCGCGAGCATTTTTTTTTTCCCTTGTATTGCTCCCACGTTTGAGAAATCCTACTTTATATTAAAATTCTTACCCAAAATGAAAAAAATAAGCCTTTTTAACAATTAAACATCAAGAAAAGAAATTGGGAAACTTGTGTCCAAAATTGGTGATCGCATGGGTTTGCGACACTAGTGCCAATCATGCCAACCAAACAATAACCACACCTGAATGCAGATTGATTTATTATATATAATCCAGTATCTTATACAAAATTTCCAATTTATGAACTAAAATTTTCTTAATTTGGGGCTAAACAAAAAAAAAAAAAAAAAAAAAAAAAATTTACTCCACAGTCTACACCAAATAGATTCACTTACTTGAAGCGTGGCTCTCTCTCTCTCCGTCTTTCAATAATGATAAAATAAAGCAACAAAATTTCTATAAAGTTTTAATTTTATTTGCAGTTTCTCAATTTATCATAAATCAAAAAATAGTGAATCAACATTTTCTTTTATATGCACATTGAAAAATTTCAAGCAAAATAATATTCCTTTTTCTTTCCTACAGTTTCCAGGCAAACAAACAGCACCTAGCCCACATAAATGTACAGTTCATACTTCATACAGATAACATATGCACCTTTAAAAGCTTAAATTAAAGGTAATATTTATTATTTAAAATTAAAAACCACAGCTAACAAAAATACAGTAACATCAACAACTAAGCTCTACTATATGCATTATCTAAAAACCTAACAAATTTAAGTCTTTTCCTGTCATTTCCCCCACTTTCTTGCTAACCAAACAGTGCTTGAGAGAACTTGACAGCGAGACTAGCCACACTATCTCCTTTAACGATCTAACTTGAAATAGCAAACTTCCAGCTCTCATTGTCTCTACAGAAGGTTCCAGAGACTGGCTTTCTGATCACGTATCTGAGCTTCCACTTCGCCTTGAAGGCTTTGACGACGAGTTTGTCGGTGACTGAGTTCCAGACTCGGCACACGCAATGGTTGCTGATGGTGGACAAAACTGGACATGGAATTGGATGACTTACCACTTTTATATTATTTATCAATATCAATATCTTTTTTTCTTAGAAATAAAAAAGCGAAAAATTGATTTTCATCCTTATATTTTCACGCGATTCTCACTTTGGTCCTTATCTTTTATTTTCACAGCTTTTATTCCCTATTTAGAAAAACGCGTTCTATTTTAGTCCCTACCGTCATCTCACTAACAGAAAATATTTACGTGGCAAACGGAGTACACTGTTGGCATACTAAAAGCTTATGTGGCCATTAAAATAACAATAATAATAAATTTATTTGCATTTTTAAAAATTCCACGTCAACAATTTAATTTTTAAAAAAGGCTACATCAGATAAAGATAATAAAAAAAATTCTACCCTAATTATTTTTTTAAAAAAGAAAAGAAATTAGTTAAATTATTATTTTTTCTTTTTTTTGGAAGAACATGAAGAACTTAGAACTATGTGTTCTTCATTTTCTTCCCCAACTAAGCTTGCCCTGAAAATTAAAAATTAAAAATTTATTTTTCTTTTCTTGCATTTTCTTAGCAACCAAATCCATATAATCACTCAAATTTACAAAATAAAAAGGCATGCCCATAAAAATTTACAAAACAAAACACAGAGACATTCAACAGTTACACAAAGCCATTCAACAAGATTTTCTTATGCTTTGAAACCAAACACAAAAAGAAAACACACAAACGAAACACAAAACTCAAATCGGACTCTCTTAATATTCTCAAAACTTCCTCTCTCTCTCTCTCTTCCAAAAGTCTCACAACTCTTCCTAACTCCATGGCCGGCCTCTCTGCTCATCTCCACTACCACCGCCACTAAAACCGACAGTGGTTCATCGCCTCACCACCTCTAACAGACTCACTCTCACGATTCGCTCAAGTCTCTCTCTAACCACCTGTGACAGATCCATTCTCTCGCATCGTTGTCTCTCTCTCCCAGATAGGCAAGTTTCTCTCTTTCATCTCTCTATCTTTCAACTCAGTGGTGTAGATCTGGGTTTGTGGGTTGTGGGTTTGTGAGTTTTGCTGATCTGGGTTTGTGGATTTGTGGCGGATTGTTACATTGATCTGTGGCGGATTTATGGGTTCGTGGGTTTGTGAGATTTGTTCATCTGGGTTTGTGGGTTTGTGGCGGATTGGTACACTGATCTGTGGCGGATTTATGGGTTATGATTCCAAAGGCTGGGTTTCCAACTTGGAGGATTGGATCTGATTTTATATTTCGATGGATTGGTGGGTTTTCAACTCGGAGATTGGTGTTGATTTTGTGAACAAAGAGGATGCAGGTCTTTTGATTTTAGTAGGTGTATGTTGGGTTAAAATTTGTGAATATGCAGATTTGTTTCTGGGTTTGATTGTTGGTGTATGTTGATTTCTGGGTTTTCAATTTTGGTTGGTGTATGTTGATTATTGTTTGATCTAAGTTTTGAATTTTGATTTGTTTGGTTATAAAGAAAGTACTAGAAAGGCAAAGAAAAGAAAAGACAAGAAAAAAGGAATTAATTTAATAAAAACATGAATAATATGAACTGTAAGAACATGAAGAACACAAAGATGATCTTCCAGCAAAATAATAAAAAGAAAAGAAAATTATTTTAATTATTAATTATTATTTAAATAATTAAATAATAACTAAAATTTTATTTTATTTTAAAATAATTAAAGAAAAGAAAAAAGAATGATGTGGCTTTTTTAATATTAAAATGCTAATGTGGCATTATTTAAATTCCAAATTAAAATTTATTATTATTATTTTAATGGACACGTAGTCATTTTGAGTGCCAACCGTGCACTCCGTTTGCCACATGGATATTTTTTGTTAATGAGATGACGGTAGGGACTAAAATAGAACACGTTTTTCTATATAGAGACTAAAAGTGGTGAAAATAAAAAATAGGGACTAAAGTAAAAATCGTGTGAAAATGTAGAGATGAAAATGAGTTTTTCACCAAATAAAAATAAACAATTACCTATATCAATATAGATGTCCTGATGTACAGTTGTACACTATCCAATCCATAAATAAAATGATAAAATAGTATAAACAGATTTTGATTAAATTATATTTGTTATTTCTACTAATTCTTTAATTTAATTTTTTATTAATTAAATATTTATTCATTATAAATGTAGGGTCAGAGAATTTGGTACCACCGGCCCATTTCATATCAAGCTCAAGGCCCATGCCGAGGAGGAAGAAACACCCGAGGACAAAGTGTGAAAATCCAAATTGCTTAAGAACCTTGCCAAGGACAACCGTGTCCTCGGCTAACCGAGACCATGGGAGGGGGAAGTAGTGGGCCACTAAAGGTAGTCTTTCAGGGCATCTAGAGAAAAAGAACAAGTACAACACGTCAGCGATGGAAGCATGGTGGAGGAGCAGAACCAGGGTGAACTATCACCTCTACATTAAATGCGCACAACTGATGTTCCGGCAGCATTAATGGGGAAATGACCCTTGGGCAGCGTTGCCTCAGTTGCTACAACTCACAGGGGAATTGATTAGGTGACTGATGGGACAGGTTGTCAGGAAAGGGCATGGAAGATCAATAAGTGGAGGAAAGAGATCGTAGGATGATGACTATATAATAGGAAGAAACAGATTAAGAAAGTGGGAACCATTCCCATGGGAGAAGGACTACTACCAAGCTCCTCAGACCGGGCCGAGGATAGACTTTTGAGGATGATTTCGGTTCACCTGTGTTCGACGGTGGCGAACACTGCGTTGGATGTTGTCCACTTGTTAGGGCCTAGTTCTTGAACCCGCTCTCTACAAATTCATTGTATTGGGCTAGCTAGGCTTGAGTCCACTCACTCAACAGTAGAAATGTTCAAACTCAATCCCGACAATAAATATTTTTGTTAAATTACTATGTTTTTTTTAATGTGAAAAAAAATATTATATTAATAGAAACGAGGCAAAATACAAAAATAGCCTATTTTATTTGTTTTACACAAGCCAAAATGAATAAGAAAATTGAAGAGATCTAGATGGAGATGATTTCTTCTCGATGATTTCTTTCGTTGTACTAAATGTGAATTCACATTGGATTTTGGATGTGCTACATTACCATACATCATAAAGTACAAACAACATGAGCTTGCTGAAGATGACTCAGGTGAATATTATTGTAATATTTGTGAGGAAAAAAGAGACCACCCAAATAATTAGTTTTATTATTGTGAAGAATGTAGTTATCCTGCACATTTCAAATGTATTTTTGGAGAATTCTTAAATACCAAAGATGGAGACTACCAAAATATTAAGTTCGGGAGCACTTATATATCCACCATCCACCAGCATCCCCTTACTCTTGTTCAGGAGACAAAGGACGTCTCTCATTAACAAGTGTGGTCGGCATTGCAAGGATATTGCCTATGCATGTGCCACATGTAATATCAGTTTTGACTGGCAGTGTGTGTATGAGTATCAAAAGAGAGAATGAGATAACTGGCATCCAACTCCTACATATCAAGGATGGACACTGCCTTAAGAGTTGTGATAATAAAACACTATCTATCTATGTATGTATTTAATTAACTTCTTTTCTTTGCGTCCATATGTAAAATTGTTCTTATTATCAACAAAGAATTATCTATTTCACGTAATTATCCGTTTCTTTCTTAGTTCATTTTTATTGTTATAACCCAATTAGAAATAGTGATGAAATGAATGATGAGTGTGTACTAATGCTTTGCTGCATTTAAAGAGAGAAAACAATAAATTGGAAATATTTATGATTAAAGCTTAAATTGTAGCTAATGTAAACCTTTCTCCTTCTCCTTTTTTATTTTTACTAGTATGTAACTCTCCTTTTTTATTTTTACTAGTATGTAACCCGTGCAGTATTATGAGTTTATTATAATAGTAATGATCGAAATGAAGTACATGGCTTAACCAAAATATGACTAAAAGTTAGAGATCATGAAGCAATAAATACGAAAATGTAGTGACTAATTGAAAGGATTTAAGAGAAAAATATGAAAGAAAGAAATAAAAGCACACTTTTTAGGCTTTGAGATTTTCCAAAAAGGGGCAAGTGCACACTTGATGGGCGCTTCATTGAATGCTCCTTGGGCCTTGGCTTTGGGGTTTTGCAGTTCATGCTTTAGGAGTGCTAGGCGCAATTATAACAGCATTACTGACTTATAGTATAGTAGTATATATGTAATATCTGTTATAAATTTTTTTTTAATGAGAATCAATATCTGTTATAACTTATATAAGGGGTGGCTATATTTTCGAATTTAAAATAACCCTTTTTAGGATATGACAGGAAATAACGTAATCAATATCTTAATACAAAATATTTGATGTAGCTCTTGGTAGCATATGTAAGCACACCCCGTTATGAACGCTTGGAATATCTACCGGTTCTTGAGGTGAGCATGTGAAACTGAATTTGATAAGACTACACCTACACGCATGTAGAGTCTGGGTAAATTGAGAACTACACCTACACGCCCCTAGAGTCTTCTTTGCAAAAGCAAAAATCAAATCAACAAAAGTAAAGATAAAATCACCAGAAGACAGATTCCATAGAATCCACACACAAGCCTCAGTCTTCGATGACTTCAATCCCATCTCAGATCTGTTCTCACTTCTCAGTATTAAATCAAAATCTCACTCTCAATCTCAGAAGTCTCTGTTCTCTCTACTCCTAATCTCAAGTCTTAACCCTTCACTGAGTTCACTCCATACCTTCCACAATCCAAACCCTAGCTGTTGCCTCCGCTGCCGTCTCATCACCACACCCACAGCTTCGCCTCACTTTCCACCATGGGTTGAGCCTTCTCATGCTGACGGATCAGCTTCTTAGTCTCAAGACTCTCAGGTATATTTTCTTCCTTTTTCATTTATCTTTTTCTTTATTTCGGAATATGATTTTTTTTCCCTTTAAATTGATGGAGAACTTCTTCCTATATAAGATACAGAATCATTGATACCGAGATATTCTCTTGAAATTCCATAGCATTAATTGAAGAAGAGGGGAGCTGTTCCTATATAAGATACATAAATACCCAAAGGCATGCATCATTGATACCGAGATATTCGTTTGAAATTCCATAGCATTAATTGAAGAAGAGGGGAGATGTATATTGAAGGAGAGTAAGGATTTTGGGCTTTAATTACATTGTAGAAGGGGAGGTGAACCTGAAAATATGTGGGTGTGAAGAGCAAAATGTTTTATTCACCCAAAAGAAAAAAAAAAAAAAAAAGCACAGCATAATTTGATCCAACTTAATTTTAGACAGATGAAGGAAAATTAGACTCTAATTTCATATTGAAATTGCTGTGGATCTCACATGAATTTAGACACATGATACAAAATTAGACTTCTAATTTAGAATGACACATGACACAAAATTAAAGTTTTAATTTGAAATTCAATTTCACTCTTCACCTTTTTTTTTTTTGATAGGAAATCACACACTTAATATTAAACAACATTAGAGTTTACATCATGAAGAATTGCAAGCTCTAAGAAACTAGGACAATTCTCCATCCACATACATTGATTAAGTATGCCCTTGGCATACTTTGCTAACAAATGAGCTGGGGAATTAGCATTACGCTTTACATGAGAAAAAAACACATTTTAGAACTCCAATGAAGCTAAACTAATCCCCATTATTACCACATCAATTGAGGCCGGTGGTGAAGATGACTGATTCAACGCTCTAGAAACCAATAACGAGTCACCCTCCATGATTATGTCCGATAAACCCAGCTGCTTTGCAAACTGCATACCAATTTCAACAGCCTTCGATTCCGCTTCAAGATGTCCTAGTGGTGTGTGTAACTTCTTGCACACAGCTGCTACAAAGTGCCCATGCCAATCACTTACAATCACACCAATTCCCACAGACTTCAACTCAGCAAACACAGCAGCATCAACGTTACATTTAAAACACAATGTGGGTGGCAGGTTCCATATTTGAATATGAGAAACGGAACTATTTGTAACTGGTGACAGAACAATGACAGATCAATATTCCTCTAGATATTGAGTCGCCTAATGAAGAAGCATCCTACCATCCTTTCTCTTCCCGCCACATCTAACTTCATTCCGGTTTCCTCACAACGCCCATGCACTAGTTAGCAGCAACTCCAAGTTTTCCGGTAAGCTTTTTTCATCCATCAATAAACACCAAACCATGTCCTTAAAAGAACTTAACCGGTCCATTACATTTGGAAAAACCAACTTGGACGATGACCAAAGCTCCTTTGCTCTGCTGCATTTCCAAAAAAAATAGATAGAATCTTCCTCCTCCACCTTGCATCCATCACATGTAGCCACCTGCAAAACATTTCTTTTAACAAGGCTAGTTTTCAATGGTAAGATGTCCTGACAAGCCTTCCAAGCAAAATGCCTTATTTTGTGAGGCACATTGATCTGCCATAGACGATTCCAAAAGCTCCTTTCTTGGCTGCCATTAGAGCTTGAACCAGAAAATTCAGCTATTGACATTTGGCTAGCAACCCAGTAGGCATTCTTCACCGAGAACACTCCAACACTCTTCACCTATTATTATTATTATATATATATATATATATATAGATTTATGATTTGGTATAGGAGAGCTATCAAGTATCAAATACAACAATGCTTCCCACCAAAAAAAAAAAAAAAATACAACGATGCTGCCGCTTCTCTTATGGGTATTATTATTACAGTACCCCCAATTATTTTAGCGGGGACGGTACCCACTCAAGTCCTGGCTGTCAAGTTTAATGGATTGAATCCTAACCGTGTCAATTTTTATGTTTAGTGAAATACCCATTACCGGTAGAGCAAGTTACCGTATAAAAGCCCAAAAATAAATCTAAACAAAGAAGCAGATCTTCACTCACTCGCGTTCTTACTTCTCTCAATACTGGGGACGAACCAAGCGATAAAGAAAACTGTTGAATCCCTGAAGCAGATCTTCTCTCGGATTCTCTCAATTTTAATTTAAAGCGAGATTGTTTTGCATCATTGTTTCTTAATCTTCTCTCTTGTGTGTGTGCGTTGATCTCCTTTTAGCATTCCGTCGATTTACTCACCGGTGAAGCTAAGGATCAAATGATCGATCAGTGTTGGCTGCATATCATTCAGGGGGTGGCAAAGGCAAAATCAACCCACTCTAATAGATCTGCTTGGGTTTAATTACAATGAAGAGTTTTGGACTTGGGTCATTAGGTGTAAGGCCAATTGTATGATAATGACCTGGTGCATGTGTGTTCAATTGTCTTTGAGAACTTGTTGATTGAAGAAATTTGATGATAGGTTATGGTTGTGGCATGTTTTGTTGATATCAATATTCACTGAAATGATATAATTGTTGAATTTTATTGTGTCTATCTGGATAAGTTCGCTTAATTCATTTTGTGTTTGTCACATGCTTTATTTTTTTATGTATTCTGGTGTAACTTCCTTTTATAATTGTTATTGTGAATACTTCCTGCGATAGTTGGAATCTAATTGTATTTTTTTTTTCATATTTGCACTAGTTTTAATAACTAGTAAATTGATTCCAACATCTTTTTAAGTAAATATTTGATAGACTATGCAAATATCGTACTTCTCTGTATATTGTTATTCTGTAGTATGTTTAGAAATTTGATTGGGCCATAATTGTTCTATGGTCTCGTAATGGATTGTAGTTGTTTTCTCAACTACCTTCACAATATTTATTTAGTTTGGCTAATCTTTCTATATATTTTGTTTGTGTTCTTTGAAAATTTGTATATAATTGAGTCATTCTGTATCTTGAAATATGAAAGGAATTGAGGGCGGAAAGAGCAAGACACAGAGAGAGACACTGTGCGTGTGTGTGTTTTGTTTATTACAGTGTCATTAATGCCCCTTATCATATATGATCAATTGGTTAAGAGTCCAAACAGCTTTTTCTTTGGACACTGTGTTTTAACTTCTTTTATGATAGATAATTTCATGTATCATAATGTCTTATATTTCATGTTATAACTTATAACTATGTGATTTGCATCATTTACACTTCTAGTATTCTTTAGTAACAAATCAAGGTAGTTATAGTTGGGTGAGACGTATATCAAATTCCTGCCATGGTATTTATATCTGAAAAAGAAATAAGAAATCACCTAAAAGAGGGGGCGCATCCGGTTTACTGCTGAGAGCCTTTAGTGGTTGATGTTTTGGTTTTAAAGAACTTCTTTTGCATCAAATACTTGAAATGGATGAGATTTTAAAAATTTTGTCAAATGTTTATATTATGTTATGAACAAATTGTGGATATGCAATGATATTTATGAAAATGATTTGAGAAGTGAGTGTTCCTTTTTTTTTTTTTTTTTTTTTTTTTTTTTCTGAAAAGCATGTTCTTTATATTCATTCTAGTTAGATTTTATCTTTTAGTTTGGCTGTTCCTAAGTTGTTTTTTTTGGTTTTTTTCTTTTTGATTTCTGGTCTTTGCGTTATAAAAGCATACACTTACATTTTGGCTGTTACTGAGTTGTTCCATTGTTTTCCTTGAAACAATGAAACCCAATCAGGCTCCTCATGCATTTTTAGAGCAATTTGGGTGGAAATGGCAGCAACTGGAGCTTCATTTGTCAAAGTAAAGAGGCATATACTCGAGTTTACAACTGTCTTGAAGTCTGTAGCTTGTGAATTTTATTTTTTCTGCTACTCGTTGATGCGGTATTATCAAATCTGCTGACAAAATTTGCTAGTTATTGTAAATTGCAACGCCTTGTATTTTGTGTTCCAGGCTAGATCATCTCTTGGGCCATGAGAATTTTGGTTAGTAATTTTTGTTTCAACTGGGCCAGGTTTATCTCTCTCTCTCTCTCTCTCTCTCTCTCTCTCTCTCTCTCTCTCTCTCTCATTTGTAGTGAAAGTGTAAAACCTGAGAATGTGATCATGTCTAAAATCCACCTGAGAAACTGAGAATAAACTCTAAATTTTATTAATTTCATAACTAAATGTCTTAGAGCCTAGAACATGTTTAAATAGTAAAATAAAAACCTAGAGCAGCTAGGAAAACGCACACAAAATTGTAATATGCGCTAATCTCACAAGATGAGGTGGTAAAATAGTAAACTTTACCAAGAACAACAAAATTGAGATAATTGCAAAATTAAAAAACTATTGTCTCCAAAAGATGTCTCAAAATAAATGAGACTTTATTCTGAATTTTAAATTAAAAGTTATAAAGGAAATAAATATTACAAAAAATGGCAAAAATGAAAATTTTAGGGACTATGCCCTAAAAGTGGTTTCAGTTGTGGCCTAAGGCAGCGATTTTTTTTTTTTTTTTAATCCTAGTATCATTTCCATACATGTCACCATTTTTACACAATTTTATCTTTATCGTTGATGATTTTTACTAGTACTTTTTATTAAGTCGTTGTCACTGTGTGTGTGTTTCACGGTTAGATGGTCTTACTTGAGAATTCCTAGAAGTATGTACTTTTGTGATACCTAAAACCATAAAATCACGGGATCAAAAGAAATATAAAAGAAACACCCCCTCCCCTTGTAAGGTTGAGAATCAGAGAGATAATAGTATAAAGTAAAGAAATGGAAAAAATAAAATGCCAAAAATTGAAGGAAAGAAAAGAATATAAAACTAGGATACCTACTCACAAACGCAAGACCCCACCATAATTTTCTTTTTCTCTTTCCTTCTTTTAAATTTGTTTCGAAGTTTAGAAATGAAAGGAAATATTAAATTGAAATGGAATAGATTGGAATAAAAAGGCCTAAGGTAATCTCCATATTTAGATTTGAAGAAAATAATATGAATAAAAAAATAAGGAAAAAGAATAACTTTGTCTCAATTAATCAAGTGAAGGAGGTGTTCTTCCATTTGTTCCTTTGTTGTTTTTGTTTCAAACAAAAGAAGGATTCCTTACTATAGGGTCTCGATTTTCTGGCTAAGTCCAAAAATGAATGGGATCCAGGCCTAGTGGATCCAGTACAATAAATTTGTAGAGAGTGGGTCTTAGAGCTAGGTTTTAGTACATGGATAACAGTTAAGATGGGTTTTTATGTTGATCAAACAGAAATGAGTTGAGTTCATCAAAGAGAGCTTGTCCTCAGCCCAATCCGAGGAGCTCTCCTTTTGTGTATATTGAGTGACAATGGTTGCAAGAGTTCTTGAGACCGCCATTATGCTCTCTCTCTATTTTTCTAGCCCCCCTCTCTATGGTGGGTTTCTCCAATTATATAGTCTTCTTTAAAAGATATTGACCTTCCACTTATTGATCATCCAAGCCTATACTTGAGTGCCAGTCCCATCAGACGCCCTCTTTGGCGTTCTGTGAGTTACAATAAACGAGGTAGCACTACTCAGGAGTCATTTTCTCATCAATGCGCTCAGAACATTAGTTGTGGGCATTTAATGCGGAGGTGACAGTTCCTCCTTGAATTGCTCCTCCACCATGCTCCCATGGCTGGCCCATTATACTTGTCTTTTTTCTTGGGATGACCTGGGAGGTTGCCTTTGGTGGCATACAACTTTTCCCTTCCATTATCTTGGTTGACCGAGGACAGGATTGTCCTCGACTATGTTCCTCAGTAATTTGGGCCCTCTTCGTTCGTCCTCGAACATTCCTTCTTCCTCGGCATGGGCCTTGGGCTCAGTATAAAACGGACCGGGGTCGCCAAATTCTTTGGCCCCACACTTACTTTCACTCCTCTCTCCATAAATTTATCTCATCTTATATTGATGGACATGAATAAAAAATAAGAAGAAGAGAATAACTTTGTCTCAATTGATCAAGTGAAGGAGGTGTTCAATTCCATTTGTTCTTTTGTTGTCTTTTTTTTTTCCCCCAAACAAAAGAAGGATTCCTTACTTTCACCCCTCTCTAGCATAAATTTATCTCAACTTATATTGGTGTTCATCATCGTATAGGAAAAGTTTAATATATTTGCTTTACTATTTATTGAGTCATGTTATTTGTAAATTTTTAGACAAAATAGTGTAATCATAATTAAATGAATTTGCTAAGGACGTTGTTGATCCTTATAAAGTCACAGCTGTCAACACTTTGCATAGTTTTTGGATGAAAGGAATATAGAAAGAAATGATTTATTGTTTATTTATTTTGAAAGTCATAAACTTATAATAGCAAAAGGAATGGAATGATTAAATTTGTTCCATTTCCACCCACAAATTTTAATGGAAAATACTAAAGGCACAACAAATTTCATTATAAAAGTTTTACATATTAACATAAGAATGGATATCCTAGATAACACATTAACAGCATATATATATGTGTGTGTGTGTGTGTGTGTGTGTGGGGGGGGGGGGGGGGGGCAAAGAATTTGGCAACCCCGGTCCATTTTATACTGAGCCCAAGGCCTACGCCGAGGATGAACGAAGAGGGCCCGAATTGCCGAGGAACATAACCGAGGACAATCCTGTCCTCGGTCAACCAAGATCATGGAAGGGAAAAGCGGTATGCCACCAAAGGCAGCCTCCCAGGTCATCCCAAGAAAAAAGACAAGTACAATGGGCCAGCCATGGGAGCATAGCATGGTGGAGGAGCAATTCAAGGAGGAACTGTCACCTTTGCATTAATTGCCCACAACTAACTTTCTGGGCGCATTGATGAGAAAATGACTCATGAGCAGTGCCACCTCGGTTACCACAACTCACAGAACGCCAAAGAGGGTGTCTGATGGGATAGACACTCAAGTATAGGCTTGGATGATCAATAAGTGGAAGGTCAAGATCGTTTAAAGAAGACTATATAATTGGAGAAACCCACCATAGAGAAGGGGGCTGGAAAAATAGAGAAAGAGCATAATGGCGGTCTCAAGAACTCTTGCAACCATTGTCACCCAATATACACAAAAGGAGAGCTTCTTGGATTGGGCCGAGGACAAGCTCTCTTTGATGAACAAAGCTTATTTCTGTTTGATCAACATAAAAACCCATCTTAACTGTTATCCATGCATTAAAACCTAGCTCTATGACCCACTCTCTATAAATTTATTGTACTGGGTTCACTGGGTCTGGATCTCATTCATTTTTGGGCTTTGCCAAAAAATCGAGACCCTACAATTGGCACTGTCTGTAGGAAGAGCGTATGTGATAGCAAGGGCAATGGATAATTAAGATAGGATCAGGCCCTCATCGGCCAGAGTCCCTTAGGAAAGCCATTATGGTGGCCAGTTTACTACGCGAGTAAGACACTACATGAGGCATATGCAGTCGTTGTCCTAGCTCAGCTTCTGCTCAGGTATAGACTTCGAAGTGCTGATTATACGGGGAGGATTGCTAAATGAAGGACAATTCTAGGGGCTTCTGACGCCAAGTACATGCCCCATACCTTTGTCCAGGGTCCAGTCCTCGCAAACCTGGTGTCCGAGTTCACTAGACCCCCATCAGAGTAAAGGGCAGTAACACAGAGCGATTCAAGGAGGCTCCGCGGTGGGGCTAGTTCTGGAAAGTATATGTTGATATCTTCTGACCTACTGGAGTGGTTAAACGAAACCTTAGTTATGACAGGTCCTCGGACCTCCTGCTTTGGGGGAATTAACATCCACTGACAGTTATCCAAGTGTTAGACAGAACCAAGATATTGCATGGCTCCTCGGACCACAAACCTATGGGGAAACTAATAACTTCTGGTAATTATCTAAGTGTTAGACAAAACCAAGGTCTTACATGGTCCTCGGACTCAAACCTGTAGGGAAACTAACATCCTTTAACGATTATCTAAGTGTTAGACAGAGCCAAGGTCTTGCATGGCTCCTCGGACCACAAACCTATAGGGAAACTAATAACTTTTGACTGTCACCTAAGTGTTAGACGTGAACCAAGGTCCTGCACGGTCCTCAGACCACAAACTTGTGGGAAACTAATAACTTTCAGTAACTACCTAAGGGTTAAATGGAATCAGGGTGTTGTACGGACCCTTGGACTCTAGCCCTTGAGGAATCTGGGTGATGCGCAGAGTCTAAAAGTAGTCCGGCTCCTCGGACCGCCGACCCTTTCCCCACTCAACAAAGATGTGAACCAAGGTCTTGCATGACTCCTCGGACCATAAACCTATGGGAAAACTAATAACTTTTGGTAATTATCTAAGTGTTAGACAGAGCCAAGGTCTTGCATGGTTCTCGAACTCAAACCTGTGGGGAAACTAACATCCTTTGACGATTATCTAAGTGTTAGACAAAACCAAGATCTTGCATGGCTCCTCGGACCACAAACCTATGGGGAAACTAATAACTTTTGACAGTCATCTAAGTGCTTGAATAGAACTTGAGGCATGCCTGGATCCTCGAACCAGACGCTGGGGAAAATCAACGCCATGACGTCATTACAAATGCCGAGCAGAGCCCTAATGCACAACGGTCTCCTCGGATGACTTACTTTAAATCCAACATCCTTTCAAGGTGAGACCCAAACTTTGTCGAACCGAAAGTCTGGTGCGATCTACGCCCGCTTCGGCTCTCGGTTGAAGAAGGAGGGTCTTATTTCTTGCTCGGTTGAAATGTAGGAACATCTTTGGCCTCTACTTCCTTTACCTCAATTGTGTCGTCCAGGATATGGGCGGTATTCTTGGTTCCTGAAAGGGGCTTAGGTTCCTTGCCCTTGCCCTTATCCAGGGCCATCCCATTTCCTTAGGCCTTAATCACGATCTTGGCAAGGTCCTTGGAAATGCCTAGAATGTTGAGAACTTAAAGTTCTTGTTGAACTCAAGGATTTGTAAAATGTGAGAGAACAATTCCCCTAGAGCGCCTTATATAAAAGGCAAAATCCAGCGGAAATTAATTCGCATGAAACTCAAAGGGAGAGTCGCAGGCGAAATAATTCTCGTCCTATTTTCGAAGAAATCCTCAACCGTTGGATCTACGTCGTTTCGCAAAAACATTAATGAAGGCGCGCTCCGTATACCGAAATGCCAGGAATGTGCCTTGGGCAAGTGAAGAGACTCAGATGCTGACGGAAAACAAGACTTGACAAGCTGTGGCAAAGACCTGAGGACATTAAAATCCTCCTCTCCGTTCGAGGATCAGGACAGCAAGATTTTGAGGGGCTATTGTGGAGCTAAAGAATTTAGCAACCCCGATCTATTTTATACTGAGCCCAAGGCCCACGCCAAGGAAGAAGGAATGTTCGAGGACAAACGAAAAGGGCCCAAATTGCCAAGGAACATAGTCGACGACTATCCTGTCCTCGGTCAACCAAGATCATGAAAGGGAAAAGCAGTATGCCACCAAAGGCAGCCTCCCAGGTCATCCCAAGAAAAAAGGCAAGTACAATGGGTCAGCCATGGGAGCATAGTGGAGGAGCAATTCAAGGAGAAACTATCACTTCCGCATTAAATGCCCATAACTAACGTTCTGGGCGCATTGATGAGGAAATGACTTCTGAGCAGTGCTACCTCGGTTAACGCAACTCATAGAATGCCAAAGAGGGCATCTGATGGGACAGACACTCAAGTATAGGTTAGGATGATCAACAAGTGGAAGTTCAAGATTGTTTAAAGAAGACTATATAATTGGAGAAACCCACCATGGAGAGGGGGGCTGGAAAAATAGAGAGAGAGCATAATGGCGGCCTCAAGAACTCTTGCAACCATTGTCACCCAATATACATAAAAGGAGAGCTCCTTGGATTGGGCCGAAGACAAGCTCTCTTTGATGAACTCAGCTCATTTCTGTTTGATCAACATAAAAACTCATCTTAACTGTTATCCATGCACTAAAACCTAGCTCTATGACCCACTCTCTACAAATTTATTGTACTCGGTCAACTGGACCTGGATCCCATTCATTTTTGGGCTTAGCTAGAAAATCGAGACCCTACAATATATATTACAAAAATGATACATCAATTTATCACGTAACTGTGTTCAAATTAAAATAATTTTTTTTTCTTGGATATGTATTTGACATATATGTAGTAAAATTTGCATTGCGCCTTTACTCATTCATTTTGTATTGCGTGTGGGCAAAATGGTACATTCTTATTAATTAAATCAAAATTAGATGTTTACCCCCATATATATATATATATATAATAGGTGAAACCGAGAGAAACTCAAATTAAAATTCTAAGTTAGAGTTCCAATGTGTCCTAAATTATTTATTCTTAAAGAGTTTTATTTCTTAATTTTAGAATCAAATGTAGGACTACATCATAAATATTCATTAAAGTGAATTATTAAGTACAAAAAAAAAAAAGTACAAAAACCAAAGAGTCTAGAATAAATGAATCGTAAAAAAAAAGTGTTTCACAATAATTTATTTTTTTAAAAAGGACAATATACATTTTATACCTAATTATATCCTTACAAATTTTTTTAAAACAAATTTTTTTAAGGAGTTAACAAAATATAAAAATGACTATCAATAGTATTTAAATTATATATAAATAAAAATTATATTATGCATCTTATTTTATATCTTTAAGTATATCCATACATGCCCCTAAAAAAAAAGTGTATCCATACATATGCATGGGGTTACAAGCTAGTTCAATTAAAGCACAAATAAAAAATAAAGAACAAGGATGACATTAAATTCTCTCTCTCTCTCTCTCTCTCTCTCTCTCTCTCTCTCTCTCTCTCTCTCTCTCTGTAGTGACGCAAAAAAGGGGGTCTTGCATTCCATGGAATCCCACATCGCCTAGGAAAGCACATGAGAATGTGTTTATAAGGAATGATCTCCCTTTAATGTGTAGAGGCCTTTTTCCTAGCGCAACCTAGGAAAGAACAAAACCGTGAGGGGTATGGGTCCCAAAGCGGACAATATCTACACAGTTGAGACGGGGTCATTACAGATGGTATTAGAGCCAGACCCTAGTCGGAAGTGTGGGTCCTACACGCGAGAACGCGTGTGCTCGTAAGGGGGGTGGATTGTAGTGACCCAAAAAGGGGGGTCTTGCATTCCATGGAATCCCACATCGCCTAGGGAAGCACATGAGAATGTGTTTATAAGGAATGATCTTCATTCAATGTGTAGAGGCCTTTTCCCTAGCGCAACCTAGGGAAGAACAAAACTGTGAGGAGTATGGGTCCTAAAGCGGACAATATCTACACAGTTGAGACGGGGTCGTTACAACAGTGTCTAAGGATGAGCTCATATCTGCTTTCTGTGAGTGCCCTTTGGAGTGGGGTGAGCGTTAGTTCACATCATGTCGGCCTTTTGCTAAAGGTCCTAGATCCTTAAACATGGTGATGACTTTTGTACTTCATCCACTTTCTCACTATAACTCCATTACAGAGCCTCGTGCTCGATTTTTGTTATCCCTTCTTGAGCATCTTACCATAGATTTTCCTTCTGATTTCATTTTGTCTATTATAGATGTTCATTTGGATGCAGCGACCCGTGATAAGCTCATTTTTCCTTCCGCTATCACAAGGATTCTACGCCATTTTTCTGTCCCTTTTCCCGTGTCTAACCATTTCACTTTCATGTGTGCCATAGATGCCGCTACTGTAAAACGTAGTGAGGCTCAGTTTAGATCGAGATAGCCGGATTCCACTCCTCCCTCTCATTCAGCTCCTTCCTAATCTGCTCCAGCTACATCCGCTCCTTCTTCCTTTATAAGCGATGTTTCACTTGGAGACATCATGACGCAGCTGCAGCGCATGGATGCTCGCCTCGATACACTCTCCACTGAGTTGTATTAGGTGAATGTTTGTGTTGGTCGTATTGTACGATGGCAGGCAACCATGGGTGGTTTTGCTCCTGAGGCTACTCCTTCACCACCTCCTTCAGTGACTTCTGATTCTGAGGATGATGATGACGAGGATAATGATGAGGATGATGATGCTTCGGATGATGATGATGGAGATGTTAGCTCTACTGATGAGATGTCTACTTGACACTCTACCCTTTGTCACTTGTGACAAAAAGGAGAAATAGTTTTGGGATATGAGAGTAGTCATCTTAAGGGAAGAGTTAGTATAAGACTTTTTTGTTAGGGGGAGTGTTGATATTTTGAGGGATGTAATGAGGATATGATGTATTTTTTTTCTTTTTTACTTTTTAGATACATTGTTCTTGTATATGAGGTCTTTGTGACCAGTTTTTACATACATTGTATTTTTTTTTTCTCTATATGTGAATGTATGTTTCTTTCACTTATCTTTACATGTGTTGTTTCTTTTCTATCTTTACACACATCCTTCTTATACTTGTATGCAATCTATTATTTCTGTTTCACACTAAGATGCCTTGATGAGTTTTATTTAAAGTGTTTCAAAAATACAGGTTGTCAAAGTCGACTTGCCATAAACTCTCTTCTTGCAAAGTTTTTCAAGAGTTTGTGTTAGAATAGATTTTATTGTATTCAACAAGTGAATACGAGTTTAGTGATTTATGACTTCTCTTATATGTTCATTTGTTTGTTGTAGTTTTGTCACGGATTGCCAAAGGGGGAGATTGTTAGGACATATGTGTTTCACGTGTTAAAGAACATATATGTTATTCTTTTATGTAATTGGCTAATCTTTTGACAAAACGCACTTTACTTGTAATTGGGTAGTTCTAGGTGTTTTTAATACTTCAAGATTAAGTGTTAAAGTCATCAATTTTGTCCAAGAAAACAAGCTGATAGTGCAAATTCATTAAATCTCGACAGCTATATTTATCGAGTTTAAGAAAGCTGTCTCAAGCCCGTAAGCTCGACACCTTCTCGACAGCTGCTCGACACCTCCTATCTGTCGAGATTTAAGAAATTCAGAATTCTGATCTGAATTCTTGGGATCCGTGAATGTGTCTTTAGGCTATCTTTTATTCTAACCCTAGACATATAAAATGATTGTTTTAAAGGCTGTCAAACAATTCACAAGTTGCACAAGCATTGAAAAAACTCTGTTGAAGCAAATTGTGACCAGAGACGAAGTTTTTGCCCTAATTCATCTCTTCTTGAAGAAGTTACTGTGTATGTGCACCTTTGGATTTGTGACCAAGCATCTTCTTGATCTTCATCGTGTAGGATGAACTGAAGAACTTTGCAGCCAACCTCTCTTTCAGTTGGTGTTAAAGTTGCGTACTGGGATTTGCGCATTGGTTAGTCACATACTTGGGAGCCGTGCATCAAAAGGGGAAACTGTCACTACAGAACAAGTCCAATTGGGTATTGGGGTAAGGGTTCAACTGTAGGTTGGTAAGGTACTTGGGATTCCTTTACTTGTAACCGCTTGTTGTAATAATAGTGGAGTTTCGGGAATGGTGACCTGAAAATCACTCGGTGGGGTTTTTGCCATTAGATTTTCCCCATTCGTAAACAAATCACCGTGAAATTTAATTTTCGCTGCATATTTAGTTATTTGGTGATTTGTTTGTGCTACCACACATTTGCATGTTAATTAGCTTAATTAATTTACTTGGCTAAATTAATTGGTTAATTTATCACAAGGAGTCAATTCGTTTTTGGCTTATCAAGCTTGAGAACTACAAAATATGTGACGGGTGTGTACAGCCTATCTTCCCTCCATTTTACAGTTGTACTCGGTGTAGCTTCGTTCTTCATAAAACCTGTGCAGAATCGCCCCATATAAAGCGACACCCATTTCACCAACACCCCCTCACCCTTAAGTCTAAGAGACCTTTCCTTTTTGGTTGTGATACTTATGGCTATAATAGTACTGGCTTTAGCTACAACTGCTACGAATGTGATTTTGATCTTGACGTCTCTTGTAGTTTGATATCAAAATTAGACACGCTAACTCACGTTGGTCACAAGCATCCTCTAATCTTCTTTAGCACAACTAATGATGAGGAGTGTAGTTATTTATGCCTTTCTCTTAGGATTTTTTAGTCCTTACAATCAAAAGCATGTGACTTCAAGATTAAGATCATGTGATCAAAAACTATAAACAACTCTCACAAAACATGCACTACAAAGCTAAAACTAGCAAAGTGCAGTAAAATAAGTTCATCCAAACTAAACAAGTTACATAAACATGTTATGTAAAGATAATATGGCCAGCCTTGATTACAAATCCAAGAAAAATAATGCAAAACATATTTTTCCTTCCTTTTCCTCATTTTTTTATAATTTTTTTTTAACAATACAAAGTAAACATCCTATCATGAAATGCATGAATAGTATGCAATGCAAATCCTAAAAGCAAAAAGAAACCAAAACATTAAAAGAAGAATGGTCACAAAGAATAGAGAGATGAAGCACAAGGATCATGTCAAAAAGACTCAATTAGATTGAGCCTTTTGCATCCAAAAATTTTTAGATGTAACTCTAGCATTGAAGTTATTATTCATATTAGAATGATAAGCAACTCCAAGATTGGTATAAAGGTTTAAAGCCTTTAACAACTCACCAATAAATACCATAGAATCTTGTGCTTAAGGCACGGGTCCTTTTGGCTTATTTGCTCGCTTTGCAGCTTGCAACTTGAAACAATTTGGACGAATATGTCCAATCTTTCCACAAAAATGACAAATCCACACAGGTCTATCATGCAACTTATCCTTAGGGAGAGAAGGATTCTTAGGCTTAGACTCTTTAAGATCAACCTTAATCTTCCTAGGAGGTATAACTTCTAATGGTTTGACAATCTCACTCATGGGGGGCTCAGAAAAAGAAACAAAGTTTATGGAATGAGCTTCAAACATAGAGATGCTATTTTCAAAACCTAAACCAGTTTTGTCTAAGAGAGACTTTTGAATACTCAATATGTGTTCAAGTTTAGAACTAGCAGTCCTATTTGTTTGTTCTCTAGCAACAAACAATTCAAGTTCCAAAGTTTTAACTTTATCAAGCAACAACATGTTTCAATCTTCACCTTATCAAGCAATTCATTAGCATCAAAAAATTTCAACAGCAAATTTTTCTTATCAAATTCAAGAGAAGCACTTTTCTTTAGACCTAAGTCAACATTCATAGCATCTTTTACAGCAACCTTGCAAAGTTTATTATATGCTTCTTGCAAATCAGCACATTCAGTGAGTTCCCTATCAGAAGGGTTCTCATCAACCACAACACTTTCATCAACTAAAGCAGTAGCTGTGAAAGTAATGAAATTTCCATCCTCATCACTACCAGATTCATGATCAGAAACTTCATCATCACCAAGGGTTACAGTCATAGCTTTACCCTTTGATCTCAAGAATGTAAGACATTTTGATTTCACATGACCATATCCTTGACAACCAAAACATTGTGGACCCAAAGAATTATTAGAGATTTAACCTACTTTTTCTTTAGATTTTTCATTATTGTTCACTTTAGTGGGTTCATTCCTCTTAAAATTCCTAGGTTTAGTAGTGTTTTTACCTCTTGCCCTTAATTCTGTTGTTGTTCCTAAGAAAGTTTCTAAAATTCTTGGCAAGATAAGCAATTTCTATAGAAGAGAGTTCATCATCAAATCCATTCTCATCAGCATCATCAACTGACTTAAGAGTTATTGATTTGGATTTGTTTGTCTTAGGTAGGTCTAGCTCATAGGACTGTAAAAATCCTACAAGTTTAGCAACAAAGATGGAGTCCACATCCTTACTTTCAGTAATGGCAGTCACTTTAAGTCTAAAGTTCTCGGTCAGGGATCTAAGAATCTTCCTAATAATTTTAGATTGATCATAAATTTCACCCAAATTATAAGCAGAATTAACAATATCATTAAGCTCAGCATAGAATTCATCAAAACTTTCATCATCAGACATCCTAATGCTTTCAAATCTAATTGTTAACTGCTACGGTTTGTTAATCTTAATTGTCTTTATGCCTTCATGCACAGTTTGGAGAATATTCCATGCAATATGAGCAACCTCAACATTAGAGATTCTCATGAATTCCTCCATTGAAACAGTATTAAAAATAGCATTCATGTCTTTGCTATTAAAAGCGGCTGCTTCTTTTTGAGAAATTTGTCACTCGCTTATAGGAGTAGTCGGCTTCTCCCATCCGTATTCAACAGAATTCCAAACTCTCTTATCAATAGATTTCATGAATGCTTTCATCATTACTTTTCAGTAGACATAGTTGTTCCCATCAAAGTGAGGTGGGATCACAAGAGAGTGACCGTGTTCCATAACAACAAGGGTCAAGGATCAAGGATCAACTCTAAGATCAAAGGATCTAAACACAAGAGCTAACCCGCTCTGATACCACTTGTACGTTTTTAGACCCCTTAAAACACAAGTCGTTTATCTTAGTTATTTAGTCAAGTGATTACTTAGATGAATTATTCAGATCTAGGTTAGCACAAAACAATCATATCATGTAAACAATGTGGAAAAGTAAATAACACAATGATATGATAATCCAGGAAAACCAAACCGGTAAAAAACTTAGAGAGGATTTAACCTAACTATTATCAAGGTAAAATAGATCTACTATGAAAGAATTGAAATTTGTACAATAGAACTTAGACCACTAACATCCTATTACTACCTCGAGTAGAAAACTTACTACCCTGACCACGTGACAACTCCGAGTCCACGGACTACTTCTTTCTCTAATCTACAGCAACCACAAGTACTCCCACTTGTGTTTTTCTTTAAACTCTTGAAACAACAACTGAAGAGATCATCAAGCTCTTGACATAAATCTTGATCTTGATAATCCTAAGTGTGTATGAAGGTAAACACCTCTAAATCTCACAGAAGATTCACACACACAACATATCAACAACTTCTAAAATATGGCTAAGGTTTTTCCTTTTATACTTGAAGCAAAACATAAAACTATACATGTCATATGAGCTTAGGCTGAGTTGGAAATTCTGCAAAAAAAAAAAAAAAATTGTATGAGCTTCGATTGATCGAGTCTAATTTTCGATCAATCGAGCCTTGTAGAAATTGAACAATAATTTCCTGCAATTACTCAATTCCAACTTTATACATAAACATACTTTAAGCAGCCTAAAACTAGACTAAATGTTTGGATCATGGTTTGCTAACATTGATAGGCCAAGAATGTATTGACCCCTTGTTATGAATTAATTGATTAATTAGCCAAGTATATTAATTAATTAAATTAATATGCAAAGCGCGTGGTAGCACAAACAAATTACCAATTAACTAAAGTATGCAGCGGAAAATAAATTGTGTACGTTTTCAGACCCCTTAAAACACAACCAGATTAACCTAGTTAATTAGCCAAGTGATTACTTAGTCAAATTATTAAATCTAGGTTAACACAAATATATCATATCAATGAAAAGTGCGGAAAATAAAGAACACAAAGATATGATGACCTAGGAAAACTAAATCGGTAAAAAACCTAGGGAGGATTTAACCTAGCTATCCTTAAGGTAAACTGAATCCACTATGAAAAAATTGAAGTTTTACAATAGCGACTTAGACCACTAACATCCTATTGCTACCTCGAGTAAGAAACTTACTACCACGACCACGTGACAGCTCCGAGTCACTACTTCTTTCTTGGATTCCCAGCAAGTACAAGCACTCCCGCTTGTATATTTTTAAGCTCTTGAATCTGCAACTGAATAATCACCAAGTTCTTGACATAATCTTGAATCTTGGAAACCCTAAGTATGCGTGAAGGCAACCACTTCTTGATCTCACAGAAAATTCACACACACAGCATAAAGAGCAACCTTAAAATGTGGCTAGGATTTTCCCTTTTATACTTAAAGTAAAACATAAAACCCTACACATCAAACGGGTTTGGGCTGAGTTGGAAATTCTACAGAAAAAACAATTTGCACGACTTTCGATCGGTCGAGTCTAATTCTCGATCAATCAAGCCAGACAGATTTACATAGTAAATCCTGCAGCAACTCGATTCTAACTTTACATAAAAAGCATATACTTTGGGCAAGTCTAAACAAGGCTAAAACGTTTTGATCATGGTTTGTCAACATTACAAAATTATGTTCAAATACATTAGTTCCTAATTCTTAGAACCTAACAAATTGACATAGTAATTTGTTTATGAATGGGGAAAATCTATACGGTAAAAACCCCACCGGGTAGTTTTAAAGTCACTACTCCCGAGAATCCACTATTATTACAACAAACGGTTACAAGTAAAGGAATTCCAGTACCTTGTACCAACCTACAATTGAACCCTTACTCCAATACCCAATTGGACTTGTTCTGTAGTGACAATCTCTCCTTTTCAATGCACTGCTTCCAGTACGTGACTAACTAATTGCGCGGATTCCAGTACGCAACTTGATCACTAACCTAAGAAGGATGTTGGCTGCAAAGTTCTTTAGTTCATCCAGACGATGAAGATCATGAAGTTGCTTGGTCATAAAACCCTATAATGTACAAACACAGCAGCTTCTTTAAGAACTACGGCAAACTAGGTTTTCAGTCACACTCTTCTTCATACTTGTGAAATTTTCTCTTGTGCAACTTATGTCACCTTTTATAGCCCTTAAAATAATCCTTATCTATGTTTAGAGTTGTGAGAAAAGAAAGACGAAAAATACATTCACGGATTGGATGAAAAACAGTCCTGAAAAACTGAGTTTCATAAACCTTGACAGATACCCTATCTGTCAAGCAGTTGTCAAGCCTCGGGCTGAAACAGTTCTCTTTAAATCTCAATAGATGCTAGCTGTCGAGCTTTAATGAACAACACTTTCTGACTTGATTCTTGGATAGACTTGCATGACTTTAACAATTGAACTTGAAACCTTGTTTCTTGAAGCATTAAACTCATCCTAGAGCTACCCAATTATAAGTAAAGTGCGTTTTGTCAAAGGATTAGCTAATTAAATAAAATAGTGACATATGTTCCTAACATTGAATCACATATGTCCTAACAAACATTATACAAATTGAAGTTTTAATACATTAGTTCTTAAAGTCTTAGAACCTAACAATGAGGATGAAAATATGATACTACTTTGTGTTGGCAACTTAGTTTTGTATTTGAAGTCTTTTTAATATGGCTTGGATGCAAGAAAGTCAAGTTCCATTAGTCAAGAGTTTTATAGTTTAATTGTTTGACATCTCCTAACATTTTCGCTATTAGTGAAAACACCCATGGTTGAACTCCTTTACCCCTATTGTAACTATCGAATTATTAAAAAAACATAAAATAAAAAAAAAAGAAAAGTTTTATTAAATGGAAAGTTCAGCCATGCTTTAATTTATAAAAGAGATTCTGACACTCATATTAGAGAATTACTCAAGTTGATTTAGGAATTATTCCATTGGCCTGCATAATATGCACGTTTGAGCTATTTAACAAGGGTTATTAGATAAATTTCCATCATTCTTAACAAAGCATTTGAAAGGATATATTTGAAAGGCTATCCTTGAAGGCTAAATTAACTCTTTCAGGAATAATAAAGATTTGTTGTTTTACATGATAAGATATGAGGTCACTTTTTTGACACAATATAAATAGATTCATGCAAGTTTCGTTCACCATTAATAATGAAGCAAGAAACCGTAAGGTTAACGCATATATCCTAAGAAATTTTTGGACAACCTTTGAGACTCAGTCATCAAAACAAGTTTGACCATGAGAACAAGATCAATCAGAAAACACAGTTTAACGTGTAAAGGGGATCATAATTAAAACTCTTAATAGTACTCCAACACAAATGGATATTACAAATTGTATCAAAAATCACTTTCATGTTTCCCTAAGCCAACAAAACAAATAATTCCACTTGAAATGCGACGACCAATCATTAGCCAAAGGAATCGAAGAAATGTTTAAAATTAAAGCAGACTTAATGATTTTTTTGTCTTTAACATTCATACATTGTCAATGAGTTAAAAAAGACTAAAACTCATCAGTATCGGCCCTTAAAGTTCAGAGATGTTTTCATCACTCTTTATCAAATTTTCGTTTTGACATTTTTGAGTCCATTTTAATATTGGTCCTTTATATTTTAAAACTTTCATATCGTCCTTTCAAGTTTGATTCATTTTCTGTAGGGTCCTTTACATTTCAAAATTTTTATTTTAAATCCTTCATTTTAATCCTTCATAAAAATGAAAAGTTTAAAACCTAAAACACCAACAAAAAACTAAATAAAAAATAAAGTGTTAAAATAAAAATTTTGAAACATAAAAGTCCAATAAAGAAGCGAATCAAACATGTAGGGTAAAAATGAGAATTTGAAAGACCAAAGTAAAAACACCCCAACACTTTTGGCCAAAAGTGTACCATAAGAATGACCAAAACTATAACTAATTCAAACTCCTAAAGATACAAGAATATAACTCATAAAAATGCCAAACCTATCAAATCTTTTTTAGTGCGTTTTCTTTTCCCTGAGCGGCAAGGCTATCCTTAATCCTTGCCTTTCTTGTACTACGTCACCTTATGCAATAAAGGACAAGACTCATTAGCCCTAGCTAGTGGGCTTCAGATAAGTACGAGTCCAATTAGAGTATAAATATGCCTTAATTAGCTTACTTATTTTGGGTTTCCAACAAATTAGATTCCACTAAACTTTGATCATTTAATGAATCTTTTATTTTATTTTATTTTTTTTTTTTATCACTTCAGATGTTGTAGAGTGTTAAATTACTAATTGTCCCAAAAGTTTAAGCTATTAAAAAATGGTGAATTTAATCACTTAACCATAAATCTAACATAGAGATATTTGGAGGGGTTGGTTTTACCTTAAAGTTATTCGATTAGTTATAGGTAATAAACGGCTTGCTAAATAAGTGATAATTGGGTAGTTGCATGGATTTTTTTTATTAGTTACTAGCATGTAATGCACAACAAACTTTAACTTAATATGATTTTTTGCTCTCTTTTATTTTTATTTTTTGTTTAAATATGATTTTTGCTTTTAAATTTAAACTCTTAGAAACTCTCAGACTATTTACTTTTAATTCAAAATTCCACTACTTTAATACTCCTACATAGATTACAAGTTCGTGTTGCTAAACCCCTTTTGTAAATATAAAATTTGATAACTATTGTAGTTACTAATATACATTTATCATGATTGTGACATTGTTTATTTATTTATTTAATGAAACGAAAGGATTTTCATTAGATTAAATCAACTTGTACAAGTTGCACGTCTTTTCTCATATTGTCACAAAGGAAATCAGGTTCATCCTATATCCAAATAATCACGATAAGATGGTCTTGAGAATTCCTAGTAGGATGTACTTAATGATACCTAAAACCATAATCAAGAGATCTAAAGAAATATAATAGGAAACCCCCTCCCCCCACCCCCCCCAAAAAAAAAAAAAGATTTGAGAATCAGAGAGATAATAGCAGAAATTAAGTAAAGAAACGAAAAAAGAAAACTACAAAAAACTGAAGAAAAGAAAAGAATATAAAACTAGGAAACCCTCTCACAAGCCCAAGACCTCACTATAAATTTCTTTTTCTCTTTCCTTCTTTTAAATTTGTTTGGAAGCTTAATTAGAAAGGAAAGAAAATACTAAATTATAATGGAATAGATTGGAATAAGAAGGCTTAAGCATGTTCAGAGTTTAAGAAAATAATAATGAAAAAAAAAAAAAAAAAAAGAGGAAAAAGGAATAACTTTGTCTCAACTAATCAAGCGAAAGAGGTGTTCAATTCCATTTTTTCCTTTGTTGTGTTTGTTTTTTCAAACAAAAGAAGGATTCCTTACTTTCACCCCTCTCGAACATATATTTGTCTCATCTTATATTGTTGTTCATCAGCGTAAAGGAAAAGTTTAGCATGCTTGCTTTACTATCTATTTTGTCATGTTTTTGGTAAATTCTATGATATAATGATATAGTTATAATTTGATGAAATTGTAAAGGGCGTTGTTGATCCTTACAAAGTCACAGCCATCAACTCTTTGCATAGTTTTTGGATGGAATGAATATAGAAAGAAATGACAAATTCTTTATTTTGGAGGTTATAAACTTATAATAGCAAAAGGAATGGAATTGTTAAATTTGTTCCACTTCCACCCTCAATTGTTTGTGGAAAATGTGTTAATGGTACAACAAATTTCATTATAAAAGCTTTACATAATAACATGACAATAGATATCCAAAATAACACATTAACAACATAATTTTTTTTTAAATTTAAAAATTTGATACATCAACTTATCATGTAATAGTGTATTGATTAAAAAAGAATCTTGGATGCATATCTAAATCTAACTTATATGCAGTAAAATTTGCATTGCACCTTTAATCACTCATTTTGTATGGCCAGTGGGAAAAATAGTAAAGTATTTATTAATTAAGTCAAAATCAAATGTTAACCTATTCAAATAAAGCATAGGTAAAAGAAAAAGAATTAAGACGACATTAAAATCTCTCTCTCTCCCTCTCTCTCATTTACATTTAACATCCAAAGAAAGAAAGAGATCACCAAATATAAGAATGATAAAAATATGGAAGTATAAAAAATGTTTCAGTTTCTCTTATGTGTATAGTAGGAGAGATTTTTTTTTTTTTTGAGAATCAGGCCTGACCAACCAGGCCGAAAAAACATCATTTTATTACTGGAATATCAGATAAAAAAAAAACCTATAAATATCCCAAGGAACGGAGTTCATCCAAACTGAAACAGGAAAAAACAATCTCGCTCATCATGCTAAGGCATGTGCTAAAAACGTGTATGAGAGAAAGAATAGTACTGCAACATATTGACTGAAGACACGTCTTTAACTAAGTGACCCACCACCAGGCGCTGAAAACAATTCTTTTTGATAGCTAAAATAGCCTCTTCAGAATCCCCTTCCAGAATTGAACCACTGAAGCCAAGCTCACGGACAAACAAAACAGCCCATCTAGCTGCAATTGTTTCCAGCGCTACAATGGAGGAAGGCAGGGGAATAATCTCAGACAAAGCGCCAGGACTTCACCAGAGGAATTATGAACCACGGCTCCAATCCCTGCTACTCCTAAGTCTTCAAAGACCGCGCCGTCAAAATTCGTTTTCAACAAACCTACATCGAGTGGCTTCCAAATGACTTTCCTCGGCAGCCTCTTTGATGCAGGTTTCGCACAATGTTGCTGAAAGTCCGCCAAGTACTTATGTGCCAGCTCTGGGGTCTTCTCAAGAGGTGCGACTGCCTCATTTAATCTGGTTTTGTTACGCCGATTCTAGATGAACCAGCAAACCATGATAAAACCTTCAGCTCCACAGGGATTCTGCAGCACCAACTTGGAAAGATCAACAAATGATAAAGCTTGATTTGTTGCAATATGCAACTCATCAAAGTTAGTACCCCAGACCACCTTAACCTTCTCACAGCCCCATAATGCGTGAATTACAGTCTCAGGCTCTCTATTACAGCTTGTGCACCAAAGTAGGAAGTGACTCAGTACAGGCCCGCCACGCAAAGGTCTTAATTTTATTAGGCACTTTCAACCTCTAAAGGCCTGACCACATTTTCCTATTCACCACATCAGTTGACCCTGAAGCTGCACCACTATTTTCCCTTGCACACAACAGTTGGTAGCCAAGCTTCACCAAGTACTGACCATCCTTAGTTTTTGGCCAAATCAAGGTATCTTGCTGAGGAGTCAAACAGAGGGGGATGGACTTTATTTTTTGTGCCACAAACGGCAGAAAAACTCTTTCCAATAGATACACATTCCACCAACCCAAATCAGCATCAATGAGGTCTGCTACCTTCGCATTAGCAGATAGCAAGAAGGGAGGCGAGATAACCATGCCTGACCCTTCTCCTGGCAGCCAGCACTCCTGATAAATCTGGGCTGTTTGGCCATTACCCACTTTGTATCTAGCACCTTCAGCAACTAAATAACGAGCCTTAAGATCCGCCAAGCATAGGACCCGGATTTGACTTGAGCTGAAAAAATATCACTCGAAGGGAAGAACTTAGCCTTGAAAACCCAGTAAAATAGGGATTCTTTATCATGGACCAGCCACCACACTTGTTTGGCTAACATGGCATCATTAAATTTCCTAAGCTCTTTAAAACCCATCCCATCTTCAGTTTTTGGCAAGCACAAAGACTCCCAATTTTTCCAATGAATCTTCCGCCTTTCACCACGTTGGCCCCAAAAGAAATTCTTTATCATAACCTCAATTTCATTGCAAAGACTCATAGGTAGCTAGAAGCAACTCATAGCAAAGGTGAGAATTGCTTGAACAATGGCTTTCAATAACACCTCCCTTCCGGCTTGTGACAATAGTTTCTCCTTCCATCCTTGGAGTTTCCCCTAAATCGTCTCCTTTATATAGATAAAGCTTTCCTTCTTTTTTCTTCCCACCATTGCCGGCAACCCAAGATACTTTTCATACTCCTTAATTTCCAATACACCTAGGAAGTTCTTCAAATCTGTTTGGTGCTATCAAGGACAGATTTCCCAAAGAAGAGGTTTGTCTTGGCGCCATTTATTTTTTGCCCGGATGCTCTCTCATATTGGGCTAAGGCGGATTGAATTGCTTGCACATCACCCATCTTTGCATGACAAAAAATCAAGCTATCATTGGCAAAGAAGAGATGCGAAATTTGTGGCCCATTCTTACAAAGTGAGAAGCCCCTAAGATCACCCGCTGCCATGGCTTTTTTAAGCAGCCCATTTAAATCCTCCGAGCACAACAAAAATAGGTAGGGAGATAGAGGATCACCTTGCCGAATCCCTCTTGTTGGCTTGATAAAACCACAAGGAACACCATTGATCAAAATGGAATATGAAACGGATTTTATTGTTGCCATCACCAACTCTATCCATCTACCATGGAAACCCATCTTTCGCATTAAGCTCTCCAAAAAAATCCACTCCATCCTATCATAAGTCTTGCTCATATCCAATTTCATTGCCATATACCCCTTCTTCCCCCTTTTTTTTATCTTCATGTGATGTAACGTTTCAAAAGCCACCAAGATATTATCCGAGATAGCTTTATCAAATTGAAAAGTACTTTGGGATTCTATTACAACACAAGGTAAGAGACTTTTCAAACGATTAGCTAACACTTTAGAAATTAGCTTATACAAAATGTTACATAAAGATATGGGCCTAAAATCAGAAACTCTTTCTGAATTTTTTAATTTTGGGATAGGGTGATATAAGTATGATTTATACTGGCTGGAATAGTACCTGAGTTAAGACAAGAGAGTACTGCACAAGACACATCATTGCCAATGGAATCCCAATAATGTTGATAGAAGATGGGGGGCATGCCATCCGGGTCTGGTGCTTTCAAGGGCACCATTTGCTTTAAAGCCATATCCGCCTCTTGCTTCAAAAAAGGTTTCACCAAATCAGCATTCATAGAATCCAGTACAACATGGGAAATAGTGGCCAACACTTCCTCCAACTAATTTGGATTTGAGGTTGAGAAGAGCTCACTGTAATAATCAATAAACAACTGAGCAATTTGGTCATCCCCTTCAACCCACACGCCATTAGAATTTCTGAGGCGTTTGATGCCATTTTTCCTACACCTCTAAGAAGCTTTACCATGAAAGTAGCGAGTGTTTTGATCCCCTTCTTTAAGCCAATGCAGCTTGGAGCGTTGCTGCCAAAGCTTCTCTTCCTTGATGAGGAGTTCTCTCAATTCGGCCTTCAATTCATGTAACCGGTTTGCATTACCACTTCGCACCGCTTCCCCTTCCGCCGCCTTAACCTGCTGCTTCTTCTCAACTAATGCCCAAGAAATATTTCCAAAAGAAACCTTACTCCATTCTTTCAATTTCCTCTGATAGTGATTCACGTTAGCCTCAACCACTAACATAGGATTAGATGAAAAAAATGAACTTTCCCAAGCTGCTGCCACAATGGTATGACATGATTAATGCAAAACTTTTTGATTTTTTAGGAGAATTAGTGTAAAACTTTAAAATGATTTGTCTTAACTTTCATAAATTGCAAATAAAATAAAAAGCCTGAAATACATTTTAGACCTTTCAAGTTTGAGGTTATTATCATTTTAGCCCTATAAATTTTAAAATTCTCATTTCACATTTGATTCAATTTTTTGTTTTGCTTTTTCCATTTCAAAATTTTTACTTTGGTCCTTCATTTTAACCCTTCATGAACATTAAAATTGTGAAACGTAAGAGACCAAACAAAAAACTAAATCAAACATGAAGGGTCAAAATAAAAATTTTGAAACATAAAAAACTAATATAAAAAAAAAAAAAATCAAATATGAAGGGTTAAAATAAAATTTTTGGAATGTAAATTAAAGAACCAATGTAACGGAAAACCTATGAGAATCAAAACTTGTCTACTTCAAGAAAAAATAGCCTTGAATTCACAATGTGATAATGTCTAAAATCCACTAGAGAAACTGAGAATAAACTCTAAATTTTATTAATCTGATAACTAAAATGTCTTAGAGGCTAGAACATGTTTAAATAGTAAAATAAAAACCTAGGGCGACTAGGAAAACGCCCACTAAATCCTAATTTGCACTGATCACAAGATGAGGTGGCAAAATAGTAAATTGTACCAAGAACAACAAAATCAAGATAATTTCAGAATTAAAAACTACTTTCTCTAAGGGACATCCTAAAATAAACGAGACAATATTCTGAATTTTAAATTAAAATTTATAAAGGAAATAAATATTACAAAAAATGGCAAAAAAGGAAAATTTTAGGGACTGCCCGAAAAGTGGCTTCAGTTGTGACCTAAGGTGATGATTTGTTTTATTCTAGTGTTATATTTCCCTACACGTCACCAATTTTTATGTGATTTTGTCTTTATCCTCGATGCTTTTACTAGTACTTTTTATTAAATCGTTGTCACTGTGTATGTGTTTCACGATCAAATGGTCTTACTTGAGAATTCCTAGAAGTATGTACTTTTGTGATACTTGAAACCATAGAATCAAGGGATCTAAAGAAATAGAAATGAAACACCCCCCTCTCCCCGGGCTGAGAATTAGAGAGATCATAGTATAAAGTAAAGAAATGGAAAAAGTAAAATGCCAAAAATTGAAGGAAAGAAAAGAATATAAAGCTAAAGTACCTGCTCACAAACCCAAGACCCCACCATACTTTCCTTTTTCTCTTTCCTTCTTTTAAATTTGTTTGGGAGTTTAGCAGGGACGGACCCACACTAGGGTAGAGGGGGGCCGTCCCCCACCCCCCCTCCCAAAAATAAAAAATAAAAAAATTAAGATTTTCCCTTATATATATATTTGTCTCTCCTCTTCTAAAATATTTAGATATTGACCTACAAGAAAATAAATAAATAAATAAAATTCATGCCCCTTTAACTACAAAAACAAAATAAAAAAATAAATATGGACTAAATAAAAATCGCAGATAAAATAAGAAACACTTATTTTGTATGTTATACTTTTTTGATGTGCTTTATAATATAAAATGTTTAAGAAATACTTATTTTGTATGTAGTATTTTTGTTGAATATGAAATAGATGTTAGTTTTTATTTTCATAATTTTTTTTTTTGGTTCTAAGCTTTAGCCCCCCACAGGTATGAATCCTGGTTCCGTCCCTGGAGTTTAGAGAGGAAAGAAAATATTAAATAAAAATGGAATAGATCGGAATTAAAAGACTTAAGCTAATCTCCATATTCAAAGTTTAAGAAAATAATAATGAATAAAAAAAAAGGAAAAAAGAATAACTTTGTCTCAATTAATCGAGTGAAGAAGGTATTCAATTCCATTTGTTCCTTTGTTGTTTTTGTTTCAAACAAAAGAAGGATTTCTTGCTTTCACTCCTCTTAAGCATAAATTTATCTCATCTTATATTGATGAACATGAGTAATAAATAAGAAAAAAAGAATAACTTTATCACAATTGATCAAGTGAAAGAGGGGTTCAATTCCATTTGTTCCTTTGTTGTTGTTGTTGTTGTTGTTGTTGTTGTTGTTGTTGTTTTTTTTTTTTTTTTTTTTTTTTTTTTTTTTTTTTTCTCTCTCTCCAAACAAAAGAAGGATTGCTTGCTTTCACCCCTCTCAAGCATAAATTTATCTCAACTTATATTGGTGTTCATCATCGTATAAGAAAAGTTTAATATGTTTGCTTTACAATTTATTGAGTCATGTTTTTGGTAAATATTTTGATAGTATAATCATTATAAAATGAATTTGTAAAGGACGATGTTGATCCTTGTAAAGTCACAGTTATCAACTCTTTGCATGGTGTTTGGATAAAAGGAATATAGAAAGAAATGACTTATTGTTTCTTTATTTTGAAAGTTATAAACTTAGAATAGCAAAAGCAATGGAATGGTTAAATTTGTTCCACTTCCACCCACAATTTTTTATGGAAAATGTTAAAGGCTCAACAAATTTCATTATAAAAGTTTTACATATTAACATAACAATGGACATCCTAGATTACGCATTAACAAGATAATTAAGATATATATATATATATATATATATATATAAATGATACATCAATTTATCACATAACTGTGTTCAGATTAAATTTTTTTTTTTTTCTTGTATACATATTTGACTTATATGTAGTAAAATTTGCATTGCGTCTTTAATCACTCATTTTGTATTGCGCGTGTTCAAAATAGTACATACTTATTAATTAAGTCAAAATTAGATGTTTATCCCCATTCAACTAAAGAACAGATAAAAAAAATAAAGAACAAAGGTGACATTAAATTCCTCTCTCTCTCTCTCTCTCTCTCTCTCATTTACATCTAACATCCAAAGAAAGAAAGAGATTACCAAATTTACAAGTTAAGTTTTTCATTCTTTCCCACTCTTTTACACTATCCAAATTCTATTTTGAAATCAAAAGAAAGGAATCATTGGTGCTATAAATATAGATCTACCCAATATAAATTATTCATGCAATTAACCAAACTGATCAGTGGTTATATACTTTAAAAGAGCCAATAATTGGTAGCTTGACCAACGAAGTTTTGAAGCCAAATCCAAGTTCTTGATCAATTCCTACGTGAGTATTGCTAGACTTTATTTTTTAAAAATAAAAAAATAGCTTGTTCTATATTATAGAAGTCAAATACAAAAAGGTTTTGTTGCTATTTTGAAATTAAAATTTATGATAAGTTACTAGGCATTCTTCTTTGCTTATACTCCAAAGTTTTTTTTTACTAAATTGAGAGATCCAAGCCCTATTTCATTTGGAGATGATCGTCCTTTTAAAATGCAGGCAGCATTTTATTGAAGTGTACAAAAATTTGTACTTGTTGGAAGAGTTCATTTTCCAGGTGAGTATCCAAATAATCCATTAATACTTATTTATTCACATACATATAGAACAATACCTAATCAAATAAAATTAAAACACACACAACGTATTGATTTTCATTTTATACATATTGATTTTCATTTTATATCGCCAGCCTTTAGGCAAAACATTACTTATTAACTCAGTCAAAATTAGATTTTTACCCCCATTCGATCAGTTCAAGTCAAGGCACCGATAAAAAGCAAAGATTATAAATGATCTTGAGTTCTATAATTTTTTTTCTTTTTTGTTCCTTCTTTTACATTTAACATCCTCATAAAAGAAAGAGATCATCTGATTCCTTTCTTTCTTAATTATTTCATACACTTTAATTGTTCAAAACTTAAATTCAACTACTAATTTGAATAATAAATGAAATTCAATCAAAAGGTTTGGACCGTCGCCAAACATCCCTGCTCAATTATATATTGATGATAAGAATTTTTTTTTTTTTATAAATTTATTTATTTTGTGCAAAACTAAAATATCTACACAGTAACTTGAACCTAAAACCTTTCTGAAGAAATATGATTTAAGAACAAGACACCAGAAACCCCTAACAGCAAAAGATTTCCAGGCGAGGCTTCCATAATACAAACAATAGCAAACTTGACACAAATATTTATTAGTTGAGTCAATTTGCAGACATTCACCATATTAATAATCACTATTATTTACTAGTATTGGGGAAAACAGTACAATACTTCTTCTTAAGTCAAAATTAGATGTTTACCCCATTCAACTAAAGCACAGATAAAAACAGTTAAATTTTTTTTTTTTCTTTCTCTTCTGTTTTTTCCCTTACACTTACCATCCAAAGAAAGAAAGAGCTCATTTGATTCCTTTATTATTATTATTATTATTATTACAAGTTAAGTTGTTCATTCCTTCCCACTCCTTCACACTATCCAAATTCTATTTTGAAATTCAAAAGAAAAGATTTGACAAAATGGAGGTTTAAATAGAGATCTGAGCCAACATAAATTCATGCAATCAAACAGATCAGTAGTAATATATTTAAGAGAGCCAACTTGGCAGCTTGACCAGAGAAGTTTCTAAGCTAAAACCAAGTTCTTGTTCCTACGTGAGTACTGCTTTGCTATTGTACATTTTTCTATTAAAAAATTTATAAATAAATAAAAAGTAGAGTAGATTATGGTGTATTATAGAAGTGAAATGATATAAGTATTTGTTGCTATTTTGCAATTTGAATTTATGACAAGTTAATGGGTATTTTTACTTAGCTTAAACTCCAATTTTTTTCACTAAATTGATAGGTCCAAGACTCCAAGTCTAGTTTCATTTGAAGATGATCTCCCTTTTTAGTTCAAGGAGTGATTAAAGGGTGCGTTCTGTTGAAGTGCTCGGAGAGTTATACTCGCTTGTAGCGTTCATTTTCCAGGTGAGTATCTATAATAATTCTTATTCACATATATAATATAGAACACCTTTTCAATTAAAAGCGAAACACCCACTATCAAGTCCAATAGACAAAAGTAGCTAGAGAACCCACCACTTCCAAGTCCTGCTGACAAATTAGTTGTGTGTGTGTTTGAGAGAGACACAGAGAGAAATGGAGCTTCAACACTTCAGTGATGGTTATCCTCTTATCTTCAACGAAGTTTCAAAATGCCATTCTCAGTGGTATAATGAATAAGATTGAGACTTGAGAGAGTTGTTTGGGTGAGATTGAGAGAGTCTAAGGGTGAGTACTAAGGAGAGCGATTAAGAATGAGTGAGAAGGAGACCTGAAACCTAGGTCGGGTTCCTTAAAAAAAAATCATCGGATCAATCACTGGGCCTTTATAAGCACTCGAACCCAACCCGCAACTGACCTAAAGTTGAAAATAACTCAAATGTGAGATCCTGGCACCCGAATTGAACAAACTCAAACCCACCCAAAACATGTTGGGTCAAGCAAGTGGGTCGTATTGGTTAGATCCTGCTTAGCCCTAATTAGATTAGGATAAAATCATAAAAATGACAAAGATAATCTCCATGTTAAGCTTAACTTTTTTAAAAGAATAAAAATGGAGATAAAAGTATAACTTCTGTCTCAATTAATGGGGGGAGAAAAAGGGGTGCCATTCCATTTTTCCTTAGGTTGGTGTCTTTTCCCCCAAAGAAGAAAAGGATTTCTTGCTTTCATCCCTCTCAAGCTAAAACTCTTTCCATAACGGCGTTCATCATGCAAATATAAGTGAAGTGATCACAATATAGTTGCTTTATTATTTCTTTTGTCCTTTCTTTTTTGTAAAATCTTTGACATGATTGCATAATCATAATTTAATGAAACCATAATGGACAGTGTTGATCCTTGCAAAAGTTCGTCTAATTACAAAGGGTTTGGATTGAAAGAATCTAGAAAGAAACAATCGCATGTGAATAACATATTGTTTACTTATTTTAGAGATTATAGTAGCAAAGGAAACAAAATTGTTGGATATTACCCACCTCAAATTTGTATGAAAAATATTAATGATAATGCTAATTTTACTACAAAAAGCATAAAAATTAATATATTAGTGGATCCGATTAGTGTCACATCCACATAATAATGAAATTTCTTAATAATTTTTAGGTTAGTGCTTATGAAACATCTGGAATTAAACAAAACACTACATATTAATTGAGTCAAATTAAATTTTTTCCCACTCATTCAAAGTACAAATACAATCAAGGAATATATAATGATAGTAAAGTTCTATTTTGGTTTTTTTAAATCCTTTCTTTATCATTGAACATCTACGAAAAGAAAAAAATCATTTGATTCATTTCGTTTCTAGTTCATTACATATTAATTTATTCATTCCTTCACACTCCTTTAAGCTTTCTAGATTTTCCGGTGACACTATAAAATATAAATATAAATCTACCCAGCCTAAACTCATGCAACCAAACGGACAACAAGGTTTTGAAGACAAACCCAAGTTCTTATTAGTGCGAGTATTTCTTGAAATTCTTTTTAAAATAAAAAATAAAAAAGTAGCTTGTGTTGTATTATATAAGTGAGAAATTGTATAAGATTCTGTTGCTATTTTTCCATTTGAATTTATGATGAGTTAACAAGCATTTTTACTTTGCTTTCGCTGCAATTTCTTTCAGTGAATTGAGAGATCCAAGCTTGTTTTCATTTGAAGTGTGAGGAGAGTTGTACTTGCTCGTTCCATTTCTTGTTGAGAAAATAAGATAATCTTGTGTGTGTGTGTGTGTGCATATATATATATATATATATATAGAACACCTATTCAATTAAAAGCAAAACACACAACTATCAAGTCCAATAAGACAAGCAAAGTATTCACCACTTTTCAGTTCTCTAGACAAATTAGTTTTGTGTGTGTGTGACAGAAGCATAGAGAAATGGGGCTTCAACACTTCAACGATGACCATCCTCTGATATTCAATGAGGTAGAAGTTGATTATTGTACGTGTAATGGGTGTGATGAAAAAATTCCGGCTAAGAATTCATGCTACAGTTGCAGAAAATGTAACTTCGACCTTCATCCCTCATGTGCCGAACTAACCCAAGAGTTGCAGCACCCCTTACACAGCAAACACCCTCTCATTCTCCACAAAACACCACCGTATGATGAGGGGACTTGCACGTGCAAAATCTGTGATGAACCTTGCAAAAGGAGGCGGTTTGTTTACCACTGTCCCCTTTGCAAATTTGACGCTCATGTCAAGTGTGTTTTGTTTTCGCTCTCCATTGAAACCGAAATTCACAACCACTCATTGACCTTATTCGGGAAGTTCATCACGTTTATTTGTGATTTATGTGGTAAAGAAGGCAAAAGCATGCCCTACCTATGTGATAGCATTATTTGCGGATTTTGGGCCCACCGTAAATGTGCTTCTTTACCACGTATGGTCAAATGTATGCGTCATAAACACCCTCTCATCCTCACTAATTCTATTAAGGATGATCATTCTGAGCACCGAGTTTGCCAACTTTGCGTGAAACATATAGACACAAACCATGGGGTTTATTATTGCTCAACTTGTGATTATGTTGCCCACCTTGATTGCGCTACAGACAAGAATGGCATGGATGAAAATTTTATGCGGGAATCTAAAGGCAAGGAACCTACTGAGTTAACAAATATGCTGAAATTTGAAGATTTGGAGCTTGATGAATTCACCAATGAATTATCTTATAGTGTCCAAAAAACCAAGGTGGGTGAGGGTGAAATTAGGATACCCATTGAAATCAAACATTTTTGTCATGAGCATGACTTAAAACTTACTGATGAGCACAAGGACTATAAAATATGTGATGGGTGTACAAGGCTTATCTTCCCTCCATTTTATAGTTGTACTGAGTGCAACTTCTTTCTTCACAAATCTTGTGTAGAATTACCGCGTAAAAAGCGACACCCACTTCACCAACACCCCCTTAAGCTTGAGAGACGTTCCCTTGCTCGTTGTGTTGCTTGTGGGTGTCTAAGTAATGGCTTTATCTACAACTGCCACAAATGCTATTTTGACCTTGATGTATCATGTAGTTTGATCTCAGAGTTAGACACCTTAACTCATGTTGGTCACAAGCACCCCCTAATCTTTTCTAGTACAACTAATAATGAGGAGTGTAGTGCTTGTAATTCTAAAGGAAGAATCTTTCGCTGTACTAAATGTGAATTCACTTTGGATTTTGGATGTGCTACATTACCACACACCGTAAAATACAAACAACACGAGCACCCATTTATCCTTAGTTATATTGCTGAAGATAATTCAGGTGAATATTATTGTGATATTTGTGAGGAAGAACGAGACCACCCAAAGCATTGGTTTTACTATTGTGAAGAATGTAGTTATCCTGTTCATCCCAAATGTATTTTTGGAAAGTCCTTATATTACAAATCGTGGGGGGACTACCGAAATATTAAGTTCGGGAGCAGTTATTTTATATCCACCGTCCACCAACATCCCCTTACTCTTGTTCAGGAGACTGAGGACGGCTCTCATCATTGTAACAAGTGTTATCAACCTTGCAGGGATATAGCCTATGCATGTGCCACGTGTAATATCAGTTTTCACGAGTGGTGTGTGGAAGAAATGTGAAAATGACATAACTGGCATCCATCTCGTATCAAGGATGGACGCTGCCTTAAGAGTTGTGTCAATAAGGCACTATCTATGTATGTATGATTCTTTTCTTTGCATCCATATGGAAAATTGTTCTTATTATCGACAAAGAATTATCTTTTTCAAGTAATTATTAAGTAATTATCCGTTTCTTTCTTATTTCATTTTTATTGTTATAACCGAATTTAAAATACTGATGAAATTAATGATGAATGTGTATTAATGCTTTGCTGCATTTAAAGAGAGAAAACAATAAATTGGAAATATTTATGGTTAAAGCTTAAATGAATACACACCAAAAGCTTCGTATCAGAGTCAGAGAACATATTTTATTGTAGCTAACCAACTACATTTCTAGCCAAAAAAGCGATGCTAGCCCGTTATATAATCTGAATTTATTCATCGACTACTCACGGGGCACATGTAGACCTTTCCTCTTCTTTTTTTTTTTTAATATTTTTTTAAGTTATTGATTCGGTAAACACTACACACATGTCAAATACAACAACGTTGCTGCTATTTAATTGGCTAGAGCATTATCATCAGATGTGTCAAATGCCAAATATTTGGCATTTGGCACACCAAACACCAAAAAACTCTTCTCATGAGGTGTTCTATGTCCTATAAATTTTGACACACGTGAACAGTACTGTTCCATCTTTGGAACGGTACAAACATATGTGCTTAAAAAAATACTTTTTTATTCCATTTCTCTCTCTTCATTTATAACTCTTTCTTCTCTCTCTTTCTTTTTCTTTTTTTTTTCCGCCTCACTTCATCTTCTCAGTTCTCGCCTCTCTTCCTTTTTTTTCTTCTTCTTTCTTTCTCTAGAACCTCCACCTCTCCCTTTTTCTTTCTTTTTTTTCCCCCCTTTTTTCTTTTCTATCACTTTCAGTGCGCCTTCTCTATCTTTTTTTTTTTCCCTTGTCACTCTCCCTATCTGTCTTTTTTTTTTTTTTTTTTTCCTCCACCTAGGTCGTTGCCATTGAGATCAGCCGTCGCCGTGGAGTTCAGCCTCACTGATGAGGCCATCATCGTGGAGATCTCTGATTCTAATCTCTCTTCCTTCTTTCTTTCTTTTTTTCCTTCGGTTGTGGATTCCATGGGATTGTGATTATGGGTGAGTTGGTTCTTTTTCAAGCTCTTTTTTTTTGGGATAGTTTTGTGTTGATTTTGGGGATTTTTTTTTTTTAAAGTAGTATTGGGTGGTGGTGGCCACTGGTGGATTTTTGTTGGTGGTGGCGGGTTGTACCTGTGGGTGGTGGTGGCGGGCTGTGCTTGGGTATGGTGGTGGCGGGCTGTGTTGTGTATGGTGGGGTTTTGTTGAAGGTTTTGTGTTTTTTTTTTTTTTTTTTTTTTTTTCTCTCTTTTGTTGAGGTTTTTGGATTTGGAATTTGTTGGAGGACCGGTGATTGTGGTTGTAGTTTGTGGCGGTGGTTGTAGCGGTGGTTCTTGGTTCTGGGTTGGTGGTGACTACCACGGGGTTGTGTGCTTGTATATTGTTGGGTTTTGAGTAAATATATTATTTTAATGTATTGTATATATTATTTTAATGTTTAGAATGAAAGAATAGAACATCTGATAAATGGTGTATTGTAAAATAATGTGGTAAAATAATAAAGTATGCTTTTGATGTGTCAAAATGGCATTTTTTATAAGAGAGCTTATGAGAATGCTCTTAGTATTCTTATTAGCTGTGCCAAATGCCAAATATTTGGCATTTGGCACACCAAACACCAAAAAAACCCCTCCCATGAGATGTTCTAAATGCTATAATATTTGGCACACATGAAAAAAGTCCCGGTCCATCTTTGAAACGGTACAAACGAAAATGCTATTAAAAAAAATTATTCATTTTCTCTCTCTTCCTTTATGACTTTCTCACACACACAGTTATTATTTTTTCTCTTTGATTACAACTCTTGTTTCTGTATTTCCCCTTCTTTTTTATGTAACTTGTTTCCCTTTTATAAGTTTTGAATCTTAAAAGATAATAAGACATTGATAAATTATGTAAAATTTCTTTCCATTTCTAAATGGATCGATGTTTGACATATAAAAGAGATAATATTCCATTAATTATGATATATAAGAAAAGTATATCAACATGAAATACCTTACAGAAATTTTCTTACCCTTTTGGTTATATTGAGGTCTAGATTGTACTTAAAGAAAAATAATTGAATTTCTTTTCCTGCGTGCATATTGTTAGTCCTAAAAGTTGGTTTGCTCTTCCTGTCCTGTACATAGCCGACGAACTTGTGTGCACATTCTTAATTTTTTTTTTTTCTTTTTTTTTTTATTGCTGCATTCATAATTTTTCTGTTTTTGGTGTTAGCAGGTTATGGACATAAAACGTTTCAACAACATGATGAGCGACCATGGCATATACTCAAGGGAGACGTTGTTAATCCCTATAAGCAATCCTGACATTCTTGTAAATGGAGCATGCTACATCGAGCTGGATACCTATGCAAAAAGGGAAGTGGCAGTGACATTCTTGAAGATGGTTCGAATGGAAACTCTAGCCATATGTTGAATAAGATGACTACTGAACAAGGCAAGAGAAAGGTTCTTGACTCATTGAAGAGAAGCATGCAAGTCGATGATGGGACTGCTCAATATTACTTATCTATATCAAATGGTAATCCTTGAGCTGCACTTTCTGAATTCTCTGAGGGCCTTAAGTGGGAAAGACAAATGAGCTTGGCCTTGTTTCTGAAATAAAATGTTGATTGTAGCTGCTTGGAAGCTGGGATTATGATCTATATAGGGCTAAGTATGATTTGTTTGGTTTTTCTAAATACATAACTACTTCTTGGATTTCTTTTACTTTATTATATCTATATGAGAAAGTAAGAAGGAAGGGAGGTTGGTAGTCGGGTAAGCAGTAAAATTGTTCCAATCAAGCGAAAGTTGGCTTAGAAGAGGAAAATTACAAAAGGAATCTTTGTTGCTTGCTTCTTAGAAAGTTTTCATAAATGCAAATTAAAGCTGAAGGTTAAAAGCAAAAAAGGAGAAGAGAAAAGCAATAGAGGGTTGTGATGCTTGCTTAATTGGTTATTCTCAAAGAATAAAGGAAAGGAAAATTAAAATTGTATTTATTTAGAAAAAAACATAAACATATATTTTAGTTAACATAGCTGCTTTATCAAAAAATAAAAAAAAAGGTGTACATAACTGATTATGCATGATGTTAAAAATGATTATGCTAGAAAATTCTCCCTAATAAAGAAGGAACTGTACTTACACGTGAAGATTAATCAACTAGAATAGGCATCAAGTAATTTAATAAATAAAGTCTATTATAGTTTACTATAGTCTTTGTAATTTTTTTTTTTTTTTTTTCTGAAAGGGAAGTGCCATATCTACAATATTTTCACAATACTTTTACAACAAATCCTAAATGGCAGGTTGTAAAAATGTTGTGAAAGTGTTGATATACTTTAATTATGTTGGAAATATAAATGTGCGCAGCGGAAAAATCAACGGATCTACTTCATTCACAATTGATAACATGTACTACGTAAGTTTCATAATATAGAACAAAAGAGTGTACCTTGGTGCGGTGAATTTCAAAACCAAAGATCAGAAGTACTCGGGAACACTTTCAATCTTCACTTCAATTCTACTAACACCCAAGATGTGTGATCTTTCAATTAGTTATATGTGTATGCTCTAGAGAGAATTTAAGAATGTCTAGCACTCACATACAAAACGTTTCATGCACTTGTGATTGTTACAAAATTCTGTATTTTTATCTCCTAATAACTGATTATCTAATTGGGCTAGCCTTTTGGGCCTTTCTAATTGGGCTCTAGTATGTGGCTTGGAGTGGGATCAAAAGGGAATAAATAAGACACTAGCTCCAATGAGCGTTAGGCTTTTCTATCAACTCTTAACAAGTCCAAAGTTACCATTAATTATATTTAATACCACTATATAAATATAATTGCACTCTAGGCCTTATTAATAAATTATATCCCAAGACTTTATTTTACATGTAACCCCTTCATAAAATATTCGTAATAATACAAAGTCATGAATAAAGACTACCACTTTGTAGATTACTACATCTTAATCCTTAATTATCCGGTTTAATCCTTTTAAGTTATTCATCATATATTTATGAAATCCAATTTCATAAATATATACTTTAGTAATTTCTTACTAAAGTGGTTAGGTCTAACTCTCTGAATAACTGAACCCATCAAACTTATCTCAAGAGAATATTTTATATATTCGTTAAGAGACTATGAATTCCATCTTGAGAATATATGTTCCATCAACATTAAATGTGGCTACCCAACATACTAAAGTTTGGACCGTTACTTTAGATCTCAATCCTAATATATCAAAGCAACCTACACTTCATGATCAAGTCCATTATTCCCTCAGGATTAAGAGTTCATGTAAATATAAGTTGTGTGATTTATTATTCAATTGACAGTCGTTAGATGAATAATAAATCTCACAGCGATCCTGTTCAATATGTTTTAACTCTTAAAACATATCAACATATCAACTAGAAGTCACTACTTCCATGATCAAGACAAATCATCTTAGTTAATATGTTATAGCCTTCGCAGATGAAACGCCCAATTTCATCACCGACTACGAACTAAATTCTGAGTTTACAAAGAACTTGTGATTTATATCTTCTGTGACTTTTCACATAAATCATATACTATGCATCTCATGGACTATATGATAATGTCCAAATATTCATATTACTATTATTTCAGATAATAATAAAACAACTTTATTAATTACAATATTAAATCATACATCATGTCATACATAATGTCATACATAATATAATACATAGCATCATACAATAGGATTTAAAGGCACTAATCCTAACAAATTGTTATGGAAGTATTATAAAAATGTTATGAACATAGCATTTCTTTTTTTTAAATGATTGTAAAAAAGATGAGAAATTTAATTTCATTGAATATAATTATTGGATTTAATGAATTTTCAAAATTTTAAAAAGAAAATTCAATTACGACGTTTTAGTTAGCATTTTATATTATTGTATGGGTAAAATGATGACATTTTCTCATTTTCTGAAACAATTGAGAAAAAGAAAAGAAATTTATTTTTAATTTATTTTTTTTCCCATTTGGTTTCTATACGTGTTGGCAGGTTTACAGGCATAAAAAAGATTAAAGCATTCACATTGGATCTGGTAAATGCCATATGTTGGTAATATTTAGCATCAGAGCTCCAAACCCCGCCCCCCCCCCCCCCCCCTTCCCATTACCAGGTCTTGCAAAATCTTACAATTGCAAAAAAATTTCCAATTGTGCTACAATGCCATCCTAAATGTATGATGGTATTGTAGCACAATTGTAAACCAAAATATATTATTTAAATCCCTTTTCACCTTTTGTTTTCTCTCTCCTTTCAGTCCTTTGTCTTTCAACTCCTCTCTCTTTCTCTCTCTCATAGAGCTCATCTCCCCTCTTTCCAATGACACTTTCTCTCCCCGTGCCTTTCACTGTCAATGACCCTTTCTCTCTGATGGCACTACCGATGACCCTTTCTGGGTGAGATCAGCGTGGTCAAGGGATTGAGGATTGCTAATCGAATTTTGGTGTGTCTAGGGCTGAGGATTGTGATGGATTGGTGTGGTGGGCCGTGGGTTTCTAGTGGTGGAGATCGGTGAGTTCTTGTGGGTTTCAGGTGATGGAGATCGGTGCGTTCATGTGGGTTTCTGACGGTGGAGATCAGTGTGGGTTTCTGGGGTTCTAAATCGATCGATGCATTCTTGTGGGTTTTTGATGGTGGAGATCAATGTGAGTTTTAAGGTTTCTAGATCGGCAAGTTGTTGTGTGGGTTTCTAGGTTTCTAGATCAGTGGAGGGTTTCTGGGTGTGGTTGTTGTGTGTGTTGGTTTTGGTGGTTGGCATTGACTATTGTGGTTGTGGTGGTGGTTGCTGGCCGGTGGCCGGTGGCCGGTGGTTTGCTAGGTTGTGAGTGGCGGTGGTAGTGATGTTGTGGTTGCCGGTTGCTTAGGAAGAGGGAGGAAGAGAGGAATAGGAAGAATGAGAGAAATAGTAAAAAAAAAAAAAGAATAAAAAAGAATATTTAAATAAAGTTGCTAAAAAAACATAGAGTTTGGGATGTTGTGTGTATTGTAAAATGGTATGGTATAAATGATAAAGTAGCTTTTGAAATGGTAAAATGAATTTTTTTTTTTTTTTTCAAACCGGATGTGAATGCTCTTATAGAGCCATAGTGGGATTAGCCATATATTTAAGGGATAGATGCAATTAAATCGCTATAACCAATAATATTGACATTCTTTAGAGCATTCCCATCAAGTGTTCTATAAATATGTCATTTTAACACATCAAAAACCTATTTTATTATTTTAACACACCATTTTACAATTCACCGTTCATCACATCTTCTATTTTTCAATTCTATACATTAAAATAATATATAAAAATATTAAAATAAAACCATCAATATAAAAAAATACAAAATAAAAATCCACTACCATACACAAACACAAGAACAGAACTGTAACAAACCCACCACCACCACCACCACCACCCATAGGTACAACCTGCCACCACCACCACCACCCATAGGTACAACCTGCCACCACCACCCACAGGTACAACCACCACCACCCAATACTACTTCAAAAAAAAATAAATCCCCAAAATCAACACAAAACTCTAAAAAAAGAAAAATGAAGAGATGAATGAACTCCATTTATACAACCCAAATCACATGGAATCAATCCAACTCCACCACCACCCACAATCACATAGAATCCATAACCCAAAAAAATAAAAAACTGCCCAAACCCACCACCATACACAAGCACAGCCCGCCACCACCACCAACAACAATCCACCAGCCACCACCACCAAATACTAGTTTAAAAAAATCCCCAAAATCAACACAAAACTCTCAAAAAAAAAAAAAAATGAAGAGATAAATCAACTCCATTTATACAACCTAAATCACATGGAATCAACCCAACTCCACCACCACCCACAATCACATGGAATCCACAACTGGAAAAAATAAATAAATAAATAAAATAAAACCTTACATGCGATCTCCACCGGTCGGCCTCATCAGTGAGGCCGAACTCCACGGCAACGGCCGATCTCAATGGCAATAGCCGATCTTAATGGCAACGGTCTAGGCGGAGAAAAAAGAAGAAAGAGAGAAAGAGAGACAGAGAGGCGCAGAGAAAGTGACAGAAAAAAGAAAAAAGTAAAAAAAGATTAAAAAAAATAAAAATAAAAAGGGAGAGGTGAAGATTCTAGAGAAGAAAGAAGAAGAAAAAAGGAAAAGAGAGTGACAGAGGATGAAGGGAGTGGCGGAGAAAGAAAGAAGAAAAAAGAAAGAGAGAGAAGAAAGAAAGTCATAAAGGAAGAGTGAGATGTTTGTTTCTCAAAAAAAAAAAAAAAGGATAATTGTCCCACATTGCTTAAGAGAGTGTGTTGTGTGTAGTATAACTTGTCACACTCTCCCTTAAAAGTTACCATAGCTTTTGAGTGGAGTTGTTGTGTGCCTTTGTGTTAAAACCCATTTTTCTCTCCCTTATGTGTGTGTGTGTTTGTTTCTCAAAAAAAATAAATAATAATAATAATAATAATAATAAAAGAACATTACAGTTACCTTTCAGAAGATTTTTTTTTTTTTTTTTAAAGCATCCCATATTCTTAATGTAATATTTTATTCACATTCATATAAATTTGTGTTTGGGGATAATCACATTAAAAAAAAAAAAAAATAGAGGATAATATTTTCATGTCAAACTCTAACGTTTTTAAGTGCACAAATGCTCAAAATATTACAATTTGAATATTTTAGGTTTATATTAACCAACATAATGGAAATTCATGTAAAGAATATTTTGAGTCTGTCAAGGTGCTAAAAAATCCTTCCATTTGTAAGTGGATTTTTTACTTTGAAAAGGTTGAAAAATGACTTATTTGTACATTAAAAAAAATTAAAAAAAGAAACCCCTTAAAAAATAATTAATTACAATAAAATGAATATTCTATTTTTGTGGGTTTCCTACCATAACATTCTATTACCATATAATATCCGTGTGCCATAACTCTGGAGTAGTTACATATATATTCATTCATAATTGGATTTCACCTATTCTCAATTATTTTCAATCAAATATTTTCATGAAACAACCATTACAAAATACTCATTATCCATCTTCTTTTACTCTCTAATGAAACATCAACAACAAACAAACAAAGTCATGGTCCTAAAATTTTGGGAAAAATTATTAGGTCTCCCAGAATACTATAAATGCATAATTTCTCCTCTCACATAAATAATGAGTCTCACCATGAATTTAATTAGTGGGACTCACCATTCATGTGAGAGGAGGAAATACGCATTTATGGTACTTCAAGAGTACACAATAATTTCCTAAATTTTGGGGTAAGCTATGAATCATTGAACCCTCAACAAATTAGTTAGGGTCAGCCATATGTATGCACAAAACTAAACCACTTTCAGATTTCCTAAAAGCAATGACAGAGGTGTGTACAAAACTAAACCACTACACAATTTCCTAATAGCAATACACAGGTGTGCACAATCATGCCAACCAGATAAACAATAAAAAAAGAATTGCATATATTGGCAATCACCAATGCAAAATGTTGAAACAAATTGTAGGACCTTTTGCATTTTCTCAAGGGAAATGTCTATATCAAAACAGAGAAATCAATCTCAAAATCCTTTCTCTTCCTTTTAGTTTCTCCACGACCAATTTTTTTTCCTTGTATTGCTCCCACGTTTGAGTGCTCCTACTTTATATTAAAATTCTTACCCAAAATGAAAAAATAAGCCTTTTTAGCAATTAAACAGCAAGAAAAGAAATTGGGAAACTTATATCCAAAATTGGTGATCGCATGGCTTTGCAACACTAGTGCCAATCATGCCAACCAAACAATAATCACACCTGAATGCACATTGATTTATTATATTTAATCCAGTATCTTAGACAAAATTTCTAATTTATGAACTAAATTTTTTCTTAATTTGGGGCTAAAAAAAAAAAATTCACTCCACAGTCTATTCCAAATAGATTCACTTACTTGACGCATGGCTCTCTCTCTCTCTCTCTCCGTCTTTCAATAATGATAAAATAAAGCAACGAAATTTCTATAAAAATTTTAATTTTATTTGCAGTTTCTCAATTTATCATAAATCAAACATAGTGAGTCAACATTTTCTTTTATGTGCATATTGAAAATTTACAGGAGAAATAATATTCCTTTTCTTTCCTACAGTTTCTAGGCAAACAAACAGCACCTAGCCCACATAAATGTTCATACTTCATACAGATAACATATGCATCTTTAAAAGCTTCAATTAAAGGTCATATTTATAATTTAAAATTAACCACCACAGCTAACAAAAATACAGTAACATCAACAACTAAGCTATACTATATGCATTATCTAAAAACCTAACAAATTTAATTCTTTTCCTGTCCTCCCCCACTTTCTCGCTAACCAAACAGTGCTTGAGAGAACTTGACAGCGAGACTAGCCACACTATCTCCTTTAACGATCCGACGCGAAATAGCGAACTTCCAGCTCTCATTGTCTCTCCAGAAGGTTCCAGAGACTGGCTTTCTGATCACGTATCTGAGCTTCCACTTCGCCTTGAAGGCTTTGACGACGAGTTTGTCGGTGACTAAGTTCCAGACTCGGCACACGCAATGGTTGCTGATGGTGGACAAAACTGGACATGGAATTGGATGACTTACCACTTTTATATTATTTATCAATATCAATATTTTTTTTCTCAGAAATAAAAATAAACAATTACCTATATCAATATAGATGTCCTGACCCTTCTCTCTCCCTTGTGTATGTGTATGTGTTTGTTTCTCAAAAAAAAAAAAAAATATATATATATATATATATATGTCCTGATGTACAGTTGTACAATATCTAATCCATAAATAAAATGATAAAATAGTATAAACAGATTTTGATTAAATTATATTTGTTATTTCTACTAATTCTTTAATTTAATTTTTTATTAATTAAATATTTACTCATTATAAATATTTTTGTTAAATTACTATTTTTTTATGTAAAAAAAATATTATATTAATAGAAACGAGGAAAAATACAAAAATAACCTATCTTATTTGTTTTACACGAGCCCAAAATGAATAAGAAAATTGAAGAGATCTAGATGGGGATGATTTCTTCTCAATGATTTCTTTTGTTGTACTAAATGTGAATTCACATTGGATTTTGGATGTGCTACATTACCACACATCATAAAGTACAAACAACACGAGCACCAATTTACTCTTAATTATATTGCTGAAGATGACTCAGATGAATATTATTGCGATATTTGTGAGGAAAAAAGAGACCACCCAAATCATTGGTTTTATTATTGTGAAGAATGTAGTTATCCTACACATCCCAAATGTATTTTTGGAGAATTCTTAAATACCAAAGATGGAGACTACCAAAATATTAAGTTCGGGAGCACTTATATATCCACCATCCACCAACATCACCTTACTCTTGTTCAGGAGACAAAGGACGTCTCTCATTGTAACAAGTGTGGTTAGCATTGCAAGGATATTGCCTTTACATGTGCCACATGTAATATCAGTTTTGACTGGCAGTGTGTGTATCAGTATTGATGGTATATTAACTCCAAACTTGTCCATGAGGGTCTTCCAAGACAAAAATAAAAAAGTGACGTAGAAAGCTCGTCTAAGAGAGAGTCGTCCATCCAAGAAGTTGTTTGGACGACCTCTGTACATCCCAAAGAGAATTTCTCTCTATGTTTGATTTGGATGGCCTCCATATAAAAAATAAGACAAGAAAATATAACTTCCATGGCGGTTATGGAGGTTAACTCCGAATCTTTCGACCTCCACAAATGTGGAGGAAGTTACAAGACAAGTAACTGCCCCCATAGCACTATATAAGCACTTATCCTCGATAAATAAAGGCAAGTCTTTTCCCTTCATACAATTCCCATAAATTTGGAGTTCCAGTTTTTTTGGAGAAAAAACTAACTTTGCCATCAGAGGATCTTAGGCCGGACAACCAGTCTCCCTTGATTCTTTATTTCTCCTTTTTCAGGCCCTCAATCATCGCTCAAGTCTGAAGCATCCAGTCTACTAATTTTCCAAGCATCATCATTCAACGCCGTCTATGGGAAGTCCAATTGTCTTAATGATTTGTCTTTCTATGACAAAAGGCTGAATGGTTCGAACCAGATCGAGGGCTATCAGCCCAGGCCATCAGGGAAGTAGGGATGCTTCAAGCAATCCCTATCGCGATTGTCAATCAGCCCTAGTCATGCAACAATCCTTTGTTCAACACATGCAATCCATGGTAGCCGCCATGGCGGAGTTAACCCATCAGAACTAGGAGTTAACTAAGGAGATTAACTTAAGGAGGCAACGGCATGAAGGGTATGCTAAAGGTCAAGCCTAGAGCCAGGAAGATAGAGGAAATATTGATCCCGAAATCCAGTTGAAGGGCACCGCTTCACGAAGGGTGCCACACTTGGAGAAGGAGATGGACCAAATGAGGAAGGTTATGGACAAGATGAGGGAGAACATGAGGAGGGCGAATCCCGTAGAGGATTTAGTCCATCGAATGGACTCCCTTTTTACGGCTTCCATCAATGGTCATCCTTTGCCTCCGGAGTTCAAGATGCCTTCTTTGGATTCGTATGATGGAACGCGTGACCCTTTTGATCATATTGCTACTTTCAAAACCACAATGCACCTTCAAGGGGTTTCGACGAGATTATGTGTAGAGCCTTCCCTACCACCCTTAAAGGACCAGCACGAGTGTAGTTCAGCAAGATACCTCCGAACACAGTGAGTCCTTTTGAAGAATTAAGTTATTTGTTAATAATTTCATCAGGGGACAAAGGCATAAACGTTCCTCGTCCAGCCTGTTAACCATAGAACAAGGAGAAAATGAAAGCCTGCAATCCTTCATCACTCGTTTCAACAGGGAAGCCTTGACGGTGGACGAGGTGGATGACGAGCTACTATTAATGGCCTTCCATAATAGGGTTAATTCTGACTTATTCATCCACAAGCTTTATGAGAAAGAGCCTCAGTCCATGGCTGAACTCGTCCATTTGGCCCTGAAAGCTCAAAAAACGTGTTGAAGAACACAAAAGCTGTTTAGACCCCCTAATTAAAATTACGGCTCGATAGATTTTACACAACTTTAATATAAAGTGCGGAATAGTGTAAAAGCGGGCGGATAAACAAGTATGCTACTCTTAATCCACAAACTAAACAACACAGCAGTATAATGGAATAAAACAAGAGTAGGGAAGAAGGATGCAAACACAGAAAATACCGAGACGTGTTCTCGAAGAGGAAACCGAAGAACTCGGCGAAAAACCTCTCCGCCGCCCTCCAAGCGGAAATCGATCCACTAGACAATCAGTTGGGATACATGAGTAAGCAAGAGACCCTCCAAGCTTAATCTACCCGATGCACCTAAGCCCTCCAAGCTCCTACTCCAACAAGGCTTCTCGGAACCGTGTCTTGTCTAGCTCTCCGGATCCTGCAACAAGCTCCATGTTGCATCTGCCATTCCAGGCTTCTTCCAATGCTTCCCAGCAGCACCAAAACGTCACTCAACACTCTCAAAAGGTGTGGTAAGTGTTTGGGCTATCAACCTCTCAATGGTATGGAAAATGGAGAGGGAAGGGTTGAGGAGATACCACAAGCAAGTGTATAGAGAAAGGTGGGGATGACAATCTCTAATTGCAAATGTGTTTGGCTAGGGTTTTCTCTCTGAAGCATTCCTCAACATTTGTGAGTAATGGGGGTTTGTATAGGATAGGTGCAAAATGTGTGAGTCATTCAGTACAGGCTAGCAGAACAGCATGTCTCGCGGGTGTCTCGCGGGAAGGCCTTACCCGCGAGATACTCGCGAGAGACAGCTGTCTCCACCTGGACTAACTCTTCGCATTCCAGCATGTGCAGGGCACATGCCTCACTTTGCGGGAAGCTTAGTCGCGACATACCCGCGAGATTCCTTCAGCTTCCAATTTTGCTTGAGTCTTCACACACCTCTTACATCAATTCCCACAACAAATACAGGGTATAAACAATTGATATTAATTACAATCAAATTTGGCACGGAATAAAAGCCAACAAAATACATAGTTGTAAATCACAACTTTACAGGCCCAAAACTTTATGAATGCAGAAGACGCAATCATAGTTAAGAAAAGGAAGAGAGCTAAGAGAATAGAAGGAAACCCCACGCGCCACTCCGAGCAAGGTCCTCGTCCAAAGAAGGGACGATCGGAAAAGAGGAAAGACCAAGACAATAAGAAGCCAAGCCCTTCAGCACGGAGTCAACAATACACCCCCTTGAACATGCCACTTGAGCAGGTTCTTATGCAAATCAAGGACGATCCGTCCTTAAAGTGGCCGAAGAAAATGAAAGGAGATCCTAATAAGCACAATAGGAATAAGTATTGTCGCTTCCATAGAGACCATGGGCACAACACGGACGAGTGTTTTGATTTAAAACAGCAGATTGAAAATCTTATCAGACAAGGAAAGTTAAGAAATTTCCTTGGATGAGAACACAAGGATGAGAAGTTGAAAGGGAAAGTAGAAGAGTTGTCACAACCCCCGCTTGGAGAGATAAGAGTTATTATAGGAGGAAGTTCAACAGGTCAATCATCCAAGTCAAGGAAGACGTACTTGAAAGCAGTGTAGAACGTTCAGCTCTCTGGACGATCACCCAGGGTGAGGACCACAAACGAGCAAGCAATCACATTCACGAACGAAGATGCTGAAAGAATTCACCACCCCTATGTCGATGCCATCGTTACTACTTTACTTATTGCCGACTAAACAACCAGAAGTGTGTTGGTGGACAATGAAAGTTCAGCAGACATTTTGTATTACCCTGCCTTTCAGCAAATGAGGCTTGGATGAGACCAACTTCGTCCAATAAACTCGCCTTTGGTAGGATTTAATGGAATGAAGGTGCAACTGTGGGCACTGTTACATTACCTATAGTGGTGGGGGCATATCCACAACTGGTAGCCAGGGATGTGAATTTCCTAGTGGTGGATTGTTCATCCTCCTATAATGCTATAATTGAAAGGCCAACTTTAAACAATTGGAAAGCAGTTATGTCTACTTACCACCTGTCAATCAAATTTCCAACGGAGCATGGGGTAGGACAAGTGCAAGGAGATCAGCTGGCAGCAAGAGAGTGCTATCTGGCCATGTTGGCCATGGACGAGCAAGTTCAAATGATGAATATTAGAGAAAGAAGAGTTCTGGCAGAGTCCACTGAAGCTTTGGCAGACATCTTCTGGGACGAAAACAACCCCGACAGGTGTACTAAGATTGGAGCGGATTTGGAAAAGAAGATTAAGAAAGACCTCCTCCGTTTCTTGAAGAAGAGTATTGATGTGTTTGCTTGGAGTCATAAGGATATGCCGGGTATAGACCCTAGCATCATTACCCATCGTTTGAATGTATATCCTTCCTCCAAGCTTGTACGGCAAAAAGAAAAAGGTATTTGCTCTTAAGAGAGACAATGCTATCAAAGAAGAGGTCCATAAGTTGGCCACAGCGAAGTTTATTCGAGAAGTTTATTATCCTGACTGGTTAGCCAATGTAGTAATTATCAAAAAGGCAAATGACAAGTAGAGAATGTGCGTAGATTTCACTGATCTTAACAAGGCTTGCCCTGAGGACAACTACCCATTGCCGTGCATTGACCAATTGGTAGATTCTACTACAGGTCACAAGTTGCTTAGTTTTATGGATGCTTTCTCATGATACAATCAGATAAGGATGGATGAAACAGACCAAGAGAAGACATCCTTTGTCACCAGTCAAGGCTTATTTTGTTATAAGGCGATGCCCTTCGGTTTGAAGAATGCAGAGACAACATATCAAAGGTTGGTTAACCATATGTTTCATCCACAGATTAGGCGAAACGTGGAAGTCTATGTAGATGACATGCTGGTAAAAAGCTTGGACGAGGGAAAGCATGTAGACGACCTACATGAGACTTTTGACACACTTAGGCAGTACAACATAAAGTTGAACCCCAGCAAATGCGCTTTCGGAGTATCATCTGGGAAATTCCTTGGATTTATGGTTTCGCATAGAGGGATTGAAGTAAATCCTAATAATATTCAAGCGATACTGGACATGAAGCCTCCACGAAATGTCAAAGAAGTCTAGTCTCTCACCGGACGAGTTTCTGCCCTTAATAGGTTTGTATCTAAAACTACTGATAAATGTTTGCCATTTTTTAAGGTTCTTAAAAAGGCATTTAAATGGACGGACAAGTGTCAAAAAGCTTTCCAAGATTTGAAGACGTACCTCACTATGGCTCCTTTATTAAGTCTGTCCGTGTTGGGAGAGGAGTTGTATTTGTATTTGGCAATCACCTCGCATGCCGTAAGTTCAGCATTGGTGAGGGAGGAAGGCAAGGTGCAAAAGCCTGTGTACTATATAAGTAGAGCACTAAGGGGAGCGAAAGGACGATATCCGCTGATAGAGAAGTTGGCTTTTGCATTAATAACAGCTTCTAGGAAGCTAAGGCATTACTTCCAAGCTTATGTCATCAATGTTATGACGAACCATCCACTCAAGAAGGTAATGAACAAATTGGAAGCCGCAGGAAGACTAATCCAATGGGCTATTGAGCTCAGTGAGTTTGATATCAGGTACCAATCAAGGCATGCTATAAAGGTTCAAGCTCTGGCAAATTTCATTGTAGAGTTCACACCGAATTATAATGACTTAGATGGGATAAAAGATATTAAGAAGTGGGTCGTTCACGTGGACGGCTCATCTACACAACAAGCAGGAGGAATAGGAGTGATTTTACAATCCCCAGAAGGAGATAAGTTGAAGCACAAGGTCCATTTGCAATATCAAACAACCAACAATAAAGTTGAGTATGAAGCCCTTCTCAAGGGACTAGAGTTGGCAAGATCTGTGGAAGCAAAATCAATACTTGTCCTAGGAGATTCTCAATTGGTCATGGGCCAAATAAACGGGACATATGAGGCTACGGAAGAATGAATGAGAAAGTACCTTAATAGGATGATAAGGCTTGTGAAAAGATTTAAGAAAGCTGATTTTGTTCAAATCTCAAGGGAAGAGAACGTGAAAGCAGATACCTTACCGAAGGAAGCCTCAATGAATGAAGCCATGGATGAGTTTGATGAAATTCAGTACATACCATGCATAGATCTCCCAGAAGTGCAGCAGGTAAAGAGCAAAGAAAATTGGATGACCCCAATAGTGTCATACCTGAAGGACGGAAGGCTTCTAGAGGAGAAAGACGGAGCCAGAAAGCTCAGGGTTAGATCAACCAAATATGTCCTCATGGACGAAGTATTATATAAAAGAGGTTTTTCTCAACCTTATCTTAGGTGTTTAGCTCCAGATGAGGCAAACTATGTACTAAGGGAGGTTCATGAAGGAGCATGTGGCAATCACTCAGGAGCCAGATCACTCGTCCACAAGGTCGTACATGCGGGATACTACTAGCCAACTATCCAAGCTGGTGCCAAGGCATATGTCAAAGTCTGTGATCAGTGCCAACGATTTAGCAATACTTCCAAATAGCCGTCATAGTATCTCACCCCGATGATGGCCCCATGACCCTTCGCACAATGGGGGTTAGATATCTTAGGTCCCTTCCCACTAGGAACCAAGCAGATGAAGTATTTGGTGGTTGGCATCGACTATTTTACTAAGTGGGTGGAAGCAGAACCCCTAGTAAAAATCACCTAACAGAATGTCAAAAACTTCATCTGGAAGAATGTTATGTGTAGGTTTGGGTTGCCCAGGGTATTGATATCAAACAATGGATGACAATTCAATAATGCACTTTTTAGAGACTTCTGCGAGCACTTCGGAATTCAGAATCATTACTCCTCACCCGCCCACCCTCAAGCAAATGGTTAAGCAGAAGTAGCAAACCAATCCTTGTTGAAGATCATCAAAACTGGGCTTGAAGGGGAAAAAGGAGTATGGCCAGACGAGCTACTAGGTGTTCTATGGGACTACAGGACAACAGTGAGAACCCCCACAGGGGAAACTCCTTTCAAGCTCACCTATGGAAGTAAAGCAACCATACCTGCAAAAGTACATATGGCCAATCATAGGGTGATGAAATATCAAGATGAGGAAAATGAAAAGCAACTTCGCCTAAACCTTGATCTAATAAATGAGGTAAGGATGGATGCATAACAAAGGACAGCGAGATACAAAAACCTCATGGCTAGGCAATATGATGCATTGGTAAAACCCAGGCGTTTCGACATAGGAGACCTCGTCTTAAAGAGGGTTTCTTTAGCAACCAAGAACCCAGCCCATGGGAAATTGGGGCCTAATTGGGAAGGACCCTACAAGGTTATCAATTGCAAAAGGCAAGGGTCTTACTACTTGGAAACCTTGGATGGGAGGAAACTGAAGCATCCTTGGAATGTTGAACACTTGAGAAGGTATTATCAGTAAGATATCAGACCGGACGAGCATTACCTTGGATGAGACCTATCATTCTGGACGAGCCAGGATTTATTTCATTTTCTGTTGGGTGTGTTAACATTATATGTTATGTTTTAACTCCTTAAAAGTGTGTTAGTTTGAAATTAACTATGGACGAAGTCATTAACTTTGATGTTTGTATGAATAAGGCACTAACTTCTAAGCATGTGCCATACTTGTGGACGATATTTATATTATGAATGTGGTTTGAATTCTCAAATACATGTGATATATAAATTCTCCATAATTTCATTCGAAAAAAAGGCTAAGGCCAAAGACGAGTAAATTCTCTGAACGCAGGGATGTAACATCTATAAGCTTTCCTTAATGAGGATAAAGATAAGAAAAATGAACCTAAAGTGTATTCGTCTAAACAATGGATGAGCTAAAACCTGATTCGTCCAACCGATGGACGAGGAAAAAATATGGCAACCTACCGAGAGACGAGAAAAAAATCTTTAAGTCCATAGACGAGGTAGTGCTGTATCAAGCCTATATAAGGCTAATAAAAGAGACGTCATTCATGGACAAGTTATACTTAAAATGGTGAAAAATACTGACCATGTATACTCTTACTATGGATGAGCCCAGGTTGATCAATATCTTAGATACAAAAAATTTGTTCATGCAACATGTTTTAGTAAGTAAAAGAAAAGGTGAAGGAAATAAACATTCATTCATCAATTAAAGGGTGGACGACCTACATCCAAAAACCCTAATATAAAGCTTAATAAATTGTTTAAAAGCTCGTCCTGAAACTATGGACGAGCTAAATGTACTTAAGTTACATTCGATGGTCCAAAACAACGGACCAAATAAAATAAAATAAAAAGGAAAAAGGAGAAAATACTAGGATAAACAAAAATCCAAGTCTCGTCTTCAAGAAGGAGGGGCATCAGCATTGGGCTCATCCTGAGGTGGCAAGGTAGTGGCATCATCCTCAACATTGATGTCTTCTAAGCTCGTCTGAAGGAGAGAGCTTGTAGAAGCACCAAGGTTGAGTTTACTGGAGCTAAAGTCAACTTCAGGAAAGTTCTCTATAGCGTCCATCCTGAAATCTTCAAACCCAGCTGCATAGTTGCGGTCCAGCAAGTCAGTGAATTCCTTGGACGCTTTAAACTCCGCAACTGCGTCTTCCTTGTCCTTCTCAAGAAGGGTACTCAACTCATCGTTCCTCTTTTGGAGGTGATCAAGACGAGTATCCTTCTTTATAACATCAGTCCTCAACTCCTTAACGTGGTTTTGTAGCTCCTTGGTGTTGTCCTTGGCCTTAGCCGCCACTTCAGCCCACCTCTTGCACTTATCTTTCACCTCCTAAACCCTCGTCTCCAACAAGATCCTCGTCTTGTCCAATTCTGTGGTCTACCTGGATGCCACAATGAATTTTGACATTCCCTATAAAAAGGAAAATGACAAAAATGATGGTTAGACGAGAAAAAGTATAAAGTAGAAGAGACGAGGCAAAAATGAAATTACATACCTTAAAAAGATCGTGGACACCAAAGTGTTCAAAGTCCTTCAAGGACATGTCATAACATACAGCTATTTCCTCGTCAAACACAACCTTCTCAAAACGTTCCCAGGCTAAGTCTTCATTTTCAATAAGATTCATGGGGACATTTTGAGAAGGCTGGGACGAGGCAGGCGTAGCAGTCTTGGACGAAGGAGTTTTGGACGGAGTGACATCTAATGGAGTAGATGAATCCACATCAAATATTTGGACGGACGGAGGAGGCGTAGGAGGATTAGTCTGGACGACTCCTGCCTTGGACGGCCCATGCTTGGCCTTCTTTCCTTGACGGCTGGGGAGGTTTCCTAAGTCCAGATTCTTGGACAAAGTTTTCCTCTTATCCCCATCAGAAGGACGATCTGGCCTGCTACCCTTGTCCATTACCTCCTTCCCCTTATTCCCTTTCATTGTTGCCATTCCTAAAAAATCAAAAAAAAAAAAAAAAATCAAAATCAAAAATCAAACTAGAAAGTATGGCATAAAATGTTCACATAATTATTAAGTGAAAACTTATGTCTACGAACTGTGATCTCGTGAGCAATAGCCTCAGTGGACGGTTCAGGGCCAAGTCCCCACTTAGCAAGACGACGAAGGGTAACCAAGGAATGGAAACTCCTGTCAACGTAAAGATGGGCCCTGTGGACGCGGTCACGATGGAATTTACTTGATGAAGGTCATCCAACGGCAACAAAAGAAAAAGAATAAAGGTTAGACGTGCCAAAAAAAAAAATCAAATCAAATCAAACAAAAATAATTGGAGAAAAAGGAAGGGGCATACCTTCAGGACAAAGGTTTCCTAGGTCCCTAGTATAAGGGGCAAATGTGTCCCTACCAACCTCCACTGGGTTCCTAGCCCAAAAACCTGAGACGAAGAAAAACTTCGTCTTCCAGTTTCTATCAGACGAGGCTAAGAATTTGATTAACCTACAATCTGTGCCCCTAGCTGTAAACTAGTAAAAGCCAAGGGATTGATTGATTTTTGAGGGTTTGTAACAAAAGAGAAACTCGTCCACAGTAAGAGGACGGACTCCTCCAAATACTTCCCTCCACAAAATTTGCATAGAGATAATTAATCTCCATGCATTAGGATTAAACTGACACACGGCTAAACCTAACCTAACAAGTAGTTCCCTAGCAAAAGCATTTAAAGGTAACCTAAACCCACCTAAGAAGTAGGCCTCATAAATGTTTATCCCAAAATGGAGGTTACAACACCATTCTCCACGGATGGCTAACCTGGGGTTAAGCTCGTCTGGAATTTGGTACGACAGCCTAAGATTATTGAGTCTTTGATCATTGGTTTTGGAATTTACACCTACTGCATAACTGTAGACTGTTTCCTCCTCATCCAAAGGACCAAATGGAGGGGGACTCGTTGAGGCGCTAGCGTGAGATCCAAAGGTTGCCCTCTCCCTAAGTTGCTCTTGGATAACTTCTAGAGGGACCCCGAGAACACCAGATGTGTATCCCTCGTCCGTGCTATTTCCTCCACTACTACTATTTTTACTTATGCCACTACTAGAACCACTATAACTAGTGGTGTCGTGATACTCATCTATAGCCTCATCTATACTATTGCTAGACAAGGAAATGACATTTTCAAACATTCTGAGAAAACTTAAAGGAAAACCTAAAGACGAGAAGGGAAGGAATGCCTGGCTCTAGACGGAAAAGAACTAGCAGAGAAATCTCTAGACGAAGCTTTAGAAGAGAAATGTCAAGAAGGAAAATTTCAGAAATGTAAAGGGTAGCGAAGGAATTGTACTATTTATAAGCAGCAGACTTTAGCATTTGAAACGACACAACCAATTAGGAGCTGACACATGGCATGCGTCTCGAAAAAATGAATCGACATGACCAATCACCAATAGGATCATGACACGTGGCACACCTAATCGCTGATTTAAATATGCACGTCCAAACAACAATGTCAGGGTACACACTTCTCTAGACGACCCATGGACAAGGGGGCAACTAATGGTATACTAACTCCAAGCTTGTCCATGAGGGTCGTCCAAGACAAAAATAAAAAAGTGACGTAGAAAGCTTGTCCAAGAGAGAGTCGTCCATCCAAGAAGTTGTTTGGACGACCTTTGTACATCCCAAAGAGAATTTCTCTCTATATATGATTTGGACGGCCTCCATATAAAAAGTAAGACAGGAAAATATAACTTCCATGGTGGTTATGGAGGTTAACTCCAAATCTTTCGACCTCCACAAATGTGGGGGAAGTTACAAGACAAGTAACTACCCCCATAGCACTATATAAGCACTTATCCCAGACAAATAAAGGCAAGTCTTTTCCCTTCATACAATTCCCATAAATTTGGAGTTCCAGTTTTTTTGGAAGAAAAAACTAACTTTACCATCGAAGGATCTTAGGCCAGACAACCCCGATCTCCCTTGATTCTTTGTTTCTCCTTTTCTAGGCCCTCAATCATCGCTCAAGTCCGAAGCATCCAGTCTACTAATTTTCCAAGCATCATCAAGTATCAAAAGAGAGAATGAGATAACTGGCATCCAACTCCTATATATCAAGGATGGACACTGCCTTAAGAGTTGTGATAATAAAACACTATCTATCTATGTATGTATTTAATTAACTTCTTTTCTTTGCGTCCATATGTAAAATTGTTCTTATTATCAACAAAGAATTATCTATTTCACGTAATTATCCATTTCTTTCTTATTTCATTTTTATTGTTATAACCGAATTAGAAAAAGTGATGAAATGAATGTTGAGTGTGTATTAATGCTTTGCTGCATTTAAAGAGAGAAAACAATAAATTGGAAATTTTTATGATTAAAGCTTAAATTGTAGCTAACCTAAGAGCATTCTTATCAAGGTTTGCAAAAAATTTAGCATTTACCATCTCAAAACCCAATTTTATAACATATAACACCCCACTTTTCAATACAACCTACATCAAAACTTCTAGTTTTTTTACCATTTCATTTAAATAATGTTTCTTTATTATTTTTCAATAATTTTTTTATTTTTCCTCTCTCTCCTTTGTCTCTCTCTTTCTCACAGCACTGCCGACACCACACTACCAACCACCCACCAAAAACCCACCACCCATATCACAACCACCACTAACAAAAAAAGAAAACAAAATCACAGCAGAAACCTCCACATCCTCCCATAACCACCACATCCACCCACAACCACCAAATCCACTCACCACCACCAACAACAGCAAAAAAAAAAAAAAAAAAAAAAAAAAACACCTCCACCGTTGCCGCCACCAGCAAACCCACTAGCAGTGAAAGCTTCTCCTCTCTCTCAAGATCAGCTTGTAGGCTTCAGATTGGCGTGGGATTCAGATTCCCATGGGCCTGTGGTGGTCGTGGCTCGACGTGGGTAGGGTTCAGATCGCAGTGGGTGGCCATGGGTGGGTTCAGATCACCGTGGATTGCCGTGGGTGGCTTCAGATCGCATGTGTGGCTGTGGGTTGGTTCAGATCACGAGTGGCCATGGAGCCGTTGCTCGCCTTGGGCCGCCACGGTGATGGTCGGTGTCTGATTTGGGGTCAATCACAAATCAACCATGGGTTTATGATTTGGATGGTCATTGATTGTCAACCATGGGTTTGGAGGCAGAGTAGAGGGAGAGAGAGAGAGAGCACAGAGAAATGGTGAGACGGGAGAGAGAGAGAGAGCAAAGAAATGAGGAAAAAAAAAGTGAGCCCACTTGAATAAAAAAACAATATAAATTTCACAATTGGTGAATAGTGCGGTCTCTAATATGAGACCGCACTGTTCACCAATGCCAAAAATTATAGCATTTAAAACCCTTGATGGAGCAAGCTTTTGGGTCAAAATACAACAATGTTGCCGCTTCTCTTATGAGTATTATTATTACAGTACCCCCAAATATTTAGTGTGTACGGTACCCACTCAAGTTTGGCTGTCAAAAAATAAAGCTAAAACAAAGAAGCAATCTTCAGTCACTCGCGTTCTTACTTCTCTCAATATTGGGGGGCAAACCAAGCGATAAAGTAAACTGTTGAATCCCTGAAGTAGATCTTGTCTCGGATTCTCTCAATTTTAATTTAAAGCGAGATTGTTTTGCATCATTGTTTCTTAATCTTCTCCCTTGCGTGTGTGCTCTGTGTGCGTTGATCTCCTTTTAGCATTCCGTCGATTTACTCACCGGTGAAGGTAAGGATCAAATGGTAGGTTATGGTTGTGGCATGTTTTGTTGATATCAATATTCACTGGAATGATATAATTGTTGAATTTTATTGTGTCTACCTGGATAAGTTTGCTTAATTCATTTTGTATTTGTCACACGCTTTATGGTTTTATGTATTCTGGTGTAACTTCATTTTATAATTGTTATTGTGAATACTTCCTGCGATAGTTGGAATCTAATTGTATTTTTTTTTTTTTTTCCATATTTGAGCAAGTTTTAGTCACTAGTAAATTGATTCCAACATCTTTTTAAGTAAATATTTGATAGAGTATGCAAATATCGTACTTCTCTGTATATTGTTATTCTGTAGTATGTTTAGAAATTTGATTGGGCCATAATTGTTCTATGGTTTCGGAATGGATTGTAGTTGTTTTCTCAACTACCTTCACAATATTTATTTAGTTTGGCTAATCTTTCTATATATTTTGTTTGTGTTCTTTGAAAATTTGTATATAATGGAGTCATTCTGTATCTTGAAATATGAAAGGAATTGAGGGCGGAAAGAGCAAGACACAGATAGAGACACTCTCTGTGTTTTTTGTTTATTACATAGTGTCATTAATGTCCCTTATCATATATGTTCAATTGGTTAGAGTCCGAACAGCTTTTTCTTTGGACGCTGTATTTTAACTTCTTTTATGATAGATAATTTCATGTATCATAATGTCTTATATTTCATGTTATGACTTATAACTATGAGATTTACTCATAAGCAATTTAGTTATACTCTTGCCTAATCATTTCTTGATATCAAGTAACTAATAATACTTGGTCAATGTAATTGCTAGTTTGCATCATTTACACTTTTAGTATTCTTTAGTAACAAATCAAGGTAGTTATAGTTTGGTGATACGTATATCAAATTCCTGCCATGGTATTTATATCTGAAAAAGAAATAAGAAATCACCTAAAAGAGGGGGCGCATCTGGTTTACTGATGAGATCCTTTAGTGGTTGATGTTTTGGTTTTAAAGAACTTCTTTTGCATCAAATACTTGAAATGGATGAGTCAAATGTTTATATTATGTTATGAACAAATTGTGGATATGCAATGATATTTATGAAAATGATTTGAGAAGTGAGTGTTCCTCCTTTTTTTTTTTTTTTTTTTTTTGGTTTCTGAAAAGCATGTTCTTTATATTCATTCTAGTTAGATTTTATCTTTTAGTTTGGCTGTTCCTAAGTTGTTTTTTTTTTTTTTTTTTGGTTTTTTTTTTTTCTTTTTGTTTTCTGGTCTTTGGGTTATAAAGCTTACACCTACATTTTGGCTTTTACTGTGTTGTTCCATTGTTTTCCTTGAAACAATGAAACCCAATCAGGCTCCTCATGCAGTTTTAGAGCAATTTGGGTGGAAATTGCAGCAACTAAAGCTTCATTTGTCAAAGTAAAGAGGCATATACTCGGGTTTACAACTGTCCTAAAGTCTGTAGCTTGTGAATTTTATTTTTCTGCTACTCGTTGATGCTGTATTATCAAATCTACCGACAAGATATGCTAGTTATTGTAAATTGCAATGCCTTGGATTTTGTGTTCCAGGCTAGATCATCTCTTGGGCCGTGAGAAATTTGGTTAGTAATCTTAGGCTGCGTTTGTTTTGGTGTAAAACCATTTTAGGAAATGGTTTTCCGTAAATGCAGGTGTTTGGTTGCGCATGGAAAATAAATTTTCCGGAAAATATTTTCAATTGACCGTGTAAAATGAGCCTTTGACCCGGAAATGGTTTTACATTTTTATTTTCACTTCAAACCATTTCCGGACTCACGCGCAAAGAGAGAGAGAGAGAGAGAGAGAGAGAGAGAGAGAGAGAGAGAGAGAGCCCAGATCACGCCTTCGACTTCGCCGGCGAACCCCGAGCTCCAGTCCGACGATCGCACCAGTCCGACGATCACACCAGTCCAACTCCAACGCCACTCGATCTCGCCTCCGTCGCGCGATCTCACCTTCACCTCCACTGTGCGACCTCGCTTCCAAATCAAACCCAGTCGCCTCTCTCACTTCCTTTTTCTCTCAATTTGACCAAATTTGATGAATTTTTTTGCTGGGTTTTGTTTCTTTTGTAAGTGAGTGTGGAATTGATTCATTTTCCACATGTTTACAGCTGAGGAAGTGAATGGAAAATTGGATGGCTTGGCTATGTAAAGCATTTTCCGTAAAAATGTTTGAACGAACCAAACATCATAATTGATTTTCCGTAAAACGAATTCTGAGGCAGCCAAATAGCCTGAAAATATTTTCCTTTCTCGAAAATAGCATTTCTGAAAAATATTTATTTTCCGGAAAATATTTTACGGGAACCAAACATTTTGCTCTCTCTCTCTCTCTCTCTCACTCTCTCATTTGTTGTGAAAGTGTAAAACCTAAGAATGTGATCATGTCTAAAATCCACTAGAGAAACTGAGAATAAACTCTAAATTTTATTAGTTTGATAACTAAATGTCTTAGAGCCTAGAACATGTTTAAATAGTAATATAAAAACCTAGGGTAGCTACGAAAACGCCCACCAAATCGTAATTTGCGCTAATCTCACAAGATGAGGTGGGAAAATAGTAAATTTTACCAAGAACAACAAAATTGAGATAATTGTAGATTTAAAAACTATTGTCTCCAAAAGATGTCTCAAAATAAAGAGACCTTATTCTGAATTTTAAATTAAAAGTTATAAAGGAAATAAATGTTACAAAAAATGGCAAAAATGAAAATTTTAGGGACTGTGCCCAAAAAGTGGTTTCAGTTGTGACATAAGGTGGCGATTTTTTTTTTTTTTTTAATCCTAGTATCATTTCCATACATGTCACCATTTTTATGCAATTTTATCTTTATCGTTGATGATTTTTACTAGTACTTTTTATTAAGTCGTTGTCATCGTGTCTGTGTTTCATGGTTAGATGGTCTTACTTGAGAATTCCTAGAAGTATGTACTTTTGTGATACCTGAAACCATAAAATCAAGGGATCAAAAGAAATAGAAAAGAAACACCCCCCCCCCCCCCACCCCCCCGCCCCGCCGTAGAGTTGAGAATCAGAGAGATAATAGTATAAAGTAAAGAAATGGGAAAAATAAAATGCCAAAAATTGAAGGAAAGAAAAGAATACAAAACTAGGATGCCTGCTCACAAACGCAAGACCCCATCATAATTGTCTTTTTCTCTTTCCTTCTTTTAAATTTTTTTCGCAGTTTAGAAAGGAAAGGGAATATTAGATTGAAATGGAATAGATTGGAATAAAAAGGCTTAAGATAATCTCCATATTCAGATTTTAAGAAAATAATATGAATTAAAAAAAAAAAAAGGAAAAAAGAATAACTTTGTCTCAATTAATCAAGTGAAGGAGGTGTTCTTCCAATTGTTCCTTTATTGTTTTTGTTTCAAACAAAAGAAGGATTCCTTACTTTCACTCCTCTCTACCATAAATTTATCTCATCTTATATTGATGGACATGAATAAAAAATAAGAAAAAAAGAATAACTTTGTCTCAATTGATCAAGTGAAGGAGGTGTTCAATTTCATTTGTTCTTTTTTTTTTTTTTCCAAACAAAAGAAGGATTCCTTGCTTTCACCCCACTCAAGCATAAATTTATCTCAACTTATATTGGTGTTCATCATCTTATAGGAAAAGTTTAATTTATTTGCTTTACTATTTATTGATTCATGTTATTTGTAAATTTTTAGACATAATAGTGTAATCATAATTAAATGAATTTGTTAAGGACGTTGTTGATCCTTATAAAGTCACAGCTATCAACTCTTTGCATAGTGTTTGGATGAAAGGAATATAGAAAGAAATGATTTATTTTTTATTTATTTTGAAAGTCATAAACTTATAATAGCCAAAGGAATGGAATGGTTAAATTTGTCCCACTTCCACCCACAAATTTTTATGGAAAATACTAAAAGCACAACAAATTTCATTATAAAATTTTTACATATTAACATAACAATGGATATCCTAGATAACACATTAACAACATAATTAAGACATATATGTCATGCCCTAAACCCGATACTTGGATTTGTGACCATGACCGACATGCTAATATCAAGCCTAAACCTGATATTAACAAGAACCAACTTAATTAACTTTTACAAAACTTTTACCAAAAGCTTCCCTCTTTCTTTTCTTTCTTGTTTCTTTGATTAAATAATATAACTTTTCACTTGACATTTAGAGCATCTACACTGTACTCAAAGAATAACATAATCCTCAAATCACTCAAATTCTAAATCTCACATAATACATCTCGTAATGCTTTAAGGTACACAACTTTCATTAGATCCTAAAATACACCATACTACAAACCTAAACATCAAATTGTTAATTTAGGATCTATACATATAAAACTAAAACTAACCCCTTCCAAAACTCGACTAAGGCTCTCTTTGCTCCAAAAATAAACATGTTAACTGAAAGAGTGGAAGGGGTGAGCTACGCAGCTCAGTAAAGGTAAGATACACGAGAATTTAATAAGGATGCATGTAAATCAATTCATTTCATTTTATAAACATTCAGAGAGGAGAACATATTTTCATACATAGTATTTTATACTATTTATAATAATAACTTATACGCTTTTCGTAGGAAAATAATTGTTCTCCCTTTTCTTATCAGAATAATTTTACCAAAACTTTTTAGATTGAATTTCTTTCATTTCTTACAAAGTTATCATTTATTTTTTCATTACAAAATAAGAGATGAGTTCAAGTTACACCTAGTGTAACTCTTATAGAGTTACACCTTTTTTGTAACGTAGATTTCTAATAGATCCAACGGTTGGAAAAATAGTATTAAATGATTATTTCTTTCCACTTATTTATCTAATGAATAATAGTTTTTCTCTATCCTCATTTATTACTTTCCATAGATCTCATTAGATTTTGTTTAATGGTGTCCCTTTCTTCCTCAAATTTCTGTTGTTAGACAACATTTCTTCTATGGTGGAAAATGCAGGTCAACGGAAAGGGTTTTCTATGTTCAACCAAAAACAAGTTTAATACAGCAAAATGAAAATGTTTTTTTAGAATGTCACATATTCAACTCTCTTCTTGCATTATATAAGTTGTCAAAATCCCTTAGATATTAGATATGACAAAGCGACTGCCAACCTTAGATATTGGATTTTGTTTAATGGTGTCCCTTTCTTCCTAAAATTTCTGTTGTTAGACAACCTTCCTTCTTCTTTGTTAGACTTGTTTTGTATTTCAAATGGTTTTGAGGTTTCAATTTTCCTAATCTCCTAATTCACATACTCTCTTAAAAAAAATGATAGAAAACTTTATGGATAGAGGTGACAGCCACAGAGACAAAGCAAAGCCTCATACAAAACATAACTCAAACATCATACTTATAGTTCTACTTCAAACCCAATTAACCAAGTCTCCTAAACAGGGAAAAAATATCTCAAAATTAAAGCTTAAAAAACCTCGTGGGATTTATTTTCTTGCAAAGCGTTGGTTAAGCTTCTTAATTTGGTAATTTTTTTAATTCATAAAAAAATCATTTTGTTTTATCTTTTCTTCCTCTACTCAGATCACAATGAGAGAGAGAAGCAGAGAATTTTGTTTTTTATTGGGTAAGCAAGAGAGAGAAAATAGATGAGAGAAAGAAGAAGAGAATTTCTTTTTATATTGGGTAAGAAAGAGAGAGAGAAAAGGATAGAATTAATTTGTCATAAATAAGGAAGAGAAACAAAATAATCATTTAATACTATTTTTCCAACCATTGGATCTATTAAAAATCTACGGTACAAAAAATGTGTAACTCTATAAGAGTTACACAAGGTGTAACTTGAACTCATCTCACAAAATAATCATTTTAACTTAAATCAAATAATTGGTAACTTTGTCTTAAACTAAAAACATCTTACAAAATAAGAAAGCTTTCCTTCATAAACTTCTTCTCGTAAAATGTTATAACTTTCATAATCATAAAACTTAACGTTTCATAAAGAAAACAGATATCTGATAACTTCTTAACATAAACTTGTATTTTCCTCAAAAACTTTATCTTTATAGCACAATAGAACTTCAGAAACTTTTATCTTTAATGAACAGCTTTCTTTTCATAAAAAACTTCTTTTTTTTCATGAGAGTTTTTAACTTTAATACTATTTTTCCAACCATTGGATCTATTAAAAATCTACGGTACAAAAAAGGTGTAAGTCCATAAGAGTTACACCAGGTGTAACTCCATAAGAGTTACACCAGGTGTAACTTGAACTCATCTCACAAAATAATCATTTTAACTTAAATCAGATAATTAGTAACTTTGTCTTAAACTAGAAACATCTTACAAAATAAGAAAGTTTTCCTTCATAAACTTCTTCTCGTAAAATGTTATAACTTTCATAATCATAAAACTTAACGTTTCATAAGGAAAACAAATATCTGATAACTTCTTAACATAAACTTGTATTTTCCTCAGAAACTTTATCTTTATAGAACAATAGAACTTCAGAAACTTTTATCTTTAATAAACAGCTTTCTTTTCATAAAAAAACTTCTTTTTTTCATGAGAGTTTTTAACTTTTCATAATGCATTTAAACAAAATCATTCTCTCATGATTAATAACATAATATAGATGTTCATAATAACTTATTGGTTAGTTTATAGCTAATAATTCTGTACTTATTTGGGAGGCTTCTAGCACCACGGTGCTAGGCATCCAGCATTCCCTACAATGCCAAGGATTCCCAGATCACATCATAATACATATATTTCAACCATAGGGGTAGGTTGACTTCCTCCACAAGTTGGCCGTAACCAACAAGGGTGGGTATAGCAAAGCCAGTCCCATTTAATGGCCAATCATGTAACATTTTCCATGGAAAACCATTAATTAACCCCTACTGACAGAGTTCAGATCACCAGAGGACATAACCCGAAAACATTTCATACTTATACATCATACTGAAATTCATAGTTTGCATAACATTTCATAATAAAAGCATTTCCATTGTTTTCTTCATCATGTTCGTGAAATTAATAATAGCATCAATATGCTTAAATTATATACATAAGGTTTCAAAAGCTCACGAACATATTTTTGTTTGAAACATGCTTATATGCCATATTTCTAAACAAAACATTTTAATGCATAATATACTTTTAAAATAACCTCATGATTTACCAAATGCCCATATAACTTATCCCTTACCTAAAAGCAAAAGAATTGAAAGCCTACAATCGAAGGAGCTTAGACTTGGGTACTGGTAACACGTAAACCAAATATCAAAGCTTATTATTATCCATTATTCCTTATCATAAACTTACACATTCATCTCAAAGCCTATCTCTTAGAATCAAGGAAATCCTAATCCCCCTCAACGAGGTTCTCACAAACATATTATGCACACATCAACAAATGATATACCAAACTAAAGAAAAATCATCATTCTCATATTTATATCATATCTTCATAAGGGCCAACTTCATTTCAAAAGGTGCTTTGAGATTAGGACAATAATGCATGCATAAACATAAAATCTTTTAAGCATGGTCATGTAATCATATACCCTCATAAGGCAACATACATCATGTTGAACAAAACAGCCTCATAAATATAACAGGTGGATGGTTTAGAACCCGTCCTTTGAGTACTAAACCTTGAACCAAGTTATACAAAATTAATTTATGATCTAGACATATCAAATGATGAGCATATTAATTTATAGCTCGAAACATTCACTCTAGATTGAGAATTAAATCCACAAATTCAGGTATAGCATATGTTGTTCACTGCTCATTCCAGCAGCGTACGCCCCATTTGTAAAATACAAATGGGCTGTCCACACACATCAAATGTCATGAAATTTTAAAGAACTACTCCCCTGTATGTCTAGTATATACTATAAAAATTTTGGAGTCAAAGCTTAAAAGCATGATTTATTAAAAATCATACAAGGCAGCATGCTCAAATCTGTCCTGACAGAATTTCTTGCAAATTAGAAATTAAACAATTATTTTTATATTAATCCAAATGCTATGAGACTACTTTCATAACAACCTTACTTGTCTTAGGATTCATAAAAACTACTCTTAGCAGCCTAATTCACATAATATGATTTAATACATATTTTTCTTGTTGTAAACACCAAATCTGTCACAGTGATAGCTTCAGCACACGTTCTTACCAAAATCATCAACTAATAGCAATTGACCTTCATTTAATTTAGGTATTTTTATACCTATACTAAACATATTAAAATACGTTAATAAGCATCCAATAGACCATAATATCATCAATCGTTTCAAATTACTAAAACAGAATCACAGGTTCAGCTTCTAAAATCATAATAAAGAACATAGAACTAAAACTAAAGCAAATCATTCACTACAAAAAAAAAAAAAAAAAAAAAAAAAAAAAAAATGCCTATTAGCGACCAAGAATTTTTTACAGACTCAAAAAGCCCTCTCAAAAAATCTCATTTGTGATGGAAAAATAAAGCCGTCGCAAATACTTGGTAAAATATGAAATATTTGTGACCAACAAGAAAAACTGTCGCAATTATGTGTTATAGCTGTCACAAATATTAATATTTTGGAGGGAAATTTTCCCTCCATATTATTTGCGAGGGACAGTTAAAAATCTCTCACAAAAAGTGTATTATTTGTGACGGTTAAAAAAAAGCTGTCACTAATACTAAATTATTTGCGAGGGCTAGGATCGACCTTCACAAATAATCATTAAAATGTCAAAATTTTTGGAGGGAAATGTTCCCACCAAATTATTTACGAGGGACAATAAAAATTCCTTGCAAAAAGTTTATATTTTGTGTGGGTTAAAAATATACCCTTACTAATACTAAATTATTTGCAAGAGCCACAATTAACCTTCACAAAAAATCATTAAAATATTAAAAAAAAAATTGGAGATAAAAGTTATTCTAAAATTCAAAGAAAAATAAAAAGAAACTTATAAACATATAGCACTTTGTATTCTTTAGATGAACCTTTTGTTTACAGTCTAAAAAAACCCTTTTATATACATCTTATATAAGAAAGGTCTGTCCTTATTTTCTAAACAATTGTACCCATAAAAAAATGATAGCACTTTCAAATTTAAAATGGTACCCTAAAATTCAAGAATTTTAGCCTTTTGTACTCTCTCTCTCTCTCTTAAAAGTGAATAAAAATTTCTTCCAATTAAAATAATGCATAAAATATGAGTTTATAGATCAAATGGTAAATTACATTCAATTGGCATGAAAATTGGCATGCATGTTAAAAACATATAGAACATATAATCCAATGGTTGGATTTTCAAAATATGAATTCAATAATAAGTTATTGGGTGATGTATCATTTTTTAAAGTTACATCACGTGTAACTTGAACCCAAACTCTATATTTCTTAATTTGATGTGAATTTTGATAAATCCACCGTTAGATTACATTATCTTAATATATTTTTCATACTTATAAAATTTCAAGGTGAACAAATATTAATTGTCATGTCATCAATCATTTGTTTAAATTCAAGTTTTTATAGTTTAAAATAATGTATAAAAGATGAATTTATAGATCAAATGGTAAATTACATCCGATTGGCATGAAAATTGGCATGTATGTTTAGACCATATAGAGCATGAAATCCAATGTTGGATTTCCAAAATATGAATTCAATAATAAGTTATTGGGTAGTGTAACATTTTTTAGAGTTACATCACGTGTAACTCAAACCCAACCTCATATTTCTTAATTCAATGTGAATTTTGACAAATCTACCGTCAGATTACATTATCTTCATATATTTTGCATGCTTACAAAATTTTAAAGTGGTCAAAGATTAATAGCCATGTCACCAATCAATTATCTAAATTCAAGTTTTAGTAGTTTAAAATAATGCATAAAATATGAGTTTATAAATCAAATGGTAAATTACATCCGATTGGCATGAAAATTGGCATGCATGTTAAGACTATATAAAACATGTAATCCAATGATTGGATTTTCAAAATATGAATTCAATAATAAGTTATTGGGTGGTGTAACAGTTTTTAGAGTTACGTCAGGTGTAACTTTAACCCAACTCTATATTTCTTAATTCGATGTGAATTTTGACAAATTTACCGTTAGATTACATTATCTTCATATATTTTGCATACTTACAAAATTTTAAGGTAATCAAAGATTAATAGCCATGTCATCAATCAATTGTCTAAATTCAAGTTTTAGTAGTTTAAAATAATGCATAAAATATGAGTTTGTAGATCAAATAGTAAATTACATCCGATTGGCATGAAAATTGGCATGCATGTTAAGACTATATAGAACATGTAATCCAACGGTTGGATTTTCAACATATAAATTCGATAATAAGTTATTGGGTGATGTAACAATTTTTAGAGTTACGTCAGGTGTAACTTGAACTCAACCCTATATTTCTTAATTCGATGTGAATTTTGACAAATTTACCGTTAGATTACATTATCTTCATAAATTTTTCATGGTTAAAAAATTTCAAGGTGATTAAAGATCAATAGACATATCATCAATCAATTGTCTAAATTCAAGTTTTTTGTAGTTTAAAATAATGCATAAAAGACGAGTTTATAGAACAAATGGTAAATTAAATCTAATTGGCATAAAAATTGGCATACATGTTAAGAACATATAGAACATGTAATCCAACGATTGGATTTTTAAAATATGAATTCAATAATAAGTTATTGGGTGATGTAACATTTTTTAGAGTTACATCAAGTGTAACTTGAATCCAACCCTATATTTCTTAATTCGATGTGAATTATGACCATCCAATTGGTCTCAAATTTTACCAACATCAATATGTCACCATACTCTTCAATCCTAATGATCAAGATTTGGATATGAATTTCACCAAATCCAGTAGTATCGGGACCATCTATTAAGTTTGATCGGGTTTGACCAACTTTGACTAAACTTTGATTGTGTCTTTCTCTAAATCCAACCGTTTAATTGTGACCATAATTTACCAGAATGAACCTTTCATTACACTCTTCAAATCCAACGGTTAGATTTCAAATCTAAGAATGACACGTGGTGGACATGTGTAGTGTACTTATATGACTATATATATTCTCTCAATTTGACAATCCAATTGGCCTCAAATTTTACCAACCTCAATATGTCACCATACTCTTCAATCTTAATGATCATGATTTGAATATGAATTTCAACAAGTCCAATGATATCGGGACCATCTATTAAGTTTGATCGAGTTTGATCAATTTTGACTAAACTTTGACCACGCATTTCTCTAAATCCAATCGTTTGATTGTGACCATGATTTACTAGAATTAACCTTTTATTATACTCTTCAAATCTTATGGTTAAATTTCAAATTTAAGTATGGCGCATGATAGACATGTGCTGTGTACTTGTATGGTTAAGTTTACTCAATCTGACTATCCAATTGGTCTCAAATTTCACCAACATCAGTATGTCACCATACTCTTCAATCCTATTGATCAAGATTTGAATATGAATTCCACCAAGTCCAGTGGTCTCGGGACCATCTATTAAGTTTAACCGGGTTTGACCAAATTTGACTAAATTTTGACCACGCCTTTCTCGAAATTCAACCTTTGATTGCTATTGATCTAAGAATATGAGTTATAATTTGGGAAGAACATAAAGAACATAAACATGTTCTTCCAAACAATTAATAATAATGAAAGGAATAAAAAAAAATTAATTTAATTATCTTATTTTATTTTTAAAAATTTTAGAAATTGAATTTTTTTTTAATTTTTATGTGATTTATTATTTATTTAAATGTTGATGTGAAATTTTTACTATAGCGATATTTTTATAACCCATTGCAATAGTTATTAGACAAAACCTTTTTTTTTTATCCTAAAAGTTAAATTTTCCCAATATTTTTTTATCCTTCACACAAAATTTCTCACACGCATAAACTTTTTTTTCCCAAAATTTTCATTTGAAGCTCTTGCTCCTTTGACTTGTACATGTCATGGCCTTTAGATCCTTCAACTTGTACTCCTTAAAATTCATTATTTTATTACTTAAGCTTTATTATTATTATTATTAAAGAAAACTCTAATTATATACCCTTATCAAAAAAAAAAAAAAAAAAAAACTCTATAGGACAAGCTCTCCCCCCAGGATTTTTTTTTCTTCCTGCAAAAATTTTCCCCCAATTTTTCATTTCCCACTTTTTTCCTTTTTTTTTTTTTTTCTTCTTTTGGTCTTTCAGCGTGTTTCTTTTCCTTCTTTCTTTTCATTTCCCACTCCTCTCTCCCCTCACACCTCTTCTCTCCCCTCACGCCGCCACCCCTAGCCACCGATCTACTCTCTCTCCCATCACGCTAGAGTCACAATCCCCAACCACCACCGACTTGTAAAGCCCCTCACAACCCAATCGATTTCAGGTTGTTTAGGTAAGCTGAAAAACAGCGTTGTCATCTTCTCTGAAACATACCCTTATACTTTTCATTTCAACTTTTATTTATTCTCATCATCATTATCAACAATCAATTACCATAGATTTATTATGTTGTTCTTTTATTTTTTATTTTCTTATTCTTATCAATGCCATAACATACAGAGTTTAACAATATTATCTTTTTTTTGTTTGATGTTTCGAGTGCCCACATGTTGTTTGTCAAACAACACTAGAAGCCATCATTCCTCTATAGGAAATAGTTTTTCAAGTTTAAAACTGGACAGGTTTTTATTGCTAATGGTATTTACTGTAAATCTGTAGCATCAATTGCTTTCATTTCTCTTCTTCTTCTTCCTTTTTTTGTTAATTTAATATATATCTATTCTCTCAAATGTACTTATCAAAAAAAAAAAAATCTCAAATGAGGAGAAGTTCCAAAATTTCAAGCTGATTCTAGCATTGCAATAGTTTTTGGTGGTTTAGTTTTGCAATAGTTGTCATTTCTGCATATAGCATAATTTCTCTTGTAAGTGGCAATCAATGGGAGCTTTTCAGAAACAAATGTATGGGGGAGCCACCTCATCCATTGCTTAATATGACATAGTATTTTGGGTCAACTTTTAAAAAATAAAAAATCATAGGTCTGCATATGTGGTTCTATAAAAAAAGGAGGTGACTTCTGCAAAAAAGGTTGCAGAAGTGCAAAATCATCACTTGTAATCTATTAATGGTTAAGTAATTACCTTTATTTTAGATTAGCTATAACCCAATGCTTTTCTAGGTGGAATATTATGGAAGTCCAGTTAGCTTGAAGAGCATAGCTCAAATCAGTACTCCCAATGCAAGTTCTCTCTTGGTTCAGTAGTATGACAAATCCAGGTATTCTATAAACTAAAGGACATAAAATGGTTGTTGAGGAAGACGAAACATTCTCCATTTAAGTTTATGTGATAAATACATGTATACTAGTAAGTAAGAACTAAGACTAAAATTTTCTCTGATTCTCATAAATTAATATGCTAGTGAATCTTCCATAAATTTTTGACAACCAAAGGTGATCTAATTGTCCAATTATTTTGAGTTATAGAGCATTGACATCTTGCATTGCAGGACTGGCCCATGAAATCTTTCATATGATTTCTCTTTGACAATCTATTTTACTTTTTGATATGTTATGTTTGTCAGCTTAAAGGCTATAGAGAAGGCCATATTGGGCTCTGATCTTGGTATGACTCCAAACAACGATGGAGAAGTGATAAGATTGACTCTCCCTCAACTTACATTAGAAAGGAGAAAGGTATAGTCTGTTGGCTTTGATCCCTTTGCATGTAATTCTATGTCTTTTTATGCCATAGGCCCATAAGTCTATTTTCTATATCCAATTAATATGAAATCTCAGTTGAAATATTACTTTTACCTCTTTGTTCTTCTGATTTTTCCTGGATGTTGGTGCTATACTGCAGTCAATTCATTCTATCTTGTGTTGCTTCTTGGAGCTCAATATCCTTACTGTCTCACCTGCATGACATTTTTGCTTCTAACATATAATGTTCTCTCTGCATGTGCATTAACTTCAAGTACCATGTTTTGAAATGAGTTAGATGATTGAAATATATTTAGACTTTCTGTACTTTGTCATGAGTCATGACTTGAGCTTTATGTTAATTGTTTGGAATTAATCACATGAGGCCTGCTCTAATGTTCTGCTTCAAAGGTTCAGTTCTTCTAAAACTTTTCTCAGTTTAGCACTTGTTTTGTGATATGTTTATGTATCCTTAATAATTATTTTATAATGAATTTACATGCAAAAAATGCTTAATTTATATTCTTGAAAAATAGTGGTGGTTAGTAGTAATTGATGAAAGAAATTCTACTTTCTGTAATTTGCTATAAATTAATATATATATATATACACACACATATAGACGCACACATTTCTTTTTGAAGATGTACACTATGCAGTGAAGTTCCTTAAAGCATGCTTACAAAGAACTGCCACTTCTTTTTTCTTTTTCTTTTTCTTTTTATTAATTTATTTTATTTTAATCATTGCAGGAATTCTTAAAAATAGTAGCTAAACTGGCTGAAGAAGGGAAGGTACAGTGGCATTATCTCTGGACAATTTAAAACAAATACCTGCCGCTGTTTTTAGTAAATTCATTAGTATTAAAATTGGGCTTAGGTGGATATGCGGAGTGTTGTTAGAACAAATCAGATCTCATGAAATGGCTCTAATTCATGTTTATATTGTTCCCCTTCTTCTGCCGTATCCTCCTGTCTTCACTTGCTTGAAACCTTTTTTTTTTTTTTTTTTTTTTTTGGGGGATAAGTAATGAAAAGTATGTTAAAAATGCAAAAAGAGCGTCACCTAAGTGACACTATTTTTTGGGGTTGAGAAGTCAGACATAATTGGCCTGTAACATTTTTTTGGGGTTTGTAACTTTCTTGAAACACATGGGAATTCATCCAATGTCTGTATTTGACATGGCACTATACACTATACCAAAGTGCACATATTCTAAAAATGTATATGTTTATTAATCTTTGGTTATAGACCAATACATAGGCTATGTTAAAGTCACTAAATTTGTCCTCTTGAATACCCCGTTCCCCTAAACTGTTTATAGGTGGCATTGAGGAACATAAGAAGAGATGCTTTAAAAGCCTGCGAAAAACTTGAGAAGGTTTGAATCCCTTAATCCCCAGCCCTGCTTTTTTCACACTCTCCAGTAATTGCTTTTTTGAGTCCAACCCCCACTCTCTTCTTTAAAAGTCCTTTGCTTTGCTTTACTTTTCATGCAGGAGAAAAAGCTCTCTGAAGACATTGCGAAGGACTTGTCAAGTGATTTGTAGGTAACTTGATGCTTTTGAAACTTCACAAACATGGGATCAACTGTATGGAGCTTCCCCTCATTCAGCATACACAGGGACCTGATCTAGATAGGCTTTCTTTCGTATTAAATAGTAAGATCACATGCTTTTTGTATGGAGCTTCCCCTCATTTAGAGGAAGACTAGTATAGATCTTGTCATAATTCTAGTTGTTTAAGTTTAAAACAAGGTTTAATTTCAGGATTTCTTTGTATATTCTATATTTTAAAGTTTGAACTTATATGAATTTTTATCTTTCAATTGATCAATTTTATTAATTATTGTACTATTGAAACATGATAGTTAAAAAAAATTATAAATAAAATTATAAATAAATAAATAATAACATATTTCAAAAATGGTATAAAATATTATCACCGATGACATAAAAATTTGGTCATATATAATTTTATAGTAACGACAAAGTCCCTCGCAATTTATAGAATAGCGATGCCACTTAACACCTTGCAAAAAACATTTTAAGTGATAGCTAAATGTTGTCACCATTATTCCTAACTAATTGTGAAGGGTTAAAAGCTCTCACAAATAAATTTTAGCGACGGTATTATTTGTCTCTAAAAAGTATGTCATTAATTTGAAATTCGCAAATAACTAATTGCGAGGGTATAAAGGTCCTTACAAATAGTTGTTAACGACAACTATTCGACCTCGCTAAAAATAAGTCGTCAACTTTTCTTGTCGTTTGGTAATATATTTGCGAAGGTGAATTTGTTCAGTAACGACAGTAAATTGCCCTCGTAAATTATCTATTCGCGAAGGCATGGTCGCAAAATCTCTTTTAACAACAAAAGCAAATACGACGGCCTTCGAGGGCCACATGCCCTCGCTAATAGTCTTTTGCGACAATATTTGAATTTTTGCGAGGGCATTTTACCCTCGCTAGTAGACTCTTTTCTTGTAGTGTCCCATTAAAATACCCATAATAGCAAATAAACATATATACTTACCCACAACTGAAGCTAAAACTTTAGTAAGAGTTTGATTCCTTCTTAGAGCGAGATATCTATGATTTTCGGTGAAAGAAATGGAGGGCTGTTGTGAGATGGTGCTGCCGTGTAAGAGCAAAGGAAGAAGAAAGAAACAAAAACAAAGGAAAGAGAATAGAGAATAGAGAAAGAAGAAAAGGAGCTGCTAAACTTTCTGGTACAGCAAAAGAAAGATAAGGCAAATTGACTTTGGGGTGGAGGCACGTGTAATGCTAGGAAAAGAAAATATCACAACCCACTTTTTCAACTTTTGGCATTTATACTTTTCACCCCCTTATAAACTTATATTCTAGAAAGGCCTAAATAATAATATAACTTTGCATATAAGTCCTTACTTTTATACACTCAATTAAACCCCAACAACTATATATCTAATAACTTAACCACTTAATAAAGTTTTGAACATACTTAGTATATATTTATTATACAAATAGCCATTAATTATTTATAATCTTTACAATTCTTATTCAATGGCATTATAAAATAATATGTTTATTATGCACTCTTATATTAATTTTAGAAAGTAAGTGATTCAAATAATAATTAACCATTCAAACATATACTTTAATTATAAGGTTAGGTCGGGGTATTACAATATATTACAAAAGTGATACATCAATTTATCACGTAACTGTGTTCAAATTAAAATAAATTTTTTTTTGGGGATATATATTTGACGTATATGTAGTAAAATTTGCATTGCACCTTTAATCAATCGTTTTGTATTGTGTGTGGGCAAAATGGTACATTCTTATTAATTAAATCAAAATTAGATGTTTATCCCCGTTCAACTAAAGCACAAATCTGGGATTCTAATTAGCTCAACTAGTAAAGTCTTTGATGGTTGTATAAGAGATCTGGGGTTCAATCTCTGCCTACACCAAAAACTAATTGGTGTCTTGGTCTGAGGATAAAAAACTATCATCAGGAGTGGATGTCATAGGTTAAAACTCTAAAAAAAACAAACAAATAAATACATAAATAAATAAAGAACAAAGATGACATTAAATTCCTCTTCTCTCTCTCTCTCTCTCTCTCTCTCTCTCTCTCTCTCTCTCTCTCTCTCTCTCTCTCTCTCTCTCTCTCTCTCTCTCTCCTTTACATACAACATCCAAAGAAAGAAAGAGATGACCAAATTTACACGTAAAGTTTTTCATTCCTTCCCACCTCTCTCTCTCTCTCTCTCTCTCTCTCTCTCTCTCTCTCTCTCTCTCTCTCTCTCTCTCTCTCTCTCTCTCTCTCTCATTTACAACTAACATCCAAAGAAAGAAAGAGATCACCCAATTTACACGTAAAGTTTTTCATTCCTTCCCACTTCTTTACACTATCTAAATTCTATTTTGAAATCAAAAGAAAAGTAATCAATGGTGCTATAAATATTGATCTACCCAACATAAATTATTCATGCAACCAAACGGATCAATGGTTATATATTTTAAGAGAGCCAACAATTGGTAGCTTGACCAACGAAGCTTCAAAGCCAAATCCAAGTTCTTGTTCAATTCCTACGTAAGTATTGCTTGCTGTTATTATTTTGAATAAAACAATAGCTTGTTCTGTATTATAGAAGTGAAATACAATAAGGTTTCATTGCTTGCTATTTTGAAATTAAAATTTATGATGAGTTAGTGGGCATTTTTCTTAGCTAATTCTCTAATTTGTTTCCCTAAATTGAGAGATCCAAGCCCAGTTTCATTTGAAGGTGATTGTCTTTTTTAAGTGCAGGTAGCATTTTGTTGAAGTGTACAAAGTTGGACTTATTGCTCGAAGAGTTCATTTTCCAGGTGAGTATTCAAGATAATCCATTAATACTTATTTATTCACATACATATAGAACACCACCTAATCAATTAGAAGCAAAACACACACAACTATCAGGTGCAATAGACAAAAGCAAAGCATCCACCACTTTCAACCATATGATGAGGGGACTTGCACCTGCAGTTTCTACAGTTTACCTTGCAAACGGTTTGTTTATCATTGCCCCCTCTGTAAACTTGACTTTGGTATCAAATGTGCCTCGCTACCGCTCATCTTTTTGAAGTTCAAATTCATGAGCTGGTTATCCTTTTTAATAGGTTAATATTATTTATCAACAACAAAATAAAAAATATTCTAAATTTTTTGTTTTTTTTTTGTTTCTTGTTTCTTGTTTAAAAATTAATACTTAGATTGTAAGATTTTAATAATAAATATAATATACTCCAAGAATCATTGATTTTCATTTTGAATAGCCGGCCTTTAGGCAAAACATTACTTGTTAATTGAGTTAAAATTAGATTTTTGCCCCCATTCAGTTCAAGGTGCCGATAAATAGTAAATAAATATAAATGATATTAAGTTCTAAAGAAAAAAAAATTATCTGATTCCTTTATTTCTTATTTCATATACATTAATCATTCATTTCTTCCCGCTCTTATGAGCTCTCCAAATTCTATTTTAGAAATCCAAATAAAAGGTTTGACAGAAGTGGAGGTTTAAATATATATCTACCCAACCTAAATTTATGCAACAAAACAGACCGTACCTTATATACTTAAGAGAGGTAATGTGGTACTTGGCCAACGAAGTTTTGAAGCCAAGCACAAGTTCTTGTTCCTACATTTTCTTGTTCCTACTTCCTACGTGAGAATTGCTTGTTCTTTTGCTTGTTCTTTTATATATATATATATATAATGTAGCTTATGTTGTATTAATAATACAGTATTATAGAAGTGAAATGCAATAAGATTTTGTTGCTATTTTGCTATTCCGTTTGAAGATGATCATCATCCCTTTTTAAGTGTAGGGACTAGGAGTGACAAAAGGATTCGTTCTGTTGAAGAGCACGGAAATTGAGTTTTGCTATTTATAATACAAATGAATAAGGAAGGTGAGTCTATTTAAGATAATCCTTCATTAATATTTTTCAAATATATGGAACTCCCTATTCAGTTAAAAGCAAATTACACTCACGAGTATCAAGTCTAATAATACAAAAAAGCAAAGCATCCACCACTTTCAATTTCTTTAAACAAATTAGTTGTGTGTCTGATGGACAGGGGAACTTAAACACATCAGCCATGAGCATCCTTTGGTCTCCTTTGAAGGTTCAGGACGTTTCAGTTCTTTTATATGTATCGGATGCGGTAAAGGCCTACATGGCTCATGCTACGGTTGCGATACTTGTTATCCCTCTTTTTTGTTTGCCCTTCACAAGTCATGTTTCGAAGTATCCCACTCCCAGGAGGTGCAACACCCCATACACGACAAGCACCCTCTGATCATTTGCAAAACACCACCGTATGATAAGGAGACTTGCACGTGCAATATCTGCGGTGAACCTTGCATGAGGTTTAATGTTTACCACTGTCCCCTTTGCAAAATTTACGTTCATTTCAAGCGTCTTTCGTTACCGCTCTCCATTGAAAGTGAAATTCACAACCACCCATTGACCTTATATATTCAAGAAGTTCATCACGTTCATTTGTGATTTTTGTGGTAAAGAAGGCAAAACATTGACCTACCTATGCAATGTTAGCTTTTGTGGATTTTGGGCCCACCATAATTGTGCTTCCTTACCACGCATGGTCAAACGTATGCGCCATAAGCACCCTCTCATCCTCACTAACTCTATTAAGGACATCATTCTGAGCACCGAGTTTGCCAACTTTGTGTGAAACATGTAGACACAAATCATGGGGTTTATTATTGCTCAAGTTGTGATTACGTTGCCCACCTTGATTGCGCTACAGACAAGAATGGCATGGATGAAAATTTTTTGCGGGAATCCAAAGGCAACGAACCTGCTGAGTTAACAAATATGCTGAAATTTGAAGATTTAGAGCTTGATGAATTAACCAATGAATTATCTTATAGAGTCCAAAAAACCAAGGTGGGTGAGGGTGAAATTCAAATACCCATTGAAATCAAACATCTTTGTCATGAGCACGACTTAAAACTTACTGATGAGCTTAAGGACTACAAAATATGTGACGGGTGTATACAGCCTATCTTCCCTCCATTTTTCAGTTGTATTGAATGTAACTTTTTTCTTCACATGCCCTGTGCAGAATTGCCGTGTAAAAAGAAACACCCACTTCACCAACACCCCCTTAAACTTGAAAGACCTTTCCTTGCTCGTTGTGATGCTTGTAGCTATTTAAGTAATGGCTTTATGTACAACTGCAAGGAATGTGATTTTGGCCTCGATGTCTCATGTAGTTTGATCTCAGAATTAGACACGGTAACTCACGTTGGTCACAAGCACCTCCTAATCTTCTCTAGCACAACTAATGATGAGGAGTGTAGTGCTTGTAATTCTAAAGGAAGAATCTTTCGTTGTACTAATTGTGAATTCACTTTGGATATTGGATGTGCTACATTACCACACACCGTAAAGTACAAACAACACGAGCACCCATTTACCCTTAGTTATATTGCTGAAGACGACAGGTGAATATTATTGCGATATTTGTGAGGAAGAACGGGACCACCCAAAATATTGGTTTTACTATTGTAAAGAATGTAGTTATCCTGCTCATCCTAAATGTGTTTTTGAAAAGCCCTCATATTACTTATGGAGAGACTGCAGAAATATTAAGTTCGGGAGCACTTACACATCCGCCATCCACCAACATTCCCTTACTCTTCTTCAGGAGATAAAGGACGTCTCTCGTTGTAACAAGTGTGGTGGACCTTGCCATGATATATCCTATGCATGTGCCACATGTAATATCAGTTTTGATGGGGTGTGTGTGTACAAAGTGGGAAAATGACATAACTGGTATCCAACTCCTATAAATCAAGGATGGGCACTGCCTTAAGAGTTGTACTAATAAGACACTATCTATGTATGTATGTTTTTAACTTCTTTTCTTTGCATCCATATGGAAAATTGTTCTTATTATCAACAAAGAATTATCATTTTCATGTAATTATTTAGTAATTATCCGTCTCTTTCTTATTTCATTTTTATTGTTATAACCAAATTAGAAATAGTGATGAAATGAATGATGAATGTGTATTAATTCTTTGCTGCATTTAAAGAGAGAAAACAATAAATTGGAAATATATATGATTAAAGCTTAAATTAATTAATACACACCAAAAGCTTTGTGTCAGATTCAGTGAACATATTTTATTGTAGCTAACGAACTACATTTCTACCCAAAAAAGCGATACTAGCCCGTTGGGTAATCTGAATTTATTCATCGACACTCACGGTCGCGGGGCACATGTAGACCTTTCTTCTCCTTTTTTTTTAAAAAAAAAAATTATTTTTTTAAGTCATTGATTTGGTAAACACTACGCACATGTCAAATTCAACAACGTTGCCGCTATTTAATTGGTTATAAAGAATGTCAAGATTGGTAATAGCGATTTAATTGCAGTCTATGCCTTGAATATATAGCTAAACCCACTATGGCTCTATAATGTTTTTTTATGCCCGTAAACCTGCCAACACGTACAGAAACCAAAAGAGAAAAAAATCAATGAAAATTAATATTATTTTTTTTCCAATTGTTTCTGAAAATGAGAAAATGTCATCATTTTACTCATACAATAATCTAAAATGCTAACTTAAACGTCGTAATTGGATTTTCTTTTTAATCTATTGAAAGTTCATTAAATCCAATAATTACATTCAATGAAATTAAATTTTTCTTCCTTTTTAAATCATTTCAAAAAGAGAAAGACGATGTACATAACATTTTTACAACATTTTCACAACAATTAAAGTATTTCAACACTTTCACAACATTTTTATAACCAGCCATTTAAAATTTATTGTGAAAGTATTGTGAAAATGTTATGGATGTAACACTTTCCTTTCAAAAAATTAAAATAAATAAATAAATATCATAAGATAACACTCTACTTTCCTTTAAGCCTCATTTTTCTAGTCTAAACAAAAAAAAAAAAAAAAATTTACAAAGTCTACAGTAAACTATAATAGACTTTGTTAGGTTCTAAAGACTCAGGATTTGATGTATTTAGAACTCTAATGTGTAATGTTGGCAAACCATGATCAAAACAATATGTTTAGTCTTGTTTAGGCTTGCTCAAAGTTGTGTAATTCATGTAAAGTTGGAATCGAGTGGCTGCAGATGTATTGGTACATTTCGGCCTGGCTCGATCGACCGAAGGATAGACTCGATCAATCGAAAGTCAGCTAAAATGTTTTTTCTGTAGAATTTCCAACTCATCCCTATCTCATTAAACGTTTAGAGTTTTATGTTTTTGCCCTAAGTATATAAGGCAAAATCCTAACCACATTTTGTGAGTTGCTCTGGTTGTATTGTTACTCATATTTTGCTGTTTGTGTGAATCTCTTGTGAGATCCTTGAGGAACTTTCTTTCACATAAACTTAAGGTTTTCAATGTAGAGATTTTATCAACACCTTGATGATCAGCTCAGTTGCTGCCATTGGAGCTTAAAGAAACACAAGTAGGAGTGCTTATATCTTATGAAGAATCCAAGAAAGAAAGAGTCAGTGGATTCGGAGCTTGCACGTGGTCGTGTTAATAAGTTCTACTGGTGGGTAGCATTAGGAAATCGAGCGTGGGTGCTTGTAAGTCCTTTTGTATGAATTTCGATCCTTTCATATAGTGGATTCAAGTTTACCTTAAGGATAGCCAGGTTAAATCCTCTCCAGGTTTTTTACCGATTTGGTTTTCCTAGGTGATCATATCATTGTGTTATTTATATTTTCGCTACTTTATATCTTGATATGATTATTTGATTGTGTTAACCTAGATTTGCATAATTTGACTAAGTTAATCACTTGGCTAATAAATTAGGTTAATCCAATTGTTGTTTTAAGGGGTCTAAAACCCAACAAGTGGTATCAGAGCGGGTAGCTCTCTTGTTGTAGATCTATTGATCTCTGAGCTGATCCTTGACCCCTGTTGTCATGGAACACAAACACTCTCTGGTTATTCCTCCTCATTTCGATGGGAATAACTATGCTTATTGGAAAGTAAGGATGAAAGCATTCCTGAAATATATTGATGAGAGGGTTTGGAATTCCGTTAAGTACGGATGGGAGAAGCCCACTACTCCTGTGAGTGAGTAGCAAACTTCTCAAAAAGAAGTAACTGGGTTCAATAGCAAAGTTATGAATGCCATCTTTAACGCTGTTTCTATGGAGGAATTTAAGAGAATCTCTAATGTTGAGGTTGCTCATACTGCTTGAAAAATCCTCCAGACTGTGCATGAAGGCACAAAGGCAGTGAAGATTAATAAATTGCAGTAATTAACTTCTAGATTTGAAAGTATTAGGATGTCTGATGATAAATTTTTTGATGAATTCTATGCTAAACTGAATGATATTGTTAATTCTGCTTTTAATCTGAGTGAAATCTATGATCAACCTAAAATTGTTAGGAAGATTCTTAGATCCTTGACTGAGGACTTTAGGCCCAAAGTGACTATCATTACTGAGAGCAAGGATGTGGACTCCATCCCTGTTGATGAGCTTGTAGGATCTCTTCAGTCCTATGAGCTAGACCTACCCAAAGCTAGCAAATCCAAGTCAATGGCTCTCAAGTCAGTTGATGATGTTGAGATTGGTGGATTTGATAATGAGTTTTCTACTACAAAGATTGCTTACTTTGCCAAGAACTTTAGAAACTTTCTTAGAAACAATAACAGAAAGGCAAGAAATACAAACACTGCTAAACCTAAAAATTTTAGGAAGAATTGTCTCATTAAGGTTAGCAACATTGAAAAACCTAGAGAAAAAGTAGGTCAATCTTTCAATAATTCTTTAGGTTCTCAATGTTTTGGATGTCAAGGGTATGGTCATGTTAAATCTGAATGTCCTACATTCTTGAGATCAAGGGTAAAGCTATGGCTGTAACCCTTAGTGATAATGAGGTTTCTGATGATGAGTCTGGATGTGACGAGGATGGAAACTTTATTACTTTCACTGCTACTGTTGTAGTTAATGAAAGCGTGTCTGTTGAAGAGAACCCTTCTGATGGGGAACTCTCTGAGGATGCAAATCTTCAAAAGGCCTATAATAAACTTTGCAAAGTTACTGCAAAGGATGCTATGAATGTTGAACTTGGCCTGAAGAAAATTGAATCTCTTGAGCTTAATAAGAAGAATTTACTTGTTAAACTGTTTGATGCTAATGATCTTTTGAACAATGTGAAATCTGAGAATATGTTTTTGCTTGATAAAGTTAAAACTTTGGAACATGATTTATTTGTTGCTAGATCTGCTAGTTCTAAACTTGATCAAATGCTGAGTGTTCAAAAGTATCATTCTGACAAATCTAGATTAGGTTTTGTTAAAAGCATCACTGTGTCTGCACCAAATTCCACGAACTTTGTTCCTTCATCTTCTTCTGAACCTTTCATGAGTGAGGTTGTGAGTGAAACTGTTAAACCCCCTATGAGTGAGGTTGTCAAACCAATAGAAGTTTTACCATCTAGGAAGATTAGGGTTGATCTGAAAGAGTCTAAACCTAAGGAGTCTACCATTTCTAAAGACAAGATGCATGGTAAACCTGCTTGGGTTTGTCATTTTTGTGAAAAGTTTGAACACATTCATCCTAACTGTTACAAGCTTCAAGCTGCTAAGAAAGCAAATAAACCCAAAGTGCATGTGCCTCAAGCACAAGATCCTATGGCACTCATTGATGAATTGGTAAAAGGTTTAAACCTTTATTCCAATCCTAAAGTTGGAAATCACTCGAACGTGAATAGGAACTCCAATGCTCGTGGTGCATCTAAAAGGTTTTGAATGCAAAAAACTCGATCTAATTGAGTCTTTCTGACATGGTCCTTATGCTTCATTACTCTATTTTTTGTGACCATTGTTCTTTGGTTTTTGTGTTGTTTTGTTTCTAGAACTTGCATTGCATAACATTCATGCATTTCATTCTAGGATTTATTTTTATTTTCTCTTTTAAATAAAAATAAAAATAAAAAATGAGAAAAGCAAATTGTGTTTGGCTTTATTTTTCTTGGTTTTTGAAAACAAGGTTGGTCAATTTATTTACACATAACATGTCTTTGTACCTTGTTTAGCTTTGATGAGCTTATTTATTGCACTTGACTAGTTGAAACTTTGTAGTGCGTGTTAAGTGGGAAAGATGTTTATGGTGTTTATTACTTTGTCTTAATCTTGAAGTCACATGTTATTTGACTGTCGGACTTGATCCTTTTGAGAAAGGTATAAATAATCATCTCACAACTGTTCACTAGCCAATCATGAACACCTTAGTGCATATCTTAAGATTCTGTGCTCGAAAAAGTATAGCACATGCACAAAAAGAACATAAGGTGAAGCCTCGGTTTAAATGCTTAATGCTTAAAATTGGTGTGTACTATTAGGTTTGATGTCAAATCACATAATTAAAATTGGTGTGTATATTATGAGGCAAAATTCAAGAAAATTACATGATTGCAAGCTTTTGTTTTAGGAGATGTGGGAGTTATATAATGTAACTCTTTAGGTGATAGTCTATTTTAAATTCTATGTGATGAATTTTGTAGACTTTGTGTTTGATTTCTATTCACATATCACCTCACATGTATTTCAAGTTTTTGCTAGTTGCACACACTACACAAGTTACTCGTTGCTAAAAATTGTACATGTTATTGTGTGTGTTTTTGGTCTGACCAACCAAGTTTGAAGTCACATGTTATTTGACTGTTGAACTTGATCCTTTTGAGAAATGCATAAATAACCATCTCACCACTATTCACTAGCCAATCATGAACACCTTAGTGCATATCTTAAGATTCTGTGCTCGAGAAGGTATAGCACATACACAAAAAGAATATAAGGTGAAGCCTCGGTTTAAATGCTTAATGCTTAAAATTGGTGTGTACTATTAGGTTTGATGTCAAATTACATAATTAAAATTGGTGTATATATTATGAGGCAAAATTCAAGAAAATTACATGATTGCAAGCTTTTGTTCTAGGAGATGTGGGAGTTATATGATGTAACTCTTTAGGTGATAGTCTCTTTTAAATTCTATGTGATGAATTTTGTAGACTTTGTGTTTGATTTCTATTCACATATCACCTCACATGTATCTCAAGTTTTTGCTAGTTGCACACACTACACAAGTTACTCGTTCCTAAACATTGTACATGTTATTGTGTGTGTTTTTGGTCTGACCAACCAAGTTTGAAAATACCTTGAGTATTATGCAAAACATTTTTTTTGCTTGAGAATTTAAAGGGAGAATGGCTGAAATTTTCTTTGAAAAACTGGGGTTAAAACTTGGGTTTTTGAAAAAGCATTTCATCTCATACTCATGTATTTTGATTCATCAATTTTAATGCTTTGAGGAGTTGTGCCCAAAATGTGTTTGTTTTTTTTCAAAACTGTGTTTTTTTCTCAAAAATTTTGTGAGTCTCTACCTGTTTCAATCGATCCATTCTGTTTTTTGATCGATCAAAAATGTTCTTAAAATCCTTTTAGGAGTCTCGGGTTGATTCGATCGATCGAATGTAATTTTTGATCAATCGAATATCGCGAATCAGGTTTTTAAAAAAACTGTTCTTGACTTTTTCAAATCACTTTTTCAAAAAGTTTCAAAACCTTTTTTCTCTCTCCCCGACTCGACAAGCTCACTCAGAAATTTTTTGTCGTTTTCTTCCTAATCTTTTGCAAGGATTTTGTCCGCTAAGGCTGGTAAGTCTATTTTACCCCTCCTTTTTCTTTTATTTTAAAGTTTGCTAAGGAGAAGAAGAGGCAACCTAAGGTAATTAAATAACAATGTTGACGAGTGGTCCTTTGGGGAAGACATTAAGGGTTCGTTTGGATACAGTTAAAAATTGAAAACTAAAAATTGAAAATACTATATCAAAATAATTTTTAAATGTGTGAATAGTATCATGGGACCCATTTTTAATGAAAAAGTTGTTGAAAAGTGATATTTGTGGGTCCATGAACAATACACAAATGCACTGTTCACGGTTGAAAAGTCAACCTTTGCGTCTTTAAGGGGAAAAAAAAAAAAATAAGCTGAAACGTGTTTTGCACCCAGACGTGGACGCAAAACGCAGTACCCAAACGGGTACTAAGGCTAAAAAGGCTAAGATGTGATATGTATGTTTTGAATGCAAGTTGAGGGGCAAAAAAACAGTGTAAGTTTTATGATGAGGATGAAAATATGATACTACTTTGTGTTGGCAATTTGGTTTTGTATTTGAAGTCCTTTTAATATGGCCTGGATGCAATAAAGTCAAGTTCCATTAGTTAAGAGTTTTGTAGTTTAATTGTTTGTTAACTCCTAGTATTTTGACTATTTTCACTACTAGTGAAAACACCCAGGGTTGAACTTCATCACCCCTATTATAACTATCGAATTATTAAAAAAAACATTAAAATAAATACAAGTTTTATAATGCTAAATAACTCTATTCCGAGTAAAACTTACCATAGTTATTAAACGTAGCTCCATCAATTCAAATAAAGCTTAATTTATCAAAAATTTGCATTTTTTTTAATCTATCTAACAATTATCGTAAGCCGTCGAAAAGCTGTAACTTGCACAGTGACATGCAGAACCTAGGATGCTTTATTGACAGCTAGAAGAGCACCCTTTGATTTAGCCCTTATTGCTTCTCCAGTAAGGTCAAAAGAAGTCCATGTGAAGAGAATTTTGTCTTAGAGGTTCAGGTTACAGAACAAGGCAGCTTGACTAGTGTGGTTGTCTCAGATAGCATCATCATCAGATAACATAAATGTATAGAATCCATGTATAGAATCCATTTGAAGATGTGGCTGAAAATATTTTAACCATCTTCAGCTTAGGAAAAATATGTTTGTACTTGGATGATTGTACTTGGATTCTGTAAAGCTTATCTTCCCTTCTGCTATCACGAGGATCATTTGACATTTTTCTTCTCCTTATCCCGAGTCTTCTCACTTTACCGTCATGGGTGCCATTAGCGCGGCGTCTGTTCGACAAAGCAAGGCCCAGCTTCAACCAAAGTGGCCACGGACCAAAACGGTGACTCCTCCAGCCCATTCCACTCCGTCCACCTCCACTCCTTCTTCTTCTTCTGCGGGTGGTGTGACGCTAGAGGCCATCATAGAGCAGCTTGAGCGCATGGATACTTGTCTTGATACACTCACTACAGAGTTGTATCAGGTGAACACCCATGTTAGTCATATCGCACGACGACAGGCTCGCATGGGTGACTTTACCGCGTCTCCATCTCCCTCTTTATCTCCACAGGCTTCAGAGGACGAGGACGATGATGGTGATGATGATGATGATGAGGATGAGGATGCTAGCTCTTCCAGTAATGAGGAGATGATCGCTTTTCACTGACTTACCCTTTGTCATTCGTGACAAAAAGGAGGAGTAGTTTTTGGGTTGAAAGTAATCAACTATATCCAAACGGACCCTAAGGACATCTCTCGTTGTAACAAGTGTGATCGGCCTTGCAAGGATATAGCCTATGCATGTGCCACATGTAATATCAGTTTTAACTGGCAGTGTGTAAGTATCAAATGAGAAAATGAGATTACTGGTATCCAACTCCTATATATCAAGGATGGACACTACCTTAAAAGTTGTGATAATAAAACACTATCTATCTATGTATGTATTTAATTAACTTCTTTTCTTTGCATCCATATGGAAAATTGTTCTTATTATCAACAAAGAATTATCTATTTCACGTAATTATTAAGTAATTATTCGTTTCTTTCTTATTTCATTTTTATTGTTATAACCGAATTTGGAATAGTCATGATGAAATGAATGATGAGTGTGTATTAATGCTTTGTTGCATTTAAAAAGAGAAAACAATAAATTGGAAATATTAATGATTAAAGCTTAGATTGTAGCTAACCTAAACCTTTCTTCTCCTCGCTCTCCGACATCTACTGCATCTACTGCCGCTGTCTCCACTGCCTCATCATTGGCCTCCAAACCCCAATTCACCAAAGCTACTCTGTTAATTTGTTTCACAATCGTCCTCTCACCTTCCTATGACTTCTTGGTTGTCATCCCCTTCTCTCCCCTGCTCGATGGAAAAACTTTGGGGTTTGGTTTTATTTTTAATTTTTGGCTTTTTATTAATTAACGTTTTTTTAAATTTAAGAAATAAATAAATAAAATTTAAAATCAATCCAAAACAGTGTCGTTTTGGGGGCGTTAACGCAAAAATGGATGACTATTTTGCATCGTTGTTTCTTAATCTTCTCCCTTGCGTGTGTGCTCTGTGTGCGTTGATCTCCTTTTGGCATTCCATCAATTTACTCACCGGTGAAGGTAAGGATCAAATGATCGATCAGTGTTGGCTGCATATCATTCAGGGGGTGGCAAAGGCAAAATCAACCTAAACCCACCCACTCTAATCGATCTGCTTGGGTTTAATAACAATGAAGAGTTTTGGACTTGGGTCATTAGGTGTAAGGTCAATGAGTATGAAATTAAATTTTGTTATTATTATGAGTTTGTTAATAAGATCTTAATCTTGACCTACTCAATTGTATGATAATGACCAGGTGCATGTGTATTCAATTGTCTTTGAGAACTTGTTGATTGAAGAAATTTGATGATAGGTTATGGTTGTGGCATGTTTTGTTGATATCAATATTCACTGGAATGATATAATTGTTGAATTTTATTGTGTCGACCTGGATAAGTTTGCTTAATTCATTTTGTATTTGTCACACGCTTTATGGTTTTATGTATTCTGGTGTAACTTCCTTTTATAATTGTTATTGTGAATACTTCCTGCGATAGTTGGAATCTAATTGTATTTTTTTTTTTCATATTTGCACAAGTTTTAGTCACTAGTAAATTGATTTCAACATCTTTTTAAGTAAATATTTGATAGACTATGCAAATATCGTACTTCTCTGTATATTGTTATTCTGTAGTGTGTTTAGAAATTTGATTGGGCCATAATTGTTCTATGGTTTCGTAATGGATTGTAGTTTTTTTCTCAACTACCTTCACAATATTTATTTAGTTTGACTAATCTTTCTATATATTTTGTTTGTGTTCTTTGAAATTTGTATATAATGGAGTCATTCTGTATCTTGAAATATGAAAGGAATTGACGGCGGAAAGAGCAAGACACGGAGAGAGACACTCTGTGTGTGTGTTTTGTTTATTACATTGTGTCATTAATGTATGTTCAATTGGTTAGAGTCCGAACAGCTTTTTCTTTGGACACTGTGTTTTAACTTCTTTTATGATAGATAATTTCATGTATCATAATGTCTTATATTTCATGTTATAACTTATAACTATGAGATTACTCATAAGCAATTTGGTTATACTCTTGCCTAATCAGCCATCATTTCTTGATATCAAGTAACTAATAATGCTTGGTCAATGTAATTGCTAGTTTGCATCATTTACACTTCTAGTATTCTTTAGTAACATATCAAGGTAGTCATAGTTGGGTGAGACGTATATCAAATTCCTGCCATGGCATTTATATCTGAAAAAGAAATAAGAAATCACCTAAAAGAGGGGGCGCATCTGGTTTACTGATGAGAGCAGCCTTTAGTGGTTGATGTTTTGGTTTTAAAGAACTTCTTTAATTTGCATCAAATACTTGAAATGGATGAGATTTTAAAAAATTTGTCAAATGTTCATATTATGTTATGAACAAATTGTGGATATGCAGTGATATTTATGAAAATGATTTAAGAAGTGAGTGTTCCTCCTTTTTTTTTGGTTCCTGAAAAGCATGTTCTTTATATTCATTCTAGTTAGATTTTATCTTTTAGTTTGGCTGTACTAAGTTGTTTTTTTTTTTTTTTCTTTTTGGTTTCTGGTCTTTGGCTTATAAAAGCTTACACCTACATTTTGGCTGTTACTGAGTTGTTCCATTGTTTTCCTTGAAACAATGAAACCCAATCAGGCTCCTCATGCATTTTTAGAGCAATTTGGGTGGAAATGGCAGCAACTGGAGCTTCATTTGTCAAAGTAAAGAGGCATATACTCGGGTTTACAACTGTCTTGAAGTTTGTAGCTTGTGAATTTTATTTTTCTGCTACTCGTTGATACTGTATTATCAAATCTGCTGACAAAATTTGCTAGTTATTGTAAATTGCGACGCCTTGTATTTTGTGTTCCAGGCTAGATCATCTCTTGGGCCATGAAAAAATTTGTTTGTAATTTTAGCTTCAATTGGGCCAGGTTATTTTGCTCTCTCTCTCTCTCTCTCTCTCTCTCTCTCTCTCTCTCTCTCTCTCTCTCTCTCTCTCTCTCTCTCTCTCTCTCTCTCTCTCGTAGTGAAAGTGTAAAACCTAAGAATGTGATAATGTCTAAAATCCACCAAAGAAACTGAGAATAAACTCTAAATTTTATTGATTTGATAACTAAATGTCTTAGAGCCTAGAACATGTTTAAATTGTAAAATAAAAACCTAGGGTAGCTAGGAAAATGCCCACCAAATCATAATTTGCGCTAATCTCACAAGATGAGGTGGCAAAATAGTAAATGTTACCAAGAACAACAAAATTGAGATAATTGTAGAATTAAAAAACTATTGTCTCCGAAAGACGTCTCAAATAAACGAGATCTTATTCTGAATGTCAAATTAAAAGTTATAAAGGAAATAAATATTACAAAAAAATGGAAAAAATGAAAATTTTAGGGACTGTGCCCAAAGAGTGGCTTCAGTTGTGGCCTAAGGCGGCGATTTTTTTTTTTCCCAGTATCATTTCCATACATGTCACCATTTTTACACAATTTTATCTTTATCGTTGATGATTTTTACTAGTACTTTTTATTAAGTTGTTGTCTCCATGTGTGTGTTTCAATGTATTGTGTAAATTCCTTGAAATGAAAACATCAAATAATTCTCTGTGGTGGAACAAAATATCTCATATTTCTACCTCGACTAGTTTTTTGTTTTTTGTTTTTCATGGTTAGATGGTCTTACTTGAGAATTCCTAGAAATATGTACTTTTGTGATACCCGAAACCATAAAATCAAGGGATAAAAAGAAATAGAAAAGAAACAACCCCCCCCCAGTAGGGTTGACAATCAAAGAGATAATAGTATAAAGTAAAGAAATGGAAAAAATAAAATGCCAAAAATTGAAGGAAAGAAAAGTTTAGAGAGGAAAGGAAATATTAAATTGAAATGGAATAGATTGGAATAAAAAGGCTTAAGATAATCTCCATATTCATATTAAATTGAAGGAAATATTCTCTACTCACAAACGCTAGACCCCACCATAATTTTCTTTTTCTCTTTCCTTCTTTTAAATTTGTTTCAAAGTTTAGAGAGGAAAGGAAATATTAAATTGAAATGGAATAGATTGGAATAAAAAGGCTTAAGATAATATCCATATTCATATTTTAAGAGAAATAATAATGAAGAAAAAAATAAGAAAAAAAGAATAACTTTGTCTCAATTAATCAAGTGAAGGAAGTGTTCTTCCATTTGTTCCTTTGTTGTTTTTGTTTCAAACAAAAGAAGGATTCCTTACTTTCACTCCTCTCTAGCATAAATTTATCTCATCTTATATTGATGGACATGAATAAAAAATAAGAAAAAAAGAATAACTTTGTCTCAATTGATCAAGTGAAGGAGGCATTCAATTCCATTTGTTCTTTTGTTGTTGTTGTTGTTGTTGTTTTTTTTTTTTTTTTTTTCTTTTCAAACAAAAGAAGGATCCTTGCTTTCACCCCTCTCGAGCATTAATTTATCTCAACTTATATTGGTGATCATCATCCAATAGGAAAAGTTTAATATATTTGCTTTACTATTTATTGAGTCATGTTATTTGTAAATTTTTAGACATAATAGTGCGTGCAATCATAATTAAATGAATTTGTTAACGACATTTTTTATCCTTATAAAGTCACAGCTATCAACTTTTTGCATAGTGTTTAGATGAAAGGAAAATAGAAAAAAAATGATTTATTGTTTATTTATTTTGAAAGCCATAAACTTATAATAGAAAAAGGAATGGAATGGTTAAATTTGTTCCACTTCCACCCACAAATTTTTATGGAAAATACTATAGGCACAAAAAATTTCATTATAAAAGTTTTACATATTAACATAACAATGGATATCCTAGATAACATATTAACAACATAATTAAGACATATATTACAAAAATGATACATCAATTTATCACGTAACTGTGTTCAAATTAAAATAATTTTCTTTTTCTTGGATATGGATTTGACGTATATGTAGTAAAATTTGCATTGCGCCTTTCATCAATCATTTTGTATTGCATGTGGGCAAAATGGTACATTCTTATTAACTAAATCAAAATTAGATGTTTACCCCCATTCAACTAAAGCACAAATCATTCTCCAAAAAAAAAAAAAACACTAAAGCACAAATAAAAAATTAAGAACAAAGATGGCATTAAATTCCCTCCCTCTCTCTCTCTCGATCCTTCCTTTACATCTAACATCCAAAGAAAGAAAGAGATCACCAAATTTACACGTAAATTTTTTCATTCCTTCCCACTTCTTTACACTATCTAAGTTCTATTTTGAAATCAAAAGAAAAGGAATCAATGATGCTATAAATATTGATCTACCCAACATAAATTATTCATTTAATCAAACGGATCAATGGTTATATATTTTAAGAGAGCCAACAATTGGTAGCTTGACCAACGAAGCTTTGAAGCCAAATCCAAGTTCTTGTTCAATTCCCATGTAAGTATCGCTTGCTGTTATTATTTTGAATAAAACAATAGCTTGTTCTGTATTATAGAAGTGAAATACAATAAGGTTTCATTGCTATTTTGAAATTAAAATTTATAATGAGTTTGTGGGCATTTTTCTTCCCTTATTCTCTAATTTGTTTCCATAAATTGAGAGATCCAAGCCCAGTTTCATTTGAAGATGATTGTCTTTTTTAAGTGCAGGTAGCATTTTGTTGAAGTGTACAAAAAGTTGTAATTGTTCGAAGAGTTCATTTTCCAGGTTGGTATCCAAGATAATCCATTAATACATATTTATTCACATGCATATAGAACACCACCTAATCAATTAAAAGAAAAACACACACAACTTTCAAGTGCAATTGAAAAAAGCAAAGCATCCACCACTTTCAACCATATGATGAGGGGACTTGCACCTGAAGTTTCTACAATTTACCTTGCAAACGATTTGTTTATCATTGCCCCCTCTGTAAACTTGACTTTGGTATCGAATGTGCCTTGCTACCGCTCATCTTTGTAAAGGAAAAATGCTAAAAGTATGGTAAGTTTTAACAATTATCTCTTAAATAAATATTTAAATTATTTTTTTATGATTGATGACACGTCAGTTTGCAAATCCAATATAAACATTTCCATATTAATTATAGATATGTGTGAAATAGTGAATGTGAAGTTTGAAAAAATATGTTTCCTTTAATTAAAGCCAAAACTAGATGAAGATCCTTTTAAAGTTTCTAGACTAAAATATTTTACTCTGCTGAGTCCTTTAAATCCTCACATTCTTTTTAAAATAAAAGGCTAAGATTTTACCGCCTCCAACTCTTGTAAATCAAAAGCCATCCCCTTCTCTCACTATCCATCTCTGCCTCCAGTGTCATCCCACCACACTCAACAATCAAGAATCCACCGAATCCAAGACATCGGAAAAAACCCATCACCGGCGGCCAACTTCAACCAAAATTGGTACCAAACCTATCGAGCCCAGAGAACAGAGTAATGGAAAACATTTGCCGTGCTAAACCCATCTCCTATTTCAACTTGAACAGGGTAATTAGTAAATGCAGTGCCAATCCACAATCTAGCATGACTGGCTACAAGAATTTCTGTCCAAATGATAACGCCACCAAGGGAATGACCAAAGTAATTGCAAAATAAAATATAAAATGTCCAATTTAGTAGTATCAGATCTAGGGAGCAATATTTTCGAAAACTCAACCAACTCTTGGAGCCGTAAACAATGCAGTCTATTTTTTAATATTTGATCTAATCACAAATCTACATGGAAACATCCATAATCTGTAAAATATCCATTCTCGGTGGTAGCTGGGTTTAATCAGGTCGAGGTTTATTGACCCAAAAAAAAAAAAAATCTGGGTTAATGCCTTAATGGTGATGGGTTTGGTTACTGTTAGAGAGATTTTTTTAAGCATTACTTTATGTTTTCATTAGTAGATTAATGATTTGACAAAATCTTAGCTTTTATTCTAAAACGTAGACTACCAGGAACTTTAGAAGATCTTAATCCAACAAAAACACCCACACCTATGATAATGAAATACAAATTAGTTTATGTATGTCTGCAGTGGAGCCACAACAAAGCATGGCCCCCGAAATTTTGAAATTTTTTTTTTTTTAAATATCATATATACATTTTCAATTATTTAATGTTTATGCATATAAAAATATGGATTTGACCCCTAAATTTTGAAAAATATGAATGTAACTTCCACCTTCATCAGTCATGTTTCGAATTACCCCTAGAGTTGCAGCACGCTGTACACAGCGAATACCCTCTCAAACTTCAATATAAACCTCCATGTGATGGGGGGACTTGCACATGTTGTTGCTGCAATATAACTTGCAAATGGTTTGTTTACCATTGTTCCCTCTGCAAATTTAACCTTGATATCAAATGTGCTTTTCTACCGCCCACCATTGAAAGTGAAATTCATGACCACTCATTAACCCTCTTTGGGAAGTTGATCTCGCTCACTAGTGATTGTTGTGGTAAAGACGGCGATAGCATGCCATACTTATGTGACAGAAACTGTGGATTTTGGGTCCTATTGACCGAAAATGTGCATATTGACCAAAAATCACAAGTGACCGAAAATGGAGCTTTAAATAGAGACCTACCCAACATAAATACATCCAATCAAACAGGTCAGTAATAATATGTTTAAGAGAACCAACTTGGCAGCTTGACCAACGAAGTTTCTAAGCTAAAACCAAGTTCTTGTTCCTACGCGAGTACTGCTTTGCTGTTGTATATTTTTTTTATTAAAAATTTTTTTAAAAAAAATGAAAACATAGAGTAGATTGTGGTGTATTATAGAAGTGAAATGCTATAAGTATTTGTTGCTATTTTGCAATTTGAATTTATGACGAGTTAATGGGTATTTTTACTTATCTTAACTCCAGTTTTTTTCACTAAATTGATAGGTCCAAGACTCCAAGCCTACTTTCATTTGAAGTGCTCGGAGAGTTATACTTGCTTGAAGCATTTATTTTCCAGGTAAGTATCTATAATAATACTTATTCAAATATATAATATAGAACACCTTTTCAATTAAAAGCAAAACACCCACTATCAAGTCCAATATACAAAAGCACAGAACCCACCACTTCCAAGTCCTGCAGAGAAATTAGTTGTGTGTGTGTTTGAGAGAGACACAAAGAGAAATGGAGCTTCAAGACTTCAGTGATGGTCATCCTCTTATCAAAACGAAGTTCCCAAAGTCATTCTCGATGGTGTAATGAATGAGATTGAGACTTGAGGGAGTGGCTTGGGTGAGATTGAGAGAGTCTGAGGGTGAGTACCAAGGAGAGTGATTAAGAATAAGCGAGAAGGAGACCTGAAACCTAGATCGGGTTCTTAAAAGAAAATAATCATCGGGTCAATCACTTGGCCTTTATAAGCACCCGAACCCAACCCGCAAATGACCTAAAGTTGAAAATAACTCGAATGTGAGATCCCGACAACCAAATTGAACAAACTCAAACCCACCCAAAACATGTTGAGTCAGGCGAGTGGGTCGTATTGGTTAGATCTTGCTCAGCCCTAATTAGATTAGGATAAAAATGACAAAGATAATCTCTAGGTTAAGAGTAATTTTTTTTAAAAGAATAAAAATGGAGATAAAAGTATAACTTCTGTCTCAATTAATGGGGGGAGAAAAAGGGGTGCCATTCCATTTTTCCTTAGGTTGGTTTTTTTCCCCCAAAGAAGAGAAAGATTCCTTGCTTTCATCCCTCTCAAGCCAAAACTCTTTCCATAACGGTGTTCATCATGCAAATATAAATGAAGTGATCACAATATAGTTGCTTTCTTATTTCTTTTGTCCTTTCTTTTTTGTAAAATCTTTGACATGATTGCATAATCATAATTTAATGAAACCATAATTAATGGACAGTGTTGATCCTTACAAAAGTTACAGTCTAATTACATGTGAATGACATATTGTTTACGTATTTTAGAGATTATAGTAGCAAAGGAAACAAATTAAATTGTTAGATATTATACCGGCCACCCCAAATTTGCCTGAAAAATATTAATGATACTGCTAATTTTACTACAAAAATGCATAAAAATTAATATATTAGTGGATCTGATTAGTGTCACATCAACATAAAATGAAATTTCTTAATTATTTTTTGGTTATTGCTTATAGCTGTTGAAACATCCGGAATTGAACAAAACACCAAGTATTAATAGAGTCAAAAAAAAAAAAAAAAAAAAATTCTCATCCATAAAGTACAAATACAATCAAGGAATATATAATGATAGTAAAGTTCTATTTTGTTTAAGTCTTTTCTTTAACATTGAACATTCATGAAAGGAAAGAGATCATTTGATTCATTTCGTTGCTAGTTCATTATACATTAATTTATTCATTCCTTCACACTCCTTTAAGTTTTCTAGATTTTACTGTTGACATTATAAATATGAATCTACCCAGCCTAAACTCATACAACCAAACGGACTAACAAGGTTTTGAAGACAAATCCTAGTTCTTGTTAGTGCGTGAGTATTTCTTGAAATACTTCTTAAAATAAAAAAAGTAGCTTAATTGTGTTGTATTTTTCCATTTGCATTTATGATGAGTTAACAAACATTTTTACTTTGCTACCGCTGCAATTTCTTTCAGTTAATTGAGAGATCCAAGCTTGTTTTCATTTGAAGATTGTCGTCCCTTTCTATTGAAGCGTGAGGAGAGTTGTACTTGCTCGTTCAATTTCTTGGCGAGAAACTAAGATAATCTTGTGTGTGTATATATAGAACACCTATTCAATTAAGCAAAACACACACAACTATCAAGTCCAATAAGACAAAAGCAAAGAATTCACCACTTTTCAGTTCCCTAGACAAATTAGTTTTTTGTGTGTGTGACAGAAGCATAGAGAAATGGAGCTTCAACACTTCAGCGATGACCATCCTCTGATATTCAGTAACGCAACAGGTGATTATGTTACGTGTAATGGGTGTGATGAAAATATTCCGCATAAGAATTCATGCTACAGTTGCAGAAAATGTAACTTCGACCTTCATCCCTCATGTGCCGAACTACCCCGCGAGTTGCAGTACCCTTTACACAGCGAACACCCTCTCATTCTCCACAAAACACCACCGTATGATGAGGGGACTTGCACATGCAAAATCTGTGGTGAACCTTGCAAAAGGGAGCGGTTTGTTTACCACTGTCCCCTTTGCAAATTTGACGCTCATGTCAAGTGTGTTTCATTTTCACTCTCCATTGAAACTGAAATTCACAACCACCCATTGACCTTATTCGGGAAGTCCATCACGTTCATTTGTGATTTTTGTGGTAAAGAAAGCCAAAGCATGCCCTACCTATGTGGTGGTAGCACTTGTGGATTTTGGGCCCACCGTAATTGTGCTTCCTTACCACACATGGTCAAACGTATGCGCCATAAGCACCCTCTCAGCCTGATTAACTCTATTAAGGACGATCATTCTGAGTACCGTGTTTGCCAACTTTGCGTGAAACATGTAGACACAAACCATGGGGTTTATTATTGCTCAAGTTGTGATTACGTTGCCCACCTTGATTGCGCTACAGACAAGAATGGCATGGATGAAAATTTTATGCGGAAATCTAAAGGCAAGGAACCTGCTGAGTTAACAAATATGCTGAAATTTGAAGATTTGGAGCTTGATGAATTCACCAATGAATCACCTTATAGTGTCCAAAAAACCAAGGTGGGTGAGAGTGAAATTAATATACCCATAGAAATCAAACATTTTTGTCATGAGCATGACTTAAAACTTATTGATGAGCTTGAGAACTACAAAATATGTGACGGGTGTGTACGGTCTATCTTCCCTCCATTTTATAGTTGTACTAAGTGTAACTTCTTTCTTCACAAATCTTGTACAGAATTACCGCGTACAAAGCGACACCCACTTCACCAACACCTACTTACACTTAAGAGACTTGCCCTTGCTCATTGTTATGCTTGTAGATGTATAAGTAATGGCTTTGTCTACAACTGCCAAGATTGCGATTTTGTCCTTGATGTCTCATGTAGTTTGGTCTCAGAATTAGACAAGTTAAGTCATGTTGGTCACAAGCACCCTTTAATCTTCTCTAGCACAACTAATGATGAGGAGTGTAGTGCTTGTAATTCTAAAGGAAGTATCTTTCGTTGTACTAAATGTGAATTCACTTTGGATTTTAAATGTGCTACATTACCACACACCGTAAAGTACAAACAACACGAGCACCTATTTACCCTTAGTTATATTGTTGAAGATGACTCAGATGAATATTATTGCGATATTTGTGAGGAAGAACGAGACTCAAATCATTGGTTCTACTATTGTGAAGAATGTAATTATCCTGCTCATCCCAAATGTATTTTTGGAGAGTCCTTATATTATAAATGGGGAGACTACAGAAATATTAAGTTTGGGAGCACTTATATATCCACCATCCACCAGCATCCCCTTACTCTTGTTCAAGAGACTGAGGACGGCTCTCATCATTGTAACGACTGTGGTGGACCTTGCAGGGATATGGCCTATGCATGTGCCACGTGTAATATCAGTTTTCACATGTGGTGCGTGCTCTCCAGCTCCTATCAAGGATGGACACTACCTTCAGAATTGTGTTAATAAGACACTATCTCTGTATGTGTGTATTTGCATCCATATGGAAAATTGTTCTTATTATCAACCAAGAAGTATCTTTTTCAAGTAATTATTTAGTAATTATTCATTTCTTTCTTATTTCATTTTTATTGTTATAACCGAATTTGAAATAGTGATGAAATGAATGATGAATGTGTATTAATGCTTTGCTGCATTTAAAGAGAGAAAACAATAAATTGGAAATATTCATGATTAAAGCTTAAATTAATACACACCAAAAGCTTCGTGTCAGAGTCAGAGAACATATTTTATTGTAGCTAACCAACTACACTAGTTCTAGCCAAAAAGGCAATGCTGGCCCGTTGGGGACATGTACCAAAACCTTTCTTCTCCTCCTTTTTTATTATTATTTTTTTTTTATAGATGTAGTGCCAATATTTATGATTTGGTAATTGATAGAGCTATCAAATACAACAATGCTGCTGCTAGCATCTCTTATAGGTATTATAATTACATGCCTTATTTATAAGAATGTCAAGATTATTGGTTATAGCGATTTAATTGCAGCCTTTCCCTTGAATATATATATATATATATATGGCAAATTAATCCCACTATAGCTCTATAATGTTTTTTTATGCCCGTATACCTGCCAACACAGAAACCAAATGGGAAAAAGACCAATGAAAATTAAATTTCTTTTCTTTTTCCCAATTGTTTCAGAAAATGAGAAAAATGTCATCATTTTAAACATACAATTATATAAAATGCGAAATTAAACGTTGTAATTGGATTTTCTTTTTATTCTATTGAAAATCCATTAAATCCAATAATTATATTCAATGAAATTAATTTCTCTTCCTTTTCACAATTATTTCAAAAAGAAAATTCTACGTTCATAACATTGTTAGAACACTTTCTCGACAATTAAAGTATTTCAACACTTTCAAAACATTTTTACAACCTACCACCTAAGATTTGTTATAAAAGTGTTGTAAAAATGTTTTGAATGTAGTACTTTCCTTTCAGAATATAAAAATAAATAAATAAATATCATAATTTTACATACAATAATATAAAATAATATTATAATTAGATACAATAATTATCTTATGCATTTTATATATATACATACATATATATATATATTGTGGGGCCAGAAAGAGTTGGCAACCCCGGCCCACTTTAAATCAGGCCCAAAGGCCCATGCTGAGGACCACCTGGGATCCGAGGGCGTGCCTAAGGTCCGAGGACAAAGCACGAAGGCCTTATAGTCCAAGAAGCCACGCCAAGGATGGTTACATCCTCGGAATCCCGATGTGAGGAAATACGCAAGCCGCAGTCCCTCAAGGAGAATCTCCCATGGAATCCAAGGAGCGTATAGCAGGTGCCGAGCACCGGACATGGAAGCGTGGTGGAGGAGCAAGTCCCAAATGAACTGTCACCTCCACATTAAATGCCCTCAACTAACGTCCTGGCCGCATTAATGAGGATAGGACCTCTGAACAGCACTATCTTGGGCGCCGCAACCCACAGAAAGATGGGAATGCGGCTGATAGGACAAGCACTCAAGTGGAGACTAGATTGATCGACAAATGTAGGGCTAAGATCAGCTGAGAGGGGGATATATAATGTAAGAAGTCTCCCTTGAGAGGGGGACGGGAGGGAGAACCAAGGAGAGATATATACTGTAACAGTGTGTTTCCTTTCAGGGACTTGTAAACTTATTCGAATGAAATAAGAACAACTACTACCTCCATAATATATCCGAGAAGCCCTGTTGTGTCCCCTTAGCCCATATTTAGATTATCATAACCTACGAATAACCATGCATGGCCGTTGCATCCTTCACTAGGGCCTAACTCTTGAGCCCACCCTCTACAAATTTATTGTCGGGGGCGCACTTCCGAAAAAAGGAGCCCCTACAATTGGCGCTGTCTGTGGGAAGAACTTGTGCGCTAACAAGGGCGATAGTCAAGCATAGTAGGATCAGGCCCTCACCAAAGTACTCCCAATCGACCCGAACCGGCGAAGTCGCGGCATCCGGGCAATTATGGTGACCCCGAGGGCGGTCAGAACGACAACGGGCGATTTCGGGAAGGAAGCGTGCATACTTCAACGGCGGACGGAAGCCAAACCCGCCGAAAGGGGCACGTTCCCCAAAAGCATGACGATGGCCAGGCCGCGCGATCACAAGAGGCACACAGCCACACTCCCCATAGGAGGGATGATAAGGTGGCCATGCAGCGTGAGATAGACGATCTGAAGAGGAAGCTGCGCTGCGTGCAGCGAAGACGGTCCGAGCCCAGCCCTGACCCATTCTTCGACGACGAAAGCGATGATGAATACCGGCAAAGGTCGAGGACGCCCCCCAGCGAGACTTTCTCCCACGAGGAGGAGCGCTACCAGAGGCGTAGGCGTGCCAACCCAACCCCCAGGGGCTTGGGAGGCGACGCCATGAGCAGGGCGTTGGACCAGCTCTCCAAGTCGCCCTTCACGCATCGCATAGAGGAGGCGGAGCTTCCTCGGCGGTTCCAGCAGCCAACCTTCATTGCCTACAATGGCAAGACGGACCCCGTGGAGCACGTGAGCCAGTTCAACCAAAGAATGGCTGTCCACTCCAAAAATGAAGCGCTGATGTGCAAAGTCTTCCCATCCAGCCTGGGACCTGTGGCAATGAGGTGGTTCAACGGTCTAAGGTCGGGCTCCATAGACTCGTATAGGCAGCTGACCCAGGCTTTCGGTTCCCGCTTTGTCACAAATAGCAGGCCCCCTCGGCCCATGAGCGCGTTGCTATCCCTGTCCATGCGCGAAGGGGAGACCCTCAAAGCTTACTCGGACAAGTACTGGGAGATTTACAATGACCTGGACGGCAAATACGATGCTGTCGCAATCAATACATTCCAGAACGGACTACCAATGGGGCACGGCCTGAGGAAGTCCTTAACTGGTAAACCCGCCACCAGCGTGCGGCAACTGATGGATCGGATCGACAAGTACAAGCAGGTGGAAGAAGACCTACTACAGAGCAAGGGGAAGGAGAAGGCCATCCCTCAGGAGAGGAAGGATTTCAGGTTGGACCGTTACAATAATGCCCGTCCGAGGAGGGATTTCGGCGGGCAATCTGGAACAACCAACGCACAAACGGTCAGCGCCTTGTTCCGAGAACTTGTACATAGGGTGCTAAAGCAGATAAAAAACGAACCATACTTCAAGTGGCCGGCTAAGATGGCAGGGGAGCCTGATAAGCGCAATCAGAACCGCTACTGCCAGTACCACCAGGACCACGGACATAATACGGAAGACTGCAGGAACTTCTGGAACCACCTAGACCAGCTAGTCCGGGAGGGAAGGTTGAAGCACCTCCTCCACCATTCTAGCGGCCAGCAAAACCAGAACTTCCAGGAACCCCGGAGGGACCTCGTCATGGGGCGGCCCATAGGGACAATCAATGTCATCCTTGCGGCACCAGGAAGAACAGGCACGCAACCCACGAGGGTGCTGTCTATAGTCCGACAACCCGCCGAGGATTCCTAGACAGAGCCAAAGAGGGCCAGGAGGAATTGTCCACCAGTCTTGAGTTTCTCGGAAGAAGACAAGACGGGGACCGTCCAGCCCCATGATGACGCTCTAATTGTTACCCTCAGAATTAGGGGCTACGACGTGAGAAGAGTGATGGTGGATGGGGGCAGCGCGGCCGAGGTCATGTACCCAGACCTCTACAAGGGGCTGGGGCTAAAACCGGAGGATCTGACGCCCTATAGTTCCCCCCTAATGACTTTCGACGGAAAGCTCGTCACCCCAAAGGGCATGATCAGGCTACCCATACAGACGGGCCCAGAAGTGGTGGAGGCGAACTTCGTGGTGGTGGACACATACTCCCCCTACACAGCCATCGTGGGGAGGCCCTGGCTCCACACTTTAGGGGGAGTTGCCTCCACCTTGCACCAAAAGGTGAAATTCCCATCCGGGGATCAGGTCCTGGAGATCCGAGGTTGCCAGCCCACGGCTAGGCAGTGCACGGTCGCCGCCATATCCTACCGGCTTGATGCACAGCCCTCGGCTCACACCGAGAAAGGTTTATAGCAGTCAGAGACCCCGGCGGCGCCTCCTAATGCACCTGCCAAGGGTGCTAGATGCGAGAACCTGGAAAAGGTGTTGATCGGCGATAGCCCGGAAAAGTTCTTCCAGGTCGGAGCCCAACTGCCTCCACAAGAAAAGGAGGAATTGCTTGAGTTCCTCAAAAGGAACCTTGATGTGTTCGCGTGGGACCCCTGCGATGCCCCTGGGACTGATCCCTCTTTCATCTGCCATCACCTCAACGTCAACCCATCTGCGACCCCGAGGCAGCAGCCACCTCAACGCCCATCGAAAGAACACGCTGGTGCGATCAAGGAAGATGTCAATAAGCTTAAGCGTGCGGGAGCCATCAAAGAAGTCTTTTACCCCAAATGGTTGGCCAACACTGTGGTGGTCAAGAAGAAGACCGAAAAGTGGAGAGTTTGTGTGGACTTCACAGACCTGAACAAAGCATGTCCGAAGGACCCCTTCCCAATGCCACGAATAGACCAGCTAATAGACGCCACGGCAGGCCATCCTCGGATGAGCTTCCTTGATGCCTTTTAGGGCTACCATCAGATCCCACTGGCCTTGGAAGACCAAGAGAAAACAGCCTTTGTCACGCCCATCGAGAACTACCACTACAAGGTCATGCCGTTTGGCCTGAAAAATGCAGGATCCACCTACCAAAGGATGATAACAAGAATGTTCGAGCCAATGTTGGGCAAGAGCATCGAGGTCTACGTCGACGATATGGTGGTAAAGAGCAAGCAGGTGTCCAAGCACTTAGAGGACCTCGGCTTCACATTTGACGTCCTAAGGGAGCACCAGCTGCGCCTTAATGCCTTAAAATGCTCTTTTGGCGTTAGCTCTGGCAAATTCTTGGGGTACATGATCACCCACCGTGGGATTGAAGTTGACCCTGACCAAATCAAGGCCATCCACAACTTGAAGCCTCCTCAGAATCCCAAAGAGATCCAAAAGCTTGCCGGGATGATCGCAGCGCTGAACCGATTCATTTCCAGGTCGGCTGACAGGTGCAGGCCCTTCTACCGCCTGATCAAGAAATGGAAAGGATTTGAATGGTCCGAGGAATGTGCCAAGGCTTTTCGGTAACTCAAGGAGTATCTATCTCGGCCGCCTATCATGTCCCATCCAGAGGCTGATGAGGTCCTATACGCATACCTTGCTGTGGCACCCTATGCGGTAAGTCTAGTATTGATACGAGAAGACTGCGGCGTTCAAAAGCCAGTTTACTACGTCAGTAAGTCGCTGCACGAAGCAGAGGTGAGATACCTACCCCTGGAGAAGGCCATCCTGGCTGTGGTCTACGCCACGAGAAAGCTCCCCCATTATTTCCAAGCTTACACCGTGGTCGTCCTAACCCAATTGCCTTTGAAATATGTGCTCCGGACCGCCGACTACAAGGGAAGAATCGCAAAGTGGAATACGATTCTAGGGGCTTTCGACATCGGGTACATGCCTCGGACCTCCATAAAAGGCCAGGTTCTGGCATATTTGACAGCCAAGTTCACCGAACCAGCTGTGGAGGTTGTAGCCGAGGAGGAGAGTCATGGGGAGAAGTTAGTTGGGGCAATCTCCACCCCAGAGTCACCATGCTGGAAAGTATATGTCGATGGCGCGGCTAACCAGCGAGGTTCAGGAGTGGGACTAGTCCTAGTGTCCCCTGAAGGTCACGTCATAGAGAAGTCCCTGAGACTCGGATTCACGGCCACAAACAACGAGGCCGAGTACGAGGCATTAATACAAGGGATGACCATGGTGCAAAAGATGGGAGGAAAGTCGATAGAGATGTTCTCGGATTCGGGGTTAGTGGTAGGACATGTGAATGGGGAGATAGAGGCCAGGGACCCACGAATGCAAGAATACCTGAGCCAAGTTAAGTGCTTGCGGGTGGGGTTTGGCCCTTACAGCTTGTCTCACATCCCCAGAAGCGGGAACAGCCACGCCGACTCATTGGCCACGCTCGCAACCTCCTCGGCAGGGTCTCTGCCTCAGACAATACTTGTGGAGCACTTGGGAAGGGCAAGTGAAGCGCCAAGGGGAGGGATCCCCATCCATCAGATCGAGATGGGTTCCAACTAGATGGACCCCATAGTGAGATTCCTCAAAGATGACATCCTACCCAAGGACAAGTCAGAAGCTGAAAAAATTAGGAGGAAAGCTACTCGGTTCTGGTTGTCCGAGGACCACAAGCTATATAAACGCTCCTACTCTGGGCCATACCTGCTGTGTGTCCACCCCGAAGCGGCGGAATCACTACTCGAAGAGCTGCACGAGGGAATATGTGGAAGTCACATAGGGGGGAGGTCCTTGTCCCATCGAGCCATCACACAAGGCTACTGGTGGCCAGAGATGCAGCAGGAAGCCCAGGAATATGTCAAGAAGTGCGACCAGTGCCAGAGATTCGCCCCGAGCATTCATCAGCCAGGTGGGGTTCTGAATCCCTTGTCCAGCCCATGGCCATTCGCCCAATGGGGCTTGGACATTGTGGGGCCTTTCCCCAAGGCACCGGGGAATAAGAAGTATCTGTTGGTAGCCACGGACTACTTCACCAAGTGGGTCGAGGCCGAGCCGTTGGCCAATATTAGGGACGTAGACGCGAAGAAGTTCCTTTGGAGAAACATCGTTACGCGATTCGGGGCTCCTCACACCCTCATCTCGGACAATGGGCTCCAATTCGACAGCAAGGCCTTCAGGGAGTACTGTAGCGAACTTGGGATCACAAACAGGTACTCGTCGCCGGCTTACCCCCAGGGGAACGGACAGGCCAAGGCTGTCAATAAGGTCATCATGAATGGACTTAAGAAAAGACTGGACGATGCCAAAGGGAGATGGGTAGAAGAACTACCCCATATGCTATGGACGTACCGAACCACGCCTCGACGATCAACGAGGGAAACGCCTTTCGCCATGACTTATGGCGCCGAGGCAGTGATCCCCCTGGAAACAAATCTCCCGACACTAAGGACAAGTACCTTCACTCCAGCCAACAATGATGGACTGCTGGAGCGGAGCCTGGACCTGGTGGACGAACGAAAGGAGCGAGCGATGATACAGCTGGCCCACTACCAGCAGAAGCTCAAACAAGGATACGACGCCAATGTGAAGCTCAGACCGCTGGCACCGGGGGACCTGGTGCTGAGGAAAGTTGTTGGAGCTGCCAAGAACCCTTCTTGGGGAAAGCTGGGACCCAACTGGGAAGGGCCCTACAGGATTACCTCAATAGCAGGGATAGGAGCATACTACTTGGAGGATCTAGATGACAAGCCTGTACCTCGTCCATGGAATGTAAATAACCTGAAAAGGTACTACTATTAATAAAGGAACTATTTCGATTCATGTTGTTGGCTTCTTTTGCTTATGTGCTTCGCATCCCAACCATTTAAAAAAAAAAAAAAAAAAAAAAGAGGAAACTAAATGTTAGACAGAACCAAGGAACTACGTGGCCCTCGGACTCAGTCCTATGGGGAAACTAACCAGTTTAAAAAGAAAACTAAGTGTTAGACAGAACCAAGGAACTGCATGGTCCTCGGACTCAGTCCTATGGGGAAACTAACCAGTTTAAAAAGAAAACTAAGTGTTAGACAGAACCAAGGAACTGCATGGTCCTCAGACTCAGTCCTATGGGGAAACTAACCAGTTTAAAAAGAAAACTAAGTGTTAGACAGAACCAAGGAACTGCATGGTCCTCGGACTCAGTCTTATGGGGAAACTAGCTACTTAAGAACGCTGAGCGTTAGACAGAACCAAGGAACTGCATGGTCCACGGACTCAGTCCTATGGGGAAATTAGTTGCTTCAGAAAACTTAAGTGTTAGACAGAACCAAAGAACTGCGCGGTCCTCGGACTCAGTCCTGTGGGGAAGCTTTCTACTTCAAAAGAATCTAAGTGTTTACTTCGAAAATTCTACCTGTTCCTTAGGACGTGTTATAACAACTGATACAACCCACGATTGGCAGGGATATAATTTAAGCTATAAACCATATGAGTAAACAAAAATGAATAATATACAAGCAAGGAAACAGCCACAACACAGAAAAAAGAAACAAAACTCTCGTTTCATTAAGTCTAAAAAGATTATACAAAAGGAGTTCCATAATATAAAAAATAAAAAAAAATAAAAAAATAAAAATAAAAAAAGAGAAGGAAAGAAGAAAAGAGGGGTGCCTCAGTCTAGTCGCACGCTTCGCTGGAAAGCACGGCAGGAACGGCTGCCCCCTCAACAAATGGGGCCTGGGTGTCAGGGGCGGACTCCACGACCTGCTAGGGATTGTCCTCATCGGAGCCGCCACCCAATTCGATTACCGGGGAGGGATCACTCCCTTGAACTGGCTCGCCAGTGGCCCCAGCATCCAAGGCCCCCTCCCCTGGAGTTGCAGCAGTTTCCACAATGGCCTCCTCGACCTCCGAGCCACCTGTGGTAGCCTTGCGGATGACGGGGGGTAGTATACGCTCTCCTCCTTCCACAGGGCAGAAGAGGCCTCCACCCCAGCCTGTTTCAGGGCCTCGCTCCAAGTTTCAGAGCAGTAGCGCCTACATAACCCGGGGACTTGGGATTTGTAGGCAGCTGCTGTCTCAGTTGCCCTAGCCTCATAGGCTGCCTCCTCGACACCCTCTTTGCTGGCCAAGGCCCGCTCCCTTCCCTTCTCCGCCTCAAGCTTGGCCTCCTCGGCAGCAGCCTTCTCCTTCTTGAGGTCATCTATCAGCTCTCGGGCGATCCTGAGCTGCTCCTCGGCGTCACCCAGGCACCTCGTCTGCTCCACGGCCTGCCTCTGGGCACCCTCAAGGCCAGATATCGCGTTGTCCCGTTCTTTGGCCATCGCCTTCAGCTGCTCCCTAGCCTTGGCAAGGTCTTCCTCGGAGGCCTTGAGGACCCGGGTGGCCTCCAAGCGCCTCTCACGCTCGGCGTTCATGGCCCTCCCATGGTCGTTGGCTGCCTCCTCCAACCTGTAAGTGGCCTGGACAGCCTGCCAAACAGAAGGGTACAAAGCAAGTTGAGCTCAAAGAGAAAGGAAGACAAAGCTAAAAACAGATAAAGCACAAGTGTTTAAGATCTTACCATCCCCAAGTATCGCTTGAGGCAGAGGAAGACCTCCCTACTCCTCATGGTCCCAAGCTGCGCCATGTCCGCAGGAAGCAGTAGGCACCTCTCCACCGCGTCGGCCACATACGCGCCCTCGCCCTCTCTGAAATCCCTGAGGGAGGTGTCATCCCTCAAAGGACTCCCACGGAGCATTGGGGCGGGGAGCCATGCTTGGACCTCAAGCTGGTCCTCGACCTGCTTGTCCTGGTCTTTGTGGCCAATCTTCAGCTGCTTTAATGGCCGCCGAGTATCGTCGCCCTCCCGCGTGGGCCCAGACTTCTCCTCCATAACCCTCTTGCCCTTATCCTTTTTCTGCTTAGGATCGGCAAGTTCGCGCCTTGACGGAGAGGTCGTCTGAGGCGGAGAAAGAGGTAGCCGAGACTGGGATGAGCTCGACCTGTTATGGGCAGCGCGGGTCTTGGGGGGAGGAGGAGGCAGCTTCGGCTTAGACTTCCCCGGCTGTCCCTCGATCAACTCGGTCAAACTGGGTTGGAACTTCTTTTTGTAACCCATCTTAGGCCGAGAAGATGTCCCTGACTCTTGTAGTTCTACTTCGGACAGGCGAGGATCACCCAAGTCTCCAGAGGGGTCCTCGGACTGATGGAGTTGCTCGAAAACACTAAAGTCTTCCTCGGCAAAACCAGGGTCGGCAATTTCCCCTTCTCTCTCTAAATCCTCTCCCGCGGCCCCTAAGAATGTGTGGGAAGGGGGGGGATTGCTACTGTGACGCTCTCGGAAGTGGAGGGATCATCGGGAAATTTAAACCCTTCCTCGGTCACCTCTATTTTTGATAACCGAGGATCGTTTGCGTTGATTACGTACTTGGGGGCCGCAAACGACTTTTGGAGCGGAGTATACCCCAAGATCTTATGAGCAGCCCTGACCTGGTGGTCTGCCTCGTTTTCAAAATCCGCAGACCTGAGCACCGTCTGCAGATCTTCCCTGTTAACCAAACTAAAGTTGGGCTCAAGGGCGTGTGGATCTGCAAAAGGAAAACACATCCACGTTAGTTACCAAGCAAAACAAAAAGGAATGACACAGTAAACAAGTTGGAATCTTTGAACCCCCTCCTATTCCCACTACCCCACCTGGTATCCCCTCTGTCGTCGGACAGTGAAGGCCATCGTGCCACTCTCCAGACACAATGAGAAAATCTTCGTTCATCCCCTTGTTGGACTCGGGGAGGCACTGGATAAGCCGGACTCTGTCGTCCCTCGTCCTCATGTAGTAGGACTTGCCCTTCAGATGTTGAAGGTTGTAGCAATAATTTACATCATGATGGGTCAGCCTTAGACCCATCTTCTCGTTAAGGGCATCCACACTGCCCAGAATTCTGAACATGTTGGAGGCGCATTGGGTAGGGGCTAACCGAAAGTATATAAGGTAACCTCTCATCACCGGCCCCATGGGGATCCTCATCCCCTCTTCAAGGAAGGCGATAATGGGTATCGCCACCTCACCCGTCCGCCTTCGGAGCAACCACTCCCCATCCTCACAATACCTCAAGCCCACGTTGGCCGGTATCTTGCATTTGGCGATGAATTCCTCCATCGCCTCCTCAGTAAAAACGTACTTCTTAAGTCTACCCATCCCAAACAACGCCTTAAGGGACTAAAGGAGGAAAGCGAATCAAAGAAGGAGGAAAAGAAAGGAAAAAGCTCAGAGAGGGATAGAGCGACTTACAGGAATGAGGAAGAGCTCCTCGGACTTACTTTTTATGCTGGAAGTATAGGTGGAGATTTGGCTGGACTCTGATAGAAGGCGCAAGAGCTCGTAATTGTGAATGAGAAGGGAAAAAGCGGTTCAAATGGGTATTTATACCCTAGGCGGGAGAGCCGCACGAGTTTCCCCGCCCATAAATGCCAGGTCCATCCCCACCGTTAGATCACCATCTGCCCGTTGAACGTGGGGGGCATAAAGCCACCTGAATTTAATGCAAGGCACGATACCCACATCGAAGCGCCAGTAACGCGCCTCGAGCAAGCGAAAAGTCCTCAACGCTGACGAAGAGCAGGACTCGATGGGACGTGGGACAGACCCGAGGGTGTCAAAATCCTCCCTTCCGCCAGAGGGTGCGGACAGCAAGATTTTGAGGGGCTATTGTGGGGCCACAAAGAGTTGGCAACCCCGGCCCACTTTGAATCAGGCCCAAAGGCCCATGCCGAGGACCACCTGGGATCCGAGGGCGTGCCTAAGGTCCGAGGACAAAGCGCGAAGGCCTTGTAGTCCAAGAAGCCACACCGAGGATGGTTACATCCTCGGAATCCCGATGTGAGGAAATACGCAAGCCGCAGTCCCTCAAGGAGAATCTCCCATGGAATCCAAGGAGCGTATAGCAGGTGCCGAGCACCAGACATGGAAGCGTGGTGGAGGAGCAAATCCCAGACGAACTGTCACCTCCACATTAAATGCCCTCAACTAACGTCCTGGCCGCATTAATGAGGATAGGACCTCTGAACAGCGCCATCTTGGGTGCCGCAACCCACAGAGAGATGGGAATGCGGCTAATAGGACAGGCACTCAAGTGGAGACTGGATTGATCGACAAATGTAAGGCTAAGATCAGCTAAGAGAGGGATATATAATGTAAGAAGTCTCCCTTGAGAGGGGAACGGGAGGGAGAATCAGGGAGAGATATATACTGTAACAGTGCGTTTCCTTTCAGGGACTTGTAAACTTATTCGAATGAAATAAGAACAACTACTACCTCCATAATATATCCGAGAAGCCCTGTTGTGTCCCTTTAGCCCATATTTAGATTATCATAACCCACGAATAACCATGCATGGCCGTTGCATCTTTCACTAGGGCCTAGCTCTTGAGCCCACCCTCTACAAATTTATTGTCGATGGCGCACTTCCGAAAAAAGGAGCCCCTACATATATATATTACCTATTTCATAAGATATGGGTTTTGTACAATTGTAGACCCCCTAAATTGTAAGATTGATATTATATATAGCGAATACATAAAATACCTCACAGTTGTAGACCCCCTATAATAGACTTTACTTATTAAATTATCTGATGCCTATTCTAGTTGATTAATCTTCACGTATAAGTACAGTTTCTTCTTTATTGGGGAGAATTTTCTAGCATAATCATTTTTAACATCATGCATAAGCAGCTATATACACTTTTTTTTGGGGGGGGGGGGGGATAAAACAGCAATGTTAAATAAACTATATATTTTTTTATAAATAAATACAATTTTAATTTTCCATTCTTTGAGAACAACCAATTAAGCAAGCATCACAGCCCTTGTTCGCTTTTCTCTTCTCTTTTTTGGCTTTTAACCTTCAGCTTTAATTTGCATGTATGCGAAAGCTTTCTAAGAAGCAAGCAACAAAGATTCGTTTTGTAATTTTCCTCATCTTCTAAGCCAACATTCGCTTGGTTGGAACAATTTTACTGCTCACCCGACTACCCAACCTCCCTTCCTTCTTACTTTCTCATATAGATATAATAAAATAAAAGAAATCCTAGAAGTAATCATGTATTAGAAAAACCAAACAAATCATACATAGCCCTATATAGATCATAATCCCAGGTTCCAAGCAGCTGCAACCAACATTTTATTTCAGAAACTAGGCCAAGCTCATTTGTCTCTCCCACTTAAGGTCCTCAGAGAATTCAGAAAGTGCAGCTCGAGGATTACCATTTGATATAGATAAGTAATATTGAGCAGTCCCATCATCGACTTGCATGCTTCTCTTCAATGAGTCAAGAACCTTTCTCTTGCCTTCTTCAGTAGTCATCTTATTCAACATATGGCTAGAGTTTCCACTCGGACCACCTTCAAGATACAACACTGCCACTTCCCTTTTTGCATAGGTATCTAGCTCGATGTAGCATGCTCCATTTACAAGAATGTCAGGATTGCTTATAGGGATTAACAACCTCTCCCTTGAGTATATGCCATGGTCGCTCATCATGTTGTTTAAACGTTTTATGTCCATAACCTGCTAACACCCAAAACAGAAAATTACGAATGAAGTACACAGACTATGTACAGGACAGGAAGAGCAAACCAACTTGGACTAACAATTTGAATGCAGGAGAAAAGTTCAAATTTTTTTTCTTTTAAGTACAATCTAGACCTCAATAACCAAAAGGGTAAAAAAATTTCTGTTCGGTATCTCGTGTTGATATATTTTCCTTATATATCATAATTTATGGAATATTATCTCTTTTCTATATTAAACATTCATTTAAAAATGGAAAGAAAATTTTACCTAATTTATCGATTTCTTATTATCTTTTAAGATTCAAAACTTATAAAAGGGAAACAAGGCACATAAAAAAGAAGGGGAAATACAGAAGCAAGAGTTGTAATCAAAGATAAAAAATAATAAAAGAACATTATAATTACCTTCCAAAAATTAAAAAATATAGCATCCCATATTCTTAATGTAATATCTTATTCACATTCGTATAAATTTGTGTATAAAAGAAAACAAATATGGGGATAATCACATTAAAAAAAAAAAAAATCTAGAGTTTGATAATATATTCATGTCAAACTCTGACATTTTAAGTGCACAAATGCTCACAGTATTACAATTTGAACATTTTAAGTTTATATTAACCAGCATAATGGTAATTCATGTAAAGAATATTTTTGGGTCTGTCTAGGTACTAAAAAAATCCTTTCATTCATAAGTGGATTTTTTACGTTGAAAAGATTGGAAAATGACTTATTTGTACGTTCCAAAAAAAAAAAAAAAAAACCCTTAAAAAAATAATTACAATAAAATGAATATTCTATTTTTGTGGGTTTCCTACACTAACATTCCATTACCATATAATATCCGTGTGAAACAACTCTAGGGTAGTTACATATATATTCATTCATAATTTGATTTCACCTGTTCTCAGTCATTCTGCATAAAATATTTTCATGAAGCAACCATTACAAAATATTCATTACCCATCTTCTTCTACTCTCTAATAACGTGACAACAACAACAATAACAAACAAAGCCGAAGTCCCAAAATTTTGGGGCTAGCTATGGATCCTCAACAAATTAGTTAGGGTCGGCCATATGTATGCACAAAGCTAAACCACTTTATGATTTCCTAAAAGCAATGACAGAGGTGTTCTCAACCATTTTCCCATAAACTATTTTCATCAAACAATACCCGTACATAATACCCTCTGCACACCTTCTTTTTCCAATGTCCATAATAGCGATAACATAAGTTTGTGCAAAACTAAAAACTCTATAGAGTAATTCAACCTAAAACCTTTTGAAGAGGTATATTTTCTGAACAAGACACCAGGAATCACTAACAGCAAAGATTACCAAGTGAGGGTTCCACAATACAAACAATAGCTAGCTGCTTGACAGTTGACACAATTATTTACTAGTTGAGTCAATTTGCAGACATTCACCCTATTGACAATCACCAATGCAAAATGTTGAACATATTGTAGGACCTTTTGCATTTTTCAAGGGAAATGCCTATATCAAAACAGAGAAATCAATCCCAGAATCCTTTCTCTTCTTTTTAGTTTCTCCACCAGCATTTTTCTTTGTATTGCCCACCTTTGAGAACTCCTACTATATATTGCAATTCTTAAATTTTTTTTTTTTTTTTTTTTTTTTGATAAGTAAGCAATTCTTAAAATTTCGAACACCCAAAATGAAACAATACGCCTTTTTAGCAATTAAACTACAAGAAAAGAAATTGGGAAACTTGCATCCAATCCAAACTTGGTGATCACTGATCACATGGCTTTGCAACACTAGTGTCAATCATACCAACCAAACAATAATCACGATTGCATGCATATTGATCCATCATACATAATCCAGTATCTTAGACAAAATTCCTAACTTATGCACTAAAATTTTTCTTAACTCTCTCTCTCTCTCTCAAATAGCTAGTCAACATTTTCTTTTATGTGCACATTGAAAATTTATTCCTTCCTAATAAGAAGTATACCCAAAAAAAAAAAAAAACCTTATTTTCCTTTCTCTTTCCCACAGTTTCTAGGCAAACAAACAGCACCTACCCCACCTAAATATATAGTTCATACTTCATACAGATAACATATGTATGTATAAAAGCCTCATCAACGGTCATATTTATTATTTAATTTAACAAAAATGTACTAACATCAACAACTAAGCTATACTATATGCATTAACTAAAAACCTAACAAATTAAAAAAATTTCCTGTCCTTTCCCACACTTTCTCCATAACCAAACAGAAATTGAGAGATTGAAAATTAAAAAAATAAATAAATAAACCTGAACAGAGTACTTGACAGCGAGACTAGCGACACTATCTCCTCTAACAATCCGATGCGAAATCGCGAACTTCCAAATCCCACTGTCTCTCCAGAAGCTTCCAGAGACAGGCTTTCCGATCACGTCTCCGAGTTTCCACTTCGCCTTGAAGGCCTCGACAACGAGCTCGTAGGCGACCGAGTTCCAGACTCGGCACACGCAACTCGCTCGAGCGAGCTCCGAGACCCCGCCATCGCCACCGCCGCCGAGCCTCTCGAGGA